>CM046722.1:71744749-72944749 GCA_025584915.1 Monochamus saltuarius | reverse complement strand
TGGTGTATTCCACTCCAATTGAAAATGTCGACGAATTAAGAAATCATATTGTTACAGCGTGTGAAACAATTCGGCACACTCCAGGCATTTTTGAACGTGTTCGTCAATCAATGCGTCGCAGGATCGAAGCATGTAGTGCAATTGGAGGTGGTCATTTTCAACAACTTTTATAATTTTACTTCTTCGCTGGTTTTCATTAATTCCACCAATTTAATGTTTTCATTCTAATAATTCTTGCCTCACTGTGCATTAATACCTGGAATACATAAGTGCAGAGCAAAATTTATTAAAATTATTATTTTGTAACATTTTGTATTATGTTATTTTGCCTTTTGTATTTTGTATTATGTTATTAATGATACAAAAAAAATCGAATAAATAAGTGCAGAGCAAAAGTTATTAAAATTATTATTTTGTAACATTTTGTATTATGTTGTTTTGCATTTTGTATTTTCTATTATGTTATTAATGATGCAAAAAATGGCTCCTACTATTAAACATAAACCAGTCAATTTGCAAATAAATCGGTTATAAAGGACTTTGAAATAACAAGTATTAAAAGTATATTACAAAAAATGAACGTCTTGTATCTCGGAAACGAAGCGTTTCCGGACACATGTTAATGGGAACTTTTTTTCTTATTTTTATGTAAAGAACCTGTCCCTGAAATTTTTCGCAATATTAAAGAATCACCCTGTATAAAAATATTTTTTTGTTTATTCTCGAGTATTTTATTCTAAATAGAGAGCAATGCCCTTAATTTTTACTCTTTTAGAAAATTAAGATAATAATCATTTGGGAGTAAATTCAGAGTTAGCTAGTTCTGCATCTACTTAAATATTTTTGATATATAGACGAAATAATTTCTTTGAATATAAATAAACTTTGAAAGTAGAACCTTGCTTTTAATGTGTTTGACTGTACCTGGTGTTCTATATATGCAAAAAAAGAATGAAAGCTGAACGTATAACGTTCACAGTTATTACAACCTTATATAACGGAAAGTCGAGGGCAAATAACAATCAGTTTCGGTAATTGATAGCTGTATATTGTTTACAAGCAATTATCTGTTTTGAACAGCGTTTACCATATTTATTTTGTAGACGTGTTTGGAAAATTGTATATCTCAACATCTATTACTTTTGGTAACGCAATAATTTTCTCTGAATACATTTATTATTTTAACTAATAGATAAAAATATTGTCGGAAAATGCCGATTAATATTTGCAGTTTTATTTAAGCTAAAACTATCAAGGATCTCAATTTTCCTAACTTTAGTTTAAAATAATCAAGTTGGAAAAATCACTTTTCTTCCATTTTGTTAGGATTTACTACTTATATATGTGGTGATTTATAAATCTGTATATGCGTAATATTAATTTTAGACCAAATTATTGAGTTAATATTTTTTTAAATTAATAGGGATTTTTTGGTAGAAAAACAAATTTTAACACAAAACAACTACCAGAAATCCAAAAATATTATTAACTCAGTTATATCATATTTAAAATCCCAGGAGCACATTTTTCTTGTGAAATTAAGAATTATAAATAAATATTACTCAAAACTGTACCATTTTAAAGTAAAAGACACCTTCTTTTTTCTGAAAAGTAATATTAAGGATTAAATAAATATATGTACATTAGTTTCTCAGTAATAACTAACATTTAAGCTATTCCTGACTGCCTGTTAGTATATTAGCTACTAGTTGATATATTTTCATACCAATTCATTTGCACGGAAAAAAAATTAAAAAAAAAAGTACAATAATATACCTAATAAACTAAGCTAGCGTTGGAATAAGTGTATTAGTCTTGATATTCAGTTTCATCAATTAAATCCAATCTTTAAATATATCTTTAGATATATTTAATTAAATGTAATAAATTTTAACGCCATGTATCTCAAAAATACTGTTTCTTTATACCTAAAATGATCCAAAAACCTCTTGAAGAAGTGACAAGCACTCAAGACACACCCTGTATATTTACTGTTAAGCATTACTCTAATTTCTGGTAAAATAATAAATTTTATCGTAATGTTACCACAACATGATAATAACTGTGCTGTAAATTAAAACCGTTACTTTGCTCTTTGACTTCTTGAACTATTATTCTTTATTATAGCAAGGAAGAAGACCTGTACCGCAAAAGCTGGAAAGCCGTATGTAACAACAGTATAATAGAGTAACATTTATTATCATACAAATCTCCCAGAGGCCTATTGTTCCACCTGCAAGACTAGCATGCTTATTGTTCGTTATATCAGCTTAAAACTAGAATAATTCTAATTATATTTAATTATTAGGCACTCCTGTTAGAATTCTGCTCTATTTTTGATGCAAATATTTTATTGCACCTTCATTGCATGTTTACAGAACTGTGTTCATTTTAAATTCTTATTTACAAGGCATAGCCTACAGTAATGAAGATACGAGTTCAATTATTGTGGTTTACAAGACCCAAACATGCCAGAGTAGCCATTTTGATCTTTCAATTTTCTACCTGCGAACTGCAAACGAAAATTTAATTTCTCATGTAGTTTTCGAATGTAATGCAGATAACAGCATTGATTTGGTATCAATACTGACAAAGAATAAAGATGGAAAGAATGAAGAATTAAAAAACGATACACGAAAATAAAAAATTCAAATCTCTTTATTTTTCTTTGACATTGATTTAATTCTTCAAAAGTTTTGAGAGTTCCAGAAATAGTCTAGGTTTATCTCACAAAATGCTATGATATAATTTGAGAATTAGAAATCATTTTTAGATAAAATACCAACAATTATGTACTTTGATAGTATTATTAGATTGTAAAACCAGAATTCTACATACAGTACAATATACGGGTGTCTTGCAAGTCTTTACAAACATTTTAGGTGATAGAATACGTGATTTTGAGTCGATTGAAAAACATGGTTTTTCTATTACTAGAAAAACCATGTCTATAAAGTTCTAAGTAAGTAACGAAGCCACTTTGGATTTTATTGGTTAAATAATCCATTCATTGCTAATAAAAAAAGGTATAAAAATAGATGTTATAAAAAGGTTTGTTTTTCTTCTACACTTCAATAATTGTAAAAAGCACGGTTAAATTAAAAAATATTAAAAAATTAATTATCGCAAATACTGTAACACTTGATACATAATTATGTTTACTTCAATCGACTCAAAGTCAAGTACCTCGTAAAATTATTTCAACGACTTGCAAGACACCCTGATTGTTTCATTTATAGCCTAACTCCTGGAAATATCATTTTTCTTTTCCATTTATGGCTAAAACTAAAAGTTTATAACTGAATTAGTAACACGACAAAGTTAAAGTACTTATTCTCAAATTGATAACTAATTAACACTTTTAACGCGTATATGAACCAGACAAGAAGTCTGGTTTAGCAGCAGATCAAAGTAAAGCTTGTTGACCTGTACATAGTACTTGTACTGTTCAGAATCACTTAAGACAAATAGTTTGTTTCAATATCTTATGTTGGAAACTGCTCGTAGCAAATCCAGTGATAAGTGAAGTGCAATTAACGTTATTTAGTGGCATTTAAGTCGTAAGTACCGTAAAAAATCAACATCTAGCATAAAATCGAAAGATACGTGAAAATATCCAAAACAATTGTGCATCTTTCAACGATCTTTTGAAATACTTACTAAGTTGCCAAATAAAGAAACGTAGAAATAACTCAATATACTCTAATTTGGTATTTAATCAACAATAAATCACTTTATGTACACATCATTGTGAATGGAATATTTTGATGACCTCCCAGATATCAAGAAGAAAGGAGTTTTATTTTTCAGTATAACATCTAAACTACTCATTTTATCCAAATAATTTAAGCGCAACACCAAAATTATTAGTATTAGTTTGTTAACACATAAGTAGGGCATTAAACGGTTTTTGCATAGTTACTTTAACAGCGCTATTAAAATATACAATATACCAAAAGTCTGCACAACTTAAATTAATGAGATGGTAGGAAAAAACTTATTAATAAATTATGATACATCAATTTCGGTGTGACTATACATTTTGTATTATCATACAATGATCCATAGTATTCTTAGGCCAGTAACCTCTATAATGTTTAGTGGTTTATAAAAAAAATGATTTTCTTTCAAAATTTGTCTATGCTTTTGCTTTATATCTGTTAAATTTTAAACAACTAATAACAGAAAACTTTTCATGTTTGTGTTAAAGCTGCTAATTTGGTGTTAATAGGAAAAAGTGATAAAAAGGCACAACTACAAGTTCTTCCATTCACACCTGGTGAAAGTCATTGAAAATGCCAGATAAATAATTAACACGTGACATCAAATGATTATTTATTGTATTTCTAACTTAATAGAAAAAAACGATTTAATAAAACAGGTTTATGCTTTTTAAAATGTATGCAAGATACAAACTGGAATTCAAATGGAAGAATACTTGTTTTTACATAATTTGAAAATTATTTATAATTTTGAATGCAAATAATTAGTTGTTGGAAGTCCTTTGGTTTATTCAAACATAATCTGAACATTTTTGTTGATGATTTAGTTTAGACCCCATTTTTATTTAACTCGACTCAAACTCTATGACGATCTTAAAGGAGAGAATCAATTTTTGGTTCCTGTATTTGATAAATTATGTGTATTCAAATTTAAATAAACAAATCAAACACATTCATTATTCTCAATTCTGTTTTAGTTTTCATATAACATTTTGAACGTTCCAATATCGAAGTATAATGTATATTAGATGAGATTTTGGAAAAGAAAGTTTCAATTTACTTAAGACTTGCATTATTAATCAGCAGATAAATATGATAATTGACTGTACATTCAATACTTTCACTAACTTTGGCATTTGCTTCATTAGCAAAGAAAGTTTTTAGAAAATATTGAAAACAGGTAGCACTGATGTGTTGTAAATATTAATTTATCTGTATTTGTTTAAGATCTCCTAGGAACACTAAACTTATAATACCAATTCAATCAATCTGATTAATTAATAAAAACAGAACTAGGTAGTAGATTTATCTATAAGAACAGAACATGCAGCCAAGTATAGTACATATATATCTTATGTAACAAGTAATGTTTTTTACCACCAAATAGAAAGGAACATAGACACTTAAGTCAGACTGTACTTTTCGGTACCGCATTAAAAGAACTGACTATAATTTTGCAAATACGTAAGCAATTGTTTTGTTTTCATTCTAAGCTTGATCACGTAACAAATTGAGCGAAGATAGTTTCAGATCTCACCATTGTTATGTGTCGTTAAACTGCAGTTTTCGTTAGAAATATCCTGCGAACATTCTTCGGCCACAACACTCCTCAGCACTAACACCACTGCATATCCCAAGAAGATCACTAAAAATTTGCGTGTCATTGTAGGTCTGTACACTGGAACACTTATCACTGTAATCCACTGCAGTCTCTGAAGATGGCAACAACGAAAAAATAGCACACCATGTAGTTCACATAACTGAGGTTGTAAATTTTATTATGTGACTTCACCGACGGTCAGCGGACTCAATCTGAAGCATGTCTGTGGCCTCCGGTTTACCATCGCCATCCTGCGCCTTCTACCTATTCGTAGTGGGGCTCAGGTAAGTTGAGGTTACGCTAGAGTCTAGTATAAAACCCATTAGACAATGCGAATCGACGACGAACTGGAATTCTTTTCGTTCTGCCTACGCTAATTCCCGATTGAATTGTCTGGCCTTAGTTTTGACGGAAATATGACTGGACGAGTCAAAAAATATTAATTTTATATTATTGTTGGGCTATTCTGAAAGATGAAGGGGTGGCCCGAAATAAAGGTACATGTAGACATGCTATATTTTTTACATAAAAAAATACAGTGTGTCAAAGTTTGAATTTGAAAATTCAAGTTTCGTCGTAATTATAGAGTCTTTTAAAGTGTTAATTTGATAGTTTGAAAAGGCATGTGATAATTTAGGTCAAGCAAAAATGATTACACCTGACCAGGAAGATCAAATAATATAGTTCACATTGCAAATAATCCACAAACTAGTTCAAAACGACTATTTGAAGCTACGGGAAAAGAGTAAAAGATCAATTTTATGAAACAATATTTTATCCTTATATACAGGGCGTTCTACAAGCTCTATGGCAAACAGATGGTGGCTGGGTTAATGTCAAATATTTTTTCTAATATGAATATAGGTCCGATTCGTTTTTGTTTAATTACAAGCATTTTAAAAATATAATTTCATATTTCAGTCAAAGTAGCCTGATAAATAAAAATGATGGTTACTATAACAACAATTATTATTTGTGTCATTTTGTTTATTGTCATTTGATACTTAGCATTAAAGTACTAAATACAAGCTGCATTTATTTACAACTGAATACAGGGTGTCTGTGAAAGGTTGGGAAATCTCGGAGCTGGAGATACTGATGACCAAAAAAAAAGAAATAGTTCAATGCTAGAATTTTATTTTGAAATATCTCAATAACTTTGAAACCTGTCGGAGTATTAAAAAAATGGCACAATTATGTTTTTTGCACGGCAAATAAGAATTTTTAACTAATTTTGACGTCACTAGTAGAGGGCGCCACTTATGGCACATCACATTTCTTTTAAATGGCAGAACTGTTTTGCAGCTTAGTGTATCCATCTGACTATAGAAACGATCTATTCTCCTACCTGTTGTATCTGTTGAAGTCGTTAGGAGTAACAGATTTCGAAATAATCCTATTTGAAATATTCAGTGCACCGATTGAAAACTGTTATCGTATCAAGTAAAGTGCCTTTTCTACTAAAAATACAGCAAAATGTTACTTGAAAAAGTTGTTGAGAACGGTAAATTATGGGGACGTGAAAAATGTCGAGAAGATCGGCGTGGTTTCATTTTGAAACCATTTTTCGACAAAGCACAAAGATTTTCTCAAAGCAGGCCGATCTTTTTGAAATTTTGCACGTCTCCATAATTTACCGTTCTGAACAACTTTTTCACATTGTCTTTGTATATGGGTATTCCAATGGGAACGCCAGACAAGCAGCCCAAAAATTCCAACGAAGATACCCAAATAGACATCATTTCATAGACTTCGAGAAGAAGGTAACTCCGCTCCAAAAAAGGCAATTCGTCGTACTGAAGTGAATGTGCAACATGAAGAAGATATAATAGATGCTGTCAGTGACAACTCTTCAATTACTGTTGAGCGTATAGCAAGCAATCTTCATCTATCATTGAATTTTATATGGCGTGTATTAAACAGCAAAATGTTACATCCGTTTCATCACCAGGCGTTACAGTCTGGAGATGCTTCTCGGTGATTAGAATTTTGTCGCTGGTTATTTCAACAACATGCACAAAATTATTTATTTCACTTATCATGTGGTCTGATCAAGCGTATTTTACTAGGGATGTCATAATAATAATCATAATGAAGATATCTGGACTATCCTGGACGATACAAAATCCGCATTCAATTATATCAAGACGATTTCAGCGATGTTTCAGTGTCAACGTTTTCAACAATAATTAGGTTACCTAATCTTTAAATTTAACGTTGACTATGCTACGTTAAACCCTGTAATATAGTGGATTGGTCAAATTCTAAGGTTAATGTCAAGTATACTTTTTTCGAGAAAGTAAAGTGTAAGTTTAAGATTTTTTAGCAAATGAAGCAAATATATTACCGGTAAAAATTTACGTGTATATTTACATCATAAACATGGCTTATGTGACGCAATCTGGAAAATACTTTGAAATCGATAATTATTATGACTTCTCTTACCCAGAAACATACGTTGCCACATTTTTTAATGCATTCAAAGACTTTATAATTATTACCAAAATTGATTTTTTAAATTCCAGCTGAGAGATCCTGTATCTTTTTTATTATCAACACTTTGCTAAGTTGGACTTTACTTTGATGTAAAAAATTTTGTAGGTATGTCTTCATGGATCATTACTTCAGGGTCACGCTGTATATACAGAAGCGAAGAAATTTTAGGTTGGTTTTTCCATAGCAATAAAACGTGTCTCTGCAAGAAAGGCCAACATTTATTTAATTAGTGTTAATCTCACATAGTGGTCAATTAGTATAGGTGTGTTCAATAACTCAATTAATATAGAATGTCCAGTGTAGAACTATATTGACCTTATTTCGATGTTTTTCGATTTCAAGTTTTATTGTATGATGAATGGTAAGTATGGAGTTAGCACTGGTACATTTTTTATACTACTAACTACTACTACTCATACACAATTATTATCTATTCCCTGTTTAAAGAGTTCATTTAAACGTTTCCGTCTTCTTCTGTTAAGTATATTATGTCTTTCTTTTAAACTTAGCACAAGAACAAATGCAATTTAGTGCAGGTTGATTATCTTTATTTCGCCTTCTTTCCTGCAGGAGATAGATTTTATAACCCATATTCATTCTTCTCCAGAATGCACATAAGTAGGTATGACTTGTTTACTACTTAGCTAGCCATACAAAAAACATCTAAATTTGCTTAAATTGTTCTTCAGTGTTGTTCCTCGAAATAATTTTGTTTCCATTTTAAAAGGAATACCAGACGAATGAGTTTATTCCTATTTCAGAACTCTATCTTGAATATAAATCAGTCAATAATTTTAACTTTGCGCCTTGCACTGCGTAAACAACATTAAATTTATCTTTAAGATAATCATATATTTTATAACAAAGGAGAACTCAAACTGTAGCGCACTACCAAACAAACACAGACTTATAACAACTGATAAATTTATGCAAGCAAATAAAAATATTACAAAAAATCAAATTATTTATGTGTACAATCATCTCAATGAATAATAGTTTATATCTTTTATCGTACTAAAGGTTAAACAATCAAGTATTGACCCATATGATAATAACAAATGGTCTTAAAATATCCTCTTACAAGTTTTTATGCACGGAAGCAGATCATAAAAAGTCACCAACAGATTATGATGAAAATTAAAGGGGCAGTTTGAAAATAATTTTACACCGCAAAAACACAGTGTAAATCAAGATGTATGTATAAAATTTACGTGTCAATAGTTTAATGCACGTTGACATTATCGGTCAGTGGTCGCGCGGTTTAAGGCGTTAGTACTTGAACCGAGGTGACTAGACGGAGTTGGTTCGAGCCCAGCTGCCGGTAGACCGTATATAAGCTATATTCGTGGAGAGGATTGGCACCCTCTCTGTGGGTATGGTAGGGTGGAATAATGTTGGCTTGGGTCAATGTGAGAGATTGATGCCGGTTGATATTTGACCACCCCCCTAATTAATGAGGTTTTCCTCATTCCTGCACTGAATAATGATTAGGGCCTACCAACGTAAGTCGTTCCTGGGCGCAAATGCGGCCTGCTTAATAATAATATGCCGCCCCCTCTCCCGCACAAGTCTCCGACTTCTGGGCTAATCCCTGTGATTAGAATGAGGGGTAGAGATATTATTATTATATATTATTATTATTATTGTGTCATACACAATTTTTTTCTACAAACAGAATTAAAAGTACAAATCGATGCATCTCTTACGTTATTAAATTCATAAAATATCATTTTGAAATTCAATTATCCATGAAGTTTACTGTTGCTAAAGTAATAAAAGTTCGATCGTTTGTTGACAAGTAACTTCAAATCTCGTGACATAGACAGTAATAAAGAAAATTAATTTCTCTCTGAAATCGAAAAGGCTGCTAATAGAACCACTTTCCAGTTAGTAACAACAACAGTACGAATTTTCTTACAATCGTTTCTTGATATGGTTTGATGAAAAATGTTAGTGCCATATTGAAGGTTATGATGAACACCAGAGCATAATAGTATATTACATACCTAGCGGGAAAGTAGATTATTACAGCCCAGGCTTTGTTAGAACCGCTAAAAACCGTGCCTGGAATGATCCTTCCCGCGTGGTATGTAGGTATACTATTTTATTCACAATCGCTTAGTTACAAGCTTTTAAAAACATTAATTTTAAGAAAATGTGTTGTCATAATTTAATTTTTTTTCTCGACAAAGAACTCCATGATACTGTTGCTAGGCAATATTACTAGTTTATTGATATATTGTCTGAAGCTATTTATTTGTGGCATAATATTAGTTTTTCTTTAGTTTTATTGGGTTTTTGCCACACTTCTGAAAAAAATTAAGATTAATTAAATAAGCCCTTGCGCCAAACGGATCAGTCAAGGGTTATTTTTGAAACTAGGTTTTCCTAACCAAAAAATCTCACACTGAAAAAGCAGATAAGTAAGGAATAATAAAAATCACTATCGCGCACTCCCGTATTATTGACGTTTCGAAAAACTCTCTGTTTTCGTTTTCAAAATAGTAGCAAAATTATTAAACGTATGTCACATTTGAAAGTTTAAAATTAGTTTATCTGCTACCATAGAGATGTTAAATGATTTTTATATTATTGTTTACTTCTTCTTGATACAACTGTAGCCAACAATGATCAATGTTTACTGAACAGTTTGACACACACTTATCTCCGTTCAACAATGACCGTTTTCCCAAGCATGTTCGCAAATTTTGGATTTTTCCAATTTCCGTTTATTGGTTTTGACAATTAAGTCAAAAAATATTCTTTTCGTTAGATACCAAATTTTAATTTTTTTGCTTAAACAAGTATATAATGTCTGATTTTGAATTAACCTGTACTCTTCCGGAAGTTCGAGAAGCTGCGGACACTGCGCTTTTTTCGTCTTACATTAAAGATTCAGAAACAATCCTGCTTGCTTATTTTGTTGAAATGAGTAAAGAAAGTATGGTCTCGATATTCGATGTTGCGAGCTGTGCGAACATTTTTGAAAAGGCAGAATGCTGGATATAAACCTACAAAATCCAATGTTTTCTCAGAAGAAAACATCAGTACCTTCTCAAATAAGGCTCCACAGGAATATCTTGTTCAAAAGATAATATCTCTACTATTTAATTCTTATCAATTATGTGTTTAATGGTATATTTTACTTTAACGTTGCTTTAATTATTAGCATATATGGGCCTGCAGATGCGATGAACTCCTAAATATGAAAATGGGTGATCTGGAAATTTTACAAAAGAGCATAATGATACTTATTCCTGTAACAAAAACCTACACTTCCCGAACATTTGCAGTTACAAAATTGGAATGGATAAAAATAATAAAGCAATACTATGATCTTCACAAGACCATTCGTTCCAATCGTTTTTTTACAAATAAGGAATGGCAAGATTACAAATCAGCCTTGTAGCCACAATGCTATTGGAGGTTTTCCCAAAAAAAATAGCTGTTTTTTTTTTAAATTAGAAAATGCTCACGGGTTTACGGTACATTGGTTTAGACGTACTTCAGCTACATTGCTAGCAAATACAGGTGGAGACATCCTACAGTTAAAAAAATTAGGAGGATGGAAATCCAGCGCCGTAGCCGAAGGATACGTGGAGAACTCGTTACATGGTCAAGTAAAAATTGCAAATATGTTATCCCATACAGAAAATCTGGGAATGTCGGCCCCTTCAGCGCAGGATGAAACACATCTCATACAGAAGGTTGCCGTAAGGTTAGGTGTATTTGGACCCTGTCATATCTAAGAACTGTGCAACTTGACATATCGAAAGATTTGGAAACTTCTCTAGTTGTGCATATACCAGGCACAAAAAATAATGTGCAGCAAACTTTCGTTAATACTGAACACTAATCATTCAAGAATTAAACACATTGGCTAAGATGCCTGCCAATATTGCTGAAATAAACAGATTCTCATCTTTATACTGGACATTGCTTCCGTCGATTTAATTAAATTTTCTTAAAACTTCTATTATGTAGTAGTTAGCTATATACAGACCTACTTATTAAATGTTTTTTTGTTATTTGTTTTAAAGTTCTTTACTAGAATATGTTTATAACTTAAAAGAGGGTCCGCCTCCCCACAGAGCTGTCCGAGAACGACAAGGATAGATCAAAGAATCCCAGCTAAGACTAGGGATGTACACTAATTCTGTTACTGACAGTGACCATTTGCCTAGGTATAACAATCCGGGAAAACTACTATAGATCAAATGATAGCATCAGTCGTCAAAGCCTCAAAATGACTATAACGCACAGAACTTGCCTTATGAGGACAAAGTCCTTGATCGGCTATAAGGTATTTCTTATAGAATTGTCAGACTGATATCTCGAAAACCTGTAAAGTGTTATGTAGTTCATATAAATAAGTCTGTACTCAAAGAATAGCAACCTAATATCAATATTAGTTTTCAGTCAAGACATTTATCAACATCGATTAGGTGGCAACAAACGTACTTCAGCGTATTACTGGTTGCCTCGTTACATAAACCATTGTGTAAGAAATCCTACTTTGTATTCAATGATTATACTAAAATAATTTTGTACGTTTGTACTTATTCATTTTTCGATATCAAAAATCAAAATTGGATACTTATTTGCAGTGTCGCATCAGTCACGTAATATTATTGAATATGTTATTATTATCACTTACCTTAAGCAAAGTTTATATGTTTTGAAGCAATTTTGAGAAATCGGTATCAGCTTTATCAGTGTAGATAATTGTAAAAAACAGGATACATAACAGGTTTGTACTCGGGCCTGGAAGTTATAAATGACAAATTTTGCTATCTAGCTTTAGATGAATTACAAACAAATTAGAAAACATATTAAGATTTGTATCTTGATATAGGCCGTTATACTTTCATTTTTACATTTGCTCAACTATATCAGGAGTTGAGTTTCCTTCTTGACTATAACATGTTAAATCGATATTTTAAATGAAAATTTAGGTAAAGGCTCAAAATCGAAAAATGTTATGAATTAAATTTGTATATACATAAAAGGTTGAAGCGCATTTTATTTTAAAATAGTACAAATTTTTATGGATATATATCTCCAAATATGTAGGTAATTTTAAGGCTATTTGTATGAAAAAAATAGTACAGTTAACCCTATTGTAGAATATGCTGTGTTTCATTACATCTATTTTTTTTCGAATGCCCTAAAAGAAATATAAAAAAGAACACTTTATTAAGAAATTTAAACAATTTTAAGGGCGCCTTAAGTCGGATATAGACACACGTTCAATCTATTGCAATAATAATGGCACACTTTAAAGCGAATTTGGCTATTTATTTTGAATTGTTGGCGTATCCCTATTGAAATCTACTTTCAACTTTTAACATTAGTTCTTAATTGTCCACTCACCAATAGATATCTCATGAAATTTCTACTCAGAACTTCCAGTACTTCAAAAACTGTTTAGAGGGAGTGCCATTATTATTGCAATAGATTGTACATCTCTTAAGTTATATACGCGCTTACATGTACTAAAGTTATTTTTAGTGTTGTTCACGTTTGTGCATTTGATAATACTATGACTAATAGTAGAAATTATTTTATTTTTCTTCTTTCAATTCATTGTCACTCGCCATCGGCATGTTGAAAAGGGAAATGTCTTAAAAGTATTCTCTCTGTGTGAAGGTAAAACGAATGAATCGTATATGTTAGTTAAGTTTGTAGGCTTCCGTGGCTGTCGTTAATGGTCAGTTGATTTCCAGGCTGGATGACACGTCGTCGGTTCTTCTTCAGAAGTTACTCTGAAAGTGAGTTTCTGAAACTGAGACAGTTTCAGAGTAACTCTGAAAAAGAGAGCGATATGTCTTTCGAAACGTCAAGTGTTCTAAACCGACGACGTGGCAACCAGCCCGAAAATCACCTGACCAATCGTATATGCTGTTGTTGAATAATAAACCCACGGTAGACTTATATTTTGGCTTAATCTTAACGGAAAAGTTGCATGATTTTTCCAAATACATGCAGAAGAAATAATGCATTATCTTAATCAAAATGGCGTTTGTCCTATACAATTTCGTGGAAAAATAAGCCTAGAAACGCTATTTAAACATTTAGCCGCGCCCCCACAAAACGGGCGCCACTACAGAGTAAACCTTTGACGTCAGACGCCGTTTGCACGTGTATAATACCTAAATACAGCAGTGTGCTTTAGTTCATATCAGTATATTATTTTCATGCTTTAGGACAACGCATTACATACAGATTTGGAAAGTGAGGATCTTGATGGTGAATTGTATTTTGCCGCTTGCGTGTATTTGTGTCATGCTACACGCATACATCGACCACAGCGTGTTTGCATCAAGCAGTGTTGCCAGGTGGGAAAAATTCAGTGCATGAGAATAATATCAAAATAGCATGAGGTTTGGAGAAAAAAGCATGAGATGGCTTAATTTATCAAAAAACACCTCTTGACACAGCTTAATTTTTAATTACTTTTGTAATGCCATTTTATTTCATTAAAAAGCATTATGTTCTGCTATTTTATCATAATATTACATTGTAAGTAGGTACTTACAGGTACTTACTTAAAAGTTATTAACCACGTAACCTTTCTAATTTATTTTATTGTTAGGCCGGGCGAACGTTGAGGCGCAGTTGACGTGACGCAGGGTGGCTCACGGGTCGTAAAATCTGTTGTTTCCAGAAAATGTAGGTACCCTTACGGAATAGAGTTAAGAATCACTGCAATACAGCGTGAATACAGCACACACACCGCATATCCGTAGACTGTCATACCCGTTTATGTATGCATTGCTAATTATTAAGAGAGCAGTCTACAATAAAGGACATTTCAAGTACCCAAATATTGTAGATACCTACCTCTATCTATTCAATTTTGCCCTCGATTTTGCCTTTATTTCTCGTTAGGTCTTTGTTTTGGTAGATTTCAAAGAGTAATTTTAATAATTTTATTATTTCTTTTTGTGTCTATTAAAAATAATGAGATTTCCTCGAATGCATGAGATCTCATGCAAGAGCATGATACCTGACAACACTGGCATCAGTTGACCGGACAGTTAGATATGCAATGGCGAATTGGCGTTGGCGATACGGAACCGATAACCGTAGTAGTGGTCAATGCTAGACCAAAGCACGTAGCCGCCCCTATTAAAGATCGTACCTTCCGTGGAATGAAGCGGCAATTTCTACTTTCTCTGTAAAAAACCGCAATTTCCGAATCTGTATAATTATTGTGTTAAATAGACATTTGTATTGAATAAAGCTGCAATATAGACACGTAAAATGGGCAGAGAAAGCGCATCTCAAAAGAAAAATGTGGTGTAAGGCGATGAAACACGACGAAAGGTAGCATTGCAACATTGTTTATTGGCGATAACCAATGTAAGTGAATGTAAGTTTAATTGGAATTGGAAATACATGTAGGTTTGAGTACATCTAAAAATTTAAATGTAAGAAATCAATTAAACTTTTCTATTAAGCTACCAGAATGTCTACATGGCGTTTAGAAAATCAATAATAAAGCAAACTTGCATTTTTTCTCATTTACTGTATTCAGCGTTTCATTTCGATTCCAAATAATATGTTCTGTATTTGCTCTTACAGTGCCTTCATAAATGATTACAAGCCACGTGACCAGGACTGTGATTCTCGAAGAACAATTCGCATGCAAATAGATTTCTTGTCTCTCTCAATTGCCGTAGTGAGGAAAAGGATATTCGCATATGAATTGATCTGCGATTGATTTGAGAATCTCGACCCTGATTACGTGGCTTTTAATCATTTATGAGGGCACTGTATAACTTATATTTACATATTTAGTAAACTTTGGTAGTAGTGACGTTTACAATTACCATTTTACCTTATAAGTGTAATTCTCAAGTAAATTTATTATTTTTTATTTAACTATCAAAATATTCACTAGAAATAATTCATATGGCAAAACATTGATCATTGATCAGGACAATCTTTCAAATGAAGATTTTAATTTTTATCGGCGTACCGTGTAAAATTTTATATCGTGACCTATTTCTTTATATTAGTTGACGAAATATAAAATATATACCTTGAACAATGGAAAAAGAGAAAACCACGTCTTTAGGGACAATTATTCACAATACAATACATTGCATTTTTAGAAGAAAAATAAAATAAACACTAACAGATATTCAAGGTTTTTTGTCTCACACTATATCGATCGCACTCAACACGTTACAGTTCTAGCGTCGGCCACCGTGTAGGATCCTGGGTACCGAACGGTCCCCGAGACGGGTGAGGAGAGCGGAATTGGTAGGGCGGGGCGTGTTCGAGAGTGAAACAACTTATATATTTATTCTGTAAACTTTGGTACTACGCTCGACGCATACAAAATAATAATGGCCGAAAACTGTGTAGGGAGTGAGGGAAGGCTTGTTTATTGTGTGAGAGAGACAGGAGACCGACTTCGTTCTCATCCCTACTCCGTGCTGTTTACTGGGTGAGAAGTGACACCGGTAGACGCCTGGCCAACTGATGTAATGATAATCGATCAGTTATCGACCAGGGTTAAAAATGATTAAATTACTAAAATGGCTATTACAGAATTGGGGTTTGTGATAGAAGGATGAAAATTAAGGGTTGTATGTATTTTTGAATGCCACATGATAAAAATAAAAATGTCAAAAATAAAATGTTTGGGGTGGGCCACCCTTATCACTTAGGGGTATGAAAAATCGATTACGATCGATTCTCAGACTTACCGAATATACAATAAAATTTCATAAAATCGGTAAAGCCGTTTCCGAGGAGTATGGCATCTTACACTGTGACAGGAGAATTTTATATATATAGACAAGAAAATATTGATATTAATATTTAAATCAGAATGTACTAAATAACACATGGGAGGTTTTTTTTAAGGAATTATCTATACATAAACAAATGAAGATTTTATTATTATATATTAGTCACTCTCACATGGTACTGACCTTGCAACTTTATTTCTAATATGACATAAATATCATTGAGATAATGGAAACCCAATATAATTATTATATTGCTTCTGAACATTTCTAGAAAAAGTAAGATTACATTGATATGAATACTTTGAATCAGAATATACTACACATGGGAAAATTTTAAAAATGAATTATATAAACAAGATTTTGTTTATTTTTAACCACCCTTACACATTTTTTATCAATTAGCTTTATTACTAAAATTATATAAATACAATTTAAATGGTAGAAAGCAAAATGGAAAAAATAATACATGGCATTTTAAAAATATCTATCGCATATCTTCCATTTTCGAATAGTGTACAATTGTTTGCAATAATAATGACACTCAGTTTTTGAACTTCTGGAAGTTCTGAATAGAAATTTCATTAAATCTCTCTTGGTACGTGAAACAACTAATAACTAATGTTAAAAATTTAAAGCAGATTTCAATATGAATATGTCAGATGTTCAAAATAAATCGCAAAATTAATTTTAGTGAGTGTCATTAATATTGCAAACGATAGTACGTATTATACCCGTTTACTATTTTTAATATACATAGTTAATACAGCTGAAAATTGTATAGAGAACAGAACAGAGAATGAAAGAGGTTTTATTGAAATATGTATTATAATTCTTGTGATGCCAGACTGTATGTAATGTAATACGGGAGAACATAAATACATTCTCTTCTATTTTTAATAATTCCGCTGTGACACTGAATACACCTCTGTATCCAAGTCAACCGGTCATTTGCAGATAAGCATTTAGTATTATATTTCCTCGGTCTTCATTAGTTTGCAGTCAATCGCAATTTGCAGTATTAATTTTTAATGTTAGAAGATGTTGTGACTGAAAAGTTTAGTGCCATAACAGACAAATTTAATTATTAGTAAGGATAACTTGGAAAATGTCAGACGGCAGGCGTCAAAAGGTAATATTATTTGTTCTATTTTTAGAAGCTTTCGGGGAAGTACGTACTTTGATTTAGCGATAAATGTGAACGATACAAGTTTGACATTTAATTTCTTGGCTAGTTGAGAAAATGTTTTATAACGACTATAAGGAAAAATAACTACTTATACTTCAAAAAACGCACTGCTATGCAATTTCATTGTTTTTGTTTGTGTATTATTGCCCAATATATTAAATACTTATATTTGCAAAAACGAAATCTAGTAAAGCTTGCTTTTGTGCACTTCTTATATTATTTTTCTTATTTACAAATATAAAAATACAATATGACGCCATGTAACAGTCGGGGCGAAAAAGGGCAGAATTTGTTGGTGCATAACATCCAATAGGATTTGTCTTTATCAGTTGTGATAAGTGATAAGAATATACAAGTATTTCGTTAATTTTACGTATCTGTACTAAATCTTAGAACGTCTAAGTGTACAGTGTTTTTAAATTTATATCATAACTTCAGCAGTTTTTTAAATCATTTTAAACCAATAAATTTAAATGAACAAAATGCACAGCATAGGTTTAACGATTTAATGTGATTTAACTCCGCTGCCGACTCTTTGAAATAACCCAGAAGGCTTCGGTGACCTTTGAATTCTAGTAAGTATGCAATCACCGCATTCAACGAAATTTGGAAAATCAACGATCAGAACCAGAACAAGAATTACTTATTGAAACAGGGAAGCCTATTAAACTAGAGGGTTTTGTTATATAAATGTTGAGTCTTAGCTTTGTCCAGGTAGAGCGTGTCAAAAATTTTAAGAAATCAGTTTTTAATTACTAAACTGTTTGAGATAATTTAACCAAATTTGGTGTGCGTATTTAGTATAATAGTAGGTATGAAACACTAAATTACCAGCTTTAGAAACCAGTGGCGGAGATGTGGGTATCATCGATCATTACACAGCCCCACAAAAAAAGTTCATACACAAGAGAGTGACATATGTATTCCCATGTATTTTTCGACGCTGTATCCGATCCTGAGCTCAGAATTGGGCCGACACGTCTGGAATTGGCCCCACGGGCCGAAAATGGCCTGAAATGCGGTTCTCGGGATAAGGCGAAGTCGACGCTGAATTTTGGAGCTAAAACCGGATTTGTGCTCGAAAAGTTTATGGCCAACTGAAATTCCCAGTTTGGGTGCGGAAAAATGGCCCATTGGGACCGGAAAATCATATTTCGGACGTACCAGTCGCAAAAGTGGGATTTTCATGTATTTTTCAATCCTGTTTTTGAACAGTTAAAATTCCCAGTTTGGGTCCGGGAAAATGGCCCGATGGGGCCGGAAAATCATATTTCGGACATACCAGTCGCAACAGTGGTATTTGTGGTTTTGAAAGTAGTCAGTGGTATTTTTGTTTGTATATGATTTCCTTCTATTTTATTGCACGATATTCTTTTGTTTCGTTTCTGTATTTGATTTTGTCCTGTTTTGTTGTATGGACATATTTTTTCTTGTTCTTGATTGTTCTTGGTTGCACCTTGTTGATCCCTTTTTTGTTACAATGTACACTTTTTTAAATGCAAGTTTTGTTACTGTTAATTTTCTTATCGCATGTATTTTTTGCAAGTTTTCTTATTTTTTTACATATTTCGTTATTGTTTTTTGTTTGCTGTTTTGATATTGTTTTTTGCATGTTTTGTTATTGTTTTTTTGTTGCATGTTCTGCTATTGTTTTTTTATATATATAAGTAAACGAGAAATTCCAATCGACCAAAGGCATTCCAAACACGGTATGAGTTCCGGAATTTAAAAGTACATGAAAATACCAATGTCTCAACTGAGACGTACAAAACACGATTTTCCGGCCCCTAAGGGTCATTTTCCCGGTCCCGAACAGGGAATTTCACATGGCCATAAACTTGTCAAGCACAGTCTAAGCTACAAGAATTAGTACATAAAATCCCACTGTTGCGATTGGTACGTCCAAAATATGATTTTCCGGCCCCAATGGGCCATTTTCCCGGACCCAAACTGGGAATTTCAGCTGTCCAAAAACTTTTTGAGCATACTCTAAGGACCAGGATTGAAAAATACATGAAAATCCCACTTTTGCGACTGGTACGTCCGAAATATGATTTTCCGGCCCCAATGGGCCATTTTCCCGCACCCAAACTGGGAATTTCAGCTGACCAAAAACTTTTCACACCCAGTCTCAGGTCCAGAATTGAAAAACACACGAAAATACCACAGTCGCGACCGGGACGTCCAAAACAGGATTTTCCCGCCCCAAGGGGTCGGATTCAGCGTCGAAAAATACATGGGAATACATATGTCACTCTCTTGTGTATGAACTTTCTTTTTTGTGGGGCTGTGTTATTTTCCAAAAAATATATCACCCTGTATAATATTACGAATAAAATAGGTCATCATATGCGCCATTGTGTTTTCTTAGCTTTTTGTTTCTTTACACTGTTTTGTATTCCAAACCGATTAACAACAAAATTGATTTATTTTATCAAGTGCATTTTCACGATACTCATTACTTAAAATATTAAAAAAAAGAATCGCCGTAGTTACCGTAATAAGGAGATAAAATTGCAGCATTAAATCAAACTGTTTTAACCACAAGAACGAGCTTATTTGATGCGAATGTTTAGCTGGGGATAATCAATTTCTACACAGCAAGAAATAACATTGAGTAAATTCAAACTCATTTATGAGTGAATTAATTTGGTTTTGAATTTTGAGTAAATTTAACATTTTAACAAGGAAATGAGCTTATCTACACAGTATTTGGTTAGAGAAACCAAAATATGTGTGAGCGAGAACATATGAGAGATAACTCAATTTTGTATTTGGAATAACACATAGTTTAAAAAGCTAACTCAAAAATTATTTGGTGTTATCCTTCAAAGATTTATTTAGCTAACAAATCACTGAGTGAACAAAACTCAATCAATTGTGTTATTATTTCAACACAACCGAATCTGGACTTGTATTGACAACCATTTGTGTTGATTTTGAGTGAAATTTTACTCAAAATTGTTTACGGTATACAGATGACAACAATATTTCTCTCACTGTAGTTGATGGATTTGCATAAACAAATTTTGCTTTCAATTCAATGCAATAATCAGCAATAATTGCATCAAACATTTTCAGAGATATTCGAATACATGTAATATTGTTTTAAAATACAACATCCTGTAGGTATCTCGAAAATCAGTGGATTTAATTTATTGAATCCAATATTACTGAAAGCATCAGGCGTTCCACAAAACTCAAATTTAAGTCTCATACTATTTGTATTTTTTTATCAACGAATGCATCAAGCAAATGTCTTCATGGTGTGAATTAAATTGTATGAAACTTAAAATGTCTAAATGCAATGACTGACACTCGCAGTAATAGCTTTCCTATTTATGACAACTTTATTGGTGATAGTACTGTTGGTAGGGTTGTTGTATCAATAATATTGTTTCTAGTGCCTTTAAATCGCATGGCTTCATTTATCGCAATTGTCGGGATTTTTCAAATACAAACACCTTCAAAACCCTGTTTTTTGCTCTTGTGAGATCTAAACTTGAAAAGAGTTAGATAGTATGGTACCCTGTTTATCAAGTTAATTATAGCGTTTGGAATCAGTTCAGAGACAGTTTTTATAATTTATATATTTTTCAGAATGGGTTCTTTGTTGTGGAAATACTATCGATCCGATCCTACACTTTTTATTATTTTTTTAAATAATTGGGAAAGTGTGTAGTAATATGAAAAATATTTCAATTTATAATAAAAAGAAAGTATACTTTTACAAATTTTACCGCCACTTTTATTTTAATTACTCTTTGTTTCAGAGATCAAAACCAAGGAATGAGTCGGGAATACACGGAAAACATTACGAGAGGAAAGTGCTAACTTTAATTGCCTTAAAATGCCTTTTAGATGAAGACATAGAGGATTTCTGGATTCTTTCTAATCCATCTGAGGTGGACAAGTTCGATGACATAATTCTTTTGACAAAACACCGCAACGCAGGAAAAAAATTGTTCATGATTCAGGTAAAACACAAAGTCGATGGAAAGAAGCACCCTGTAGTAGCAGAAAAACTGGATGGCGCTGATAGTAAGCTTGGATTAAAAATGTATGAAAAAGCTTTTTCCAAAATTAAAGAAGACACAGATTTTTTAGAAGCGTACGAAATTTGCAGTACTACGCAAATGATTTTTATACTCTTTAATAATTGTGAGGTGAATCAAGACATTTTAAATGATAATATAGGTTTCTCCTCTACAGAATCGTTTAAGTTTATCGACACTTCATCATATCCAAACAATGTCTTAAGAATTACTAACAAAAAGGGAAAATACGATCAAAATTTTATAGACCAATTTCATTTTTACACAGAACAATTAGATGAAGAATCAATAAACAACGAAATAGGAAGTTTATTGGGGATAGATGACGAGACTATTAAAGTAATAGTAAACTTTTTTTATACATGGGTGGAACCGAAAGATTATTGCACTAAGCTTTGGAAATTTGATGTGAAGGTGAAGTTACTGAACGTGCTTATGGGGGATTATGTTCCACCTCGCTGTCTTGACACTATCAATGAGTCAGTTCTAAACGACATGATGAATAAATTCGATATTACACTAATCACTAAAGAAAAGTCATCAGTTTTTATATGGAAGGAAATTTCTCTTGAAATAAATCGTTTCTGTAATGGCCTAGACATAGCATGGGATGAGTGTGTACCAAAGCAAATCGAAGATAAACTATCCTCATATATTCAAAATAATGGAACTTTAATGATGAATAGTGGAAATATTTCTAAAAGACTCGTATACATGTTTTTAGTTATAGAGCGAAAAGTACCTTTTTTCATTAAATCAACTAACAGATTATTTGACAGCTTTAAAAGCAAGTTACAACGTGCACTCGATATATATTCAGTTGTTTACGAAGTCTACGAAGATGATTTAAGCTTTGTGAATGAAACGAAGGTATTCCGAGATTTTATTGATATTGAGGAGAAAGTATATTCAAAATATTCAAAGAAACTAGAAATTTCATTTCAAGGTAAAGCCGACATTGACTTATACAGTTTACTTAAATATAATACCCTAGCACAACAGCGAATCACGGTAGACAACTATATCGAATTATTACAAAACAGATGTATTATTGGCGAACCAAGTGACCTCCCTTCATATTATATTAATCGCCAAATGAGTATTCCAGTATTAAACCAACAAGTTCTTAAAGAAAATGACTTTATGTTTTTCATTTTTACATTTCCTAAGAGAGCAAAGTATAAAAACTATAAAAGCATAAATCTGGAACATTACGAATCAGCTCAAGAATTTTATGAAATTTTAGGAAGACCTTGCAACATTATTACAGTATCTGATGAATTTAATAACGATTATTTGAGAAGAATAGAGCTACTTTCAAAAAATCGTCCATATTATTTACTTAAATATATAAATGGAGATTACTTTATACTATTGCATACAAATAGTTCTGTAGAAATGTTGAGGTCATATTTGGAATACGTTTCTAAAAAGGACACAGAACTCGTTGAGATTTACAGGAATTGTGAAATTAATATAATTTGTAACAATGCAGGAATGGGAAAATCAACATTTTTGAATTATATTCATTCAAAATTTTCATCTGATCAGTGGATAGTCCACATCGACTTAAAAAAATATAGTGTCGCAATAAAAAAAATCAAAACGATCGATGAACTTATCAGTTTTTCTTATAAATGTCATACCGAAGGACTAAATGAAAATTTCCATCATTTTTTTGAACCACTTTATAAGAAGCTGCATCATAAAACCGTATGGTTGATAGATGACTACGAAGAAATCAATGAGCCAAATTTATTGGAACTATTTAAATTGGCCATGAAACAGGGATTTAGAATTTGGATTGTTGCAAGGCCACATTTGAAACTGGAATTTGAAAATGTTTTTGGTGCGCTTTCTATGGAACTTACAGAATTTAACAAGGAAGATCAAGAAATGTTCATAAAAAAGTATTTGGAACAAAAAAATAAAAATGAAGATGATATTAAAAATATTATAGAAGCTGTAGACAACATAAGGAATTTACTAGAAGATTCGTTTATAGGAACATGTCAACAAACTATGATGTTAATAGAAATTTGTTTAAATCATGAGAATAAATGGAGAGAACAGGGGTGGCACATCCATGACATATATGAACATTTTATAAAATTAAAAGGCATCAGTGACAATTTGTATATCAGAACAATATCAAAGCTGGCATTAAAAGTTTTCTTTACAGATAGTGCTTTAAAACTGGTTTTTGATATGGAAGAATTTAATGAAGATGTTCAAGCCTTTAAAAATAATTTTGCGAAAGATTTTTTTATCATAGGATTTGCTGGAAATGATGTCCCAATTTTTAGCCACAGAACATATGCTGAATTTTTAGCAGCTCGTTGGTTGTTACACACGGTGGAAAAACAGTTAAAGGGACAAACACCTTTCAATACATCTCACGTCCTTGAAATGTTATTTTTGAAGGAACTGACCGGTATCCGTCTATTTTTCGATAATATGTTGACGAAGAATTTACCACTTCATTCTTCTATTATCAATAAAGAAGAAAATAAAATCAAAACTTTGACTGTTCACCCCAATAATTTTACAAAGACTGATTTGTTAGGAAGGACTATCTTTCATCTATTATCTAGCTATGGGAGTTATTTTGATGTTGGAATTACATCAACAAATAAAGAGTTCGTGAGAAACTTAGATGTGCATTCCGAAATAATTAAAAATGGTGAAGGTATTTTGTTCAAGCCCATAGAACCAGTGAAACCGGTTGAATTAAGTGCAAATATAACTCAGTATTTGTCAAGACTTTCTTTTATTGACAAAATAATGGAGACTGTGAGAGAAGATATTTTGCTCAAATTGAATTCTATCGATTATGCGTTGCTTTCAGGATCTCTCTTGGAATTAGATGCTTTGCTGCGTTTGAGGAATGATGTAGCAGCTTCACCACTGTTATTAACAGAAGAAAGAAAATATTGTTTGCTATTTCACAGCATACAAAATAAATACAAAAATATACTTACTACATTGGACGTAAAGGGATTGAATAATCTAAAGGTAAAGATGTCATTTATTGTAGCATAGTTATTTCATAGAACTAGAAGACGGTATTTAAAAAAATAACAACAAAATTACTATTTTGGTTTGAGTCGTGTCTACTGCATGTAGAATGCTTCGTGTATGTGGCTTTTCAGTCCGGCATGGAGTAGCGAATGGCCGAAATAGATATAGCTTGTTCCACACCGCGTACTCATGACCCCTTCTATCGGGTTAGACAGACTAAAACAGCTAGGATTATTCATCAGATTCGTCTATGGCATACTGATGATTGCTAATAAGCTCGAAACCAATATATGTCTGGTGGACTGCTAACGAGTGACTCTCGCTGTTTGATATAGGTTTTCCAGGTGTAACTCAGTGCTGGTCGGGGCATTAGCCCGTAGAGTAGTTCTATCCTGGAATTCCGTTTGAAAATTTTATTAAAATCAAATTGAATTTTCTGATTTTTTATATTAAATAAGGAACTATATAGTATCACATAAAAGTCTGTATGCACCGCGAGTATTAGGTGACGTGTAGGGGACATACTGTAAATACTCTTGGTACACGGTGTCTCAAACTCGACAGTATTGGCCTTCTGTGAGGATATAAAACATTTAAATAAAATTTGGGACACATGGTGTTAAATGGGATGTGATAGCTCCATTTTCAATCGATAATAATCTTTGGGATAATGACGCTATTAATTATATTTTTTCCAGAAACATACCCAAAAATTTTTCCTATTGAAAAGCCCTCTTTTTTCTAATAAACTTTTATTAGAGACATTTTTCTGTACTACTTCCCGTTTAAAAGTTATAAGCCTAAATAGTGTCAAAAGATATACCACCTAAAATTCACATTAGCGGTGGAAGGATCAAGTGGTCGTTGGAAAATAATTGAATGTTCATTTTCTCATTCAGAAAAAGTTGTTGTTGCTAATTTCCGGCGAGTCCCAAAAAAATTCAAGAAGAGTTGAAGAGTTATATCGAGAAAGGTATCCAGAGCATCTCATTTCTGATCATAGAACCTTTATAAGGTGGAGGTGACCAAATTAAGATGTATTTTCTGTTCGGAAGAATTAAAAAATATAGTGAAACCAGACCAACCAGAAATAATGTTAATATAGCTATACTGTTATAGTATTTCGAACAAAATCCACGAAATTCTATACTGCAGGCTACTCGGGAATTGAATTTGGATAAATCAACCATTCAACGAATTTTAAAGACCAATCGATATCATGACTATAAAATTCACAATTTGGAGTATTTGCATGAGCGTCACATTGAAAACAGACTTAATTTTATAGCTCAAATTGTAGTAAATGTAAAAACTGTTGATCAGAACATTATTGGGCACGTTATTTGGATGAACGAAAGTCGTTTTGTCAGTAATAGTTTGCCAAACAAGCGCAACGAATACTACTGATCCATTGTAAATCCAGTCCGAAACCAAGACCATTTTGGAATAAATGTATAGTGCGGTATCATCGGTAGGCATTTAATTGGGCCTTACTTTACCTTAAACATTGAACAGCGTGAGTTACCTTACCTATTTCCTACAAGATGAACTTCCTGTACTTCTGGAGAATATGCCTTTGCAGCTAAGGAGAAACCTATGGTTTCAGCAAGACGGAGCTCCACCCAACAAGGCCAAGAATGTGCAGTAATATTTTGATAACACTTTCCCAGAAAAATGGATTGGGATCAATGGATCTATTTAGTGTCCCGGAATGTCACCATATCTATCACCCTTCGATTTTTTGATGGGGGGGGGTTAAAATATAAGGTTTACAAAACACTTTTGCGAGATATTAATCATTTGAAAGAAAAAATCACAAACGTTTATTTAACTCATTACAAGCGCTAAATGTTTATAAACGCAGCCCAGAAAGAAGTCAGGCGAAGTTATACAGGGTATCCCAACGAAAACTTGACCCCCCTATAATTGGAAAACCGAATAATATTTCAAAATTCGCCGAAACCCGTCGATTTTTGTTCTTGGGGGGAGCTTTTTTGACAGTCAAGCCAACTCGATATGTTCATCCCCTAATGCCTAGCAACCCCAACTTAAAAATTTCAAATGCAACTACCCCACTTGTGGCACATCATTTTAAAGCCCTTTTCATTGCGAATACAGTCACGTACCGTTTTTAGAAATCGGTTGAGATTTGACAGAATTATTGGTTACAAACGAAAAGATGACAAACCAACTTACGCGTAGTAATTTCTACACAAATGCCCACCACTAATAAGTTTTTCATCTACAAAACATGACCGCATTACCTAATTGTTATTGATGTGTCTATCAGTGTACAATAAAGTCATAAATGAAATAAAAAGCTGAAGCAAATAAAACTAGATACTAAAATAGTTATTAGTAGAAGATACTTAAGTTTATAGGAATTCAGACCTTTTCAAAATAACAAGAAATCAGTACTACAAAAAAAGTCGGTTTTTTTTTGCTTATGACCAAGAAATCGTTAGTTTCAGCCGTTATTGAAAGTATTAACGTGTGTTCGAAATGGTTTATTCTATCGCGGAAAGAGTAGAAATTGTTGCAATTTATTATCGAAATCACGATTGCGCTAAAGCTACAGCACGAATTTTTAATGCCAATCATCCTGAAAAAAATGTAAACCACCAGTACGTTAAACACCTGATTGACAAATTTGTTGCAACAGGTTCGCTTTTAAACAAGAAACGTGAAGTAATTGCAACAACTGTGTCTCAAGCTTCTGGCGTATCCCGTTCCAGTGTTCATCGAATTTTGAAAAAACACAAGTTTCATCCATTTAAGATGACGCTGGTTCAAGGGTTACATGAGGATGACTTTGATCGCCGTAACCAATTTTGCGAATACTTTAGTGAACAACTTCTACTGAAACCAAATCTTCTCTACAATACATGTTTCTCCGACGAATGCATATTTATGTTGAATGGCGAAGTAAATAGACACAATTGTCGTTATTGGAGTGATACTAATCCGCATTTAATCAGGGAATTTCATACTCAGACACCTCAAAAATTGAATGTTTGGGCAGGCATTTTGGGCGACCATCTTGTTGGACCATTTTTCATCCAAGGTAATCTCAATGGAAACACCTATCTAGAATTATTGGAAAGTACAATTGATCCTAGGATAAGAGATTTTAGAAAGTGACGACAATTTACTAGAAAATGAAATAACCTTCCAACAAGATGTTGCGCCCCCGCACTATGCTGCTGCTGTGCGACAATTTTTGGATGACCATTTCCCGGGGCATTGGATTGGCAGAGTGTACGCCACTCAGCCGGAAACATTGCAAGTGCTACGTCAGAGAATTGTAGAAGAATGCCGATTAATAACTGCGGATGTCTTTAATAATGTTCGAACAGAATTTGAAAACAGACTGTATTATTGTTTGGAAGTTAACGGGGGTCATTTTGAGCAATTCATCAAGTAAATCTGAATTATTATTTGCTTCAGCTTTTTTTATTTCATTTCTGACTTTTTTGTAAACTGATAGACACATCAATAACAATTAGGTAATACGGTCATGTGTAGTAGATGAAAAACTTATTAGTGGTGGGCATTTGTGTAGAAATTACTACGCGTAAGTTGGTTTGTCATCTTTTCGTTTGTAACCAATAATTCTGTCAAATCTCAACCGATTTCTAAAAACGATACGTCACTGTATTCGCAATGAAAAGGGCTTTAAAATGATGTGCCACAAGTGGGGTAGTTGCATTTGAAATTTTTAAGTTGGGGTTGCTAGGCATTAGGGGGATGAACATATCGAGTTGGCTTGACTGTCAAAAAAGCTCTCCCCAAGAACAAAAATCGACGGGCCTCGGCGAATTTTGAAATATTATTCGGTTTTCCAATTATAGGGGGGGTCAAATTTTCGTTGGGATACCCTGTATAGAGAATATATTGTAATATGTTTGTTGTATGAGAGCGTTTGCCTCACTTTTTAAGTTTATTTATTGTTATCACTTTTTGTTTTAAGTATTTCTTTTGACACACTAGGACGATATTGCTTATAACTTTGAAACAGCAAGTAATACAGAAAAATATCTTTGATAAAAGTTTATTAGAAAATAAAGAGCTTTTTAATACGAAAAAAATTTGGGTATATTTCTGGAAAAAATATAACTGATGACGTCATTAGTCGTTTCTGTCAAATCCCAATTACTTTCGATTGAAAATTGAGATTACCTCATCCCATTTGGCACCACGTGACCCACATTTTATTTAAATTCTTTTTATCTTCACAGTAGGTACATACTATCGAGTTTGACACACCTTGTATACCTATACATAACTATTATAACATCATCAGTTCCTTTCTTGATATTTTCAGATTGGACATTCTAAAATGAGTTTGCTCCACTTAGCAGTTACTGCAAGAAACATAGACGCTATCGAGAAACTGACAAAAGAACACTGCTTGGATGACTGGGGAGTGGATGAAGAAGGAAACACACCATTACATATCGCTTGCAACCAAAAAGATGGCTCACTTTTAAACTACTTCTTTAACCAAGTGCTCGTTAATGTAGATTTTTTAAACAAAAAGAATCTGAAGGGTGAAAGTCATTTGTATAAGCTCGCACGTCGAGGACACACGAAATATATTAAAAGAATTATTAAAGAATTTCCTAAAATTGAAATTGACTCTGTGTCTTCTAATGGTAACACACCTTTCGTAACAAGCATTATATTCAACAACATCCAAGTTGCTACAGTTTTACGATCTCATGGAGCTGACGTTACGCATAGTAACAACAAAAATATAACAGCCTTGCATTATGCAGCTTCTAAAGGATTCTTGAAGTGCGTAGTAAAACTTTTAAAGTGGGGCATTGCCATAAACGAACAAGACGATTATGGCATGACATCACTGATGAAAGCTAGTACTTGGGGCCACACAAATGTTGCTTCATTACTTTTAAAAAATAAAGCTAAAGCAAATTTGCGCGATAATAATAAATGGACCGCCTTACATTATGCAGTTAGGAGAAACAACATCGAAATTGTTGCGTTATTATTAAGATACAAAGCAAGTGTAAATTGCGTCAATAGAAATAGGGAATCTCCTTTAACAATTGCCTGCAAATACAATTATTCAAAAATAGTTAAACTGCTACTCGCCCAGGACATAACTTATGGTAAAAAAAATGCATTAAAAATATCGATTAGGAAAAAAAATTTAGAATGTGTGGATGTACTGTTCCAAGCAGGCATTACTCTCTGATGTATAAGTTTAATACATGTATTGTAAGGAAACCTAATTTTAAAACAGCTTTTTGTACATTTCTATCAGACTGTTAATAAATAGTTATGTGTGCAATTAGTGTAAACAGTGTGTATTTATTGCACGTTGCATGAAGTGCAACAAATATCCTTTTTGCACCTGTTGCGCACACATTTTTTACGAACGAATTAAATTTGTTTTTATTTCGAATTTTTTTGAAGCGTATTTTACAATACAAGAAATATTACCAATTCTTAGAATAATTCTAAGAATAATATGAACAGTTTAAACTAAAGGTAATTTTATAAAACTACTTTTTGTGTTAATTTCAATTTTAATATCGTAGTTAGAGCAATTTTCTGTGGTAACTGATGGACAAAATTCAATCCCGTAAATTTTTTTAATTCTGTTTTCGTTTTTGCTTGGGAGTCTCAAATTCTTCACTTCTCTTTTTCGGATTGTTGTGCAGTTTCCGATACTGGTACTTGGTTCACCTTCCAGAATTTAAACTGTTATTTCAGTTTTTTTTTTTATAAACTCTCTCAGTCTCCTCAATGTAGCCCTCAGCTACAGTTAAAAAATTTCCGTCCTCCATGACGTTTTATTACTATAGATTTTTTTTTTTGGCCGCCTAGAGGGCGCAGTAAACCACATACGATATTTCAAAAATCTGTTTATATCAGGTGAAAGATATCAATTTTGCAATAAAAATGTATTACCGATAAGTTTTCTCTATTTCTTAAAATAAAAAAGTTTGAGCACTTTACAGGTTTTTTTCTTTTTACGCATAAAGTTGGCCTTGGTTCTCAAACTTGTTTTTACGAGCATAAAGGCCTCCAAAAATGCAACAAAAAACAATTAAAGATTTTTGACGTGTCTCGCATATTAAGCGAGATACATGGGAGTGGCCCTCTTATGTGATACATCCTGTATGTATAGCATCTTGATTTGGAAGAGGTAAGGTACAGTTTATGTGATATGTATCATAAACTCATTCTAAATACACAAAAAAGAAATAATAAAAAAATTATATTGTTTAATAAAAACACTTTGTAAAATCTGTGATCTGTCGCGTTAATATTTTCTCTAATTAATTCACTTATTAGTTATTGGGATCATTGTACTTTAAAATATTTAATTGAGAAGGCAGAAACAAATTATTTTGGTAAGTGTCGATTCATTCTAATCAATTGGTTTACCTTCTTTTATTTTTTGGTTTACTTAATATATCTATATAATCTATAGATAAGAATTAGGCGTGGCGAATTAACAAGTTTATTTATATTAGTCATCTCGATAGATTTTATCGGTGTAAATAAGTGAATAATAAAAACGAAACATGATCAGGTATGGACTCAGCCTTAGAAATAATATTAATTACGAAAAAAAAAAGAAGTATTGTAACATCATAATACTGTAATATATTGCAAAAATAATAATATATTTTTGAATTGATAAATTTTGTATATTTATAAATTTGTGCTTTACCCTCATATCTAGCTAGTCATTTTGGTTATAAAGCTTTCCTTGGCCTTCTAACTCCTTCTCCTTTATGGCACCAATTATGTTTTATTTTTTTTTATTTAAGACAAGGTAAGTATTATTTTTGTATATAATAATAATAATAATAAGATTGTGGTGCTAATTATAGGCGTCCTGGGTGGAATGAGACATACGTTGCTTTCTGACTTAAAGATCATACCGGCTTGTCGAAATTCGGCAGAGATCTTAGCCGGCAGAATGCAGAAGGCAATCGTCCTTGGTTCGCTACGTCTGCTCAGAACACACGATTTACGGACGCAATGATTACTGACTCCACGGAGTGGAGAGTGGTCATTGCTTGACTCTCCAGAACATCTCCAAATGTGTCGGAGCTTCGGAAGGTGTTTACTGGATTTGCGCCCAGGAACGACTTACGCCCTAACCACCATTCAGTGCAGGAATGAGGGAAACCTAGAAAACCTCATTAATTAGGGGGGTAGTTAAATGGCAACCGGTATCAATCTCTCACATTGACCCAAGCCAACATTCTTCCACCCTACCATACCCGCAGAGAGGGTGCCATTCTCTCCACGAATATAGCGTATATACGGTCTACCAGCTGCAGGGGTCGAACCCACAGCGATCCAGTCACCTCGATTCAAGTACTGACGCCTTAAACCGCGCGACCACTGACCGATCCATATATATATATATAATTAGATTTTTTGTTGTAATGATTTAATGTGATAAAATAAATGGTTGAGGGCCAGATAAATGATAAATAATGCTTAATTAAAATAAAGGAGAAATTATATAAACATATAATTTTTATTTGGCATTTAGCGAAATTTATAGGAATTTTTTTCGTATTTTTTAATGTAGAATCTGCTCTAGAATTATCACGCCTATCACGCTTCAACATGAATTTGATATTTATGTAATATGTGTTGCCTATATCTGCTATATTTTAATTAGACCTGAAATGAATGAGAACTATATTCTCTATATAAACAAATTACGAGTACTTATCTTTATTTTAAATTAATCATCTTGTATAATATTGCATTTTTAGAAAGAGCATTACAAAAAGAAAACTTCTATATACAGGGTGTAAGGTAAACATGCGGCAAAAATTCAAGGGGTTATTCTTTGGCCTATTCTAAGAATATTTTGTCCTAGTTATTATGATTTCTGAAAAACCCCTTTGTTTCGAAGATACAGGGGGAACAAAGTTTGCGACAACCATATTCGATATTTGTTGAAATCATTAATGTAAATAAAAGTATGGCGTACGTCAATGAGTGTCTGAAATCCTTGTACCTACAGCAATTTCCGAATTTGTATTTCCACTTAGGGCTGGTATTATAAAGCCTCAGGTTGAGCCGGTTGTCCAACCGTAGATTGAATTAAAACCGGCGGTTGAAAAAATTTCTGTATTTTAACCACATACATTATTGATAGTTACATTAATCATTACTCTTAGTGATATAAAAGAGTAGTAGAGTAATTTATTCGGATACAGACTGCCTCCGTCTAGTTGATGTAATCTTTAACTATAGAAATATTATAAAGTGTAAGAAAATGTTATTTTATGAACTTTCTTTCACAATGATATTTTGGACAAAACTGGAGATATTTTATGTATGTTATAATTAATATCTACAGTTATATGGACAAAAGAGAAATACATTTTATTACATAATAATACATAATATTATACATAACAAATTGTTTCAGATGATAAATAATTTCTGTTTTTTTATGTGTGTTACATTTTTTTTTAAATTACTGTTATACTCGCGACAAGAATTCAGACGACTTACGTCATACGAACAAATGAATAATTCATTAAATTTTCATTAAAATATTTAAGAAACTGCAACTGATGGTAATAAAACTATATACTACAGTAAAAGGTTGCATTATATATTGCACTAAATTTCAAAAAATGATTGTTTTTAACGCGCCCAAATTACGTTTACAATAAAAACAAATGTGTAACGTCAGTCGTGACGTAAGACGTCTGAATTCTTGACGCGAGTTATAGTTACAGTATACTAAAGTATTTTGTGTTATAACTTTGTTTCCTACTCTGTAAATGGGATTACCTGTAGAGTAGTTCTATGTTAAAAACTATAAAATTGTATTATTTGAGCCTACGCAGTGCTATTTTATAGTGAACAAAAATAGATAAAAATTATTTAAAAATGCAACAGTATACATATTCTGAGTATGTAGATATGCTTTTGACGTTAAGTGGAGTGTCATGGATGTGTTATAAAATATTTCTTTGCACCGAAAGGCGTTCTTTTTCTATTATTATATTACGGTATTTTTATTTGTACTATTGTTTTTAATTGTTACAGTTAAGAGTGTTAAAAATACTTGACATTTTTGTTAACTGTCAGATTAGTTGTTTTCTTCATGGCACACTGCAATTAATTTATTTGGCTATGGATGTTGAATGTGGGGCACGTTAAGAATTATTGAAATCGATTTTACTGAAAAATGGTACAGCCTATTGAAATTTAACAAGAGTACCTTTTCTATGTTAAATACTTCAAATTTAAATATTTTCGAGTCAGAAACAAAAAAAAAATAACTACTAAAAAGATATGATTAAATTTGTCCCTGAGTCTTGCATTTTCTCAGGCCCCTGTAGAAAATTTTGAAATATATTTTATGGGACTTATTAAACACGTCAAGGTTAATATCTCACCAAAATTTCGAGACTTAATGTTGAACCGTTTTGATGTTACGCGTTAAAAACTGTTTCTGAGGTTTACCCCTTTAAGTGAGCGTATCTCCCTTAGGAGCCGCCACTGACAAAACTTGTACTAAAGTTTTCGTAATTTTTCGATTTGTTTTACAAGCTCATAAGTTTTGAATACTTACTACTGGTACACCTTGTATAACCAAAAATAAATAGCAATGATTATTCGTAAAATAATGCTGATCCTAAACAACTGCCAGGATTCCAAACAAAGATTCTAATCCACCTTCTTCTGCTGAATCCGACGACGAGCTCTGTGAAGAGGTCTCCCGGATGCAGCCACTTGGTGGTAAGCCTCGTGACGCGAGTCTACTCTCACCGAGAGTTTGGGAATACCTCTTTCGAAAGTCGGTCAGTATGCTCTGAACCTCTGGGGCTCATGAAACGATTCAGTCTGACTGCGTCCGCCACGATCTCCAATATATTTTCGCGTCGCGTGTTCAATTGTCACTGCTGACAAACAGCTCCTAGTGCTTGTTACCGATCATTACAGTGCTTTTATCTATCCTGGCTTAGGATCGTCTCTTTCTGGATAGTATTATGTAAGTAAATTTTGAAATAGATGAATAAGTATATACAGGGTGTAGGTAAACATGAGGCAAAAATTCAAGGGGTTATTCCTTGGCCTATTCTAAGAATATTTTGTTCTATGATGATTTCTGAAAAAGTCCTTTGTTTCGAAGATACAGGGTGAAGAAAATTTGAGACAGTAACAACATTTTATTATCAAAAAGTACATGTAAAGTTGCTCAATCTACAATAAATGTTCGAAATGACTTCCTCCAGCCTGGATACAAGCATTCGATCTTCTCGTCATTGAGGCTTAGAATAGGCCAAGGAATAACCCCTTGAATTTTTGCCGTATGTTTACCTAACACCCTGTACATATATTGAAAGGTTAGGAGGGAAATAATTTTTCACTTATTTTTAATTAATTAGAACCTAAATGGAGTAATGAATTGTTTATTTATAAACATTTTTTGAAACAACTATCATTTTGGAAACTAAGCTATGAATGTTTGCTGATGCAAATTATGATTAAAAATTCTCAGCGGCCTCAACGCATTTGAAAACAGAACTTCCTGTGATATAACATTTATACAGGGTGTGCGGGAAAATGTGGGAAATATCTTGAGTACAGATAGAACATGAGAAAATAAGATGACAAGTTCCTATAAAAAATTTTCCTACCGGCTCTCTATACGGAGATATGTGTCCCGAAGGAAGACTAAAAAGAGTACTCTTGTTTATTGTCGATAAAATGAACCGTTTACTAGAAAAATAATAAACGAATTCATGCTTTATTTTTAATAACAAGGGCCATTATTTCTATATTTTTTTTCTCCATAAAAAAGTGCGAAAGTCATTCAAACAACAGAAAAGTTTCATTTAAAATATGAAATTTAAAAAAGCGTAATGATGTCCCAGGAGGCACCTTAATGAAATTATTGAAAAATTCATAAGAGGGTCAAACTTTTTCTCGTAACCGATGCATTTTATCGACAATAAACAAGCATACCTTGTTTAGTCTAAGGTTGAAGCTACCCAGATTTATTATTTTAAAGTCTTTATCATACAGGGTGTTGAAAATGTAGGCATTAAGTTGTAAACCTTAGCCTGGTGGTCAATCAACAGAATAAAACAATTTCGAAAAATTTCTGTTAAGAGTAGTTAGAAAACTACATTTATTTATAACCGATTTTGATAAAACTTATAATAATAATATAATAATAATATAATATCTCTACCCCTCATTCTAATCACAGGGATTAGCCCAGAAGTCGGAGACTTGTGCGGGAGAGGGGGCGGCATATTATTATTAAGCAGGCCGCATTTGCGCCCAGGAACGACTTACGTTGGTAGGCCCTAACCACTATTCAGTGCAGGAATGAGGAAAACCTGGAAAACCTCATTAATTAGGGGGGTAGTCAAATATCAACCGGCATCAATCTCTCACATTGACCCAAGCTAACATTATTCCACCCTACCATACCCACAGAGAGGGTGCCAATCCTCTCTATGAATATAGCTTATATACGGTCTACCGGCAGCTGGGCTCGAACCAACTCCGTCTAGTCGCCTCGATTCAAGTACTAACGCCTTAAACCGCGCGACCACTGAACGATAGTTAAAGATCTTTTACGATTATTACCTACAATTTTCATTCCATTATCTTAATCAGAAAGAAAGTTATTTTAAAAAATATCCAAATGATAAGAGCTCTTTGGAGGGCTATATTTCAGTAGCGTAACGGAAAACATGTTCTGGGCCTTAAGCTATATAATAAATTACCTAGTTATATAAAGACTTGCTGTGCACTTGAGCGTTTTAAAAAAAGACTAAAATCGTACTTAATTGATATGTGTCCCTATTCGTTAAATGAATATTTCAAGATTTAAGATTGCGATTTCTGTTTCTTTTTTATGTGATTTTGTACAATTTAGTGTGTTGTTTATTTATTTACTTTAAGTTAGTGTCCAAGTTTATGTATTGACCATTCCTTATACAGTGTAAAACTGTCCATTAGAAGAATAAACAAACAAACATGTTTTGGAGGAACTTTTTTGATTTTTTTGTCTCTATATTTACCTTCTTAAGTTTTGTTCCAACTTTACCAAACACTCTGTATCAACATTTTGCTGCTAACATGTACTAATAAATACATTTAAATTCTTCACCTAACTAATATAAGAGAACTCTTACTGCGCATATCTTCAAGGGCAGAATTCTCAATATTTTTCCTAAAATTTCTATACAGTAGGCAAATATAAAACTATTTTCGCCATCTACTACTTTCTATTATCAACACAGAGGCACGTATAAATTGTAGAATTCAATACAACAACAATATTAAAATTTCTTTATAAAAGCAAGACATTTCTTTGTAAAATTATACGAAAATGCGTTGTATATATTTGATATTAATTTTGATAGTGTTTTGTAGAATATAGTCGGCAAAACTTTCCTTATATAAATATTTTTTTTTTAAATGAACGTAATTTATAGATATACCTACCTATGACATATGGCAGCAATAATCTAAATTAATGCAGCACTAATAATACCAACTTTCTCGTAAGGAAAGTGTATTCCCTCTGTTCTCTAATTAGTAGAAAATGTTCCAAGAATTACTTTATTTGGTGCTTCTGAATTGTTCACAGTTTCGACACACGCTTTTTCTTACAAAAAATAGGTTAAACGCTAATAAATTGAAAAATTAGGTATACAAAAAGGCACTTATAAAATGTTTATATTTTTATCTAGTAAGATTAATTGATCATTCTAGTGTAGCTGTAGATCATGAGTAAAGCACAAATTTTTAGTACAGATAGACGAAACTCTAGGAGGTAAGAAGGCAATAATATTTTTCTTCTAGTCTTTCTTGAACTGCGAAATGCATCTATATGGAAAAAAACTAATCTGTATTTAAGTATAATTCAAATTTTAAACTTCATTGAAGTGAATATGTATTAATTCAGTACAAGTAAGTATATTTGATACAAATATTTACATATTCTTGATTTGTTTGAAGCATTCTTATACTTAATTCAAATTCAACACTTTTCTTTCTTAAAATGGTACTCACCTCCAATTGCATACTGAGGAGAACTAAGCTCAGCGGTATATGTCTGGTGTGCCGGTAATGAATGACTTTGACATTTTTCTATAACACTTTCTTTCCTTATATAAATAATTAAATACTACTGAGTAGTTAGTAGTATAATATAAGGTGGGTAGAGTAGTAACTACTCTAAACAGTAATAGAGTATAGCATGAATACTAAAATACTAATTATGTACTTCAGTTTTATTTTTTCTTATAGCAATGTTTTAATTTACCTTCCTCAAGATTATTTAATATTATTTTAAATATAATGTATGTAATGATTTACAAGTCCCTTAAAACTTCAAATAAAGAAACATAACTTTATTTTGAGAATACAATTATTGACTCAAAACAATCTGTTATCTAAACAAAACAAAACAATTCTTTAAACAAACATAACTTTATCTCATATTTAGTATAGCAGTTTTCTTGATTCAAGTAATCTTTATTCTTAAATAAAGAATATATAATCTTATCATACAAGAATAAGTTTGAATTTTTCAGTAAAGTATTACTATATTTGAGGAAGACTGAAACTAAGCTAGCGCTGGCATAAGTGTATTAATTTTGATATTTTAGTACAGCTTTCTTTTTGTGTAGTAACATAATGAATTGGCGGAATGTGTACTACTATTAGAAAGAAGTGGTAAAGGATTTAAGCATGTATTTACAATTAAAATGGAAATAAATTATACTAAAAATTCATTGTTTACTCATGGGTGTCCAGTACATACATTTGACAAGTTTTTGTTTATTTTTCAGGGCTAATTTGCTGATTATAATAGCTAATAAGAGTTTTGTTAACTAACCAAATAATTAAATCGTGCTCTCCTTGATTTTCTTACCTGTCACTAAATACTTTTATGAGCAGCATGAACTTATTTGATTTTCTCTTCTCTGTTCTCAGTTCTCACAATTATTAACAAGATGAATATCACATCATTTAGCATTAAATGCTTGATCTACTTTCTAGAGCATTCAAAGAGACAAGTTGATACATTGGTTTTAATTTTTTCCAGAATTTATTTAAAGATATTTTTTAAAACTAATTGGATTTCTATTACGAGATCTTCTTTTCTACAAAAGGGTATTTATTCTCAACCTTCCCATTCTTTGGGACCATTATCATCTTTATTTTTTAAATATGGACTTGAATATTTTATTGCAGATTTGGCAAGAGTTCGTCTTTCTAAAGACAGAGATGTGAGGCATTTGTTATATATATGTTATTGAACATTGCGATGGAAATAGTATTCGGACTTTTTTTAACTATTTTTGATTGAGTACGAAATTGGACAAATTTGCCATTTGGAAATTTGCGGCACCCTGGACATAGTTTTCTCTTAATCAATTTTTCCTTTATCTATCCTTATTTTGTAGGTTTAATTTTAAGGACATATTTGCCAATACGGATTTCAAAACCGCATTAAATGCAAGATTTCTCGCTTCTCATTTACTTAGTCCCATTATATAAAATATAGATTACAGGTACCGTAACATCAGCTTCTAACGGTTATAATACCGGCTTCTGGGTCTCTTCTATAACAAATTTTACGCTTTAATCGCATAAAATCGGATATTATGTTAATAAAAGATGATATTATACTCGGAATGTACTTGTAAGTCAAATATAATCTAACATTTAACTGTATATTTCTTAAATAGTTCACTAAGTAATTACATAGGATTAATTTAGAAACTGTACTCTAATTTTATGAGAACTGTAAGATAAGTTCATGAGTTAGTAAAATTAGGTATATGGTACTAGGTGTTGAACTTAATTTAAAGAAATTATTTATATTTACATAACATTTACCATATTTATTAGTTATGGTAATTTTATACAACTTAATGTTTTTTTCTTTGCACCGATATGTTTGTAGACACATTAATATATCAAGATTTCTTTGGGAGAAGATTCAATGAACCTTTTCCGTACACTCCAGTATCTCCTCAAGTACACCTAAATGTTCATCAGATTCCAATTTTACAGACTTTTCAGCAAATTGAACCACAAACAGCCACAAATGATTAACAATATGGCGATTAATGTTTGACAAAGTACGTCGGTGTATCCTACTTACCTATTTTGCTTTATTATCCAAATTTGGTTTGAATAATTTCAAAGCACAAATTAATAATTAAATGGGAGACTTCAGTTCGAGAAAAAATAATATGTTTTATTCGGATTAAAAATGTATTTTTTGTCTCGCAAGTTTGCATTCGCTCGGCTACGCTACGCTTCGCTTGGCAAATACAAAATTTGCTCGCCACAAAAGTGACACTTTTAATGCTAAGATGACAATATACTCATACTATTCTTCTTAAAGCTTTTTTTTATTTTAGTAACGAAGCATTTACGGACTGATGTTTATAGAAATTTCTCGTCAGAATGCCGTTTAATTTTGGAATACTCTGTATAATTTTTAAATAAGTAGGTACACCTATGTATATACCTACAGTGTGTCCACGGATGGAGTTGACAACAGGAGAAAGTCAAGTTCCGCTGTATATGGTAAACATGTATTATGTGTTTTACATTGAAATTTTAGTAACTTTACAAATTCTAGTTAAAATTACCAAGATAGTGGAGATAAAAGAGCCAATAATAATCATGGTAAATTTTCATATCTCATTTTTTCAGTGTACGTGTTCAAAATTTAAAAGTCGAAAAACCGTTCTTAATTTCTTATTTTGTTTAATATTCTTTATGATTACAAAATTGAAGACATTGTTTACGCAACATTTGCAGAATCTTCTTATAGTTGTACCTATGTTACGAAAGATAGTTGCAAAATTCAGTGTGGTAATGCAACAGTCAAATCAGTCATTGAAATTCAATTGGCGCGCCAAGAAACAACGCAAATCAAGTGGGATGGGTGAGTAATTTTAATGATTGATAATGAAAGAAACACCTACATCTACCTAGTACGGTCTGGATTGGATCATCACTGCATACTTAGCCAACGTATACGTTAATAAATGAAAGCTGGTTTGCTATTCCAGCTTTCTCCATCTATTATAGATAGCGGCTGTATACATTGTTTCTGTTGGAGATCAATGATACATTTTCTCTGCATGTTAAGATCAGCATCTTAAGATTTGTATTGATATCTAAAGCTTTGACGGTTAACAAAAGTAAATTTTTTGTATGGCTGAATAATTACATTAAAGTAATCTTATAATTTATAATAATTTAATTTATAATATCTCTGTGATTAGAATGAGGGGTAGAGATATTATTATTAATAATAATTTTTATAATTTATAATTTCGTGTCAATACACAAATGTATTTACACACGTCACAAGAAAAAAGGCATGGGGAAAGCAGAGCTAAGTTCACTATAAAAAAATATAGATAAAAATTACAAATACAAGCGAAAATTAAAATAAAACAATAATAACATAGACCTTAGTTGAAATTAAAATAGTAAAAGTCAAATAAACAAGTTAAAATAATTCAAAGTATCACATACATACATATTCATTGAAGTATACCTACTACAAGTCAACACTAAAACAAAATTAAGAACGAACGAACAAATAAATAATTAAAATAAAATCACTCACAAAAAAACTGTTCAATGTCATAAAAAGCGTTTCTCAATAGAAATAATTTGATTATTTTCTTAAATTGCACAATATTCAAATCCCTTATACGAAGCGGCAACACATTAATCAATATATCTATAAGACCTGTACCATTTCTGGTTCTAGATAACCTATGGAAACTTGTGTAATAATTATTTTTTGTTCTGGTATCGTGTGATGTATCTGATTTCGAGTGAACATGTCACTCGAATTCTGTTTTATATACAAAAGGCACTGGAATATGTATATACAAGGCACTGTTAGTATATTCAATTTTATAAATTGATCTCTACATTCATCCCTGTAACCCAAACCAGTCATAATCCTGACAGCTCTTCTCTGGTGAGCGAAAACATTCATAGAAGAAGTTGCATGCCCCCAGACAAGTATTGCATATGAAAAATTAGATTGGATAAAACTGTGATAAGCTATCTTCCATGTTTAATGATAATTTACCTACTAGACTACGTAGGAGATACATGTACTTGGATATTTTTCTACAAATATAATTAGTGTGTTGTTCCCACAGCAATTTGGAATCAAGGTTTACTCCAAGAAATTTAACAAAATCACAATTCTTCGTAGGGCAAATACCATTGTCTCAGTCTTTGTTACATTTAAACAAAGTTTATTATTAGTAAACCAGTTCTCATCGTCTGAGTGTATTAGAGAAGAATCTTCTAACAAATTCTGTAAAATTGTATTTTTAATAATGAAACTGGTATCATCGGCAAATAGTACACTTGGCACGTTGTTTTTTAAAGAATTCATGAAATCGTTTATGTATATCAGGAAAAGTGTAGGACCCAATATAGATCCTTGAGGAACACCATGTTTTACACTTTTCATGTTAGATTTCTCATTGTTATAAGTTACAAATTGTTTCCTGAAAGATGCGATTTCATCAATTCCAGACTGTCCGCAGTAAGCCCATTCCATTTTAATTTGTCGATAACAATGTTATGTGATACACAGTCAAACACTTTGGTTAAATCCAAAAACTGAGCATACACATATTCGCCTTTTTCAAACCCATCATTCACAAAATTTGTCAATTTCTCGATGGCAAGAGTAGTTGAACAATTTTTACAAAAACCATATTGGTGAGAATTAAATAATTAATTATCTTCAAAGTAATTAGTTATCTGTCGGAATGACACTCTTTTAGGCACTAGCGCTTAAAAGTAAGAATGAAACAACAAAAATGTTTATTTATTATAAATTTTAGATACAATTATGTAAATTGTTAAGGTGAATACTAGAGGCATCCAGCTTCTCTTCTCTAACAACAATGCAAGTACTAGTAGTGGAAATGAATAAATTGCTAGTAGTGACAATACTGCTAGCTTCTGCTTCTGCGTGAACTTCTTTTAATTTATTATTTGGTGTATTTTGCTATTTCATTTTTCTGTTCAATATAACCCCCGGCAACATTGGCGTTGGAGAATCCGCATACCTCCAATTGTATTGATTCCAGCTGGCAGGGTACAGCATTTATTACTTCGATATGTCAAGAAAAATCGCTGCTGTGTCGTATTGAGTAGACGAAGTTTTGCGTACTTATAAAATATATCTAAAAAGTTGATACCATCTATTGTTTCCTCAGTAATCGTAAACATTCTTGGACCATGAGTTTTTGTGTTCGGAATTTTGACACTAATAAATGACTAACAATATCTTATGCATCTACCGTCAAAAATGTGGTTTCTTCCCTACATGCTCCAAATACTTAAAATTTAAAACATGATCATGATCGGCTTGTTTCATAAAGTCCAGCTTCGTAAATATTTTTTATTTCTTTGGCTGATATTCGAAAACTTTCCTTTTTAAAAATGCAGTTAGGTTTGTTGCTAAATTTACTAAAATCTACGTTTTCATTCAGGTAAATCATGGTGTGGATATATACTCCACAAAATTAACGGCCTTAACATACAGGATAGCTTCAAGAAATAGGCTAGTAATACCTTTTTTGTTAAATTCTTTTTTTTTTTTGGCCCAGGTTTCAAAGGAGTTTTCGTATAAATTTTTCGATATTTCGAGCACTAATGTGGATAGCACAGCATCAGTAACTTGTTCAATATCCAGAGACTCATAAGATTATCACTCATTTTCGGAGATTTTTTCGTAAAACTTTGTAGAAAATACTTGACAGAACCTTGACATTAAACAATGTCTTAGAAGCAGATTGTCTGGCCACTTTTCGAATGTTTAAAAAATACAAGTTAAAACATAAAAATATCAAATTCTCCGCTTCCAAAAAAAATCTTGTGTTGCATCCTGTGCTTAAAGCATACTCTTTTCGCAATTTATTACATAAATAGCTATTTTAGCACAAACGTGTACTTCTTTTTCACATGTATTAGAATTATTGGTATTCAATTTACATACAATTTTGCTATCATATACATACACATATTTAATTTTAAAAACTGTGCATTTTGTTTGTGTAAAAATTACAAAATAACTGAATATGCTATACTTACATATTTTACAAGTAAATTTGTATATCTACATTATTGAAATAATATAAATCTACGAAATTTGTATACCTAGTTGTCTTGTAACAAGAATTAAGAATAATTTGAGTTGTATTTTAGTCTTTTATATATTTTTTTTCTATACAATTGTTTATTTATAATAATAATGCAGATTACGTAAAGTCTCCGTGGCGGGGTTATGGGTAGGTAATACTTGACTTTTTCCATAGGAAAAAGTATATCCCCCTGTATAGCCATTCAAACAAAATTGGTTTTCATGTGCTCCAATGTATTCTTATATTTTTTTCTCTGCATTGTTTATTCAATCTGTAGCAGTTTAAAGGCAAATTTGATTTTCTTAACACGAGGACGCCACTGGTACTTAACCTACAAATTTAATATTTTATAATGATTTTTTTAATCAGTTTTGGAACCCTATATCTCAGAAACGACGCCTTTGATGCTTATTTAACAAAATTATCTTAATTTTGACCATAGGCCCCCGGAGTTTGGATTAATATTTCATTGTTGATACTTTGAAGTATCATACCAACTATAGATACTTATACAAGTAGTCAATATCATAATACATAAGAGATATAAATTTTTGCTACTATAAAATTCCCATTTCGTAGTTAATACCATTTCTTACTCTGAAATGACTTTGGGGTTTATTAAAGAACATGTTTTTATACTAACAAATTCATCATTGCCATAAAATTTCTAGTTCTACAAGAGTAGGTTCTGATTTTTGCCCAATATTATGTTAAATTCTAGAAACCTACAAAAATATCTTAATGGATAGGCTCTGCATTGATATTTGTGGTTTGACGTATTTCGAGGGCAAGCAAAATTATTTATTACGTTAAATTCTATAAACCTGTAAAAATATCTCGATGATGAGGCTTTGCATGCATATTTGTGGTTTCACGACCTTAAACCAGATATGTTTATAAAAGGAACTTATTTTAAATTGGAAAATTAATATCTGCAGAAGCTTAATGGACATATGATTTATTTTAAAAATTATCAATTATTTATAACTATGTATTTCAATTAGGTATTGCGACAGCAAGCTGAATTATTTTAATTTAAAGTAAAAAATGGTGTAAATACAATTTTGCTTATTTTCCTGCAAAAAAATTTTCCATAATTATGAAGAAAAATATATTTGTGAATATACTCCTAAAAATAACTATTTTATTAATTCATTTGAGTTCCTAAATTGAGTATTTTTCGGACTCAATCCCAAAATATTATACACAAACAGTCTAGTTAGTATGTGGCATTGTAATTAAAATCCGATATTCACTACGTTAAAGAAATATTTGCTATTTGATCACATTAATCATAAGAGGTTTGAATGCATTTTCTACTTTCAACTTTTAACATTAGTTCTTAGTTATTTCACTCACCAATAGAGATTTAATTATATTTCTACTCAGAACTTCCAGAAGTTCAAAAACTGTTTTGAGGGAGTGTCATTATTATTGCAGAAGCATCTAAGAGATTTTTTGTATATGTAATTCTATACCCATTTTCTTTTTTTTACAGATGTGTCAAACATGATAATTCGTTGGAAATTAATTTTTGGATTAATTCTAGTGTCTATTTCGATCGCCATAGCTAGAAGAGGTAAGTAATTTATTAAAATTTTAGTTCAAGAACATATGATAAAATTAATCTAAATATTTTAACAGCTACCCTCATAACACTGCAGGTTATGTGGGTATTACCAACTTTAAAATCCATATCTAATTCAGAGAGTATTTCATTAGAAACAAATATTTAAGTACTTATACATTTGATAGATATTAATGCTACTTCTGGAGTTCCTTAAGGGTCAATTCTCGGTCCCTTGTTATTTTTTATCTTTATAAACGATACCACTGTGTCAATGATCTGAAGCTGTATTTATCTGTGAAAGACTTGAGTGACTGTATTTTGCTTCAGTCAAATATGGATATAATTCTTTGCTGCACTATGAATCTATTATCTTTAAACTTCTCCAAGTGTAATTCGGTGTATTTTACAAGGAAAATTAGTCATATTATAAATAACTATACAGTGAACAATCATTTAATAAAGAAATGTAACAGTTTCAAAGATCTTGGAGTAACATTTGATGTTAAATTAAATTGTATAGAACATATCAATAAGATCTTGATTTCATTTTATGAAACTAATTTAAAGTAATTAAAACAGTTTCATTACTGTTCAACGCATTTGTTCTCCCTAAATTACAATATGCTTTCTTTGTTTGAAATTCACATTATGAAGTTCTCTATAATGTATAAAGAAAATTAAATGTAAATATGTGAAATACCTATTGTTTAAATCTGATAATTGTTTTGCTGTCCAAGGAATACCTCAAGATACTTTGCTCAGACGGTTCAATATTAATGATCTAGCTTCACGGCATTTATGTAATTTCATAACAACTTTACCCGTTCCGGAAACAAATTTATTAAGGTTCACCATTGTAAGCAATGTTTGATACTGATTTGCGGATGTTCTGTGGATATTTTTTTCATTTTTGATAATATTTCACATATCAAAAAATATTGTATTTTATGTAAAATTACATAATAATTTTGTAAATGAAATAAATACAGGGTAATATTACAAAAATTGACATGGATAAAATTCGATATTGTTATGTAATTTTACAACTATTATGCCAAATTCACTCGTAAATTTCCGGCCCTACAATTTGTATTGATTTATGCATTGTAATTTCATGTTGGAATTGTAAAATATATGTAATTTTATTGAGGACATAACTTAAATTTTCTTATATTTTATATATAATTATCTTTATAACTACAATTTTCAGTAACTAACATTATTGGTTCAAATCACATGAAAAATTCTGTAAAATGTCATAATAAATTGAGTAAAAGGTAATATGTAGTTCCAAAAAAATACATTGTTTTGGAATGGAATGTAAAACATTCATAAGACTTGGGATTTTGAAAATCCGCACACAATTCCACAGAATCATTTCCAACAATTTTTAACAATTATTGTAACTTCAGATATGTCAAATTATTTTATTAATTAAAACCACAAGTAATTTTATTAATTAATAATAACAATAGCTACAAAAACAGTTGAATTTGTCGAAATAAATTTTTATTTATTTCTTTCTTTGGTAAATTTTTTCAATGTTTTGTTCGTTCAGTGTATTTTTAATTTCATTTTCGAGCTGCCCTTTTTATTATTATTTTTTTAATTGTATTTGTAAGAGTTCATTCAATTTTTTTAATAAGTTCTGAATCACACTGTATAATATAAATTAAAAATTACCAGTATAAATTATGTAAAAAAAGCATAACAAGCCATGGAAATTTCCAACCCATTTTTATCAGTGTGCTGTAAATAGATTTGTCTTTATATTATTTTCAATACTATGTTGCCAACACGTGAAGAGCGATGACACTTTGTGATATGAAATTACACCACGCTATCTGATACACCTAGCAGAAATGATGTATAACCCCATGAAGCCTCTTACAATTAGAATTCAATGATCAGCTAAGCGCCCAACCTAATGCTTACAAAGTAAAAGTGAAGTAATAAACGCCGTAATCACTAATGCGATTTTCTTCCTGTCTTTCAAATTTTAACTAAGAGTTGCCAGTTCATTAAATTTAGCTTCCTGTGGATTAATTAAAACGGAACCGAGAAATTGTTAAATTATACATAAAGTTTTTAACGTATACGAGTATAACGCAAAAGTGTATTAGAAAAGTGAGTAATTGGCTTCCTCTGATCTTCGTCACGCTTTCTAAACTCGTTTATTAATTTACTATTCTACTGTTACGTAAAAGTATGTACCCCTCGTGAAATTACTCCATAAACCTTCGATGTTCAACCTTCACCGGTTTTATGCGACAATCAGGCAAGTGGTGTAAAGCAGTAATTAAAACTTTAATTAATTTCAATAATTGATGAGTGTGATGCAGTTAATTTGCCAATTACTTTTAAATGTAAACATTTCAAATACATTCTAATTTGGTAGATAATAATAATAATATCTCTACCCCTCATTCTAATCACGAGGATTAGCGCAGAAGTCCAAGACTTGTGCAGGAGAGGGGGAGGCATATTATTATTGAGCAGGCCGCATTTGCGCCCAGAAACGACTTACGTTGGTAGGCCCTAACCACCATTCAGTGCAGGAATGAGGAAAACCTCATTAATTAGGAGAGTAGTCAAATGTCAACCGGTATCAATCTCTCACATTGACCCAAGCCAACATTCTTCCACCCTACCATACCCTCAGAGAGGGTGCCAATCTCTCCACGAATATAGCTTATATACGGTCTACCGGCTGCGGGGGTCGAACCTACAGCGATCCAGTCACCTCGATTCAAGTACTGACGCCTTAAACCGCGCGATCACTGACCGAATAAAGACTAAGATCTCAAAGAACTATGTAAAATATGTGCCTATTCGTTAGTAAATATTTACTAAACGAATACAAATATTCTTAAAAGTTGCTTATCTGGTTTTTGTCAGATTACACCGTTTATATTTGATTATTACCATTTGCAGTGCGTGACAAGAATTATTAAAATTAATATGTTGCCTTTCGGCTTGTACAATGCTGCAGCAAAAATGTATGGTTTCCGTTCTAGGGCTAGGACTAGACCCATACTCATTCTTCGATTGTGTTTCGACGTTGATGTTACTGTTAGTAATGCTTCTAAGTACAAATAATGTAAACATACAATATCAACGCCTTCATTGGGTTATAAAGTACTACAATACATGCAGTACTTTTTAAACTCCATTTAAGCTGGTTGTACTATGAAACATTTCTAATTTTAGGATCAATACCGTAAACCGTAACCGTAAAAACGGTAGGTATCAAGATTTCAATATAGAAACTGATGATTTTCTAATTCAAGAAAACTAAAATACCAATGTAATCTTTAATTTCATTGTTGCAATTTTTAGTATTTGTAAGATAAAGACGATTTATATTGAAAAAAAAAAATAACTGACATAAATTAAAGAAAGCCCATAATTTGTTAAATCCGAAGCAAATGCGAAAACTTTATTTTTTGGTACTATCCAGAGAATTAGTTAAAAAAAATGCAAGGTATAGATAGCAATTAAGAATATTTTTAACTGCTCTTAATTAATATCTTCTTATTTGCTAATTTTATTCAATTATAAATTTATGGTTACTCATATAAGGTAAATATTAGAATTATACGTTACTCAATGAAATTTTAAGCCTGTTTATTCAATGAAGTGACTGTAGCAATCAAGTTGCAAAAATCTTTCTGCTCCTGATTATGTAAACCACAACACTGTCTTTCATCGGCAATAAGAGCTGTGTATTGGTGGTACCACGGGTAAGTGGTTTCAAACAATAAACCACTGACGCACTAGAACAGACTGGATTATTCATATGGCAAAAAGTAATACAGTGCTCATACTTATATTTCAGCAATAATATGGTCATGTTTTATATTTAATAACTTACACAAGAATGAACACACCGTTATTAAAAATTAAAGAAATGTGCTGGCATTATTAAATTATTTTTTTATAATGTTCAGAGAAATAAGTCTAAACTGATCGACGAACCGTTTACGAGAAAAATAATAAACGAATTCATGTTTTATTTTTAATGAAAAGGTCCATGATTTCTATTTTTTTTTCAAGAGTACCCTTTTTTAGTCTATTGAAGCTACCTAGATTTATTATTTTAAAGTCTATCATACAGAATGTTAAAAATGTAGGCATTAAGTTGTCAAGCTTAGCCCGCCCCTGCTAAAGTAAACAAATATATATCAAGGACACTATTTTAAGAGGTATTTACTAGTGTAAGTTAATTTTTTATTTAATTATATTAAGTACTTTAAAAGTTAATATGTGAACATACATATGAAGGAAGAGCCAGTTCAATTGTCGGTCATCTCACCTATGGAATGCTGATGAGGGCTAATAAGCCCGAAACGGGTCTATATCTGGTGGTGTGTCCGACAAGGATTCTTGGCTGTTCACACAGATACTGCAGGAGTAATTCGATGCCGGTCGGGGCATTAGTCCGCGAAGTAGTTGTTTCCTGCAGTAGGTATCATTTATATATACTTTAAAAGTTATTCAAGAAAAACCTATTTCCAGCAGCGTTGTTCAAAGACACATATATCCGTAGGGAGGGCTTGTAGGAAAAAAAATGTATAGGAACTCGGACACCCTGTATACCGGGTGTTCCCTCTAAGGCTTTCAGTGCTAATATCTCATAAACCATCATAGCCAGTGCGGTGAAATTTGATATACAGACACTAGACGGCTCATAGAATCTGATGATAACATTAATTATTATACTGGGTGTTCCATTTTTCAGGAAATCGATTTAATTTTGATTTTTTGGTAGTTAACCCCGCTAAAAATTGTTTAAATTGAAATATACTTAATTATGAACACATTCTGAAAAATAAATATTCAAAAATTTTAAAATTTTAACATAAAAAAACGCCTCCAAAAAGTGTCCAAATTTGATTTGTCATGCAAAATGTGTATAGCCTTGAGCCAGACTTACACAGAAGAAACTAACATCGGTAAACGTCAAAACTAAGAACTGTCTTTGAATTGTCACTGAATTGTCAAATATTAATGGCATACAGTATTTTATTGCATATAAATAACGCTGTTGAATGCAATTTACGTATGCACAATGGTGTGATTGAGACTGTTTATAAAAACTTAGACTTGAGTTGAGGCTTTTGGAGCATTGAGGTCGCTGCATCGACGCAGTCTTCCGTTACAGCTTCGTTCGTTTTGAATATTGTGTAAAATATTTGTCGATATTTTTAAATTTTTCCATTATATTGTAATAAAACTTCAATAAATCGTTACTAAAGTTACTACAGTATAAATACATAATAATTAAGTGCCCATATTTTTTATCACAAAATAATTTACAAAAGTGTGTAAGTAAAGAATATTCCGTTTTTCCACTGCTGTAATAATTATCGATTACTTGTTTAACAACAAATAAATTCGAACAAAACGACTCTTAAAACTTTTTAAATTATAATGTGAACGTGATTGTGAAAGTCAGAACTGAACCTAACAAAAGAAATATTACTAAAGCATAACCTAGAAATGATGATAAGTTTGTTGTGTCCACATATGTTAGCATTTTATTTATATTTCTGATGGATAAAGTATGTGTGTAGTGTCACAAATTACATTGAAATAAAACAATTCATAACATCGGACACCAAAAAGAATAAGCGAAAAGTGTCACACAGACATATTCTTAGAATTAATTCTAAACCTGGAATAATGTATGATATTATAAGGAAGTCCCTAACTCACTTTGAGGAGTAGTTACATGCATTAAATGACATTCTAATTTTACAGAGCATTAGTAAATTTACATATTATGTACATCGTATCTTACGTGTATTATTTGTTTAATTGCATTGAAATTTTACAGAGCATTAGTATAACTTTACATATATCAAGTAAAATTACCATGATAGTTTTGGACATAAAAATGCCAATAATAATGATGGTAAAGCATGGTAAATGTACATAAATCATGTTTTCAATGTATAGTATTTCAAAAGAAAAGTTAGAACATAATATTATCTATCAATGAAGTATGAAGTCGTATTTCAAACGATAATATTTAGCATAACTCTAAGACCATTGACTTCTCGCACATATCGCTGCATCAGATAAGACCGTGCATGATAAAATAATGCATAATGTCTACTGGACTGCACAGCGTTTTACTTTTCTTGCTTGAATAAGTTCAGTTCCTGTTAGGCTTCGATCCGTCGGCGTGGTGACTCAGTGACCTAGTGCCAGTTTGCCCGATGCAAGTACCGGCTTGCTTTGGTATCCTCTTTTATTTCCTGACATACTCTGCCACTAACGGTTACGGCTGCGACACACACGCCGACACTTTGGATTTGCTGGCTTTAAACAATTATGTTTGTGTATTTCGAGGTCAAACTATATTTAATATACTAGCAAATTTCTCTCAAACATATTCAGGTTATTTTTGTTGGTCGTCGCAGGACAAGGTAAAGCCTGATAAGTTGAAGTGGATTTCACTTTTTCCAGTAACTCGATTTGAAAAGCCAGTTTCGTACATGGTGTACAAGATAATACGCCAAGCTACTAACAAAGTAAGATTGTCTAAGAAGTTAGTTAACGGCGCTGTTTTCTTGAAATATGTTTTCTACAAATACAAATAATTTGTGAATATCACGAAGTGGCCGACATCTGTTGATAGATTTCAGACCTGCTGTAGAGGTGAACAACTTGCATAATGGGTGAAGTTTTGTGTGTTTTTTAATATTTTCCTATCATTTTCTCTGTATAAATACTACCAGAAGAAAAGTACATAATCTGCATGACAAGACAATTTGTAATAAATCGGGTGTGGGGAGTAGGGGTAAACAACAATCCAACAAATCTGTTTTGTATGTAGGTGTAGTGTAGATTTTCTGCATTTTTTAGTAATTTTGCAAACTTTATTGAGATTATTCGAAGTCAAACTATATTTAATATACTAGAAAATTTCTATCAAACATATTCAGGCTATTTTTGTTAGTCGTCACAGAAGAAGGTAAAGCCTGATAAGTTGGAGTGGATTTCACTTTTATCAGTAACTTGATTTGAAAAGCCAGTGTCGTACAAGGTGTGGAAAATAATACACCAAGCTACTATAATAATAATAATAATAATAATATCTCTACCCCTCATTCTAATCACGAGGATTAGCCCAGAAGTCGAAGACTTGTGCGAGAGAGGGGGCGGCATATTATTATTAAGCAGGCCGCATTTGCGCCCAGGAACGACTTACGTTGGTAGGCCCTAACCACCATTCAGTGCAGGAATGAGGGAAACCTGGAAAACCTCATTAATTAGGGGGATAGACAAATGTCAACCGGTGTCAATCTCTCACATTGACCCAAGCCAACATTCTTCCACCCTACCATACCCGCAGAGAGGGTGCCAATCTCTCCACGAATATAGCTTATATACGGTCTACCGGCTGCGGGGGTCGAACCCACAGCGATCCAGTCACCTCGATTCAAGTACTGACGCCTTAAACCGCGCGACCACTGACCGATACTAACAAAGTAAGATTGTCTAAAAAGTTATTTAAGGGCGCCGCATTCTTGAAATAGCGTGTCTACTGAATAATATAAAGCTTAACAAATAACAGTAATGTTATTTCATGCCACCAGCAAATATTTAAAGGTACAGAATATCATCAATCAAGGAAAAGCGGTCCAAGCAACAAACTTTTAGGTATAGACATCTTTCAAAATACGTATCTTCTAAATTTAACTTAAAATATAAATATTGTTATAACATAGTTCTTCAGATAAAATTGTTTACTTTTGTTTTTGAAAATAATTGTTAAAATGTAGAGTGTCTAATAAACTAATGTGTGTCTTGCAAATGCTTAAAAGTTATTATTTTATTTAAGGAAAATTTGAATAGTAACAATAAATAAACAGATCATCAATTATTTCATTTTTGATATTACTTTACGGCAAGAAATACGGCGACTTTAAGGGAAAAAAATAATCGTATCTTCGCCTAAGTTGTACGAATAAATATTTTTTGTAAACGCTCCCAAAAGTAGTTATTTTATTTAACTCTTTAAAATGAGACTTTTTTGGATTGAATCCCAAAAAATTGTCTTGACAACTTTAGTTTATTTTATAAAACGTCAATTGTTATTTTGTGTTTAAAAATATTTGCTCTGATGACATTAATCATAGATAATAAGAGATTTGAATGTGTTTTTGGGGTATTTAACAAAAAATATATATTTTTTCGGACTCTGGCTATTCCAGAACGATTAGTTCGAGTACCTAAAATAAAATTTTATCCAATGGAATGACAGATGTGTCCCAAAACGTTGTATTTTACCTAAAATGCAGTGTTATAGAATACAATGGAAAAGCAGATGAGTTCGAAAAAACTGTAGTTTAGGTACTTGTAACAAAAATAACTATTTTGTTACAAGTACAGCTTCTCAGATGAATAACTGCTGTGCAGATGAGTCCAAAAAACTTTTTAAGTAGATACAAGTTACAATCAACATTATTTTAAAGCTCCCAAACAACTCAATGAAACGTCTTATTATGATTAATGTGATTAGAGGAAATATATTTTTAAAAATAGTGAGCATCGGATTTTAATTACCATGCGACCATAGTAACTAGATTGTTTAATGTAAACACAAAATTACTATTGACGTTTATTTTATATATAATTAAAGGTAAATCAACTTAATTTTAAAAAACGTGTGGAATCAACAGATCTAAATCAACACTATAATCATAGATTGTTTTCAAATTGTCTGAAAGTGATACTTAAACAATATTACCCATATATTTGTGCTGCATATTATTTTAAATGCTTGTACCTAATGTTTATTTAGATTTTTACCTAGACAACAGATATAATATATTTACATATTTGGTGTTATTTCCGTAGTCAATTTTTAAGTAAACGTATGATAAAGCAATACCAATATTTACATGCTGATAAAGTTTTCATTCTCGTAACATTCAACAAAGAAGTAAATATGTGAGGACATTTTAATTTACTCTATTCAGAAGCATACATTTCTTCTCTACTCTCTGTATAAATATCCAAATTAAATATCTGAAGGCACTTTCAGTAACACTTTACTAAGAAAATTAACAATTTCAATCACCTCTACAGAGAAAAACTGAAACTCTTGTGAAAAATTAGTTAAGAAATACTTGTTTCAGTTGTTTGATATCCTCTAAGCAATAATTAACTGCAATAGCGGCAAAAGCAGTTGAATTTGCTGTAAAAAAATAGGTGTTATAAAATGTAATTTATTTCTTTCTTTGTGAATTTATTTCTACATTGTGTCCGGCCGCCGATTGCATGGTTTGGCGTGTTAGATTTTACAATGGGCCAGTTTCCAGTGCCGTAATTTAAAAATACATTTCTGCGGAATTTGAACTCGTTTTTGAACTGTCTTTTGACTGTTTTTACAAAATTTGTACTAGTCATCTGTACATTAAAATTTTTTTAGGTAAGTTCTAAATTACCTTGTACTTATAAAGAAAAACCATTTGATCAAATTATCATATACATTTATCTTTGAAAAATTGTACTTTTCCAGATTATCTAAATAGGCCGTCAGGCCGAGTAGGACAACCCGTCGAGTGCAATAAGCACTTTTTGTACGAGTTGCATACAATATTTCTTCTACGTTCATGCAAAAACCAAAAAATGTTATTTAGATGACACTAAGTCTAGGAAAATGTGACATCGATTTGAACGTTTATGTTTGTCATGATGACAAAACGCTATTGTAGAGTGACAGATGAATGCAATAAACACTTTATTGCACTAGTGCAATAAAGAACCACTTTTTCCACTAAATATAGTTCAATAAAGTTTTGTTTTTTGCATGAACATAGAAAAAATATTTTATATAAAATCAATAGTCAAAAAGGATTCTCCAATTATTGTACAAGTAAAATTAGTGATTAGAGAATTTGATCTGAATTTTTCACTTTTAATTTCCCGAGAACTGTTCAATCAAAATTTTGCTATAGGTACTATTACAATAATTAATTTTATTGCCTACCTAAAGTACAAACATATTTTACTCATGGTTTTGCTTGAATTTTTCAGCTGTTATTATGGTCTTTTTGTACATTATTCAGCGCGCATATAATGATGTCTGTAATTTACGAAGGTCACCCGAGTGAATTTCAGCCATAATATACAAGCAAAATCTATTGTCCACGACTATTAACAATATTTTAGTAAACTTTTTACTAAATACATTACACAATATTTTGGCACTCATAACATACAATTCAAAACTGTCAATTCACCTTATTTTGAAGTTCACTTGATAAATTTAGAAAAGCAAATAATACTTCGGAAAAATGTTAATATTGCCGTAACTATTATAGGGTCCAGGTTCAATTGCTTACACCGCAGAATGTTTGTGTTGTTATTTTTTTTTCATGTCCGATTCTTTGAAGTCAGTGAATAATGATTTCAGTAATCACTAGAGAATAATGGATATTATTATTATTGAGGATGCTGCTAAACACCCACTTTGAGCAGAAAACTGTGCATTTTTACTAAATAAATATTTCTATCTACCTAACTACATTAATAGTTAATACAATTACCACTAGATTTAATAATTTTTACTATTGTTGCTTTATACTTCCTGATGTTAGCGCAACTAATAAGGCCAATTATAATGAAAATTCAACAAGGCATTCAAAACTTATTCTGTTACCACAACTATTTTTTTAATAATTACAACTACAACTGCGATATGAGGTGAACGTGTTAAACCTTGAATTTATAAAAAATATGTGACTATTTATCACAAATAAATAACAGCTATCAAATTGATATGGCCTTTCAATTATGAATTTTGAATGGAAAGCGAGTAAATAAAAACTTGTTAGTTTGAAAATTGTTTATGACTTGAATTAATGAAACAAAATAGTCAGATTCATTTCATTCAGAAACATTCATCTAATCTTTATCAGCGTCTTTAGCAAGTTTCTGGTTTTAATTTTGAAATGAAATATTGACATAACATTTTTAGTTGCAGATGAAGTATCAGAAACCAGCTCGAAATGTCCAATACTGACAGAATGTCCCTTTCGAGCAGAATCGTGCAGTGAAGATGATGACTGTTCCTTGGACTCGGTTTGTTGCAAAGCTCCATGTGGGAAAGTCTGCACGAAACAACTATTTACAGGTACCATAATCAATAATATTAGCAGAAATAATACTACTAATCAATGCAGCCATTTGTACATCACGTTCATTCGCTCAAAGTTAAAGATGACACTAAAATTGATTAAATCACACTGTGAAAAGTAATTCCTGTACCATTAATGGGCAATTTTGTTGCACCCATTATCCGACTGTATTATTACTTATTGATGGTATATTGACTTTAGTCTTGAATTTTTTTTGTAAAATTTGTATAGCTAGCTAATTTTAATTGGCATATTTGGTAGTTTTAAAAGGCATATTTACTTTAGTTATGAATTGTACATAGTAAAATGTCTATGATATTAGGAAATTTTAATAAGCAAAGCGTCATTTATATTACACGAGGGTTTGGATCCGAGTTGAGCACTTTGATAAAACCTCGGAAATGTAAACGTATACTTGAATACACCGAGTGTCTCCAAATAAACGTTCATATTTCCGAGTTTAAGTCAAGTACGCAGCTCAAATCCGAGCACTCGTATAATTTAAGTGCCGCTTTATATTCTATAAGTACATGCATTTTATCATTAGTTATGGTATATAGAAGCTCCGATGTTATGGTGTATCTCAAGGTACGGTATTAGGGCCTCTTTTATTTAATATCTACATTAATGATTTGTTCAATCTTAACATCGTGGGGAAATTAACGAGTATTGCTGACGATACGGTCTTATTTTATAAAGATATTAGCTGGAAACATCTGAAAGATACAGTTGAACAAAACTTCGGAAAAACTGTTGATTTTTTTGATAGCAGATTGTTAACCATAAATTTTGACAAAACATTCTTTATTCTCTTTTGCTCATATCAAAGTTCAATGCCATATTAAGATGAATTAAATTAATTGATAAGAACGTGACTATTACAAAACAGAATAAAATTAAATATTTGGGAGTCACAATTGCCAGTCGCCTCTTATGGAACTACCAAGTAGTCTATGTGGCAAATAAAATAAGATGTTTAATAAGCAAGTTCAAGCTATATAAGAATATATTTGAACTGGAGCATTTGCGAGTATTATACTACGCCTTAGTACAAACTCATGTAACTTATGGTCTACTAATCTGGGGAGGAGTTCACAATAACTACCTAAAAACGCTAGACGTAACTCAGAAATGGCTATTAAAAATAATTTTAATAAACATAATACTTACGCAACTGAAGCTTTATTCAAGGAGTCTAAAATATTAGATCTAAGGCAACTTTTCCTACAATTATGGCTTTAAGGTATTTTAAATATAAAAACACTGTATCTCAAATAAAACACAAACATGATACAAGACTTAAAGGAAGAACTACCGGCATTTCAAAAATAGAAAAAAATATCGGTCAAAGGACAAAGTCAGTGCTGTAATCTACGCTGAAATACCTGTTACTGTAAAAAACACTCTTGTATTAATATATTTAGAATTTCGAATTTTACTTTCGTGTAACAAATTTCTTACATCTGGGGTAAATTTTCTTTAATTTAGTACTGTAATTTTAAATAATCTGTTGATGTGGTGTTTCTAAATTTTAGAAATTTTATTCTGAAAAATTACCTTTTTACAGTACAGTTCCACTATATTACTTGAACGTGGTGATTTGATTTAAACTAAAAAATTATCTACATTTTACACGAATATGCAAATTAGGTACTAAAATTATACTTATTAACTTGATTATTTGAACTTCTTCTTGCAGGATGCCAGACACTGAGAAAAGCAGCCTCAAGAAGAGCCAAATCCCTGGGCGTGGACGCCAAAAGCATTCGCATGCCAAGATGCAACAAGATGGGCGGTTTCGAACCCATCCAATGTGACAACGAAATCATAAGTTCCTGCTGGTGCGTGGACGAAGCAGGTTTTGAATTGGCAGGAACCCGGGCACCTGCTGCAGCTTTAGTAAACTGCACAGGTAAGAGATCTTAAAATTCTCAACATTTTTTAACGTAATACTAAACCAGTATTAAGACTAGTAGGCTGAACCTTAAGTAATGGTACGCAGAATATTCTCTCTACGTAAAAATATTGCAGTTGTATTTATGCGATTTCAAATATTTTGAGGTTTTTTTTGGTTTTTCGTTAATAACTTTTGCAAAAATACATTTAATTCAACTGGCAACTGGCAAATAGGGTTTATTTTTCTTGAAAAATTAAAAGAATTTGACTTTTGCTCTTAGAGAACGCCGGTACTTAGAATACTACAGTTGAAAAATCTGTAACTTTTTTGACGTCAGTATTTCATTTAAAATTCATGTAGTTCCAGACTTTTTAAGTAAAACAGGTGTACCTCATAAGTACCATGGTTATGCAATAACAACAATTACAGAATCTTTGGCCAACTTCATTTTAAATAGAACAAGTCTTAAAGGCAATTTATATTTACTGAGAAAATTTAAAAAAGTATGTAACTAGAGATTATTACATATAACAATTCCAGTATTTTACGCCTTAAATGATGACAAACTGAAATATGCTATGTGTATAAATCTTTAAAAAATATATATTTTGATTTCATAAAATCATTTGCACACCTTAAGCAAAATTTAAGATGTAAAGTTCATTCAAGTGTAAATCATCAAGATCTTGATCATTATCTTTAATAGTAAGAAAACATGTGAAACTAGAAGTCTCGATGCTAAATTATGTGAAGTCTTAAATAGTATTATTGAATTATATTGATAACATAATGACTATATTAGTATATTGTACTCATTATTGTATATTAATTACAGAAAAGTCATTGATATTTTAATAAGTAAGGTATAGTCTCGGGTATAGCATAAACATAAAAGCAAAATTCGAAACAGTAATAAAACAAATATACAGTAATATTTCGTATGCAACTTTTTAGCATAGATAATAAATTAATTTTAAAGTTAATAGATAATTGCTAACAAACTATGTATTTAAATCAAATTGTCCTTGTTCTAATAAATAAATGATGTGATGGACACTACCTATGAATGACTGACTAACGATTTCATTTCGGAATTTCCGAATTACAACGCGTAATGTCACGCTTAACCACTTTAACGAACTTGTATAATTTTTTCATTATTTGTCTCAAGGCTGGAAATCTTAAAATAAATAAAGGACGGTATTAATTCTGTTGCATGTAGGATAAATAAATTAAACAGCAATTTATCACGTTTAACAAGAAGAATATTAATGTAGAAATAGGTACCTACATATTAATAAAAGAAAGTGTGAAGTTAATGTGCATTTCACTTATATGCATGACGAACTATTTTTTGATTAAATGAAATAATAGGTATAAAATTAAAATATAAGCGCATTAATTTTCGCAGAAACATTTTTTCTAATAAATAAATACCTACGGAAATAGGTTTCTACAACACAAATGTCAAATTACACGTAATTTTTGATAACGAAGTTTCATGTATTGTATTGAAATAGGCATTTTGTGTGCCAACTTTCAATATTTAAACAAACTAGAAGTAGAATGAATATTTGAAGTGTGTAAGGTAATAGAATGCATTTTATTTTTTGGTGGAGTCGCCAGTTACAAAAACACTATTTCTGTTGAAACATTCAATACAAAATTATACGCAATTATGAACGGATCATCTATTAATTTACGTGGTTTAAGACCCTCTGCTAATATAGAAGACAAACAAAGAGAATATAGAGCAAATACTGCAAATCTTTATACAGGGTGAGTCAGTTTTTGTAGATAAACTTTAACAAAAGACATATACATAGACATATGTTTTTAAGAAGAAAACTTCCTATAAACATATGTCGTAGAAGGCTTCGTTTCTGAGATACAGGGTGATGAATATAACTTTTTGTTCTCGATTTTTTATTATAACTTATAAAGCAATCCTTAGATTTTTATCATATTTGGGGGATAATGCCTATTAATTAATAAGGGGCATAAAACAAGGGATAAGAATGTTCAAAAACTTGCACAGTGGCGGAGTGGAGGGGGTGCTTAACCTCTTTCTTAAACAGAACTTCTACGCCAGTGACTATTTAAAAAAAAACGGTTATTTTCCTTATCTACATACAGTTTACCAAAATAATGTCTCTTCTTCTGTTTCGAAATTCCTGTGAGTTTCCGAGTTATTTTGATTTTGATATACAGTGCTTTCGAAAAGTAACGAATAAATTCGTTATTTTTGAAATTGAGAAGTTTTGGAAAAAATCCCCTGGCACGTCGATTTTGTTTTTGAAAATGGCACTTTTTGACATACTACCCATATTTGTGACGTCATCGTTGTCCGAGATATGTTGTCATCAACAATTTTTTAAATAGCAACCCCCAATTTTGACCATGCTATTTGAAAGAGCGTGTCATTCTACATACATACATTATGAAAAATTATGGTGTTACATAACAAAAATTACAAGAAAATAATGTTTGAATATTTTAAAATTTAATTTGCACAATACTGTGCATCTCCCCATTATGCAACACCTGTCAGTGCTTATTTAGATGAGCTGTTCCCGAATCGCTGGATAGGGAGAAGGGGGCCGATTGAGTAGCCAGCCAGTTCGCCTGATTTGGCACCCCTAGATAGTTTCTTGCGGGGATACTCAAAAAGCAAAGTATACGTTACTAGACCGGTTAATTTAGAAGATTTAAAAGCAAGAATTCGTCACGAAATGCATCGTATACCTCCTGAAGTTATTGATAATGTCCAAAAAGAATTTATTAATTGTCTTGGCTACTGTCAGGCAGCCAACGGTGCACAATTGGAGCATTTAATTTAGTCAATTTTTTTCATAAAAAATTCAAAATTGAGGGTTGCTATTTAAAAAAATTGTCGATGATGTCATATCTCCAACAACGATGACGTCACAAATGTGGGTCGTATGTCAACGAGTGCCTTTTTTAAAAACTAAATCGACGTGCCAGGGGATTTTTTTCGAAAACTTCTCAATTTCAAAAATAATTAATTTATTCGTTACTTTTCGAAAGCACTGTATATGAATGTTTCATGTAAAAATAGCTTAATAGGAAACTTTCTTCAACAATCTCTAAAATGTGTTCCTCAGCTGTTGCAATATGCCTTGGACATCCTGGACCTCCATCTCACAATTCGGTTGCAAATTTCCCGTGTCATGCTTGCGTTGCACTACCGCTGTAAAAGTACCTGCATTTGGCACATGTTTACCGGAAAATTGTTCTATATACAGACGTATTTCACCATAAATTAAAACGATATCATCTCCGAGTTGCTATACACGTAAGTCATTTTTTACACTTGAAAAAATAATGTAAACACTATCGCAAAAACGTAAATACTAAAAACGTGGATAGAATACATTCGATACAATTTTTTAATGATTTTTCATGACGCATCTATTCCCATATTTGTCTAAATAATTTATGAATCACCCTGTATATTGACTACTGTGTGGTCTAACAGCGACTTGAAATTTGATAGATTCAAAATCTAATCCGTTCCAATTCACTTTTCAAAACAGAAATCAACAAAACTAGTTGATTTGTTTATATTCATATGCAAAACGATCATAAGTATGTTTTAATAAGAAATTGATATTCTGGATATATTTCACATTGCAAAACCGGTTGCTATCCCTGACTTCAAAACGTGGGAGTAAAATGAATCAATGAACTCTTTTCGTGAATTTGTTAAATTGTATATAATTGCTATACTACCTCTTCAGATGGTTAACTTTCTATATTTTAATTTATATAGCTCTATTTCAACAAAGCAATATTAACATCTACTAAGCCAGTTGGAGAACTGCCTATACTATTCTTCATGCATATATAGTTTTATATAAATATTATATAAATTAAAATAGAAAATTCCATATGTATAGAAAATAAGTTTCTCTTTTTGTATATTGCACACAGATCGAATAAGGGAACTACTTTCAAATAGTATTTAACTGTTAACTAAACGTAACATTTTTTTAAATAAAATATTAATTATAGAATAGAACATTCTTCCTTAAATTATAAGGTTTATAGGTTTGCACGAATTAAAATTATCAATATTTTGTAATAAATGTCATACTAGAAAATTTAAAATGCGAACTAATAATATTTATAGATGATATTAATACAAATAATCAGTGAATAGTGAAACTAAGTTGGAATATATTAATTTTGATATTATAGTACAACTTTTTCCGTGTAATGATGATTCCATTTTCCTACATTTCAACACTCTGTATACTTGTAAAGAAGCACGCTAGAACAAAAATGTATTAAAAACTTTGTTTTGGCGAGAAATATCTTCAATTAAGTTTTTCACACTTACTTCTGACTCACGCTGTATAATATGATGGTGTGCCAGTAATATATTAAACCACTACATTCCCATTTGCTACAAAAAAGTATAATGGCTATAATAATACATGACTAAACAGTGTATTGTAGGTTGCAAAATCTCGAGTTAAATTTTTCACAGTTACTTCTGACTCATCCTGTATAATATGATTAAACACTTGGTTAATAAAAATGATAAACCTTTTTGTTACAATCAACAAGTGTTTGCTACAATGCTAGACTCTGGTGTTCCAGTAATATATTAAACAATTACATTCCCATTTTCTACAAAAAAAGTATAATGGCTATAATAATACATGACTAAACAGTGTAATGTAGGTTGCACCGTCGTAGATATAATCAGCACTATAATTACTGCAATTATGACATGTGAAAACAGCTTCTATTAGCATTTTTTCGTCTTGTTTCAAACCAATTCAGCACCAAGCATTACAGCCATTTAACTGTACTGAACTAAATGCATATGGTTAATTGTGAAGCGCAATCTCGCAAATCGGGTCATGGTAGAGTTAAACGTCCGTCTCATAATGGCTCTATTTAAGCTCGGTGTGAACGAAATAAAACTAATAAATAATTAAAGAGAGAGGCACGGAAGCTTATTAATTATTCAGTTGAAATGCTTCATTTTTGCAGTCATCATTCATTAGTGATGGTCTAGTTATGGAGGTTATGAAGTATTTATTTGATTTCATCCTCAATTTACATTTTGATAGTAAAGTGTTGCTTCATTTCGCACTTTTTACGATTACAGAAACAAGGTTACCACTAATAGATATTATATGCACGGAAATTAATCTAATCTATATTTAACTTCATTCAAATATTAATCAGTATACTTGATATAAATATTTACATATTCTTGAGATCCAAGCATTCTTATACTTAACTGAACAATTATCTTTCTTAAAATTACACTAAGTTTATATATTTATATATAAATATAATTTAATATAGAACAGGTTACTATATACAGGGTGTCTCATAATTAGCTGCCAACCCTGAACAGGTCGATTCTATGATCAAAACTAAGTAAAAAAGTTAATATGAACATGGGTCCCTTGGTATTTTGCATGTGTAACTTGCAGCTTAGTGTATCCATCTGACTATCGAAACAATCGATTCTCCTACCTCTGTTTTTTTTTGAAAAAGGTATACTTTGCTGAAGTCGGTAGGAGTAACCATTTCTGAAATAATCCTATTTGAAATGCTCAGTGCACCGAGTATAAACTGTTTTGGGTTTAGGTAAAGTGCCTTTTCTGCTGAAAATATAGCAAAATGTTACTTGAAAAGGTTGTTCAGAATGGGAAATTATAGGGACGTGCAAAATTTCAAAAGAGCCGTAGCCAACTAACTATTTCAGAGGGTCCTAAAAGAAAACAAAATATTGCCTTCTTATACAGTGATTTGAAAATACTAGGAAAAATGGGCACATAAATCAACTTGAGAAATTGTTTGCATTGTACTTTTTTGTTTTCACAAATTTTAAGGCCTAAAATTTTGTTTTTTGCAAATATCTCATATCAATTTTAATAGAATTTCGTATGTAGTTGCAAATAGTCTTGTTGTCCGTGATTAACATGGTAGTTTCATCATGTGACACAAAAGACACTAGTTATACGTAATGCTATTAGATTTTTATTAAATTCTTTTCTATTTTTCATCCAAAAAATCTTTCTAGCATGCATTCTGAACAAAAAAAGCATATGTACAAAGAATTGCTAAAGTTATGACACTGCCATTGCCAATGCAATTGGAAAATCCAACTGAAAATTTCTGTTTTCATTTTTGATTATTTTTTGTACTGTGTAAGTTTATTTCAGTGACTGATTCTTAATGAAATGTTCGGTATAACTGACACTTTCAGCACCTATTTAAAAAAAAAAATTAATGTTGAAGCTTAGTCGTTTGATATATTAAATTGTTTGTGGAAAACCATTTTACACGTGCTTAAAATAACATTGAAATTATCAATTCTAATTGTCCTCCACTGATATATAAAGTCTATTATCATTCAGGGCATTCGTAAAATAGTATGATACATTTTAAATGTGTATATGACGTAGAATAGATTTAACTAAAATTCAAATAAAATAATAAACGCATAGCCCTCTCCAGGATGTAGGTATTTATATATGCCAAATAGAACAACGCTGTGTCTTCTGTAGAATATTTCTGTAATGTTTTATTTACAGTAGTAATCCCAACATAATATGTTTATAGAACAGCATTGAAAATGAATGTTTTGGAATAAATTTTATTTAAGCTATAATTTAAAAGATATTCAAAGGTAAAATATCATCATTTATGTGTAGAAATAACATTAAGTTAGCTTACTAGAAACTGTGTTATTAAAAATACAAAATCTGCCAAAATAGTGTACCATTAACCACATATTCTTTGGACAGAAATAATGCGACTTTTCTTATGCCATTTTTTATTTGGGCGTCCCTGTTTCAATATACAGGGTGTTAAAGTTACATTTTAAAAAACTATTTTTGTTAATAATCCCATTGTTTTGTAAGACACATTTGAAATTTTGCACGTATTTTTATCTTATTCCGGCATACCTACTTATCATGTTATTTTGTTGAAAAAAATCGAGGGCGAATGGAGGTAACTGAGGGATGCAGTACCCTTTATCCCTTCCAATTATTTCTAAGTACGTAGAATTTTCTTCTGATCATTTTATCTCTTTTGTATTTTCTTGTTTAAATACTCCGTTTTGGAGAAAAACGGCAATTTGTAGTGCCCATAAATCTATCATTTTCAAATGAAACTGAAATTTTGTGGATATACCTATTATTACAACTTTGGCAACTTATCAAATCGTAATACTTACTGAATGAATATTTGCTAATTAAAACAAAATGGATAATTCAAAATTTTATAAAATGTAAAATTAACACCCTGTATATTGAAACAGGGACGCCCAAATAAAAAATGTCATAAGGACAGTCGCATTATTTTTGTCCAAAGAATATATGGTTAATGGTATGGCCTTCTATTTTGGGACACCCTGTATATTAAGAAAAGAAATATGAATTAATTAAGTAAATAAATTTTACTTGAAAATGGTAATAGTTACAAAAAACTTAGAAATAATTGTTTGTCCCAAATTAAACGAAGAATCCCAAAAATAGTGTTTTTTTTATTTGAAGCCAGTGGCGTACAAATATTTTTTACTAAAGCAATAGGAACCCTTATTTTCTCCGCCACTAAACAAGTAAGAAGATCACGAGGACAGTGCCAAATTATTTAAAAAAATATTATGGGTGAAACTTCAACACTTCGAAAAATATTTTATTTTTCGAGAATCTTCAACGTGTTGTATCTCAAAAAAAAACACATTTGTCGGGTATAGTTTATTTTTTATGATGTATTAGTTTTTGAAGTTTGCTAAAAAAGTGTACCACTCTGTATATTAAGAATGTTAATGTTACGAAATTCGTTTTAGAAGGTTATGACTCGGTGAAAATTACCCGAAAGGTCAAACTACTTCTCATATCTAACATCAATTTTAAAAGACATGCAAGACACTCATTCCATCGAACTAATGTGAGTCTTCTAAGCTTTCACTTTAGTCAGCTAGCTTGATTTCGACATATCCTTACTGGTCGGCCACCGTTGCAACCGGATGTTACAATAAATTAAACTATGTTGTTATCATTGTTATGCCTATGCTGCGCTCTATTATAGTATTATGCCCAGATAAATAGTTTGTCCACAAAACTGTTAAAAAAGAGGGTTTCGAAAACTGATATTATCAAGGCATATAATTACATACCTATAATATTATTTTATTTGATTTTATTTACGTTTGATGTAGTAAATGCCAAGAAATAAAATGTATGCAATTATCTATTAATATTTTAATTGAAAACTGTTGCTGAAAGGGATAAAAACAACATGCAGAACATAGTTTATAACATTTACGCAAAAAATATTGACTTACGTTCCAAATGCATCTGCACGTGTTTGGTACACTTCTTCAGTTAATAAAATGTGATAATCACAAACTGCTGTTCAAATTGGCTTAATATTTTTAATTTATTTGTTCTATAAGAAATTTACTTCAACAGCACTCAGTTCTGGTGCTACACCGTAAAAAAATTTGAGTAAAATTTGCCTCAAAATCAACACAATTGATTGTTAAATCGAGGCCACACCTGATTGTGTTAAAATAATAACACAATTCATTGAGTAATATTCACACAGTTATGTGTTAACTAAATAAATCTTTTATGAGTACCTAACTTTGAATAACTTTCGAGTTAGCTTACTGAACTATGTGTTACTACAAACCCAAAATTTTGTGATATTATCAATATATTTCGTTGTTTTTTCCACAAACCACCTTTCTGACGAAAAATTGTGTCGATAAACTCATTTCCGCATTAAAATATTTAAGTACTCAAAATTCAACACCAAAATAATTTCACTCATAAATGAGTTTGAGGTTACTTAATGTTATTTTTTACTGTGTATATGTTATAATAATCAACATGTCATACATTATCCTGATGCACCTTATCTCTGCAACAATCAACACAACCATTGCATATGTATTGTCTTCCTAGTGTAGCAATGAAATATTTATGAGTTTTTCGTGCTGTCAGGTGGCGAATCATCGGTAGAAATGTATCTATTTATTGCGTTTGGTGACAAATATTTATTTTAATGTTGAGAGATTATTTTTAGATATTATTTTCCTTTGATGATTTGTTCTAAATAGGGAAAATATCACTACATATACCTACTTAAACAGGAATACCAAATAATATACTTGATTCAGCGCAATCTGTTTTCTGTATATCTATAACTAATGCTTTTATGGTAATAGCTAACAATTTAAATGATATTATAGTGTTTCTATTTCCGCAAAGATCTGTTTGAATAAATTAGATATTTTCTTCATAATCTTTATAAGAAGTAGGTAACAAAAGTCAAAGTAAATTCATATTTAAGCTTGTAAACAAATTAAATATCTATTAGGTAGTTAAAACAAAATTTCTAATAAATATTTATCGAAATAAAATGTTTCTTAAATATCTTGTCCTAAAAAATACTTTTCTTGAATTAATACATACATTTTATATCAAATTATGTAAGTGAATCATTTTAAAACATTTATACTAATCCGGAAACAAATTAAAATTTTAAATAATCCAGAAATAATTACCTATACATGAATAAAATTACCGATTTTAGAGATTAATAAATACAAAGATTAGTTTAATATATAGGTACCTAACCACATAAATAAAATGGTAGGTATATAAATATATAACACTCTTGCCGAATATTTTATACTTATTATAACAATACTGTCACGGCTAAAACCGTTTTCAGTGACCTCGATGACAGAATAAGCCGGAAACTCAGAAAAAAGGTAAGGTAATAGTACATATATGTACATACATTACCATCATGCATTAAGTATACAACAAAGTTAAGGACATTTAAGTGAATAATTCTTGAAATGCTAACATTTAGGAATAGCAGATATACCTATCTACTTAGCCCACAAAAATTTAATACCTACACTGAAAAAAATGCCAGTAAATTTACAAATTTACTTTGTAAGTATATCCCTATAATTGTCTTAAAATAATTCTATAAATAATGATTATATTACACTGACACTTGTAATTTTACAAGAAAACTGCAAATATACAATAAAACCGTAAACTTCCTATGTAATTATTATATAATTTGTACATTTATTGAATATATTGTAATACATTTACAATTAACAATGTGAAATCCATTTTTAGATTGTAAAATTACTGAATATAACAAATTTACTATATAATTGACTGTAAAAATATGCCTAATGTGTGTGTGAAGGTACTACTAATTTTAAAACGCACTATACCACTAACCGGTGAGAGCGTTGGGTGGTGACGCCTTCATTATTTCTTGCTTCATTTCGATAAATGCAGCATGTACCTAGGATCTAGGTACTTATATAATTAATTTTGTGAGTAGTGACTAGCAATATAAACATATCTAGAGTGACAAGTGAGTCTTTTTAGTACTATAAATAGTTTTGTCTAGTGCTTGTTGTAACATAACCTCAATGAGATTCAGAAGTAATAGGTATGTAAGTTATACATTGTGATGGCCCATCTGCAAATTCTATTAACAAAGGAGTGATGTGCGCAGGCTTACAATGAACACCTGTGGCGGATAGTGTCGGGAGAACGGTAAAGTGTTGGGAGTACTTGTATGTTCTATCAATCAGCCATTCGATCTAGCCTAAATTATAGGAAAAAGAATTGCATTGCATGCATCTTAAGTATATACAACTTCATTATCTACCGCAGTTGAGTCCTTACAACGTACATAGGAATAAGTTAGATATATTCAGTGAAGCTGATCCGAATTCGAGAAAAGCCAGTGTGGACACGTATCCTTAGTAATAAAAAACCTCCGAGACTGAAGAGAGAGGGGCCCCAAAAGTTAAGATACCCAACGACCTGGCTACCGCTGGAGGAGACGTAAGCTGTTATCTATATCAGGTTCGATGGACATTACATTGTTTTTCACGAGAACTTTGTGTGTATTTGTACCAATTTAGTTATCTTATTATACTATTAAATCAGATGTATTCGATAGCCTTGTTTGTTTATTTCTCAATCACCTACCCTTGTTAACATTAGAAGCAATTGGCATTCATGTTAATTAGGTTACTTAATATGAGTACATTTTTCTTTTGAAATAACATTCTGATGCAGAGATGCTATTGAGAAACTCATGGAAAAGCCTGATATGTTACTAAGGTAAGTAACAATCGTTAATTCCTTATGATATTTCAATTTTAGGTATAAATGAATTATTATTCAGATTTTGTTTAGGTATCTATGTCAAAGCACTGTTAGTGAATTCGAATGTTGTAAACAAGATGTCTTGTGTACGGGTTAGGTCAGTTTCAACACTTTTAGGTTTCTTTTATTCTCCGAAAAGGTCCAAATGTCACGGGAATATTTTTGAGAAAAATTGAATAACGAAAATTTCATTTCGATATCTTGATTAGTTTTGATATAGCATTTTTTTAATTTTAGGCTATGATGCCCCATATTACATACGTATAATGTTTCATTAAAACATAATATATATGTTTGTTATAGCAGCGGAAAACTAGAAGTTATACAAAAATATTCCTCAAGCCACTAGATACTACACATAGAGAAAAAATGTCTTTACAATGTATAAATATTAATATAATAAGTAGAAAAGTTACCACAGAAAACAACCAAAATTTAAAAATATTATGTAGGTATCTCTTAAACAAATCAAAATATCGAAATGTGATTCTCGCTATTCAACTTTTCTCAAAAATTAAGCTCCAAATATCTTGGCTACTTTTTTCTGTCTTTTCAGAAAATGGAAGAAACGTTCCATACCTAAATGCCCAAATTGGACCATCCTGTACAATAAATAAAAAAATTACATTGTAGTAATAATATAAAATGTATTATTACAATGTAGCTTTACAATTGCCTGTAAAGTTACTTTGCAATTTTACAAGTAATTGTGGAAGTTACATTGTAAAAATACTTTTTGAATTGTAAAATCACAAAGTAATATTACAATTGCAAAACCTAAAATTACATCACAAAATAAATTTACAACGTAATTTTACATTTTATTTGTAAAGTCACAATCGATAAGAAAATTACAGCAATAATGAGTGGTAAATAAATTGCCATCTATTTTAACTGTAATTATTTTTTCAGTGTAGATAACATTAGCTAGTTATTTCTTTAAATAGATAAATAAGGTCTCAAATATCTAAATTTACTACCTAATACTATTAATTAAAGTCAAATTTGTTAATTACTATTTATTTATTTCACTATTTATTTAGGTATATCTAAAATGTTATACCTAGCACCTGCATATTTCTGGTGACCTCAATGAACACATAAGAAGGTAACCCTCACATTCTTGAAAATATTATCAGAAACAGTAGAAATACCTAAATTAATTAAAAAATATATGTGCATAAACATGCATTTGTTTAAAAATTACCAATCCTAAGGACATTTTTTAATATAGGTATACCTACCTATGCTTAATTATTACCTATTTTTTTAGTAAATAGTTATCTCCTCGAAATAAATTTGTAAATTTACACGTTGTTCAAATCATACATTAATGTAAAAAATACCAAATCCATACTGTATTATATAAGAATCTGCATGTAAATACCATGCATTTACATCTTTCATATAAAATTACATAATTTTTTCTAAAAAATACCTAATAATATTGTATAATTACATTTTATGTATACAAAACGATTTTACTATGAAAACTGTGTAGGTACCTATTCTTCTCTAAGTAGTAATTTTCCATTACAGTTGTAACATTAGGTACATTCTGGTGTGTTACTTCACACTACTAGCAGCTATCTATCAATAGTTTTGTGCTAAACTAAACTAACTATTCTGCGAACTATAATGCCTTGGCCAGCGTTAAATACACCTACGATATGTTAAGTAACGTTCAGATAAACGTTAGTGCAATGGCACTGCAGTTGTACTCACGGGTAGCCAACTCGTATAGCGAAACCGGCAACAATCGTCTATGCAATATTCCTTTTCAAATCAGTAACCCTACCAACCAAAATCAGTGCTACCGGCTACCGGTAGAATGGTATAAGGATGTTTTTAAGCATTTATAGCTTTTTTTCTCATTATTAATGAAAATTTTTTAAGCTAACATACTGTAAAGTTCAATATTGTTCATTATTTTGTATATATGTTTTGATTATTAAAAATTCCTTTTTACCTAAATACGTAGGTATACCGACAAGGTTTCAAAATCGAAAAAACTATGTCATAGCGAGATAGAAATATAGAAATTTAAACTTAACCCAACTTTTTAGTAACTTAAAATATTTTTATTCTTATTTTATCATAGCAATTTATAACTATTCAAGTGGTTAATTAATAAAATATATCCTCTTGAACGTTTGAAAAAGTAGAAAAATTCAGTGGAAATGTGAGTATGTGAGTAAAAAGTACCTACCTACTTTTTATACAAAATTATGATCATTAATAAATGCTTCATTGCATTAATTTGTTATTATATTTCAGGAAGAGGAGTTTCAATAATGATATACATGGAGATTACTTTGATTCGTTTAGAGATTATTGCTTTGTCGATCATATGAACCCGAAACCTGAATGAAGATTTAAGAAGACATTCGAGAGAAATATATGTTCTTTGTTGTATGCATTTATAAATAAGTGAAGTACCTCAAATTTCGTTGCTCTATACTGAAAATCTGTAGGCGAAATATGAACAAGAGAAAAAAGAAATAATTTTTTTATCATCGTTCATAAATTTGAAATATTGGATTGCTTCCAGAAATGTATTTCGTTAAGGTAAATTTCCTATATTAACTACATTTGTCGAATGTAAAGAATGCAGTAAATGAATTATAATTTGTTTTTTAAAAATATACATTTTTATACCATTTTTTTGTGGTTTTATATAATTTCCCATTTGTAGTGACCAATATTTAAAAATCATACACAATTTACTTGTAAAGTACAAGTAAATTGTGTATGATATTAAATATTGTGTCACATTAAAAAAGTAAATATGTGCAAATAGAATATTCGAGAAAGTTCCCGCGGTCATTTTTAGTTCATCACTATGCAAGTAGATGGCGCTGAGCTGTCACAGTTGTTGCCAACAGTTAATAGGGATATTGGGTTTCTTCTTCTTTATATTTTGTGGTCGTACTGTTGTATTGTAATTGTATGGTGTTACCTACTTACTCTGTTTATATAAAATTACTGTAGACTTAAGAAGTTGGGGAATTTTTCAGCTGTAAGTTGGCGACATGCAAAAACTCCTTCACCCTCAAATGAAAAGGTTATGTTTATGTTTTCGTCAACTATGTCCCTATCTACGGAAATTGTTGGTTTTTATCATTTGCCGAATAGTAATTAAAATCCTACAATCAGCAAGTCATCAAACATTGCCACTGTCATTCAGGTGTAATAAAAAAATAATCGGCATTGTCATTTCGCATTTCTTTATATAAATTATAGAAATCACCTTGCATGTGCTTTCTGCGGTTAATAGGTCGCACCCACCATCTCCGAGTTCTTCTTTTCATTTTTTGTTTTGCATGTACCTATAGTTTTTATACATATTGACGTCGCAGCGAATAAGAGCAGCAAAAGTAACTAATTCTTAACCAAACATTCCTCTTCATACACTTTTTAAAAACAAATCAATTCTAAACTAAATATCTAAATTAGAATATGATTTTAAAACTTAACCTGCAAAAATATAAATCTTCTGTTTACTGTCAAAAAAGCTGTTTTCTGATTGGTCCTTGTATGATTGTCGGAAAAGGAATGGTAAAAGCTAAAATGCTTTTAGCTTCTGCCATACAACTGCAGTACAAAGGCGTAAAACTGAACGTTACAAAAGTTATCCGTATATTTCTCGCCGTTTTACTTCAGTATCTTTAAATAAGTATTTGCAAATGGGATGAGTTAACAATCCTATTATTTGCTAAACCCTAGATTATTCAGTTATTAAATGTAACAGACAAAATTAATGAATAATCTAAAATATAAGTTAATCTATAGCTAAAGAAAACAAACGTCCTGTCTTATGACACAAATTGCCACTAAATAATCTTTAAATTTCAAATTAACTTTTTGACACCTACCTAAATCCTACACCATACAATACGCAATCATTCACAATAGATGAGATCTGACCTATCTCTGCATTCAAAGATAACTTCTTCGGATGGCCTCGTTATTTAAATGAAGTCAAAATATCGAAATTAAGGTAGGCTACATAGAAATTATCATATAAATTAAAATTATTTGATAAATTAAATTTTGAACAGATAGTGTCAACAAAGTAAGAGAATACTTTTAATTTATATTAAGCTAGAGGGACTTTTCACATTGTCATTTTAAAATTAAAATTTTCAAATAATTTTAATTTATCTATCTTAAATTTTATACAGGGGGGGGTTAGAAGTTTGAGTTTTTTTACTTCAACTTAGGTATGATAAGGTTAAGCAGAAATGAATAAAATAGTTGTACCTATATTTCATGAGTATGTAAGTTAAATCGTCTTTTCAAACATCGAATTGTAATATTAGGAATTTTGTTACAATCTGGCAACAATGTCTTGATCTACTCCTAGCCTAGCTGAAGTTTAGCTAGAGTGTATCACAGTTTGTTTTTTTTAGTGGATGACAAAAAATCCGATTGTTAACAATAGTTATTATGAATACAAATTAAATGAAGAAATAATAATTTTGTATTTAAATAGATGAATGGTATAGAATTAAGTACCCAATGAATTTATAAATATGAAAACACCTACCTTTGTGAGTGTTTAAATTTTGGTATTTCCTAAACATTAGAAGCAGAAAAATATTTTTAATAAAATATAAATTTGAAAAACATCTAATTAAAAACATCTAAGAACCCACATTGCACAAAAAATCATAAAATGGGTAGGTACGTTTTACAAAAGTAATTTAGGCACTTACAGAAAATAAAGCAATTACAAGTAAGTACAGTCATTTTTAACACATCACTATAAAATAAACTACATCAGTTTGAAATTATCTACCATCATTTTCAATACATGCATAACACCTTCGAATCCAATCTTTGCAAACTCGGTAGTTCTTCATGTATTCCCATAAGTAAAAATCCAGTGGATTTAAATTTGGCATGCGGGCTGGTCACCGATGTGGGTCGTTTCTCCCCACCCAGCAATTATTAAAAATATTACTTGCGTATGACTTGCGTGAGCTGGTGTGCCATCGTGCAAGAACCACATATCAGTTCTTACATCAAGAGGAATATTTTCTTATCAGTTGTGGTATAACTGATTGTTCGGCTCTAATACAAATAAATTAACAGGGGGGATAAAATATATTATAAATCACCCGGTACATAGGTATACTTACTCTTTAAATATAAATAAGACAAGAAATACTTACACTAAATGCAAAATTGATCGATTAAGTACTTAGGTAGGTAAGTGAAATATATCATTAATTCAATAGTAAGTCTCTACCATGACACACTTGCTGATTGCATCATCGTAATAATAATTATTAAAGTTAATTGTTTACTGCACTATGCAATATTATTTATCGACACTCGAAGAGTATTCATTCTCATACAGAGTGTCCGAAAATTCTGCACAGAAAATTTAGAGGGTGATACTACTCGAAGAAATAATGTGTCACGTTCAGTTTTTGTTTTTATAGCCAAACGTTAACTTGAGGTGGCAAAACCATGTTAACAAAATAATTTTTATTATATTTATGTATATAATATTCTACCACTAATAAAAAAAATCCAGTCGCGATGCAAATTATTATAGGTCGATTTCTCTGAGTGCAATTTATGCCTAACAATTTTTTTCAATGTAGATTTAGAAATAAATATTAAAGCGACTAAAATATTCCACTCTTACACGTAGATGCACTCCCATTGAGAGACCTCCAATCAGCTGAGTCACGTTTTACTCTACAACAGGACACTATCCATTCTAATAACAAATGGACGCCCATCGCAACTGCGTTATTCATGAAATTCCTTGTTACAGCACCCAAGCCGTGCGCTGATCACACGTGCAGGATGTTCTGTCCTCATGGATTCGCCCTCTCTGAAGATGGTTGCCCTCTGTGCCGATGCAGAGACCCTTGCGATGACGTCAAATGTCCCAACGCCTTGGAATGCCACCTGGAAGAACTCGCCTGTGCCGATCCACCCTGTCCTCCAGTGCCAACTTGTAAGACTTTTTTTGTAGATATTCTAGCTTTTTGCCTCACTTTCGAATTGAAATATTTGAGAGCGCCATTCTCAAAAATTCGAAATGTTTTCTACATAGACTCGATTTTATGAGTAACGACAACTTTATTTTTTTACTGTATTGAAACGATATTTAAGCTAATTTTCCTACAATTTCTTTTTCTATAATGGAATATACCAAGATCTAGATATGCGTTAAGGAACAGTTCTATAGACAAGATTAGATTTAATAAATATCTAAAATAAAAATTACTCTAGATAAATTTACTAACAAAAAACATAGGTACGTATATACACAGTAATAAATTTGGACTCAAAACCAAATTGAGTGAATTTGAAAATTTTTTGAATGTACGGGGTATACAGTTTTGTATATAATTGATGATGATTTAAAGATACACTTCCGCATGGCACTGGAAACTGATCCACTGTAAAATCTAACAAGACAAAACATGCAATCGGCGACCGGACAAAAAATTTAAAGAAATTCCCAAGGAAAGAAATAAATAACACCTAACAGCAAAATTGGTAGAATCAATTTGTGGTTTTAATTAATAAAATAGTTTGACATACCTGGTGTTATAGCAACAACATTTTGGGCCCGTCTTACCAAGTTTCTGCAAATTAACACAAATACGAGTAATTCTGTTTCTTGTCCGTTTTGAACTCGGGAGTTATTGGCAGCAGCTATGATACGTTTGCGTAAATCATCAATAGTGTCCACTTCGATATATATATTATTTTTTAAATATCCCCACAAAAAGAAGTCCAAAGGATTTATAGTCAGGATATCGTGGCGGCCATGGTACCGACCCTTCTCATAATATTCTCCTTAGTATTAATGCTTGGGCACGCTGCATATGATACCTATATAATTGAGTCTCGTGTATGATACGCCACTCTGCCGCAATACGCCGTGGACGCCCTAGACCTGCATTTCTTCCACGATTCAGTTGCAAATTTCCTGTGTCACGCCCGCGTTGCACATGTTTACCGGGAAGTCGTTATGCTTAAGCATTTTCACTTCATCATAAATTCAACCGATATCCATCAACTCCAAGTGAGCCATTTTTGACACGTCAAAAACTAATGTAGCTAAATACTCACATCACAAAAACGTTAACAGTAGCCCAGCGATGTAAAGGTTGAAAATATGACAGCTTTAATAATTTTTTTCTTGGAAACTATAAGTATTTCACAAAAAAAATGTTTACTTTTACAACATTAACTCTCAAATTATAAAATTACAGTTATATTCCTCATATCGATAGAATAAAATTTCACTCAATTTAGTTAAACCAATTATTGAGTAATTTTTACTATGACTTAGTACAAATATTTTAGGAGGGGATAGGGAAAAATAAGAATTAACGGAATAACCCTTCAAAAAAATTCTAAACTTATTGCCAAAAAAAATTTTTTTCGATATTATTTTAAATCCTTATTTAACGCCGCCAATGTTAACTGGCTTGTTGGTTGCATACTCTACAAGCATGCAACAGTCGCTCATCAGTCAGTATGTGGTCAGTATCGCTGTCATGTCATAATTGAATTCCTGTGTTGACGTTGTAATTTTGTGTTCTTCTTCAGTTTTTATTATTTTAATTTTTAAACGTTTTATAGTTAGTAAATAAAGACATTTGTGTTGGGTGCAGATACTTTTCCACAATATAGTTCGCCGGTTTGGTTTTCTAGGTGATGGGACTGCCGCGTGCCGCGGTTACAAACGTCTATTATCTACTCCTTTCGTTCGATTTTGTTATAATAAATGCCTATTTTATCTAATTGTACCTACGGGAAGTATCTTTTATCGGTAGTGAGTGGCTGTAATGAGCGAATATGTAGTTCTACCAGTTTATAACGAAATAATGGAAAACGAATGCAAAATACTGGAGCTAAGTGGATTAACTGTTACCTATCTATCAGGTATTATTACTAATAAGAATGTTAATTTTCGTTTCTACATTTAGAAATGCTGCAAAAAAACGACGATGGTAGTAGATATTGTTGACAGATGTAAGTTTTATCTATGGAACTAAGCCATCTCAGTCGGTTCTTATCATAGACTCCGACTTTCCGTAGGAAAAAAGGATTTTGCCCCATTTTTTAAATATCGAGTTAAAATTCTGGAATATTTTTTTTATTGTCTTTTAGGCTTCCCTGAGCACGTGGTTAATTTTTTTGTACTTAGTCATAGTTAACCCTGTATATAATCTTAAACTCTTATACCGTAAGCTGTCGGGTAGCACAATTTTATTACGAATATATTAATTTTCGACAGGGTTTTCTATCTTATGTCATTAATTTTGCGTCAATCCACGTCATGCCTTTTGTAATAATGTTGTTTCGGATTGCTTTATTTCATGTTGCTAGCGGTCTTCCTCTTTTCCTCCGCATCTGTGTCCTTACTTCCCAAACTTTTTTCTCTTGTCTATTACTTTCCATTCCCCATCAACTGTCTCTTTTCAATATAATCCAAAATTTAAAACTAACCATATACAGGATGTTCGACAATCTATGACAAACTTTGGCAGATGGTAGCTGGGTTAATTTCAAACATTTTTTCTTATACGAACGTAGGTCCGATTCGTGTTTGTTTAGAATCATTTTCATATTTCAATCAAAGTAGCCTGATCAATAAAAATTATGGTTGGTAATAATTATTACTTGTGTCATTTTGTTTATTCACCTGACACTTAGAGTTAAAGTCCTAAATGAAAAATGCATTTATTTACAACTAAAAAGTATGGAGATATTATCCTCGTATATGGGTAATCCAATGGGAACGCCAGACAAGCAGCCCGAGAATACCGACAAAGATACCCAAATATACATGAACCTGCCCACCCAGTCTATAGCGCATCATTTCGTAGATTTCGAGAAGAAGGTGACTCCACTAAAAAAGGCAATTCGTCCTACTGTCACTGACAACTCTTCAATTAGTATACGGCGTATAGCAAGTAATCATCATTTATTTCTTGTATGGCGTCTGTTGAACAGAGAAATGTTACATCCGTTTCATTGCCAAAATGTACAAGAATTACATGCTGGAGATGTTCCTCAGCGATTAGAATTTTGTCGCTGGTTACTTCAACAACATGCACATCATGATATATTTGTTTAGCTTGTCATGTGATTTGATGAAGCGTGTTTTACTAGGGACGGTATAAATAAGCATAATGAACATATCTGAGCGTTACAAAATTCGCATGTAATTAGATCAAGACGATTTCAGCAATGTTTCAGTGTCAACGTTTGGAATAGCATTTTCAACAATAATTTACTGCTTGTACATGTTTTAAATGATCGTTTAAATGCAGATCTGTATAGAACTTGCTTGGAAAACAACCTTATTGATTGCATTGATAATACAGGGCTTAATACTGTTTAGAATATATGGTATCAGCGAGATAGATCAACAACCACAAGGAGGATAAGTAACTGCTTGGTTAAATGATCATTTCTCGAATAAAGGGATGGATCAACAAGGTCCAATAGCATGGCCACCGAGTCTCCCACATCTAAATCCTTTGGATTTTTATTTATAGGGACATTGAATCTGTTTTTCTACAATGTTGAAATCACTACCCGTTAGCAGCTGCTTGAAAGAATTCAAGATGCAGTTAACCAGATACGAAATGATCTAAATCTCATCCGTCAAGTAAGGGAATCTTTAGTTTACCGATGTGAGGCTTGCACTCAAGCAGAGGGTAGACAATTTAAAAAACTTATAATCGTACCTATGTCCATATAAGAAAAAATGTTTGAAATCAATTCATCTACCATCTGCTAAAATTTGTCATAGAGTTTATAGAACACCACGTATAACACGCGCATTTAGACATTTCTTTCTACCGAAAATGAAATGACATCTTCAAAAATATTGAGATAAATATTATTTTTTAAATATCCTTGAAGTTACTTGGATCGACATAAGATATCCTACATGAATAATAATTTGTACGCAAAAACCTCCTGCGTGAAACAACATTTTTATTTTTATGAACGCCCTGTATAACGTGTAAAGTAATCCCGACCGAAGTCCATGAACTTTAACGAACTGGCACTCAAGGAGGCAAAACGTTAGAACGCTTCCCATAACACCAACGTGAGTCAGCCACTCCTCGATCCTCGTGGTATTTACGTGCTCTTCTACTGGCACAACGTAAAGACAATTAATGCCAACTTTCACTCGCGGTATTTCACATTTAATCGAAATATCATCGCTCTGCTACAAGGTTACGGGAAGATTGGTGCAACACGCTGTCTTCATTCTAGAACAACGGCACAACAAAGTACTCCTTTTAAAGCTGAGTTTATCTAAAATTACCATCGCACGGATAGGTGGATCATCCACGTGCCTCATATTGTATTCTTTAATGTCAAAATTTGAATATGAAATTAAAATGAATGGAACTAAATAGCGCAGGGCGTTTCAAGGCAGGGCTTCTCGCTTGTAACATCAAGACTGTGTTGGACAGTTCATCACCTTCATTTGTTTAGATTTACGTACGCTGTTTTTGAATACCCACACTAAACCATGGACTAATTCTTCACTGTCATATTTTAATTATCAGCCAAGTTCGCTACAGACAATTTAACCAAATTCGGTGTGTATATTTAGTCGGTTATTATATGCAAAAAAAATATATCAAAATATCACCTTGTATAATATTACAAATAAAATAGGTCATCATATGCGCCATTGTATTATCTTCACTTTTTGTTTCTTTACACTTTTTTGTATTCCAAACCGATTTACAACAAAATTGATTTATTTGATCACTTTACTATGATTTATTGTAACAAATGTTGAAAATGGCCACCTTCAGCCAAAATACATGGTTCAGATCTTCTTGAACTTGCGGCTCAAACACGTGAAAAAATTCCAGGAGTAGTTCTTATCACATCACAACCAGCTATAATTTGTTAACGTAAGTGCTCCTCAGATTCAATGTGAACCTTGTAAACTAATGTCTTGAGATATCCCCAAACAAGAAAATCACGTTGTTACTGGATCTTTCATTTATAAATTCACGAGCAGTCAAACTAAAATCAGGGGGAGCCCCGTCGTGCATAAACTACATTCTTTGTTTTAGCGTATAGGGAACATCGTCAAGTAGTTCAGGTAAAACGTTTAAAAATGTCTGTAGGAAGTTCTAGGTCAAAGGAAGGCCCAACAATAAAATTTCCAATAACACCCACCCATACCTTCAAATAAAACTGATGTTGAAATCGAGATTCCATAAAGACACTAGGGTTTTTATCAGACCAAACGTATTTATTGTAGATGGAAAAATTAACTTCGTCCGTAAACAATATGACAGCGGTAAAGACAACATTTTAAATCTATAAATGATACTGCAGGAAACAACTACTCCGCGGGCTAATGCCCCGACCGGCATTGAATTATACCTGCAGTATCTGTGTGAAACAGCCAAGAACCCTTGTCGGCCACTCCACCAGACATTTACCGGTTTCGGGCTTGTTAGCCCTCATCAGTATGCCATAGGTGAGATGACCGACAATTGAACTGGCTGTTTTTTCATATGTAGTTTCACATATAAATCGAGTGCAGGTGAGGTGTAACTGGTCTGCTAGTTTCTGATCGGCCTAAGCGGCTCGACTTGCAGAATGCGACCTACAATATCGTAGGTACTTAACCGCAGACCTCTCGCCCCGTGCGATGCGCCATTAAATCTATAAATGATACTGCAGGAGACAACTACTCCGCAGGCTAATGCCCCGACCGGCATTGAATTATACCTGCCCTCGCCATTATTAAAATTTTAACTTTTTTTGAACACATTGATTTAACAATAGGTACACAATATTAAATAAAATGACGGCTTCTTATTATTATTGTTTTGCATGGTCTCCCTAAAATATGTTTAATTAATTTAAGCTGTAAAACTGTGTACCTATATATTCAAGTAATTTAAACTGTAAAAATGCACTTGATCAATGCGCTAGCGACAGCAAGAACATATTTCGAATGCTAACGTGGTATAGTACCAAATGGTATTATTACTAGCTTTTTTATTTTTTTAAATAATAATGGTCTTGATAATGGCAAATTAAAAATACACTCTCTATTTTAGGTAAACGTGGTCGTAGCTTAGACAACATTTGCCCTGTTGGGGATCCACTTCGTATTAGTGACACAGTCCGTCCTTTTCTGTGTGGGAATGATCCAGGAAAACCACAGTGTCCACCCCTCTACCAATGCTTGGTACAAAAAGGTAAAACTCAATATATAATTTATTAATACCTTATGATTTGTAAAATTGAATAGCTTTATTTACCAATTTGTTACTTTACGTCCATATTAATTATATCAGGGTACAAACACAATGAAAGCATATTTCCTGCTCCCGCTGATCGGCGCGGTTTACTTAAGGTTTAAGGGCGCCGTCACCCTATATTAGCAGAGTAGTCACAAGATAGTAACCCTTGACAGATACTGCTATATAGTAACAGCTAAAATATTTATGGCTGAAAAAATACCGATAACTGTCGATCATGTCGACATATATAATTTTAAGTTTATCTTTCTCTTTTACAAAAAAGTCAGCACTTTCTGACTGCATCAAAATGCCCAAGGATGAACTTAGGAAAGGTTTGTGTTCATTTTTCTTTGGCTTTAAAATGAGAAAAATTAATTGTTGAAGTTTATGTAAAAATTCCATAAAAAGAGCCTTTCAACAAATATTTTAAGTATAAAACCGCTATATTTTGGCAATATAAATACTGTCGCTACCTAAGTTGAACTTTCTAGTATCCAATAATGTATAATTCTTTTTGGTAACTTTAACAGGGTTTAAAATACCTAACTTTAAAATTACATCGACATTGTACTATTTTGGGCCACAAATATGGCCACCTTAAATAGTTTAGCTATTACTAGGTAGCAGTATCTGTCAAGGGTTTAAAATCTTATTGTCTTGAAGACTACACTGCTAATACACGGTGACGGTGCCCTTAAGGCTTACGGTGAGAGCTCTATCAAACGATATATAAGGTCTGTTTCAACAACCGTCGAGAACTGGTTCAGAACCGTGAGAAATGTTTGACCAACACCGTCTTACGTCGCATTCGCCGAGAGTACCTTAACAACTGAACTGACTGGTTAATTCTGGACGGTTCGGAAACGATTCTTGCTCTGTTGGGACAAACCCATAGTATTCGCTCAGTAACTCCTTAACGGATAATGATAAAAATATGCGGTTTTTTTTTTGATAGACTATAAACGTTATTTTACGTCGACGCTGTGTTTTGAAATTTTGAAAAAGTATAAAACAAATTTTTTTTAAATGAACTTTGCATATTTTCTAAATTTCAAAACACAGCGTCGACGTAAAATAATATTTGTAGTCTATTAAAAAAACAACGCATATTTTTATCATTTTTCGTTGAGGAGTTACTGAGCGAAAACTATATATATAAACCGCGCGAGCACTGACCGACCTACAATAGAAATACAATATTTATTTTTTCAGTAATGTTACCCCCTTCTTATATTTGCCGGACTTTTTGCCGTAGCAATATTTCTTGTTTTGTCTTGCAAAACTTTTTTTTCTTTTCTTGTCTTGCAATTCGAGGTGTCAAGTCGTGTCTTGGCAAGCAAGACAAGATTGACTAAATTTCACTTCAGTCCTACCACAATTTATGAACTTATTTATTTTTCTTCGCAGGAAACGATTACGGCGTCTGCTGCCCGGCCTCCCTGAAAATCCAAAAAACGGGTACCTGCCCCGCGGAGGCCGAAGAGGCCTCCGATTGCGGCCCCATGTGCACTCACGACTTGGAGTGCCCCTCGGTCCAGAAGTGCTGCCGTACGGAGAAGTGCGGCTCGTCGTGCATTCATCCCAAGAATGTGACAGGTAAATTAATCGCCGCGAAGGATTCTCGACATTTGCAGTTTTTGCACGAACTTATGTAATACAAATAAAGGAGTCGATTGCACACAGATATGCCATATCAGTTTCTGAACACGACGTGAATGACGATGTCGGCTTTGTTATTTACAACACGCCATGTTGATGAGGCTTGGCAATCATATTTATCGCCCTCGTAATTGCTAATCAGAAAAGAATTGCTTTGTTCGATGACAAAGAAATCTAATGGAACCAACGGGGTCGATTCCTTACGAGATTTTGTACAGAGTGATCAGAGCTGGATATTATAGGTACCAATAGTAATAGTATCTATTTATCCCTTGAGATATTTTACAAAATACAGAGTGATTCAGAACGTATCTAAAAAAAATCTGATTGTACAGGAGACTCTTATAATACAATTTTGTAAAAAAAAATCAGAAAATGATTTCAAAATACACTTCCGCACGACACCGGTCCCCTGTAAAACCTGATAAGGAGGCTAGTGAATCGGTCAGTCTTCGCGCGGTTTTAGCCGGTACACCACATATATTCGTGGAGAGCGGGTATGGTAGGGTGGAAGAATGTTGGCTTGGATCAATGTAAGAGATTGATACCGGTTGACATTTGACTACCCTCCTAATTAATGAGGTTTTCCAGGTTTTCCTCATTCCTGCACTGAATGGTGGTTAGGGTCTACCAATGTAAGTCGTTCCTGGGCGCAAATGCGGCCTGCTTAATAATAATATGCCGCCCCCTCTCCCGCACAAGTATTCGACTTCTGGGCTAATCCTCGTGAGGGGTAGAGATATTATTATTATATTATTATTTGCCACCGAAAAAAAATGTAAAGAAATGCTCAAGGAAAAAATATATAACATTATACAGGGTGTCCGGAAATGAAGAGCAAAAAATTCAGGGGATAATTCTAGATAGAAAATAAATGCTACTTCTTTCTATAACATTTTTTCCAAAACTGATTATTAACGGAGTTACAGGGTGTTAAAATTAAAATTTATTTTCGATATTTGTAAATAACTTCTTAAGAAATCCAAAGAAATTTTGCACGTGTCCATTTACGATTCTGAACAACTCTTTCAAGTAACAATTTGCTGTATTTTTAGCAGAAAAGGCACTACCTGAAACCAAAACAGTTTTTACTCGGTGCGCTTAGCTCAAATAAAATTATTTCAAAAATGGTTACGCCTACCGACTTCAGCAAGGTATACCTTTTTCAGATAAAACAGGTACAAGAATCGATTGTTTCCATAGTCAGATGGATACATTAAGGAGCAAAAATGTTTAAAAGAAACATGTTGTGCCACAAGTGGCGCCCTCTACTAGTGACGTCAAAATTAGAAACATATTTGAATTTCTCGTCCTCAAAAACCCCCCGATTTTCAAATTTTATGTAAATATTTGGATTTTTAAACAAGTTATTTACAAATATCGAAAATACAATTTTAACTCTAACACCCTGTAACTCCGTTAATACTCAGTTTTGGAAAAAATGTCATAGAAAGGGGTAGCATTTATTTTCGGTCTCGAATTATCTCCAGAATTTTTTGCTCATCATTTCCGGACACCCTGTATAACTTCGATTTTATACAGCAAATTCAACTGCTTTTGCCGCTATTGTTATTAATTATTAATAGATTTAATTTATGGCTTTAATTAATAAAACAGTTTGACATACCTGATGTTACAAAATTTTGGGCCCGTCTTACACAGTTTCTACAAACTAACACAAATGTTTCTGCTTCTTGCCCGTTTTGAACTTGTAAATTATTGGTACGTTTACGTAAATCATCAATAGTGTCCACTTCGGTGCAATATATTTAATTTTATCCCCACAAAAATAAATTCCAAATGATTTAAAGTGAGGAGATCGTGGTGGTATTAATGGTATGGATATAATTAAGCCTCGTGTATGATACACCACACTGCTGCAATAAGTCGCGGACGCCCTGGACCTCCATTTCTTTCATGAATTGATTGCAAATTCCCCGCATCAGGTCTGCGTTTGCACCACACTTGCACTGACTGCACACCGCGGTAAAAGTAGCTGCATTTGGCACATGTTTACCAGGACATCGTTCTGCTAAAGCATTTTCACTATACGCTCAAATTGTTTATATATTTAGTGGACGCTATATTTGCATTATTCACAGTGAACTGTAAGGAAAGTTCGTAGGCTGATTTATATTGAAGGTAGATATACTCAGTTTTCCCGATATATACAATTAGCCTATTTTTCTCACACCAATCGTCTGCTAAATAGCAGCAGCCGTGCTAGGAGACGCTATTTAGCAGACGATGCTCGATACATTGTATTCATGAGTAGTCTTTGATACATTGTTTGCGTAATCAGTTTTCAAATGTATTGAATACTTGTATCTGACAGTATTCAATATTCGAATTACAGTATTCATTACGTTTAAATATGTATTCAGGATTCAGTACTCGAAAATAGTATTCATTAGTGGAAGTAATTTCTAAATTTATAGTATCATTCTACTTAGAAATTTCATCTGCATGAGCCCTACTTATACACGTAGCAGTATTAGTCCTTCCCAAAAACGAAAACTAGCTAAATTGTCACTATGTTTCGCACTACTTTTTTGTTTTTTTATTTCCGAATAAATATGCTTTAAACCATTTACCCTATTTATATCAAACAATATTCTTATTATACTGCATTGTTGTTGTTTCAGCATTATATTTAACTCAAATTAAGGTTTAGCTTCACTCCCTTTCTTAGTTATCTAACTTAAACTTTTACAATCTTAAAATACGCAAGAAACAATACGTAGGTTATACAATCTTATACCACAAGTAAACAAATACGTTGAATAAGACAAAAAATCCTGGGATTTATTTTATATAGACACAATCTACTCTTTGATTATAGGCACGGGCGGACTAAACACAGCCCATACAGCCTAGTAAATATGCGGCACCTCACTGCGGCTTTTTGTTTCACTTTTAACTAACTAATAGATGCTTTAATTTATATTTTTAAGTATAGTCTAAATATATCTAAAATGTAGTTAAAAATATAAAAAAACGAAATTAAATGTTAAAAGTTAAAATGCAGAAGTTGTTTCCTGATAAAAAGATAATCAATTTAGTCGCAGCACAAATATCGGAGGACTAAACCAACTAGAACAAGTAACAAGTAACCGTCAAAGAGTAACTATTAAGTATCCGCCACCAAATTTGCTAGTTTGTTGTATAAATAACTTCATACAATAAAGTTCAGCCATTACTACGTATTTTCCACTAGTCCTGGTTACTTAGAGTTATATGACTTCTAAATAGCTTTCCTCGTTTTGGGGACATCTTAAGTTATCAGTGGGACGAACTTTAAGTTTTCAGTATTTGAAAGTGGCAAATAATCATAGGAGTTAGTCACTGCTCATGCTACTAAAATGTAATTTCAAAGTTGTAATCACTTTGAAGTAACTATGATAGTTGCCGCAACGTTCAGCGAATATTAATTGTTTGTTTAAAGTCGTGGAACTTGTAAGTAATATTTATTAATCCGACCAAAAGTAATACTAGCTGAGATTGGAACCTTGAAAGAGTAACTATTAAGTAACAGCTACCAAATTTACAACTATGTTGTATAAATAACTTCATACAATAAAGTACCGTCACTGCTACATATATTCCACTACTGGTTGCTTACAGTTGTATTACTTCTAAGTAACTTTCCTTGTTTTGGGGACATCTTACGATATCAGTCGGATGAACTTTAAGTTTTCAGTATTTGAAAGTGGCAAATATTCGTAGCAGTGACTAACTCATGTCACTAAAATGTAGCTTTAAAGTTGTAATCACTTTGAAGTAGCTATGATAGTTGTCGCGAAGCTCATAGAACATTAATTGTTTGTTTAATGTCGGGGAACTTGTAAGCAATATTTATTAGTCCAAACAGTGTTATCGCCACTTGTAGAAGTATTAAGCATCATCATCTACAGCAACTACGAAGTGCGTATCACCTATTAATATCTCTCTGTAGAGTTTTTCTTTCTGAAATGAATATTGAACGCACAACATTTAAATGCTTTAGATATGTTCAAAAACGCTGCAAAAATGATATTACTAGAAAATAATAAAACGTCACCTTCTAATTCAAAAACAAAGGTTTAGTGGCCTACGTTTTCGGTTAATACGATTTTTAAATTAATTTTGCAACATCCTGCATTTCGACGTTTCAAGGAAGGTATTGCTTTATTCTCCAGAAAACATTTAATCTATATTTCATAACACTGATACGATTTTTAACAAATAATTATTAATAAGTCACACTCGAATAGCATTTGCACCAATGTTAACTTATTTTGTAACGAAGATCCCGTATGTTATTACATATTTGGGCATATTACCTCCACGCAGGTACATTGACTCGTATTTGATGAGTTCATCAGTAATAGTAAATGAGTTATGTTTCAAAAAGGAGATTATTAATTATGTACCACACTACAACGGCTTCGTCTAGGATATTACGCTTATAAAATATCATGTTGATAACAATAGAACCATTCGAGGAAAATCTTTCATATAAAATAACGGAATGCTAAATTAGCCGCTAAAAATGATTAGACCCATAAATATGCCTATGTTGCAATAGAAGTTGAGCATATCTTTTTATACAGATTTGGAAAGTGACGATCGTGGTGGTGAATTGTATTTTGCCGCTTGCGTGTATTTGTGTTATGCTACACACATACTTCGACCACAGCGTGTTTGCATCAAGCAGTGTTGCCAGGTGGGAAAATTTCAGTGCATGAGAATAATTTCAAAGAAGAATGAGGTTTGGAGAAAAAAGCATGAGATGGCTTAATTTACCAAAAAACACCGCTTGACACAGCTTAATTTTTAATTGCTTTTGTAATGCCATTTTTATTTCATTAAAAAGCATTATGTTCTGCTATTTTATCATAATATTACATTGTAAGTAGGTAGTTACAGGTACTTACTTAAAAGTTATTAACCACGTAACCTTTCTAATTTATTTTATTGTTAGAACGGGCGAACGTTGAGGCGCAGTTGACGTGACGCAGGGTGACTCACGGGTCGTAAAATCTGTTGTTTCCAGAAAATGTAGGTACCCTTACGGAATAGAGTTAAGAATCACTGCAATACAGCGTGAATACAGCACACACACCGCATATCCGTAGACTGTCATACCCGTTTATGTATTCATTGCTAATTATTAAGAGAGCAGTCTACAATAAAGGACATTTCAAGTACCCAAATATTGTAGATACCTACCTCTATCTATTCAATTTTGCCCTCTATTTCTCGTTAGGTCTTTTGTTTTGGTAGATTTCAAAGAGTAATTTTAATAATTTTATTTTTTTTTGTGTCTATTAAAAAGCATGAGATTTTGTAATCAAAATATGAGAGCATGAGATTTCCTCGGAATGCATGAGATCTGACAACACTGGCATCAGTTGACCGGACAGTTAGATTTGCAATGGCGAATTGGCGTTGGCGATACGGAACCGATTACCGTAGTAGTGGGGAATGCTAGACCAATGAAAGTCGCCGCCCCTCTTAAAGTTCGTACCTTCCCTGGAATGAAGCGGCAATTTCTACTTTCTCTGTAAAGATCCGCAACTTCCGAATCTGTATATTTTCTGTATAACCATCCCAATCAAATTTCTGATCGTCTCAATTCAAACCATCTGTGAAATCAATAAAGTTTACTTTTACAAGCTACGAGTAAAATTTTTACAGATTAACTGTCTATTTTACAAGTTAGTAGGATTACTTATTTACTTTAGAGAATACTGTTTTATTTGTACCATATGTGTTAAAAATCATGGTACAACTGCTATTTCCGGTTCAACTGTTATTTCTTCCAGTAACACAAAATTTGGACGATGAAATAGTTGAAATTGAACCATGGAATTGAACTGGTGCGAAGACTGCTGAAGCAGAAGATAACGGAATAGCATTTATAGACTCCTTACTAGGAAATAATTTCCTCGACATTTCGATTTTGTTATTGGTGGAATCATCGGCATAGTTCGTGGGAATTTCGCTGGATTTCCATAGCGTTCAATTTCTTTTTAGTTAAAACCTTCGCCTTTTTTGGAATATAACGTTCATTCTTTTGTTTGAGAAATGCAATTAACATTTAGAAATCTACAAATGTCAACTAAACGTCACATTTTGTTCATAAAATGAACAACGTTCATGCAAAAAACAAAACTTTATTGAACTATACAGGGTTAACTATGATAAGTACAAATATTTTGAGAGGGGATAGAAAAAAATAAGAATTAACAGATTTTTTTTTTCAACAAGTTTCCAAACTTATTTAAAAAGCGAAAAAAAATTTGTTCGATATTATATTAAATCCTTATCTAACGCCGCCAATGCGAGAATCAGAGTATGCAACCAGCAAGCAACCGTCATGCAACAGTCGGCCACAGACGGCAGTCGGTCCAGTCGAGTCGGTTCGCTGTCATGTTATAATTTAAATCCTGTGTTTACGTTGTAGTTTTGTGTTCTTCTTCAGTTTTTAGTGCCTTATTGTAATTTTAAACGTTTTATAGTTAATAAATAAAGGAATATGTGTCGGGTACAGATATTTCCCACAATATAGTTCGCCGGTTTGTTTTTCTAGGTTATGGGACGATACTGCCGCGGGTGTTAAACGTTTTCTGTTATCTATTAGAACCTACCTACTCATCCCTTTCTTCGATTTTGTTATAATACATAGGCATTGTATCTAACTGTACCTACAGGAAGTGTGTTTATCGGTAGTGAGTGAAAATGTAGTTTTACCAGTTTGTAACCAAATAATGAAAAACGAATGCAAAATACTGACAAACGTAAACGTTCAAATCGACGTTATATTTTCCTAGAGTTAGTGTCGTCTAAATAAAACATTTTTTGGTTTTTGCATAAACGTAGAAAAAATATTGTATGTAACAAGTACAAAAAGTAAGTGTTTATTGCACGCGACGTGAAATTCTCCAACGAGGCCTTCAGGCCGAGTAGGACAACACGTCGAGTGCAATAAACACTTTTAAAAATAATTATTGAAATGCTTGTGACTTCCAAACAAAAACGAATCTGCTATGTTCATACTCGTATAAGAAAAAATGTTTGACATCTACCAATGTTTATCATAGAGCTACACCTGTATACTGTTACGATGTTTTGAATTTAATTTACTCATAAAACTAAACTTATCCTATTCCCAGAATTATAACTTGCCAAAATATTTTCCAGAATGCTGGCACCAACGCGCCCTCACTGAGATCTTAGCGGTCAATGAAAGGGTTGGAAGGGGATACATCCCCATGTGTTCCACTGACGGCCAATTCGAAACCAGACAGTGCAGTCGAAATGGACTAGTCTGTTGGTGCGTTGACAGGTTGGGAAGGAAACTGAAAGGATCCATGGGACCTGCAGAAAACGTAAATTGTTCTGTAGTAGACGGTAAATATTTTCAAATAGTTTCTTAAATAAAAAATGTACTGAACAAAATTTTCAGCCCGCCCTGAATCCGTGGGCCGCAGTCTGAACAAGAATGGGGAAGAGTGCGAACAAATGGAGTGCGCTCAGATCTGCGAATACGGATTTAAACTGGACGAAGATGGATGTCACACGTGTAAGTGCGACGATCCTTGCGATGGATACATGTGTCCGGAAGATGAAGAATGTGTCAATGTTAAGGAATCCTCTTGCACTGACTTCTTATGTCCATCTCTGCCAGTTTGTAAGTTTTAGTAGCTCAAATATTGCTTAATGGAAATATGGGGCGATGTTTATATTTTCAATTTTAATATTGCCTTATTTGAACAAATAGTAAGTAGTACATACTTACCACACTCACTGGACCAATAATGGCTATAAATAATAGTTATTTGTAGGCAGTAAAGTACAAGATTTAATGCCGCGTCTGGTATTAAAACAACCAAGACATTAAATCTACTTTACTACCAAGTTAAACACATAATTTTTTCACTGATCAATTTTAACTTTATCATAATGGCAAGCAAAGCTATTTATTATTTTGTACAATACGTCTTTCATGAACAATAATCGCCATATTGTTCCTATTTAACTATTTATTATTTGAGATGGAAGAATTTGCATTAACTCCCTCATAAATTGAATCAGGCAAAGCAAAAAGGGTGTAATTTATTACCAGGGAAATAGAAGATATATCAGCAAATACAAAAAAAAATATATTGATTACCGGGCTGAGATTAACATTGTCTTTTTCGAAAAATGTACTATTGGTATATTTTTCTGAATTAAGCAAAAGTATGATATCTAACAAAAAGTTCATCAAAAATTTAATTCACCACTAAGTTATTTTGAGGAAGTGTCAGTATTATTGCAATATAATGTACGTGTACATGAGTTGTTTATTAAACAACAAAAGATATATTGTACTAACGAAGATGAGTTCATTGAAAACAATGATTAAGTTACTTAATTTGTTAAATATTTGTTCATTATTTCAATAATCTTATCTTAATGTTACGATCATGTGTTTTATTGATTCAGCGAGATCAATACATTATTCAATAATTTCGTTCATTAATAATAGGTATAGCTACGAGTACGAGTTATTGAATCTGTAATAATTGTATTATTTCAATTATCTTATTTATCAATACACCGTCAGTTATAGTGAGAATATTGAATAAAATAACTGATATTTAATATATATTTTAGACCAGGCGCTCTAGAAGTTTTTCGCCGCGCGGCAAAAAAGCTCTGCGGCATAACGCCGCGTCGCAGTTTTGTAAGATAGTGTTTTCAATTGTATTGCGCGCACTTACAGACATTTCGCCGCTGCGGCGATATACTCACAAAACTTATGTTTCGCGTTTTTTTTCTTAAATATTTTCATAAATTTCTATGAATCTTTTATAGAAAGAAAAGTTTGTAGTAATATTTTCTCTTATGAGTGTTGTACAATTGACAATCCGATCGAATAGCACCTCTCTTGTGTTTACTTTTCTTGCATACACCAATGATTTAAACCACAGTATACTAAGCAATGAGTAGGGAAACTCAGCTTTCCCGCGTCTTCCAAAAATCCGCCATGTTGTTGGCGACTGACAGTTATTACTATAATTTCTCAATCAATACCTCAATTTACATAAAACTACACTGGATTACAACAGTTAATTAAGAACTAATGCAAAGTATTATAACCACAAAACAACTTTGGTTATGTTTACGCCAAATTATTAACTATTTTTTCGTATGTTCGGTGGAATTCGCCATATTCTTGGCGACTTTTTCTAGAGTGGGGGTATTTAAAAACTGCCAGACGTATTTCATTCATAAATTGTCTAAGATTCCGTACTGATTGCTTAGTATACTGCGATTTAAACCATCCCCAAAGGCAGTAATTAAGGAGATTCAAATCTGGTAATCTTCCAGCGTTGGCCAATCCAGCGTTGTGGAAAGCTATTGTAAAAGTTGACCGATCACAACACGACTAAAAGGACAGAGGCACCATCGTGCTAAATGTACATGTTTTGCCTAATATCCAATGCTGAAAATTACTTTCCATTGCGGCATGCGGATTTTCATCTGACCAACGATGTACATTGTGACAGTTATTTACTCTATCGTGAGTGAATTGAGCTTCATCAGTGAAAAAAATGTATTTGTAAAGTGTATGGTTTGCGTTTATCCAATTGCAAAAATGCGACCAAAAATTATTATCACCATCCTGAAGATTCTGGAGGAGCTGAATATGGAAAGATTTTAAACCATTTTTGTGAATGACCTTTTCGTAATTTGATTAATTTAGAGACGGGTTGCAATGCCCAATAGACCAGGACCAGCTTCCCTCTCAAATGTAATTCTTACAATGGGAAACATTCCAGTTTCAAGTGCATTGTTGAAGACTGTCTGGAATACATTTCTATCTGGCACTTTTCTGTTCGGGAAACGACGCCGATGTTCATCATCTCCACGATGCTACCGTTGCAACATCCATAAATAAAAATAATATCAGCTTATTCTCGATGACTAAATGTGGTAGGCATTACGAAATTAACTGTGTACAATACCGACTAAACAAACGCACATGTAAAAATAAATGCGACAGTTATAAAATAAGCGTTTAAATCCTCAATGTGACAATTAGTAACCCGCTAATGTGAATTTGGTTTAGAATGCATGCCCTACTCAAAATAGCAATACAAATATTTCCATTGCTCTCATCTCAATAACCATTGATATTCGACCATATGTTTGTTAAGCTTTTTTGTTCACTTTTGCCCCGTAAACACCTCTTTCCAATATTGGGCGTTTCCCCCAATCACTCTATATATAAGTCAAGGATCGAGACTCAAAAAACGGAAAGAAATTTGTTAATATTATCCTGTCCAGGTCGACCAAAGGCAGTTTACGCCAACCCCTGCGACACCGGCACACCCTTAACCGACGATCTCAGTGGAGCTCCAGTAGCTTGTGCTCTACGTTCCGAAGATGGTACCATTTGTCCGGCAGCTTATGCATGCACAGCCGTACCTGGTTCTACACAAGCAGTCTGTTGCCCTAGCCTCGAGGACGAAATGACGGCTGAGTCCTCTGAGGATTACAGCCAAACTGAAGTGAGACCACAGAGCAGTAAGTTATTCGTTTTATATACCAGGTGCGAAATAGAGATGTTGAATGTATTAGTTTTTTTCTCAAATTATATGTACAAGGTGTAAAGAAGCAGGTAATACCATTAACTACGTATTTTTAACAACAAAATATTTAACCGTAACTACCTATAAGTATGTATACAATAATACCTCTGTTAAAAGATACAAAGTGTTGGAGTTGACCTTTTAAAATTGTATTTTCAGCTATAATATTCCTAAAACATTGATAATGTACTTACAGTTGATAAAATTCGCCAAATTTGACGCGGCTCTTTGTATTTAAATTGTTAATGGTGGGGAAATCTTAATTATTAGCGAATTTCACAATACAGGAATATTATCGCTAATTTCATCATTATGTGGGGTTAGTAAGTTTCTGACAATCTACCATGAAAGTCAATGACAGTTTTGTGATGAAAATGATAGAAAAAATTACAGTTGATAAAATTCGCCAAATTTGACGCGGCTCTTCTTAATTTAAATTATAAATGGCAGGAGTTTAAATTTTTAGCGAATTTCGTAAAACAATAATATTATTGCTATTTTCATCATTATCTGGGGTTGATTTGAACTTTTGATAATCTATCATAAAGTCGATGACAGTTTTATGATGAAAATAATAGAAAATGTGAAATTTACTAAAAGTTGAGACTATCCCGTCATTAAATAATTCGCGCAAATTTCTCATCCATGAGAATTTGTTTTGACAAAAAAGTGAAATAAGTCACAACAAAACTATTTATTTATTGAAAGTACAGATGGTAAAGGTACAGTTATTAAAATTTAACGCAACATTAGATTGGCTAATTTTTCTATTATAGAAGATCTATTACCACGCATAGTATTTATGATCTTATTGTGGTGTTTTTGGTCGATGTTTAAGTATGGTTTTATAGAATTTGGATGGATTTTATGACCACTAATTTTCAGCAATTGTTGTTCTTGCACACCATTTTTTGCCAATTCGCTAACAGCAGATGACCTGTTCGAATGGTTTGTTATCTTTTTATCCTTTACATTTCGGCCAATAGACTCAGCAGACGACTTAGTCCATCTATTAATAGTAATTTTTTGCAACAGGGACATCGTCATACCAATTATCGTTTCCGGTTTCCAGTGTCGATTAGGTTTTAAGAACAGCCGTGTTGAGGTAACATGTCCGTCTCCTTTTGATATCAGTTATCAAAGAGGCGTACAGCGCACACTTTTACTATTGCCAATCAATCATTTACTATTTGTGCAGCTTTTTGAACAGACTTGGCAAGTTTTACTTGCAACACCGGATTATATTCAATGCGATTTGTTGAAGAGCCATCGTTATTTTTCTCGATTTGAAGAAATCCAAGAAATAGGCAACTGCCTTGCTTCCTCTCCACGCTAATTCTACAGCAGCAATATGGTAGAATTTACGCATAAGACTTTCAGGGCTATTTACGTTCCAGAACAATATTCTGTTTATTTCTGACAATCTTAACGAAACGGAACTGGTCTTACCAGTGGCGTAGCTAGGCGTGGGCGAAGCGGCCCCTCGCCCACGGCCTCGCACTTAAAGGGGCCTTGCGCGAGGCCCCCTTGGGGGTGATTTAAAACCGAACGCCATGAACTCTAAATAGTACGAATAGCACCCTAAAAGACCTTACTAAGAATAAGCTTTACCGAGGCTTTACCACACGTACTATAATTAATTTGCACTCTGCTGGGTGTGCTCTATTATCGACATATTTTTTAGTACTAAAGAAGTTACAAAAAATAATTATTTTTAGCATTTAATCACCTCATAATTATGAAATTTTCAGATCATCCAGACTTCACTACTTTAACTAGTTTTTGTAAACAAACTCTCTGATTCGTCACCATTCTTTTCTTGAAAAGATACAGGATGACATTGAAAAAACTACAATGCATAGTATCACGCGATAGAGGACCAAAAAATAATAAATAAATTTATATACACTAATGTCCGATCGCCTTTTGTTTTCAAGATACAGCATTTAAAAATTTTTTGTAAAATTTAAATATTTGAACCAAAATTGATGCACACTGTGACCTTGCTTGTAGCTATTATGTGTCACAATATTCAGTTCATTCTAATCATGCAATGGCGGAAGAAAAGGGCCTCGCTGATGCGACTTCGCCCACGTCTAGATTAGTCCACGCTACGCCACTGGATCTTACGTTTACATGGATCTATTTGCAGTTTCTTTCTGATTGTATCGTGAGCATCTCGGCAGATTTAAATACTATGCTATTAAATGGATCAATCATAATATTATAGTCATTATAGTATTCTCCTGTAAAAGTTTGCAAGAAACGTTCCACACAGTGTTTACTGTTGTTTCTTTGAATTTTTCACCATCTTTCTTCCTCATATTGGCCGCTCAATCTTTTAGTACCAATGCCAGTACTTCTACGCTTCTATGCTTATTTAGCTAGTATTCACATAATGAATATGGAATTAGGTACTTATTAAGGGCATTCGTGCCTTTTCAATGATATCACTGATATTACTATGGAAAATATTTATATGTTTTATATAAAACAAATTAAAAATATTTTGTCTACATTTTGGAAATACACTGATCCAAATAGTATGGAAAAACTCAATCAGAAATTAATTATTTATGTTTAGTGTGCGAATACCTTCACGAATTTTCCGAGAACATGGAAGGCACAAGGGATGGCATGACCCTAGCCCTTCCGACACCAAGTTGTGATTCCGAAGGAAACTACGTCGCGACTCAATGTTCCGACGGCGAGTGTTGGTGTGCGGATAACTTTGGGACGGAGATTCCCAGAACAAGAAGTGAAGGAAACGCTACGAAAGATTGTGAAGAGCTAAGGAAAACCATGGGTTGCTTAGATATTACTTGCAGGATGGGGTGCGAATACGGTTTTATTCTATCTGAAGACACAGGATGTCCTTTGTGCCAGTGCAGAGATCCTTGCTCTAGTGTGAATTGTAAAGACGACGAACAGTGTCAGCTAGTCGAAGTTAGCTGTAAAGATCACTACTGTCCTCCAGTGCCATCTTGTAAGTAACACAGTTGTTAAGTCCTCGAAATGAACTTTAGTTTCCAAACCTTCTATCTTCTATTAAAGAGCTTTACTTAAGTTTTAATTATTTTTAGGTCTACCAAAGAAAGTGGGACAGTGCCCGTATCTAGTTCCAGCCACCACAACGTCTTGCGACTTTGAATGTAATTCTGACATGGCTTGTAATGGTACCTTGAGGTGCTGTTCTAATGGTTGTGGAACCCAATGTATTGAACCATTACTTCTAACTGGTAAGGTCACACAATATATTCATATCGAGTTATATTTGAAGTTTCTTACTTACTTATTAAATTATCATGTCATCAGGTTGTCAGCACCAAAGGACACTGGCTCAACATCAAGCTCACGAGTCTGGCATACCTGCAGGCAAGGTCTACATTCCTAAATGCAAAGACGACGGCAGCTATGAACCCAAACAATGCAATCCAGGTACCAGAGAATGTTGGTGTGTCGACTTTCGAGGCTTTGAAATCTCCCAAACACGCACCAATGACACCAAAGAGCTCTCTTGTGAACCTCCACCGACATCAAATGAGTGTCCTTTGTACAAATGTGCCCAAGACTGTGAACACGGTTTCCAACTCGATGGAAAGGGTTGCCGCACGTGCACTTGTATCGATCCCTGCTCCCAGATATCTTGTCGAGGCGAAGGAGAAACCTGTAGGTTGGTTGCTGTTGAATGCGTAGATTGGCCTTGTCCAACAGTGCCTATGTGTTTGCCCAAAAAGGAGAACCCGTGCCAGAATGGAGAACCTCTTAAACTAGGAAGTAGTGATGAACTGGTGACCTGTGGTCCGGAACTTGAGAATTGTCCTTCGTCCCATAAATGTCAACTTAGTCCAGTGGGAGAGTATGCTGTGTGTTGCCCTAAACCACGTGAGTATTTTTAATTGATATAAAGATTATATTACGTTGAATGAAAAAAGGGAATAAAGCATCTATAAGACATGCTTAACATTTAACATCCATATAAACAATTTTAAGCGTCAAATCATCTTGCAGGAGATGTTTGTTTTGAACCTCTCGACAAAGGACATTGTGTAGGAGATGAAATTTCACGCAACCTTACAAGATACTATTTCAATTCTCGAACCAACAAATGTGAACAGTTTACGTTCAAAGGATGTCAAGGAAATCATAACAACTTCCACACGGAAAGCATGTGCAACACTGTATGTCCAGGTAAGAAGTACTTCCTGCCCTTCTAGGTTTGAAACATCTAAATATCGATTATCCTACGATAAAAAATAAATGACGAAATATGCAAAAAACATGTTAAACATTTCATTATGTAAGTTCTTCTTTACTAACAAAAAATATTTCAGTTCTGAGCCAATGCGAACGACTGAGAGAGAAAAACCAAAGGGCTGCTGAGAGATATAAGAAACCAACTTTCGCTCCTCGATGTGAACCAACCACAGGAGCCTGGCAAGCCGTCCAATGTCTCGAACACGTTGGTGTTTGCTGGTGTGTAAGTCCACAAGGGGAACCACTCAAAGGTACCCTTACGAGAGGAGCTGAACCACAATGCAATTTTAGACAAGCAAGAAATAGAGCTACCGACCGGTCAGATACCATAAGCGATGCAGATTTGGGTAAGACAATTACTGAAAGTGGAGAAAAATTTGTATTCACAGGGTGATTTAAAAGTTGTAATCCGTGGGTATGGTAGTACTTGTCTCTAATGATAGTTTCCATGTTTCTCCCATTCGTGTACTAAATAGTGGTTAGAGCCTACTAACATAAATTGTTCCTAGGCACAAATGCGGCCTACTCAGTAATAATACGGCGCCACTTCTCCTTCACAAGTCTGCGACTTCTGGGCTAATCCTCACTACACACAATACTGACACTATTTTCTTGAAACTTAGATAACTACTTTTTCTTTATTTATTAGTTTCTTGAAAAGAGTTATTTAAAAAATGTATTTTTACTCAACTTAGAAATCACCCTGTAGTGGTAATACCCTACGTTTTCAAAATAATCTTTTGAATGCAACTGAAATTTTAGTACTCGAAGAACTAATGATGCAAATTGGAACTCTCGACGATGAAGAGGAACCTAAGGACCTAAACGATGGTACCTTGATGGATTGGGAAGTACCTCCAGCTAGTAGATGTGAAGCGTTGGGAGGCCATTGTGACTCTGATGGCAAATTCTTACCCACTCAGTGCGAAGAAGAGACTTGTTGGTGTGTAGATGAGGCGGGGAACCAGTTACCAAATACGAACACGTTCATGAAAGGAGAACAATTATGCTGTAAGATTTTCAAACAATAAAAAAACTGCTGCCAATGATTCCAACAATGAATCAGAATGTACAATATATTGCAATAATAATGACACTGCCTCAAAACAGTTTTTGAACTACTAGAAGTTCTGTCAACTAACAACTAAAGTTAAAAGTAGATTTCATTACGAATACCTCAGCAGTGCAAAACAAATTGCTAAATCCATTATTATTGCAATAGATTGGTAAACTTACAGCAACATAAAAGTTTCCAACCTGAGTCACTACCATATTTTATTTAAATTACGACTGTTCAATCGTTTATCTGTCACACTTGTGTCTAGACAAAAACAATTATACAATTCTCACAGGTACTTTAAATAGCAAAATAGCGTCTGTTAACAAAAAAACCTCAAATGGAACAATGATACGATGAAATTGCTGTCATGTAACCGCTACATATCTTTCATATAAATTGCTGGTCTTATAATTTCAAAGTATAAGACTGGTGTGCTACTTGGGATTTTTCTATCTCCTATAGTTAACGAGATAGCCTATAAGAACATCGAAATTTGCCCACCCTGTACAAGTTTAATTAAAATTTACAAAAACATCGATACATAAGAAACACCTATATCCGAGTTGTGGCAAATAAGTTCCGGAAATTTAGTTATAACTCGGAAACTGACAACACTGCATTGTTCGTCAACATTTTTCTAGAAAGGGGGAACCTTCCTTTTAGTTAGTCCAAAGTTGAAGTCAATAGCACGTTTGGTTTGTGTTTTATGTGTATTTTTTGGAAGTAACTTTTTTAGTGGCGTCATGAAAATGAGTGACTCAAATTACAAGCAACGTGTTGTCATTCAATTTTTAGTGAAATCCGGTGAAAAACCTTCGAAAATTGCAGGTGGTGTATAGAGACGAGTGCATGTCGAAAACACGCGTGTTTTAATGGGAAAAACGGTTCAAGGAGGGGCGTGAATCGGTAGAAGACAATCCACGCGAATGTTGACCGTTTGCGTGCACTGATCACATCTGACCGGCGCCTAAGCATTCGTGCGTTGTCTGACGCGTTAACCGCAAAAGATTTGCGCAAAGATGGTGCTAAAAGTTCTCACCCGTGAACAGAAAGACATGCGATCTGCGAGAATTTGTTGTCCCGCATTCGGAGCGACGGTAGAGACTGGATGAGTCGGGTAGTCACTAGAGATGAGACCTGGATATTTGAGTATGACCCCGAGACCCGTAAACAAAGTCAGCAGTGGGTGGAAAAGGGTGAAGAGCGGCCAACGAAAACGAGGATGTCCAAGTCACGACTGAAGGCAATGTTGATCGTGTTTTTCGATATCCACGGCACCATTCATCGTGAATATGTTCCTGCCGGCCAGATAGTGACTGGACAGTTCTATGTTGGCGTCGTGGAACGGCTGCGGGCCCGCGTTTTCCGTGTGCGATCCGAACTCGTCGAGATTGGCTGGATCTTGCACCAGCACAACGCGCCGGCTCATTCCTCGTTCATGTGTCGATAATAAAATTTTTGCGAAATTTAATTTGCTTGTTTTTTCATTGACAAATTCCCGGAACACAATTGCCACACCTCGTAAGCTACTACTTTTTCGACAATTTAATAATATTGTTTCAGCTACAACACCGGTAGAGAAAGCAGAAGTAACCCTCGGTTTTCGTGGAGAATTTGACGATATCATCGCTCAACCAGTGGTGAATCAGATCACAAAAATAATCAAGAACCTAAATGGTAACATAAACGGTGATGGTCTCAAGACTGAAATCCTACCGGATGCTTTGTATATAAGATTTTCTCTAATTGGAAGTAACAAAGTCGATGTTGCCTACAAATTGGAGCAGATGGTAAGTTTTTGACACAACACATTTTAGGAATGTCATACTATAAACAATAATTTAATAATAATAATGATTTTCTTAGGTAATGCAGCAGCGACTACCAGGCCTTACAGCTGATATTACCCGCTCCAGGGTAACGCATAAGTTGTTTTCGCAGGATCCGAAGCAGGTGGATAAAATCATAGCTCTGGAACAAAGGGAAATTGTTTCTCAGTCCCCCGTATCAGTCGTAGCCCCATACCACACAGCTTTGATTGTCATCGCAGCAGCCTCGACATTTATTATTTGTATTCTTATGTTGCTGGTTATTTTATACAAAAGAAAGGTAGGTTGGTTAATTTCGCAGTGACGCTCGTCATAAGACGCACCGCTTTGCGTAAATTCACCGGTTGCACGTAACATTATTTTTCATCTAATAAAAATGTTGTAATTTATATTTCGATATTAAAAATATTTTATGTTTGCTTTTTAGAAAAAAATACATGGTTTATGTTTATATAGCATAATTTATCGAAATCAGTAGATACGAAAATGAACAATAATTATGATGAAACATAGGACGCAGATCTTCTTCTCAAAAAAGTATTGCCTCTACTGTACCGATTTCGTACACTGAGAAAATACAAACTCTTGCAGCAACAGTTTTCTTGATGTCAAGTTTTTAATTGTTGCATCAAGAACATTTTTCTTGAAATAAAACAAAGATAATTAAAATAAAGTTACGCTGCTTAATTCAACGATTTCTCATGTTTGATGTCAAATCAGTCTCATAGTTTGTTCCATCTACGTGTTATTCTTTTATATTCCGGGCCTACAGCAATAATGTGGGTGAAGAGAGATAATTCCTCTCGGATCTGCACATCCGAAGTCATTTATCCTGCCAAGAATTTTGCCGCGCACTATAACATTAACATTTAACTGTTACCACAAAGTCACAAACGCAAAGTTTAACCTTTTCTAACGTTAGATTAACAATATGATGTTTATATAGAACAATTTTGTAACTGTTTGAAATTTATATTTGGGCTAGTAGAACAACGATATCTACATCGTGGATTGAATAAATGCATTTTTAGGTTCCTCTGACCTATACTTTTACGTCGAACTAAAAGTAATGGAATATGGAATTAAAAAATATTTGTTAACATTTTTAAAAGGTTAAGTGACGTAGTTTTCCGGTGTCATATATATCTGTGAAAAATTATTATTAATCTAAGTGTTCTCGTAAATGTAACCGTTCTTTTTCTCAAAGCATGAAGTGTTCGCGAAATCGGCATTAGTCAAATTCCACTGCAGTTCATCGGCTTTATTTGTGACGGTTGCTATGACAACGGCGATGCGTATAGGTGATCTGCGTATTGACATGTTTATAAAATTAGAATAAGTTTGATTGGGCCAGCAGTACTGTTATTTACAGTGTTCAATTATTCGCATGTTATGAATAATATTGTCACAGATTTCCCAACCCGACCTTTTCTTCTACCAGAAAAGTAAACAGTTTATTAATCACTTATGTTTATTAACTATATAACTGTACACTAATGAATACTAATTACAACTCAACTTAACAGTATTTCACTTTGAAACTCCAGGAATTTCCAACTAAACGTTCAAGATTGTAATTCAATACTAACTAACTCGGCCGTTTATTCTTCTTTTATAGACCAACCAAATATTCCAGGCTAGCATCTTTACCCATCATCCCTATTCTTGAAAGATTCTCGTCGATTCTCCATATCCCAGTCGCGCCTCGATACAGGGCATTATTTGTTTGTTTACCAGAATCGCGTAGGGGCGATCGGGGCAATATAGCGTTTCGTGATACCACAGTCGTCGAATTGGGTGCGAGCGGGGCAAATTCTGTGACAATATTTATATTCGAATTTGTCGAAATGTTTTTATTTTATGATTCCGATTATGTTTTGACGGAAATATCATTACAATACAATACCATGTTTTTCTTGCCGAAAATGAGTTTAAACTTATCTACAGGTAACAGAAATCAAACTTACAGATTTGGATAAAAATTTCAAATGAAGGATTAAATGAACTTATAAGTGCAAAGCATTATTAACAAGTTTGCAAGATGAAGAGTAGACATTAGATTTAAAAAGTAAATGGGTTTGTTTAGATACTTTTTTTAATATAAAATAACCAATTCGCCGCAAAATATTTATTTTTTTCTCGCCAGAACAGTGGCACTTTTAATCCTAATATAACAATATACTATTTTTATATATAATGTATAAATGTTATGTATTATTTATTTAAGTCGGCAATTTATTTTATTACAGATGAACAACATCAATACTCAAAAAGTTGCTGAACAGGATAACCGATTCATATCCGCAAATAATCGACCGATTTATATCGAATTGCCAAACGAAAAGTATAGCTCCTTGTCGCCAGATTTGAATGTAAGAAAAACGTAAATTGTGTGTTGTACAATTTCAACTGTTGTGTATAATAAATTAGTTTGTCTAACGCTACTTTTTTATTTATAGAATTTATGCCACTTGGATAAAACAATATATTTTTGTGATTGTTTTATGTATTTCTATTATAAGACTTTAGGTGATAATTTTTGTGCAGTTTTATTCAACTGGCGTCTAAGTAAGTTATTTATAAAAAAATAAAATCTTGTATATATTAAAAATGTGTTTCTATGGTAAAAAATATTCCTCAGATCCTCACAGACACATTCAAATTAACCTTTAATCCGATTATTGGTTTATGTAATTTCAGCAGTATGCAACCCGCCATACTTTGTGTCATAAAAATTACATTTAAATCAAGGGTCATTATAACGAATGATCTTTATACAGGTCAAAAGACTGAAAAAGGAACATTAGAATTAAATTTATTTTTTTGTTAATTGGAATATTTAAGAATTTTTTTCACTTGAATTTAATAGAATATTGTTAGCTAGTTTTGAACCAACTATTATAAAACATTTTTCTTTTTAAATGTGAAATAAATTAAAATGTAATTCCAAACTGGAAATCTTTTTTAGAAGATGGATTCATTTTAGAAAATTCAAATAGAAAGCAATAAGTAATAAAATAATATTAATAGTAATCCATCCGTATTCTTAATTTACTAATCGGACTTTTGTTTTTATTTCAAAATATTATTCATAATTTACATAATAATTATTGAAGTCTATAGTACATGGTTATACAAAAAACATTATTGAACACAATTGAGTAGTACTGGTTGCATAACCTTGCATGTCGATTATCCATTCTCTTATTAAAATAAACGAATCGGGAGAATCCTATTCTAAAATGTATTAATTATTCCCATCAAACCCCGTGTAATTGTTGATATTGTCCATAACTTTTGACGTTTGTGGGCGTCACAAATGTGAGACATTGCGATGATTTTAAAATCAATGCCCACCACATGCCCACAGTAGTACCAATTTTCAGTGTTACCAATAGTAGCAATAAAAACAACTAACCGACCGGAACATAAAATATTTGGAGAGCGGCACATTTAATTAATCTGAACATTACCGTATTTTATAAAAAATATTCTTCGTAATTTTTCTATTAGAATCTACAGAGGAAACCAAACCACTATCTTTCCACATTGCAAATCGCAACAGGATGTTTGATAAAACTTGTATCTTATAATGTTAATATTTCACATAAAAACTGTGATTTATACTAAAAACAATATTTATATCAAATTTGAAATAACCATGAATATATTTCATTTGAGAATGTCTCCATTTATGTTACTTCATTTAAAATAACGACTAACAAATAAATTTATAACTGAAATGAAATTAAACTGTATAATATTTAATTCTTATACCTATAATAAAATTCTTTACCCTGTGTATGTATTCAATTCAATTACCCTAGTGGCAATGAATATTTAGAAGCATTTTTGATTACGATATATTTTTACATATTGATATATTTCTACAGGGTGACCTGATTTATAAGTGTACAGAACATCAACACAGTAAAAAACAAATGAAGGTGAAACATTTTATACGTCCTAAGAAACTGCATATTTGGTATACTCGTAACAAGAATTCAGACGACTTACGTCATACGAACAAATGAATAATTTCCTATATTTTCATCACAATATTTAAGAAACTGCAACTGGTAGTAATAAAACTATATACTACACTAAAAGTTTTCATTATATATTGCACTAAATTTCAAAAAATGATTCTTTTTAACGCGACCAAATATCGAAAATTACGTTGACAATAAAAACAAATGTGTAACGTCTGCTGTGACGTAAGACGTCTGAATTCTTGACGCGAGTATAACAATAACTACTTCAAAGTGCAATTCCCAAATTTGTTGATTTTTTTTCCTCGAAATCTAACTTCCTTCATATCCCCATACCAATTTAAAAATCTAACATTTCCTATCAATTAACATTCCAATTATTCTAAATGTTTTCCTGATTTAAAGTTAACAACATATGAATAATTTACACTTTTCAATCTCTCAGTAATTAAAAAACACAAAGTCAAACCAATAGGAAAATGTAATGATTTCAAATGAAAGTTGTGTTGTAATTTTAAAAAAATTTGATTTGCAATTTTGAAGAAAAATAATTTTAATTCTAGGGGTATACTTATTTTTTTTATAATTTACCATATTAATTGCCCGTACACCTGTAAATCAAGGCATAATATATAAATTGTCTTATAAATCTCTATTTAACTTGATGTACGAAAACAGGTTTGTTATAAAAAGTAAAACATAATAAATATGTTTAATCTAAGAACTGACACATAATACAGTTAATGGTGTATACGACATTGTAAAGTTACACGTAACAAATAAAAAATAAAAAGTTCTACATAATGAAATGCATCCATATTTCATAAAATATGCCCCTAATCCGTAATAACATGATATATAAATATACTTGCACAATTTATATAAGTTTGGACAAATTACGAGAGATCTAAATTAGAATCACAATTAATAATACTCCATTATTTCACTCTAGTGATGTATTCGAACTGGGTGAAGTCCGATCTCTTTTAGCACTTTTTTTACTTTTTGACTTATCTTTCTTTTTTATTGACCCTGAGCTAGAAGCAGAATCTGCTGGAGACGTACTATTCGAATGGTCCTGCAAGTGTAATATATCTCTTAAATTGGTTAAATCGTCGTCATCCCCCTCAACGTCAATATTCACTGATTCTATAGGGTCTGGTTCCAAAATTTTTTTTGGAGTACCTAAAAATGTACAATTTAAGCCTGTATTTTACATACTTTAGAAAAGCAACAGCATATTTATAAAATTTATATTAAAAGAAGACTACCTCTATTTTTCTTGCCACCATTTTTCTCTTTCTTCTTTTTTCTACGATCTCCAGAATTCCAGTCTACATCGTCATCGTCATCACTAGGTATTCCTCCATAAGAATTATCTCTATCATTACTATTGTTTGCTACTCGTCTTGAAGCATTACGTGACCTACTAATTCTACCCATTCCCATACAAGCTTCTAAGTGAGGTGCAAAACGTGTAGCAGCTACTGCCCTATCACAATTAGGGCAGTTACAGTCTTGAATCTTTTTTAAATTATGTTGAGAGAAAATATCAATGTCCCCTGAATCGTCCTCTTCACAACTATCATCTACTTCCAAATCATAAGCGTTTGTTTTATATTTACGATGTAAATCAAAAATTATTCCTAATGTCATCTCGTCAATTAAATTATTTAAAAAATTTTCTACTGATGTCCGTAAGACCTGTTTATTATTAACTAATTCATGAAAGTCCTTTGCCAAACTATTAAACAATTGCTTCTGGTCTGGTTTCTGGCGTTTTGACATGGTTTTTCTATAATAAATTTTTGAATTTACCGCGGAATAACCGGTTTTCGTTTATAACCTACAAAATTGTACCCGTACATAAAATATATGAACACAATAATAAATTTATCACACGATTGTAGACTAAATTTGCTTTTACAATTAATTATTACAGGCAATCCACTTTGAGATTGTCCTTTTAAATGTTATAAGAATCTTTCACAGTAGTTTCATTTTTGACAAATATTTCATAACCAACATTTCGTTGGCTAACAGCAGTTTTGCCAACTATAGAATTTAAAATTGTTTCAACTTTCAAGGTTTGCAAATTATTTATAGGTATTTTTTTTATATTCTATTGGTATTGCCTTTTCTTAAGGTACATATACATGACTGAGGGGCTTTTATAGTTTCTTAGGTCACATTGTAGTGATGGGCATAATCGGCAAAGCTTATGCAACCAGTACTACTCAGATGAGTCGAATAGTGTGATCATGACGATCACGTACAATGGTCGTCAGCTTAAAGTCACCACTTCCATGTTTTGTCCCTTTCTCGCACCGTGTATAATAAATGGCACTAGAAAAGAATGGACCATAGAACTGGTGACTTTAAGCTGACGACCATTGTACTATCATAGACTTTTAAACTGCTTTATAAGGTCTATGCGAACTCTTCTTTATATATTTTGTGATGCTAACTGTAGAGTGTAGACTCCAATAATATGCCTAAATTATGAATAATAGAATATTGCTGTAAAATGCAAACAAAAATTAAGTTAGGAAATTATTTACTACAGGGAATATTACTATTAATATCATTTTGTTACTTACTTGGGTATTATATTACTTTGTAAAATGAGCACTATATTTTATGATCTGTGATGAGCACCATATTCTAAATGGGAAATCTCTGGTTTGGAAATATTTTAATGAACAAATAAATAAATTTATTTCAAACAATTAAAGAGAAAAATATTTTATAGATCTAAAACTAGCATATAACTTCTATCGAATTCAAGTGTAGAAATTTCGTAAATATTTCTATTATCAGAAAAATACATCAAATTCCAATGTCCCTTTTTCAGTCAGACAATTCGACCCTTAATTATAGGTTTCATAAGGATCATTCATTATAATGACACTCGTTTGAAATGTAATTTTCACAAAGTACCATAGGTTGTATAATACTGTCGTACCATCACATAAGCCAATCATCGGATTCTAAAGATTACCTATTTCAATAATCAGATTAAGGTAAATTTTATTTCGAGTTCTCCCATCATTAATAATTGTGATGTGAGTGATGTGAGTAACTTCTGAGTGATCGCGCTGGTCATTGCTCACGTCACAATGAAATGCAATGAGCCTGAACTAATAAATATAATTTTGCAATTTCAACCTAATGTTAATGTATATATACAGAGGTTACATTTTGAAATGTTTTTTTTTTTCGAAAACTAGATTCGACCGCACAAAACTAATTTTAGATTCGTGCTCCCTGTAGCACCCCTCGAAAATAGGGTGGCAGAAATTGTTTTATTAAGATTGGTGAGGTTTCCACTAATGTAAATAATTACCTACATTTTAACAACAAAGTAGAAGTCTTTAATTTTGAATTTCTCATAATTGGTAAATTAATTATATTGATTAAATTATAATATACAGGGTGATTCTTAACCTATACGCATAAACTTGAGAAATTATAGCTAACGATAAATAATAACAAATAGTGGGAAAAAAATGTTGTAAAATATTTTTAGTTTTGCAAATTTACAAAAATTTTCAGATGAAATTTTTTGTTTATAAAAACTAAACAGCAAACATTTCCATACATATATTGATTGATTGATATAAATTGATCATTTTATCGTTTCTTTTCTTTCATTGAAAAGGCAATTATGTTTTAAGTTTTACAGAGATTTTTTATGAGATTTAGCATACACACAGATATTAAAATCCATTTTTCACAAAAATTGTTGCCAACATTGAATTTCGCGAGTACCTTTTTTGTGTAAAAATCCTGAGTTTTCATTTTTGATAAGAAAATATACATATAAAAGTTTTAGTGTTTTCGGAACACTCCCATTGTTTTATCCCCCTGGACAAACTGTATTGATTTGTTCTAAAATTTTCAGAGAAAAAAGTTAGGATTGTGAAAATTTTCATTATCTCTAAGCGTTTGGGAAATACTAATTAAAAACCGTCATCATGAACTAACTCCCACCCCTTCACACCCTGTATGTAGAGAATTAAACATTTTAGGATACCTACATGTTTACATGGACGAATATTTTGTAGTCTAGCAGATTAAATTTACGTGTATAGATTAAGAATCACCCTGTATGTGACTATAATAATTACCTTAACTGCTTCAGGTAAATTTTTTGTTAACAAAAAATATGTATTTGATATTAAGAAAAACATATAATTGTAAATTTAGAAAATATGTTTTCAATTTAACTAATCAAATAAAAAGCAAAGAGAGTAGTCTCAATAATTTTATTTATAATAAATTATACTGTAAAAATAGAGTACAAGTACCAAATAAAACATAAAACACTGACTTTTTCCACGATCAATCAAATAGGTACCTAAATGCTTAGTCTCAGTCCTTATTACAGCAAGTTCTCATCCTAAAAAAAATAAGACAACTTTGAAATAAACACATTTGCTCTGATGAAAGGCATTTCATATTCAACGTGATTTAAATGTAAATGCCACAATTCTCAAAATTTTTATTTAACAAAAAATCATTGCATACAATCAATTTGTAATAGATCATGGTACTTACATTTGATTCACTCTGTATATCCTTTACATATACCTACTGTAAACTGAATACAGTACTATTACTATATTCTAAGAATTAAATAACATGGATATGCAATTTTCTGCAGTTCTGAACATTTAACAGACATCAACATTTACAATTTAATTTGCCTTTTAAAATTATAGAACTTGCATCAAATCACATTTTTTTATATACCTAGACATTAATAAACATGAGAATTAAAGCACGAATGAAAATAAAGGTGAACTTGAATTATCTTTGTGTTTGTTGCAATGTGTGACTAGCCAGTAACCCCTGACAACTAGTACAACTATGTACACAAAAATGACCCCAAATAAACTTGGCAGACTTGGTTCGTCACAGATCTTACACTCACAACATTGTGAATTAGTATACTAAGAAAGTACTAATAACTGCTATGGAGGAAGACAACTCTTGGGTTTTTGATTCCCTCGTTTGTTTTTTAAATGGTCCCATCTGGAATGCCCCACTGCAAAGCTTTATAGAAGAAAAATCTTTAAGTAAAAGTGACTGTAATCCATATTTAAATGAGTTCATCAATTATGTTTTTTAGTCTTCGAACCCAACGTCGATGACAATGATGAGTACAAAAATGTTTTCGATGAATTTAAGAACTTGGTAAGTAGCCCTACCTTAAGCAAAGGAAGATTATAAAAATATGTTTTAGGTTGATTTTATGTTGGGAAATTTTATGGAAGACATAGGAATTACCCCTGAACAATTTGAAAATGCTTGTAAAGAGGGAAAGAAGTATCAGGTTTCCTTTGACCACGTAAATATTTACATTTTAATTTTTCCAGTCTTGACTGTTTCATTTCAGAATATATTTGAACAAATATGGGCTGCGAATGACTATGAAATGTTCAAACGAATGATGACCCAGAAAAACGTTGAATTGCAGTTGCAGGCTCTAGAACTGATCGAACAGAAATATGGAATTACCCCACAGTCCTTTATTCCAAAAACAAAGGAAGAAGCTAGTACGGACATTCCTACTACTTCAGAAATAAGTCTAGAAAAGGATGTCATGAATGAAGTTGCAAAGTAACTAACATTCTTAAAAAATTCTATAGTATGAATTTATTTTGATTTGTGATTTTTAGAAAATTCTCCACTGAAGAACCATCGACCTCACTGCAAGTTCAAAATATTTTGGAGGAAAAGGAAATTTTAGAAAAGACTTTGCAAGAAACTAAAGGTATATACAACTGATCAATTTTCCTTAGTATAGTCTAATAATTTGATTATATTATTATAATTTTTTTGAGGATAATAGTGACAAATTTAATTGTACGTGAAGGGTGTAATAGATTATTTTTTTTTTTACTTCAAGAGCAGATACAACTGAAAATAAATTGACTTGATATGAAGTATGTCAAAAACTCAAGTCAACATTTTTTCCTATAACTTTAAATTGACCTATTTGAGTTAGACACTTCTCTTAGTTGATATGCATCTTTATTTGAAGTTTTTCTTCGAATACACACCATACTAAAAATGCCAATACAATATAACTAAACTGTGTTACGAAATTAGAAAGATACAATTAAGACCATACAGAAGGCTTATTAATGTAATTTGTTTTTTGTAAAGTTTTAATAAAGTAACAATAGGAATTTTGCTAAATATCCTTCAAACTGTAATACAACAAGACTACAATCCATCACTTGCTAATTTCAGTGAAACTAGATCAAAACAGTTGAGTCGATATTATTGAACGCAATAAAGTCATTTGATGCATTGTACAAACTTGCTATTGTGAATAATGTCATATTAAAGTAATAGTTTTGTATAATATAAATTATATCGAGTATTCATTGTCTGTGCATGTGTGTGCATAAACAAAACAGAAACATTTTAGTAACCTAGGCTGGCTTGCTCGTTCCCCAGACCTTAATCTTCTAGACTTTTACTTGAGGACCCAATGTAAAGTTCAATGTATTTTAAAGTCTTTAAAAATGGAGCCGATCTAAGAAAACTAGTTTGGACAGCCGATGCAATATGAATCAACCCTGATACCTATCAGTGCGGTGAAGGTATACAGTGCGTGTTCAATGCAACAATAGTCAATCTCAATGCAGAACTGTTTCAAACTTTATACATGTATTATGTTGTAAGAGACCTAAAAAATCCATTCACTGTATGTTTTGGTGTATGTGGTCAAACAGAAACCTGACACAACAGTGTGCAATGCTGCCACATATTCAAAACTTCCTTGATGTCATAATCTGTTACGATTCTTTGGAGAAAAAAAAACTGTTAAGTCAATTGTTTTATTTACTACAATTTATCATATCGGAAAATAACTCATATTCCAGACAAGCTGTATATATTTTTGTAACAGCAAATTGTTTTAATTCTACCTAATCCATAAGTTTCAAAACAAAATCTGTCTGTATACAGAGTGTTTAAAAAAACCTGGACCAACACTTGAGGGCAAATTCATAACCTAAAAATAATGCGATGTAGCCAAACTTATCTCTAAATTTGATACTTAGAGATTCAGGGCATCAAAATTAATATGTTCCGCAAAATTTCCCGTATTTTAGGCCGTAAAAAAGTGCTATTTAAAAGAAGCAAGTGTCATAAGTGGCGCCCTCTATTAGTGACGTCAAAATTAGAAACAAATTTGAATTTCTTTATGCTAGTTATTTACAAATACCGATAATAGAATATTAACTTTGACACCCTATATCTTTTTAAGTACCATATCAACTTTTAGACTAAGGTAAATTTGACTACATTCTATTATTTTTAGGTTAAGCATACACCCAAGCGTTGAGTGAGAAATTATAGATAGAGGCGCAATCTTAATGGCAAAATGCGTATTCGATCTACAAGTTTAACACCCTGTATCTTGAAAACAAAGGCCCTAATAGAAAATATTTATAGGGCAAATGTAATGTAAAGGCCTTCATGTTTGACGTTCCGTTATGTTACACCGTGTTTTACAGCAGGGATTTTTTGGGCCCAAGATTTATCCGTCTGTCAAGAACTGTTGTTAACGACAGTCAATTTTGAGTGTTCTGTGTGATTCAATGGTTTAACAAGCCAAGAAAACCTCCATGAGGCGTGAACAATATGTTGTCGATAAATTGACGAATCTTAGAACCAAAGAGATGCTATTACCTAATACTATCTCGGGCCCAAAAGCGCATACGCATTTTGCCATAAGGTTGCGCCTCTATCTATAATTTCTCACTCAACGACCCAAGCCATATTTTATTGAAGCACCCTGTATAATCACTTTATTTATTTATTTACTTTATTGATTTTCTCCCGTGAATAAATAAGACAAAATAATTTATTTTTCAGAAAAGGCCATTGGTATAGTAACACCAAAACCAATAAAAAGAGAAGACCCTCCAGAGGAGAAAACTGACACAGAGAAAAAGCAGTCACCTTTACATGAAAGTCCACAAATTGAGAAAAAAAACACTGAAGTAAGATGACCTTGGGTTATTGTTAGTGAATATAAGTTGCAACATTTTCTAGGTTGACGCTTTGGAATTAAAAAAGAGGCAGGAATATTTAAGAGCTCAAAGAGACAAACTAGTGGCTCTCAAAAAAGAAGCTAGAAAGAAGCAGCTCAATGCAGAAAACGATGGCAAGAATAAGTCAAGAGAACGTCCAAGATCAGCTAAAGCTGCTCAAGCTGTGCTAACTGGTGAAAAACCCAATGTTGAACCCCAACAACTTCAAATCCGTAAAACCCTGGCGGAACGTTTAAAAACGGAAGTGGTTGACTACAAAGAACGAAAATAAGAATAGTATATTTTTTTTTACTTATATTTATTACCTAAATATAACGAGTACAATTTTTATTTTACATTTTTTAAAAACATTTATTACATGAAAAATAAAGTTAGAAAATGGCCTTTGATCTGTTTTTGAAAACTTATGGCTTGTATAAAAAATATGATAAGGCTGCCATTTTTCAATAAATAATTGTATGCCATTCCAAAGTTGCACAAATTTGATAATGTAAGTACTCACACTTTAACTGGAAAGATAACTGAGCTGATTTGAGCAACTTTCGAATAAATTTTTAATAAATACATTCGCTCATGTTGTACGTATCATTTTAGATGCTGTTCTTATATTAAATATATTAATCATGTATTGATATTCAATGATTAATGATACTGTTTGATTAATATTGCTGTCAAAACTTGTTTTGAGCGAACATACACATTATAACAGTAAAAAGTATGTACACCGTATTATACTTCTTTCTATATCTGTGCTTATATTGAACACAATTTTTAAAAAAAATTTAATTTTTTGGAAGTCGAAAATGAAGACTGGGCAAATTACATTTGAATATTCAAAATATTCGTAATGTTATCTGCATAAAGATGCTTTTTTGTAATATGCATAGTTATTATTCTGAACGTTTATTGATAATATAAATAACTATATTAATATATCAGTAAAATTAATATAAAATGTAGTTTTATTTACTGTAGCTACTAAAAATATTTTAGAAATATTTTGTGAATGAATGAATGAAATTTGAATTTAGTAGTTCAAATGTACAGGGGTATTTACATAAGATTATCTATCATCTATTTATCTTTTTCATTATTCTATCTACAGGGTGTCCTCTTTTTCTTTCATTCCTAACTTAAGGTAAAGGATAAAATGTGAAAATGTAATAAGTATTTTCTCTAAAGCTTTTCTTTATGACACTGTTTTTGTGATACAGAACAATCAAAATTTATTTTATTTTTGGTATTATAAAACTTAGGAGACTGTGAATTTAATAAAAGGGAAGGTAATATTTTGACATCAATATATTCTTTCACCCGAAGCCAGTGGTGTAAATATTGTTCTCATTTGAACCCCCTAACTTATATGCCAATGGTAAAAAGTATTTGTTCAGTGCAAATATTAACATTTTAATTAATGTTCTGAAAATCCTTTATATTTCAGATATTTCAGATTATGACTTTTTCGAATCAGGGCAATACTATAAAGTTTAAAAAATATGTAGTATTTACATATTTAGGTAAAGTTAAGCATGCCAAGGCCATGGTTCTCGAGTTACAAGATCTTCAAAATTAAAATAAATCATTTATAATTTCTAGACAAAATTTGAACTACATACTTATAATACTTACCAAAATAATTAACAAAAAAGTATTTAATTCATTGTAGTTTTAACTTGTTACTCATAGCAGACAGTAGTATTGTGTATGTAGCATTTATTAAAAAAAATTAAATTTGTCGGTAAAAGTAAAGAACACGAAAAAATATGTTGCGGGACAAAAAATTAAGAGAATGCAGTGAAGCATATGAAGACATATTCTGTTTGTTACTTATGAAAGCTACAAATTTTTTATCTTTATATTGCCGACAACAGAAAAACAGTCCAGCTGTTGCCAAATGTTTCAGCAAGTTAGTATTATATTAAGAATAGACAATAAAAATTTCAAAAATGAAGTGAATAATGCAATTATTCTTTAAATAAAATTATGTAAATCCAGCATATCCTTATATTTTCAGAGTATAACCAGATAAATTAAATAAATTTCATTCAATTTAGCAGTCACTGAGGATAAAGCAGAGCAACCTTTAAAATGAATACCTGGCAAGATATTCAATTATTAATTAATACCACTATATTTCTCATTAATTTTATATTCAATTTATCTGGATGAGTATCCTTTATAATATCGGTATGAATAGTAGAATAAGGTAACTGTTACAACATTTTCTACCGACATTTAAAAATTGTGTTGCCCTACTCCCCTTTCGCACTTGTCAGCAGGCTTTGACATTTTTTAGATCTACTAAGTATGAAAAGAACTATTTCAAATTTGTTCAATATATCATCAGCTGTTTAGAAATTTAAACAAATATTAAATTTACTAAAACTGAAATTTTTATAATTTTTTCCTTGACAGAATAGCAAAAAAGATGAGAAAGTAGAAATATCACGTTAATGAATACCCATGTATATTCGGACTCATCCATTCATAGGTCTCATTATGTCTGGAAACCCAATAAAGAGAAATGAAAGTTTAACATACACTACTAAGAAGTAACCTTATATTTAATAATTTAATTTCTATGTAAATTTGAATAAATGAAAAAAATACATTGGAAATGATGTATCAAAAGGACAAAAATGACAATGTTTATGATTTTTTCATCGATATATAGGTAGGTAGTATATCAGTAGCAGCCAGTAAGAATTAAGTGGCCGATTTTGAAACAGAAGCATGGGAGATACAGCTTTTTAGATGATTTTTAAGACCATACAGAGAAGTTTTGTGATGATAAAATGTTGAACAAAATTTGCCAAATAAAAATTCAAGTTATACACTCTAGAATTTTGATAAGAACAACACATATATTTGCAAAATATTTCTTCTGCATAATCCCCATAGATACAAATAGATGTTTTATATTTTTTTACAATTTAATTTAAACATGAAAGGTTAGAATCAAATTAGTTATTTCACTTGGTGCGGTGCCTTTAGAAGCCTTTGAGCAGTTCTCCCAATTTTCCCCACATGACCTGATGGCCTACATTTACGTACCAACGCCTACCAGTATAGTGAAGCAATGTATATTCTGTAAACTATGGTTTTGTGTTACAATTTTGCCACTATATGAGTTATTTAGCTTGCATATTTGGGTGAACTGGAACCTTCCTATCTAAAATAATGTAATATTCCGATGCTAAATAAAAATTATATGCATAGAAAATGTAGAACTTCCCTTGAAAGCACCATTTTACTAACACAGGGCTATACGGGGTGTTTCAAAATATGTGTCAGCAAATGAAGGATTCATTCTAAGAAAAAAATTAATATGGGTTCACAAACTCGCCATTTTCGAAATATAGAATGTCAAAAAAGATTTTATTTCATTTGACGATATCTCAGGATATTGGGTGCTTTTGTAAACTAACTTTTTTTTCATTTGTAAAAATCAATAAACAACTGACATATGTAGACCAAATGAAGCCCAAAAATGCATAATATTAATATTGTTGCCGAAAAATTCTGTGTTCGTGGAATATATTTACCTTTGAACTTGTTATAGACTAAAAATGTAATTATTACAAATTTCAAATTGGAATAAAAAAGCTTGGGAAAAAATAATAGTAATTAGTATTTAGTAGGTATGTTGTAAAATTTTCTGTATACCAATAAAAATATTCAAAAATACCTACTTATTTATTACCTTAACTTTTATAATACCCCAAATTTCAAACATGTTTTACTCAGAAGATGTCAAACAAACCTTAAAATCTTATCAGTATATTTTGCAAATATATATGTAGACCTTTTTAGATCTCAGAATTGTAACTCCTATTTTAGCATTTTATTTTGTTTCAATGAAATTTTTTTCAGCAAAATCTCTGTATTCTCTAAAAAATGCAATGGTTGCAATACTCCATTATCAAAACATGACCAGTTTCATTTCCACTAGCCGCGATTGAACTTTAGTTCTTTAGTTATAGAACTGTTATAACAATACAAATTTCATTTTCCTCAAGTAATGTCGTAGTTCATATCACAAAAGTGAGTGTAATTTAAAATATAAAAAATTAGAACACAGTATATTACTCTATTTTGGCTGTATAAAACCAATACGGAACTTTTATTTTTATACACACATGTAGATTTCAACGCTTCTCTCAAATAATAAAATAAAGTTCTAATATTATTTATTAAATATAACTTTAAAATATGTTTATTTTGGAAATATAACTTGCAGATTCTGAATCTGCTATGTTTTTTTTAACACCTATTTTTTTTTTTTTTTGTATTGGAAATCGTTTTATACAGGATGTTAACAATAAATTGAGCCAAACTTCACAGTTATATTGTATCGACAAAAATTGGGGTTTGTTATATAACAATTTTTTACTCAAAGTTTAATCATTAGATATTTTTTTTCTTTTTTTTATCCATAACTTAAATACAGAAAAAGATTATTTTATAATATTTCGACAGTGACATGTTTCCAACATGATTTATACAGGGTGTCCCAAAATAGAAGGCCATATTAACCACATATTCTTTGGACAAAAATAATGTGACTTTCCTTATGCCATTTTTTATTTGCGCATCCCTATTTCAATATACAGGGTGTTAAAGTTACATTTTAAAAAACTATTTTTGTTAATAATCCATTGTTTTGTAAGATACACACTTGAAATTTTGCACGTACTTTTATCTTATTCCGGCATACTTATGTAATTTTGGTGAAAAAAATCGAAGGGTGAATGGAGGTAAGTGAGGGAGGCAGTACCCTTTATCCCCTCCAATTATTTCTAAGTACGCCTATGCAGCTTTTTCATGAAATATCAAACGTAGAATTTTCTTCTGATCATTTTATCTCTTTTGTAATTTTTTGTTTAAATGCTCCATTTTGAAGAAAAACGGCAATTTGTAGCGCCCATAAATCTATCATTCACTATCATTTCAAGTGGACCTGAAATTTTGTGGATATACCTATTATTACAATACCTTGGAAACTTAGCAAATCGTAATACTTACCGAATGAATAATTGCTAATTAAAACAGAATGGATAATTTTAAATTTTATGAGGAATACTTATGAATTGAAAAAATAATATGGCAGTAAAATCTGTAATACAGTTCTCTTATCAACCAAAAAATAATAGTTTTGTTTAGTAATAGTAATAATGAACGATCAACATAACTTTTTACCTAAATAACATTAAATAAAATAATTTATTAATTACTACTAATTTAAGAAACACTCTACTTGCCCACTCTCCTCATTACAACATGTACATGCCCTTTTAAGTAGCGAAAACCTTATATTTTGAAAGATATTTTCTTTTTATTTTAATTAGCAAATATTCATTCAGTAAAACTTAATTCACATAATATTAGTGCGGTTGCATTGGTACTGGCAGAAAAGTTATTAAAAAGGGCGCCGTATTCTTGAAATAGTGTTTTTTACAAATACAAAAAAAAAAAAAACTTCCTTTCAAAGCCTGAACGTACAAAAAAAAAAGTTCTTAAAAATTTGTTCTTCCTTTTGAGCGTGACGCGGTTTCTCGACCAACATCCCATCCCAACGTGTCTAACGGGCGCAAAGAAGTATAACATCAATAATTCTAGACATTTAATAACTGAATAATTTAGGGTTTAGCAAATAATAGAAATGTTAACTCATCCCACCTGCAAATATTCAAAGTAAAACGGCGAGAAATACGGATGACTTTTGTAACGTTCAGATAAACTTAACAGTAACGCCTTTGTACTGCAGTTGTATGGCAGAAGCTAAAAGCATTTTAGCTTTTACCAATCCTTTTCCAACAATCATACAAGGACCAATCAGAAAACAGCTTTTTTGACAGTAAACAGAAGATTCATATTTTTGCAGGTTAAGTTTTTAAATTAGATTCTAATTTAGATATTTAGTTTAGAATTGATTTGTTTTTAAAAAATGGATGAAGAGGACTGTTTGGTTAAGAAACAGTTACTTTTGCTGCTCTTATTCACAGCGACGTCAATATGTATAATAACTATACATGCAAAATAAAAATGAAAAGAAGAACTCGGAGATGGTGGGTGCGCCCTATTCAGAGACAATTTGTCTATGGACCTATTAACCGCAGAAAGCACATGCAAGGTGATTTCTATAATTTATATAAAGAAATGCGAAATGAGAATGCCGATTATTTTTTCATTTCACCCGAATGACAGTGGCAGTGTTTGATGACTTGCTGAAATTAGTGGGGCCTCATTTAACCAAATATTCAAATAGACCATCTATTCCTGCAGATTGTAGGCTTATATTTTATCTAGGGTAGGCTTTTAATTACTATTCGGTATTCGGCAAATGATAAAAACCAACAATTTCTGTAGATAGGGACGTAGTTGACAAAAACATAAACATAACATAACCTCTTCATCTGAAGGTCAAGAATCTTGAGTTTTTGCATGTCGCCAACTTACAGCGGAAAAATTCCCCAACTTTTTAAGTCTACAGTAATTTTATGTAAACAGAAGTAAATAATATTTAACACCATACAATTACAATACAACAGTACAACTGCAGTGCCATTGCACCAACGTTTATCTGAACGTTACTTAAGTATTACGATTTGCTAAGTTGCCAAGGTATTGTAATAACAGGTATATCCACAAAATTTCAGTTTCACTTGAAAATGGTAGTGAATGATAGATTTACGGGCATTACAAATTGCCGTTTTTCTCCAAAACGAGGCATTTAAACAAAAAATTACAAAAAAGGTAAAATGATCAGAAGAAAATTCTACGTTTGATATTTCAAGAAAAAGCTGCATAGGCGTACTTATAAATAATTGGAGGGTACTGCATCCCTCAGTTACCTCCATCCGCCCTTCAATTTTTTTCACCAAAATTACATGATAAATATCCCGCAATAAGATAAAGGTACGTGCAAAATTTCAAGTGTGTATCTTAGAAAACAATATTAATAAAAATAGTTTTTTTAAATGTATCTTTAACACTCTGTATATTGAAACAGAGATGTCCAAATAAAAAATGGCATAAGAAAAGTCACATTATTTTTGTCCAAAGAATATGTGGTTAGTGGTATGGCCTTCTATTTTTTGACACCCTGTATATGCACTCATGAACTTAAAATATACTCCAGTGACGTGATTACTAGGTGGGCAGAGTATTTTTTTTAAGAAAAAAAAAAAGTACGCCATTGACATTTCTAAAATCTAATGATATTTTTAGACTACCCGATCAATTTTTGAGAAAAAAAGTAGTTCAGTGTTCATAAAACATTGACAAGTCTTGAGATAATTAGAGTTGTTATGCATGCGTTATTAGCTATTTAAAATAATACTAATTTACAGTTCTCTAGCAATGACATTTTATGACGTAAGTTGTCAGAACAAAAAATAATAACACTCTGTAACTCTTCATTATTTCCAGATCACGAATATTTTGAAAATTAATAATTCAATTTTATAATAATAATTAGATAATTCTCTAAATATTCATAAACACCAAAATTTCCAAAATGTAAATCAACTAACTTCAAAAAATTTCAGTATAATCACATGCAGCTAACTTGAAAAAGAATAAAAATTTGGTACAAGATTGGTTAGACAATTGGTTGCAAAATTTTGATTGATAGAATATGTTGATGAAGTTTGGCCAAACTTATCGTTAACATCCTGTACATATATCAGTATAATGGAAATATGTACCACACAAAATTATTACATTTTTTTCTTAGTTAATGTCGAAAAACCACAATTAACCCTTAATAATTAAAAGAAAAAAACAGTAAGCAACATTTTCCTCAATTGCAGATAAAAAAATACAAATACATTCTTTCAAAAAATTAACACTTAAAAACCAAAAGCAGGTTCAGAATTTGCAATTAGGAAGTTATTGTTCCAAATAAACGCATTCAGATTAATTAAAACATATTTGAACTCCATTCGTGTATTACCTACAAATTGAGACACCCTGTATAATCAAAACTGATCACAGCTCACCCCTTCAGATATTAGAGGTGGTACATTTACTATAACAAAAATGTATGTGCCACATTTCCTTGTATAACAAACTATGCATGAAAAAAATAATATATCAGAAATATAAGCAAAAGCGAGAAATATTAGATAATCTAGTTTTCTAAAATAAAAACCAAACATCTTTGTACTTCTGCACGAGTTTCAAAGGAAACGAGCGCCCGTCAAGTAGCCGGAAAAAATGTTGCTCTATTTAAAATTTGTGTTTAACATGCACAAGACAAAAAAGTATCAGACAAAAAATTTGAATAGAAATAAGATAAATTTATTCATCACAATAATTACAAAATTATAGTTAAGAATAAAGTATTTATATTAGTCTAAATGGACACTTCATACTGCTAAGCGCCTAATAGAAGTACGCAACTAACATTAATTGATTTAATTAACAAATTTATACAACGCTTACAGCCTTTAATTTTTTTTTAATTGAGAAATAAATATACAACGGCGAAGGTCTAAATAATAATTTAAGTATAAGGTGTGTAAATAATATAATTTGGTCGAAAGATTTAACAGCAGTACAGTAGGTGCCAATTAACAGTACGAAGTATTATACAAATCTAAGCACTCCAATGATACTACACACAGTTTTAGACGATATATTCGATACTAGACGCTATCTACTGCTAGATATTATAACTTAGCCTACATAAATTCACAATGTTCTCTATAGAAATTAATAGTTATGAACATTTTTTTTTAAACATTTACCCTTGACATTCGAATTACAAACATCAAAACCCATAAATTACTGCAACACTTTTACCTAAAACACAAGTCCATTTCTAAAATCAACCTCGACGGATATTTATTACACTTTAAAACTTAATGTGAAGTACACAATAATGTATCGGTAAGAGTTTTCGACAGGGTGTTATTTTGAACAAAAAATGTCACCATTAATAAAACGAAATTTCACTAAAATTGATAAATTACCTAGAAGCGCTTTTTTCTGTAAATTGTCTTTGTCGGATGCCATTCCGCTTAATTGAGAAATATTTTAAAAGGCAATAACCTAAAATTTAATATGTTTAAGGAAATTAACGATTTGTATACCTTAAACTCCTCCTTAAACTTAAGTTGGCAACACTGTGCTTGGTAATAAACAATTTTAAAATTGGTATGTATGTGTTTGTCGTGTTTTGTCAAGGTGCATACTAGGTTATATCCAGTACTATTGTTGCATGGTTTTTTGTGCCACTACGAGAATGTCAGGACTTGGAATAGAACAACAATTGCAATTGCTTGTTAAACTTGGCAACACTGGAAGTGAGATCAGGGAGACATGCTTATTAGTACTGTGAAGAAAACGGGAGTGTACAAGTGGATTAAACGATTTTCAGTAGAGAGAGACAGTATGGGTAATGAAGAGAGATGGAGTAGCCCAAAAATCGGTGAAATGTTGCACAATTAAAGCAGAAAAAAACTTATCTAGTTACGCACGGTTTTTTCAATGTCCTCATCAACTCTGCTTGTTATGCACCACTCTGATCTCTCCTCGTCAATGACACTGTCTCTCTTTTCCTAAATCCATTTGTACACTGGTTTTTATAACAGCGTTATCCCCACAAACTTGGACTAACATATCCCTGATTTAATTTCCACTATTACCAAGAAATTTTATGTTTGTTCATTGCTCAACTTCAAGTTTTGACAATCTCCCGATGGCACACAATAACATGCAACAATAAAAATAAATGCCACTCAGTAACTGACACCAAAATCAAAGAAAATTACCAACTCGTTTGTACAGTGCTGCCAGTTTAAGCGTAAAGTGGCAAGTATGCGAACTTAATTGCTGGAACTCATATTTATTAAAAACTTAAAATTTAAAAAAAATATTTGCTTAAATCTTTTACAATTAAAATCAATCTCAATTAACCAAAGTGTTTTTTTTTGTCCATGTTTAATTATTTTTCAATCCGAAGACAATTACTTCAAGAAAGAAAGAGGCATGATTATCTCAACATTTTTAATTACAAAAATAATTGACAACACTAAAACTTTTTAAAATGATTGAGAAATTGATGTTGAATTTTTGACTCAAAATAAGGTTTACTACTTTCTTTATTTCGTGTGAAACTGCATAATTTGTATGCGTAAGTTTGATGTTTATAATTTAAACGGTAATGGTTTAGTTCTCTTAAACGATTGTGCCGTTCCGTCTCGTAAACGAGGCTGAAGACTTTATAAATATAATGTGACATTATTTACAAGTAATTTTCCTATTAGATACTTTCGTATAAAATTAGGCTGGTTTAGGAGACGGAACACGTTCATCACCTTCTAATAATTTGATGTTAGCAAAGAAAAATTAAATCATACATGGAATTGAATCTCATTTGTGTTACTTATCGACAGTCAAGACCTGTAAATTGTACAATATAACCAAATATCTCTATACAATCGGAAGTTAAAAAAGTTGTGCTTCTGTAACACAGTCATATTGGACTGGAATATGACGTTGGCGCTCCCCCCACACACACACTTATCATTTATAAATTAACCATCAGGGAAATGCACTTATACTGTACTGTAACAGACAAGTACGCTTCCCTGCCTATCCCGGTGTAATAACGTCATCGTTTTCACAACGCAAGTACGTGTTACTGCAGTCAGAGCTGGCTTGATAATTGACCGTTCACGCCACACACTTTCACTATGAGATCACACTTGGTCGCACGTCACCCGAGTTCGTAACGTACTCACCTGCAGATTGTCGACTCGACTATGACAGTCTCGGCCTCTTGGTGACTTCTCCGCTCTCCTCCTCTTCCTCGTCCGAATCCCCACCCTCGTAATCAACCAAACCCTGAGAGATAACAAGAATATAATGAAGCACAAAAATAATATAGAACTAAAAGGGTAAGTTTGTATCGTTCTCTTAAATGTTAATAGGATGACATTTTGAGAAAAATTTAATTGCAAAAATAGAAAAAGACGTCAAGGAAAAAATGTCTTAAAATGAAAATCAAAATAGACGAAAAAAATATAGAACAAATACACACATTTAAATATTTAAGAGTGAACATAGATAACAAAGACGGAACAGCAAAATAGGAAATGGGAGTTATACACTAAATCGCACATTTATAAGAAGGGAAATAATGAAGAAAACAAAGATCTCAGTGTTTAATACTGTGTACAAACCAAATCCTAACATGGATGTGAAAGTTGGAATTTAAATAATTCGATGAAAAGTAAAATCCAAGCTATGAAAATGAAATATTTTAGAGCAGTAAAAGGAGTTACAAGGAAGGACAAGAAAAGAAACCAACTAATAAGGCAAGAGTTGAATATAAAACCTATTATAGAAAGTATCCAGGAACAACAATTAAGGTGGTTTAGATGTGTAGTACGTTTGGAGAAAGATGAAAAAAAGATGCGGTTAGCAAAAACATCACAAAAGAAAATCAAAGGAAAAACATGGAACAGAGTGACAGAGGAAAACCTAGAAAAGAGTAACATCGAGCGAAGAAGCAAAAATGGCAAGGAACAAAAAAGAATGGGCAATCTGTAAATAAGTATAGTGTATTATATAAATACATAAGTGGTAGAGCTTAGCAGTATATATGATTAATGATATTCTGAAAATTGCAGATTATTAAAAATATAATAATAATAATAATGCATTTATTGCCCAACAGAATCACTTCCAATAATAGGACAATACAAGATGATATTTAGTAGAACTAAAATAATAATTATAATAGTAATAATAATAATAATAATATATCTTAGAAAAATATAAAAATAATAAAGAAATAACAAAGAGCAGAAAATAATAATAATACATAAACTAATTGCTTACAAGCATGATAAGTATTAAAAACACAGAGTTCCTAAAGTTAACAAGTCATTCAAACTGCAAATGTTAATATCAATGTGTTCACTAATGTAGTTGAAATTATTGGACATTACATATACAGGAGACTTCAAAGCAACATTTGTTCCAACATTATGACAATAAAATAAATCATTACTTCGAGAACCAGAACGCTGAACTCGAATAGTGAACAAACTTAACAAAGCAGAGTCAACATTGCCATGAAATAATTTATGTAAAACGATAAACTTGCTAGTGCTCTTCTAGTGCTAAGTGATTGAATGTTAAATCTTTGCAAAAGTAAATTATAATCGTGTCCCCTAATTGGATAAAAATGGTCAATTCGAAACACAAGAATTTTAAAATCGACGTTGAATTTTTCTACCTCTTGGATACGTATATTATAGTGAGGATACCAAATAAGACTACAATACTCAAGCTTAGAGCGTACCCACCAAAAGTAAAGGCACTTAAGGGCGTTTATATCATCAAACGATTTTATGTTTTTAATGAGAAAACCTAGCGCTTTATATGCGCTACCTGAATAATATGCTCAGAAAAAGATTTGTACACCCAGATATTTGACATTACTACAACGCGCTAACGGTTCTGAATTAACTGTATAATCAAATATGAACGGCTGTAATTTAAGAGTAAAGGAACATACTTTACATTTACTTATATTTAAAAGAAGGTTATTGTCCACACACCACTCCTCCACAACATTCAGAAGACCCTGAAGTTTAGTACAATCTTCAATACATGAAATGCTATGAAACAACTTTAAGTCGTCAGCAAAAAAAAGATGACAGGATTTCAGACTTAAAGAGAGATCATTCACAAATAAAACAAACAGAAGCGGTCCTAAATTTGACCCTTGTGGGACCCGGAAGTTGCTAAAAATGTATTTGATTTAAATCCGTTATAAGATACATATAAATTACGTTGATGTAAATAAGACTTCATAAGACAAAGCAAATTACTACTAAAACCATAGTATCTAAGTTTTTGGAGAAGTAAATTATGATTAAAAATATTATGTGGCATTCCTTATTTATCTTTTACGGTATTCAGTCATTGCATCATTAATTTTCAAAGATAGAAAAACAGTACAGTGTAACCTCTATAATACGGGCAATTAATTGTAAGGGGGTTGTCCGGATAAGTGATTTGTCCGGATTGTTGAATATAAGCTAAAGCATAATTTTACGATACAAGTAAAATCCAGAATTCATGAAACATTTATTAAACAACACGAAACTTAAACTTTATAAAAAAAATACAATAAATGATATATTAAAACTTTAACAACAGTTTGTACATATTCTACTGTAATTAAAAACCTAAACAAACAAATGTAACTTACTTTGGAACCATTTAAAAAAAAATCAGTAATATTTTTTGATTCAATATCATTTTTTACAGGAATATGTATAAGGCTTTTTCCATAGAGTAATGCAAAGTGCTGGCACCTTGCTGTGAAATCACTTTCAAAATGGCGTCTGTAGGACAAACAGTGCGGATTTGTGTAACACAACAAAACAAAACCACTATGTCTAAATTATCCATGATATTACGAAATAGGCATAAAGCGGGCTTTACACTAACAATTTATTGACGAAGAAATTGATGAATTAATTCATCAATTTCTTCAAGGTCCCACTTTGGTTTTACATTACGTTCAGAGCTTGGCAAATTTCCTAACAATTTTTCTGTCAGATGTCACCCCTACCAACCTAAAAGCAATTTTAACTTTTGGCATTATATCATTTCCATTTGTATACGAAACAAAAACTGTTAAAAATAAAAAGGAATTTTAATAATTATATTTTAGGGCAAAAAAAGCTTCCATTGCATTTATTTGTTGATGCTGCTCTGTAACTGGTTAAATATTTACATTTATTTTAGGTTGGTATTCCCGAATTGAAGTAAAAATTGACGAAAAATTAGAACAAGTTTTAAGTCGGCAATAACTTGACGAAGTTCTTCATCAATTTATTTGACGTCCAAATTTTAGTATTACATTTGTCAATTGACTTGACGAAGTCACTTGATCAATTAATTGACAAAGAAATTGTTAATGTAAAGCGGGCTTAAAAAACAAAGAGCAAACACACTAGTTCACAGTTCTACACAAAAGCACAATTTTCTACTTATTATCATATGTCAAGTTTCAAATTGTTTGTCCCACAGCCGCCATTTTTAAAGTGATTTGACAGCAAGGTGACAGCATGTTGCAGCAGCTCTATTGCCGGATATGCTCTTAACCTTAAAGTCTTCCTTTTTCCTAAATTATCATCAACAGCTGCATAATCCCTTATGTTGGCTTTATCTTTATAGATATCGGAAACGGTAGATTTTCCAATACTAAATTTACCGACAACTGACACTTTCCCCGGAATCCACCAATTTAATTATATCATGCTTTTGTTGCAAATTTAATGTATGTTTTCAACACGTTTTTAACAATAAACATCTACCAGTACACTTGACCCAAGTTTAAATCATATAAGACAGCGTGTAGCGTAGAGTCCAGTTGCCAAAGACGCTCTGCCAGGCTTAATTAAAGAGATATGTCCGGATTATGTCCCAATTAAACTGTGTCTGGATTATGGAGGTTACACTGTATATGAACATGCGATTAAAAATTTTTTTAAACGACCACTCTTGAACTTCTCTTCATCTTTATCATTACAAATATTTGGCCGATCAGAAATAAAACTCTCTTTATATTTTATTTCGTTAGAAATCAGAGACACATCTTAAAAAAATCATATATTTATTGCCCCATTCAAATCGTTAAAAAGATTGTAAATAGCTAAGTATACAAGCAAAGACAGTTCATATGTTTCCATTGTTTTTGTTTAAAAGGAACAAAATATGTAAATAGACATGTGTGTGATAGACAATCTAAATAAAACTGTCCATTTTTGTAGTGGGAAAATCTCAAATCTTTTCTCCACAAAATCAAATTTTCCACGCCCATTGTGGGACACAGAATCTGATACAATAAATCACCGGCATGCCAACCATCGATATTTAGTGGGTAGGCATTAAGAAGAGCATCAGTAGAAGAGAAGCTGTAGACAGAAGTGGATAGTGGATGTGTGTACATTGTGACTATATCAATCCTATTTTGTTTGAGTTTATGTGAATAACAAAGATAAAGCAAACAAAATAATATGTAATAAACAGATATTTTCACAGCCTAGCAATGTTGCAAGCATTTATTTCTGTCCGACCCAACAGAAAATTGTTTCCCTTTCTTCCTTATTGCAGACCAGAGGCAACATTTGTACTTTCCGAACCTGTATACAGGGTTAACTATGACTAAGTACAAAAAATTTAACCACGTGCTCAGGGAGGCCTAAAAGACAATAAAAAAATTATTCCAAAATTTTAGCTCGATATTTAAAAAATGGGGCAAAACCCTTTTTTCCTACGGAAAGTCGGCGCCTATGATAAGAATCGACTGAGATGGCTTAGACCCATAGATAAAACTTACAGCTGTCAACAATATCTACTACCAGCATCGTTTTTTGCAGCATTTCTAAATGTAGAAACGAAAATTAACATTCTTAATAGTAATAATACCTGATAGATAGGTAACAGTTAATCGACTTAGCTCCAGTATTTTGCATTCGTTTTCCATTATTTCGTTATAAAATGGTAGAACTACATATTCGCTCATTACAGCCACTCACTATCGATAAAAGACACTTCCCGTAGGTACAATTAGATAGATTAGATTCCTATTTATTATAATAAAATCGAACGAAAGGAATAATAGACGTTTTAATGTAACTGCGGGAGTCTTGTCCCCTAACCTAGAAAACCAAACCGGCGAACTATATTGTAGGAAATTATCTGCACCCAACACAAATATCTTTATTTAACAACTATAAAATGTTTAAAAATTAAAATAAGGCACTAAAAACTGCAGGAGAACACAAAATTACAACGTAAACACAGAAATTCAATTATGACATGACTGTGACACTGACTAATGAGCGACTGTTGCATGCTTGTAGAGTATGCAATCAATAAGCATTGGCGGCGTTAAATAAGGATTTAAAATAATATCGAAACAATTTTTTTTTGCTTTTATAAATAAGTTTGGAATTTTTTTGTAGGGTGATTCCGTTAATTCTTATTTTTTCCTATCCCCTCTTAAAATATTTATACTAAGTCATAGTTAACCCTGTATGTGGCACCTTTTTATAATACAATATATTGGCCAAATTTTAGGCTACAAACTTTTAAGTGAAAATCAAACATGATAACAGCACTGGTACTACAGTAGTATAAATATGCGGTCACTAAAACTTGTTAAAATTGATCAAGAAATTAGAAGTAGTTCTATTGTCCCCAGTTAAGTAGGCCAATTTATTAAACATATTTTTGACATCTTGAACAAATTAATTTTACATTAAAGGGGATCTTTAAATATAACTAAACTTCGTACTGCTGTATAAATATGAATCGTCAGTATTGGCCAATAAATTAGAAGTAGGTCTGTTGTCTGATTAATTGACCAGTTTTACATCAGATGTTTAACACCCTGAAAAATTATTTTCTTATCAATAATCACTTTCAATTTTGCTATGCAAAACATAAATCCATAAGTAACATTTAAAGCAAAAGATAAAAATTTTAACGTGTTTTAAAATTTAACGGTATGAGGATGAAATTTGCTTTTAATCACACATTACTGAAAATGAAAAAGATTCAATAATAAATCAAAATGTACATACCCTTTTGAATAACTGAGATTTATTCTCACTACTGGACACCACATTAGTAGTGGGTGGTCCGCTGGCAGCATTAGCGTTGTTGTTAAGCACCGTTGCTTTCTGTGAGGAGTTGTTGTTTATCTTAGGACCATTCGCCTCCGGCTGCTTCTTCTCGATAATCTTCCCTATACTCTCAAGGTCGGTGTCAAGTTTTTTAGTAAGTATGTCATTTGTAGCTGGCAACACCGTGTCATTGTCATCAAAATCGTCGTCCTCGTTAAACCACATTTCTTCCTCCTCCTCCATCTGACGCTGATCCCGCCTGTACCTGCTGTTCCGCAATATCGACGGGACACTGGAATACATTTCAGATAAATAATCTTGAAACATTTTAAAGTACTGAATCACGTACCCGTCTAAACTGTTTCGCTCCCTATCCTTTAACTTATCCTGATGCTGATCGTAGCGCAACTTTAGGGCCTTAAAAGTTTGTACGTAGCATATATCATCGAGACATTTGCCGTAGTTTTCAACGACGTGTGAACACAGAGTTTTAATATCTTCCAATTTGATGAATTCAAACATCTCTATGATGGCAGAGTCCAGAAGATTGTAACGTCCGTTGTTTCTCACAAATGCATCGACGACGGGAGCAAACAGATTGCCTTTTATGATGTATCGATTGTAGAATTCATCCTTCAAGGCGATCAGCTTCCTCATGAACCTCAGCGCACACAGCACGAGGAATTTATGGGTGGACTTCATTAACACTAAGATTCTACGAAGCAAATCTTTGTTGAGTATACAGTTTTTGATGTGGTAAGTGTGATGTTCCACACAGAACGACAGCAGCTCTAGAATTAACCCCAAGAGCTGCACACTTCTGTAATCTTCCTTCTGCGGTTTGTCATGGACAGTGTTTTCCAAAAGAGGTGCTGCAAGAAAATCTGTTTTATTGGCACACTGTTTTTTATTTTGCGTAATATATTACAAAAATAAAAACACACAAAAATGTAAAGAAACCTTGCAGAAAAAATATTGGTAATTTTATGACAAGACCTTGAACCATCGTCCACTAAATCGCAGCAGCTGTACTTATTTAGTCTGTTTCATGGTGTTCATTGTGCATTTAGCCGCAAGCATTGGAACTTTACTTGTCAAACTGTCACAAACCACTAGATGGCGTTGTAAAATTCCAGATGTGGGATGTAGGAGTGATCAACAATTTGTTTAGAATAGCCGCTAAGATTATAAAGCTTTTAACTGCCAGCGAAGTTGTGTTTTATGGTATAATTTTTTGTATTTACATACCTAAAGATAAAAGTGTATTTTAGGACTTATCAAAAAGATTATTTTAACTTTAAAACAAATTGCTAGAGAACATATATGAATTTCTAGTATGCTCATAACTTCATAAACTTTCAGATTCAGATAGGTATAATGGTTTGGCTCGAAATTTATTTATCAATATCTTGGACTACTTCATCATGATCATGAGCAACCTCTAAATGAAAGGTGAGACAAGGCACATAATTTAGTCTGGAGTAGAACGTGAGAAGCCTCAAGTTGTCAAAACCCTGTGTTTACAGACGTTTCATTTGGTTCAGCCATTTCATAAAATATATATTAAAATTGCATTGCAAATACAGATTTAAAAATATCTTTAAATAATTCACAACATAACCGTGTTCCAATTACCTGGCATAAAATCCTCTATAAGAAAATGTTTGCTACATACTTTCATGTGTTTTGTTATCGGTTTTTAAATTCTCAATTTAATTTTCCACTCTTACAGAGTTTCAAATCTACGGGTTTATGCACGGAAATATCACAAGTACAGTACGAGGAGCACTGGGGAACAGCACAGATTTTCCGAGATTTTGTATTTTTGTACACTTTTGATAACTATCGTACGATCTCAATAAAACTTGCAAAGTTACTAAAAAAAAATATATAGAAAATTTCTACCACACCCACATAAGAAAACCCATTTTTTGGATTGTTGTTCACCCCAAAAACCGATTTATTTGAAATTATCTTATGCAGATTCTGTACTTTTCTTCATTCAAAATAAAATTATACTTTCTTCGAACTGTTCTGGTACTATTTATACAGAAAAAACTATGGAAAAATATTTAAAAAACACAAAACTTCACACATTTATTATGCATGGAATTTGCTGTTCAGTTCTAAAGCAGATCCTAAATCTACCAATAGATGTCAGCTACTTCGTGATTTTTGCGAATTAGTTCCAATATCAAATGTCAAATACTGACATTTACGGTCTCACATCTATTACTGTGCTCGACAATATGCTCCCAGATGCGGGTGGATTTTTATCGCGTGATTACAGATCAAACAGACTTATCTGTAATAAACAAACAAAACAGATTGTTTTTCTTAACCTCACCTTTCATATGTGTGATTTCGTTTTGTCATTTATTACTTGTCAATATATTTTTTTTAAATTTAAATATGTTAGCAGCTGTCGTACAGTGGCACCAAATTATTTTTGAGATGGTGATAACAACGCCAGTACTGCAGAAACAAAAATTGAAGTTTTGCAGACATTTTAGTGATAAATTTAAAGAACTTTAATGTCCTCTGCGACGTTTACTGAATGGTGGTTAGGGCCTACCAACGGAAGTCGTTCCTGGGCACAAATGCGGCCTGCTTAATAATAATAATATGCCGCCCTCTCCCGCACAAGTCTTCGACTTCTGGGCTAATACTCGTCATTAGAATGAGGCGTAGATATATTATTATTATATATTATGTTTTCTTTCTCGCTATCGAGCACTTTGAAAAATACTATTTTTGCCAAATCTACACAATATAATTGAGACTTTTAGAAGCAAATGGATGGAAGTGATTTTTTTTATCAAAAATCGAGTTTTGTGCAGAAGCTCGTACTTTGAAAACAAGTGCAATTGATGACCTGGACTAATCTGAGCGATCCGAGGGCTTTGCCAAATGCGGCTTATGTTTCCAAATACTAATATTGGTGCCGCCACTGTACAGTACATTACAGAATTCTAGATTTAAGTTTAGCTGATTCAACAGGCGATTTAGCAGACGATGCTAGAACCATTTTGTTAAACTCGTTTAAAACCAATGAATTGTTGACTGGTCAAAAATTGTAACAATTCATTATTTTGATGATGTCGTTTTACATATAAATTGATTAATTGTAGAATACAAATCAATCATGGTAAGATCAAACCATACATCAGGATAAACTTTTGAAAAATGAATACTACTGTGATAAATAAAATATAAAGAATGGAGGAAATATTGAATACAGTTGCTATAATTGTTACTTTCAAATGAATATTAAGTCACGTAAACCAATAAATTACAACCAGTTCCATGGTTTAAAATTTATTTGCAAATTTGCTGAAGCTGGAAAATTTACAATTTTCCTTTTATACCTATTGTGAGAAAAATTACATTGGGACATGTAAACATAACTTGTAGTAAATTACCTAGCTTTGGCAATTTGGTCAAGAAATTGGATAGAACTGGTTTTTAACTTATTGGACCAATTTCTTCAACATTTTATTGACCATATATAAAAGAAATTTTAGATAAATATCTAGTTTCAATAAATATATTAAATGCATTACATTACATTTACATACAAAAATCTTGCTTACCGATAAGGATTTGGACACTGTGCTTATAAAAGAAATTCAGGAAGTCTGTTTTTTCAGATTTATTAACTGAAGCCAGCATATTTTCCGGATCCAACAGTATTCTTAACACTCCCATTAATTGCACTGCACCCCCTAATTCTGGATCTGTATCGCAGATCATTTGTTCTATGATAATGTTCAGTAGCATTTGATCCTATAAATTCAAGACATTAATTAAATTGCAAACTATTATTACATCTACACAATATATTTATTCTAAATGTAATGAAATTCATAAAAATTCAATATTGGTGTAAAGGCATTGTGCAATTTTTATTGCTAAAATTATAAGAACATGGAACCAAGAACATAAAAATAATTAGATTTTAAACTGAAATCATGAGTACATCAACAGTTTATACACTGACCAGATAAAAAACCGGACCACCCAAAATTTTGTCAAAGGTTATTACTTTATATATATGTATTTCATATTTTATTCTCCATCAATTTAGACGATTCCTTTGTCAAGTTGTAGGTATTCTCGTTGAGTTTACAATAAGTTTGGTAATTTTAGAAAAATATTGGTGCGAACTGATATATACATGGTGGCACAAAGCAATGTTCTCTGCATTACATTTAAAATGCCCTGAAAATTTAGTAAAAAGGCTCACAACTGTAAAATGTCTGAAAGGTTAAATCCCATTTTCTTGCATATCAAATGGTTTTTGAATCTCGATATCTGTCATACTTCTCTAGAAAGTGGCATTTAAAAGAGTTTGTTTCTTTAGACTTTTTATTACAAAAAATTTATGACTCAATTTTCTAGACATCCCAAGAATTAAATCTCTTACGGTTGGGTGGGGAATACTTTCCCATTCTTCCAACAGAGCTTCTCGAAGTTATCCAATATTTCTTACACGTTGCCTCCTGACAAGTTTGCCATTGATGCCTCTATCGGCATCAATGCTACCAATAGGTCAATCGAGTTGTTCAATTCTAACATCTAAGAAATTTTGTACAATTTTGGAAATATGTGCCTAGTGCTTGTTGCAATTTCAATTCTAAATTTTTTTGTAATAAAATATTTAAACATTAATACAATCTGTTAGAAATACCACTTTCTGATAAAATATGACTTATCGAAATGGATTTTAGTAGGTATTTCACGATATTTTACAGTTGTGGGCCTTCTTGCTAACTCTGTAGGGCGTTTTAAATTTAATGCAGAAAACATTGTTTTGCGCTACAATACAATGCACCTATATCTCAGTTGACATCAATATTTTTCTAAAATTACGTAACCTATTGCAAGCTCAATGAGAATATCTACAATTTGACAACATTTAAATCGATAAAAAATATATAAAGTAATAAATTTTGTCAAAATATTAAGTGGTCCAGTTATATGCTGGTTATTGTAGTTTTTTAATTCATTTTTCCCCTCTACATGAAACAAGGATATTGTAATTGTTATTTATATTTATAAAAAAAAGAATAATATTAATATTTCATCATGTTTCAACTTTCAACATTTATTTTTATTATATTCAACGGTTTGAAGTAAAGTTATGAATACTTTTAAAACTATGTATTTGCAGTAATATGGGTTTTTGGAAAAATTTCAAAGGTACTAGGAAGTACCAATATTTTTATGAAGTCATCCTCTAAATATTTTGCTCAAAGAAACCCTATATAATTGAACCTACAAATAACACTTAAATTAAAGATATAACATGAAGTTTATGAAAGAGTGTATTGGTGTAGATGTTTTTATAAATTTTGCATCATTGCATTCAACAATAATTTAATTTACAAATGTATAATTATGTCCTATTTAAAAATAGCAATGCAAATATATGGAATTTACAGGGTGAGTCAGTCATAATGTCATTAATTTTAACCACGTATTCGGGAGGCCTAATAAAGGCAGAAAATCGAAAAAAAAAATTTTTTACTCGACCTTTAAAAAAATAAACAAATCACCCTATAAAAATCAGTAACACGACGCTCCTGGTACGCTACGAACTTTCTGTTGGCGCACCCGACGAAATTCTAATGCCACAGACTTGCCGTATTAACCATGGATGCCACATTTACATACATAATATCGTCTAACACATCAGTGTGTTATTCAAATTTACCTCCATTTAGCACTCTGCATTTCCCGCATTTCTTCCCCCTCAAATTTGTAGATCATGCCACACATTGGAGGGGGCATGTAGAGAATACAAGCAGTAGTTTGTTTATTTCGGTCTAACCTCACGTATTTGGCGTAAATTCACAACGCATAATTTTACAAATTCCGATTATGTGGAAATGGTAGTGTTATATGGAGAATATTTACAAAATGCGACTGAATTTTATTAATAAAGTGCTATGGACGGATAAATGCAGTTTTACTTGAAATGTGGGCTGTAAACAGGTTAGTATCATACTACTTAAAAAACAATACATTTCTAGGCTAGATGTACGTAACTACAAATTGTACATTTGGTTATGTGTGTGTTAATTGTACTTACGAGTAATACTAAAAATTCATATTTATTTGTAAAACGAGTGAAAACGTATATCAAAATTATTAAACTGTAATAGCCTAGCATTCGAAAACATTTATTTATTATCTACATTTGTTTTTATTAACAAATAAATCAATATTTAAGGAAAATTCATTCATGTATCTAGATTAAAAAAAATAGTTTTACTCCTTGTCGTTAAATAACAGTACAAAAACTAGGTAACTAGGTTATTGACCTAATAATACGGTAGGACAAGGTCAATATTAACTCTCGATAACTTAGATTAGCGGCGTGCCATTTCGGTCTTGGACAGTTTTCTGTCGACAACACGATGGTTTTTTATTAAGTATTTAAACACGAAACACACACTTTTCAGCTTCTCAATAATTTACCCATTGGGTATAGGTTTTTTATGTAATGTACGTAAATGGTTTATTACTCAGTTTATTATTAGACACGTTGGAGTTTTGTTGCAGTCATAACAGCTACATTTGCTCAGAGAAAAATCGACACGCGAGTGTAATGGATATCGCTTTGATTGGGCCGTATTTTTACGGAAAACCTGAGTAGACCACGTTACTTGCAATTTTTAATAGAATTATTTGATTATTATTATTTGATTTTATTGGGTATTAACATTTTAAATTATTATTGGCTGAAGTTGAACTGAGCAAGAAAAAATTATATTCTAAAATAGACAGTACAACCGTTTATTTGTGATCTCTAAAACCTAGGTGGGTAGGTACTATACATATAGAAAAATATTACAACTTGACAACATTGCATCAAGTCGATATCGAGTTGAACTGTGAGCTGTAACCGACCAAGGCTGTGACCGGTCAGTGACAGTCTGAAAAGGGGGTTTAAATAATGATTTGAAAATATTTTTTTTCGGCGTAAATATGCATTTAGATTTTTTTTTAATCACGTATTCGCATGATACTCATTATTCCCTATCTCCTCTTAAAATTAATGACATTATGACTGACTCACCCATATATATATTTTCCTAAAGTACTTAATACGTATTACATAAAAGGGTTTATAAATCTAATTAGATACTTTTTAAGGATAAAATATGACTAAAATGATTACATTTTGAGTATTAGTATAACAATTTATAATTTTCACTTTTAATGAATATATATGAACATAAAATATTTTATATCATATAAACCCATATTTTTTTAATTGAAATTCTTTCGACTTTCTAAAACCTTTTAACTGTATTATCTGTCACAGGTACACTATCTATATACAAAGGCAGTGGCATCAATGATATGGAATCATTTTCATTGGTTCTCTCATTTTTCGGAAAATGTCAGAATTGACCATTAATAGTGTCTACTGTAGTGACCGTTGCACTAATTGGACATCATCAGGACATCTGATACATTTAAAAAATAAACCTAAAGCTGGTATTGATCAAATAAAAATTCTTCCTTATCATTTAACCCAGTACTCGCATATTAACAATTTGCAAATTTGCAACTATATGAACTTCACATTAGTTAGAAATAATTTTCGTACATGCTAAATAGATAAAAAAATAACTAATTTTAAAAAACAGTTTTACCAACAAGATGTGTTTTGCTACAGAACTGATGTCAAAAGATTTTACGATAGATAAGAAAAAATTCAATGTCTATATTATTATTTATAATTCTAAAATATAAAGTTAAATCTTTCATAACTGAAGCAAATGTCAAAGTGTTATTAATTACTTTATTTCATTTAAATATTATGTGAAGGCACTTGAGTGGTATATTTTTAAGGATTGTAAAATAACTGCTTAATTTAAGAAAAATTAGATGTTATCGTTCTACCATTCTGTTACTCTATAATTAGTTATTATATTAATTAATATATTAAAGAAAAATGATACCTCATCAGTGTTGCTGGCTTGCTGTAGAGTATACTCTCGCACTACAGATGGTGAAAACTCAACAATATATGTAAGTATGTCTATGGAGGCAGTCTTGGTCTTCTGATCATCCATTGCCAAGGTGATTTCCAGCGCTGGCAAGATACCCAATGTTGTCAACGTTTTATAAAATGATTCTTTAGCTTGTGGCTGTAAATTTTGCGAATAATTACAAAACTCTTTTAAAAACAGTACTAAGTCCCTTCTCTTAAAATCAGGAGTGCTTAAATCGGTTAACATAGTAAAAAGTTCCGTTAAAAATTTCTCATCCTCTTGAACCAAGGATACTATTTCAACTTTATTAAAAAATATAAAACTGCTTAGTGTCGATAACATATTCTCTTCGAAAACAGAGGGTGTTGGGAGAACTACATCCTGTATATACTGAACGCGGAAAGTTTGGTGAATTTTCGAGAGCAACTCGGCATTCTTTATGGGAATGGCTTCTCTAAACTTGGCCTGTTGCCGTAAATATTCTCGATGTCTTTTAGGTGTTTGAGAAGCAGGATCGTATTCTAAACAACCCACGACATCGAAAATTAATTCATCACTAAACATAACCTCAAACAGAACGTTTTTATTTAATAGAAATATGTTTTTGAATATGTCGTATAAATGATGTAATCCTTCTGTATTCTCTAAATCTTCGCACATGTGAAACAAATTAATAAGTTTTCGTATATAACCTTCACTTTCTATAGCAGCAGCCAATTTTTCTTTCCTCATCGGGGAACTTAAACAATTGCTTATTAACTCACTTATATCTTCTAAACGACTAAGTTCACAACTCGGCAATTCAATTGGTGGAGCAGAATCTGACATATCATCAAACCGCTCATCTTCAGATTCTTCAACAATATCCTGTGTAATTTCGACAGAAGGATCTTTACCCTGAACCTGACAAATTTTTTCCCAAATTTCATCACAACCTAATTTTTCCTGAAAACTTAACGCTAAATCAAAATTATCACCTTCTGACCACACAATTAAAGTATCTTGTTGTTTTTGGTAGGCAGTGTCTGGTTGAATTTTAGATTCTAACAGTAGCGACCCATCACTTTCTGCACGCACAAGTAGTGATATTCCTTTTAACCGATCTACATATGACGAAGAAACATGACCCGTACCCCTATCATCCCATTGTCTGTCTGCATTTAATGCGTAAAGTTTTACTCTTCTCCTTGTATCCGTCATGATTGTAATTTTTTAATCCTTTTCAGTATACTGGCAAATTTCCCACATTCCGCCTGCAAGAAAAAAATATAAAATTTGACATAATATAATCATAAACATAACATTAATGTCAACTTAATTACTTAATCCCAATAATTTTAGAAACTTACTTCTTCGTTAAAATTTAGTAACAGATCTCTAACCAAAATTATTATAGAAAAACCCGTTAATTACAATTTATGTATCACAACCTTTGTATGAAAATTTTACTAATTTACTAAATGCAAACACGCTTATCCAAAGTACACAATGCACATTAAGTAAATAGACATATACCATCTCAGCCCCGTTACAAACATTGAGATTTTTCTAATATGTCAAACAGTGTTTAACTTTTACTTTCCTAGAAAGATATTTTTGACTCATTTTCATAAACGGACACAACACTAATCATCGCCATATTGAATTCACAACAACGCTCAAATGAAGTTCACAAGGGCAAACGTAAGGGCACTGCGCATGTTAAGCGCCAATTTTAAATTAATATTTCCACTGTAGGTAATTTTTTTAATTTAGCGCCCACATATACTTACTACAGTACTACACCACTACATATTTCGTTACTATATGATGTTTTCATAACAATACAAAAATATTAGGTATTTGGTAATATTTAAAATAAAATTTAGCGTCACGAGAACTAAATTCGAGCACTTAAAAATCTAAATTCTTGATAAATAATAAAATAAATACCTATTCAAATTATTAATGAATTATAGGTGCAATACAGTTTATACCTATTTGCCTACTTGCAATAAATAAATTGATTTCCTTTGAAAAAAAGTATAAATTGTATTATTCGATTTTCCACCTGATTCATCCCTAATTCTTTTCCATATCAGATCTTAAAACTCCCGCTCTAGAGGCAGAAGTTGAACGCGGTTCAAACACGTTTACGAGTGACGTCGAATACAGGGACGGCTCTAGGCTAAGTGTCATATTTTGAATTTTGAAAAATAGTCACGCAGTACTTATTATATAACATTTTATCTAATTATCGTCTGTTAAATAGCATTTTAAGCATTTATCATTATTTATTATATTTACTACTCTATTATAAGTGTTTGCCTCTTTTTCTAGCACACTTTTAGATCTGACAGTGTCGATTGTAATATCCTCTGGATCGCCAAAAGTTATGAGTAATATCAACAATTAGACATACTCTCTCGTGTTTCTATCAGTGGATGTACAATGGTCGTCAGCTTAAAGTCACCACTTCCATGTTTTGTCCCTTTCTAGCACCGTGTATAATAAATGGCACTAGAAAAGAATGGACCATGGAACTGGTGACTTTAAGCTGACGAGCATTGTACATAGGATGTACATTTAGGAACGCTTTGTCTGATGGCAGAGTACACATACCTTCGTCTAGTCCATTTTAGTGGATTTCGTTATTTTAAATGTGTTTTTAAAGTGTAATAAGCGTTTAAAAATGTGTTATTGCCAAAAATGTATTATTTGGGAAATTTTCTCTTTGAAATTAAAAAATTAAAACAATGTAAGCAAGTAATATGGTAGATTTAGTCAAAAAGAACGATAAATAATTCAGTGAGGAAGATATACGTATAAAATATATGTAGTAGATGATACAAACATTTTATTTAGTCAAAAAGGACGATAAATAATACAGTAAGGAAGATATATAAAAAATATATAGTAGATGATACAAACAACGATTTGCTGCAATTGTTAATAAGGGTCACATGGAAGCTAGGAAAGACTCTGCTCTTAAATGTAGGAAGTCTACATGCAAAAGATTTGTTGCAAATCCCCACTTGTCCATGTATTAAACAATAATCGCCGGGATTGGTTTCTCTAAAGTACAATTCAGCACAGTAAGAATCATCGCAAAATTGTCTGTAGTATCCAAAGCTTTGATGTTGTCTTTTTTCTAAATTTCCAAATAACTTCATCATCATTATTAAAGACCGATTGTTAAGGAGTAGTTTTTCAGAAGCTACAACTGATGGTACGCAGGAACCATTAAATAAGCAGCAAGTTCTGCATTTGTCCTGGGCAGCGTTCTCAGGACATTTACATTCTGCTAATGATATTCTGGTGCATTCTTCACTGTTGCATACATCTTTTATACATTCGGCTCCAACACCACATCTACAGAATTCCGATTCTTGACATGGGCAGTTCTTTTCGAAATTATTACAGTCCTAGAACATTACAGTCAATATGATAACGCTATAGCGAACACTGTGAACAGATGAGAGTAGATGAGTTACAAACTATAAAACCGTACCAGATCAAAATCAAGCAGATTCTTATATTTGCAGTCTGACGTGCAGCATATTCCTTGTGAAGGATGGCAGTCGATTCCATCTTGTTTATTTACTTTACAAGAGCCTTCTCGACCTCTAGGAATACAACAGGGATCTAAAATATTGCAATCCCAAGTTGCGCCACAGTCACAAGTTTCATTTCCTTCGATAATTCCTTAAAATAAAAATCAAAACCTAAAATTTCAGTTACATAGTTTTAAGTTTTTCCTAATTGCTACACAGGATGTCTCGAAATTAATGCAACATAGAGCAAAAGTAGCAGATTCCTAGAGACAAAATAATGCGATGTGGCCAAACCATAAACCTTATAAATCATGGACCGGCCCTAGGAGATCCGGTGTCCTGATGTGTACAAGAGGGATGAAGCTAGTCCGGGAAAAAACAGATGTTCTATGACAGAAAAATATATAAACATAACCTGACAAAACCTTTCCTGTTAATATTGTTAATGATTTGTGTGCCTTTTGTGATTTAGTTGTGTTTAGTGTGTTTATTAGCAATAGTTTTTAAAAACTCATAAACCATGGTGGAGTCGGTCTGTCACCGTAAATGTCATACGTCTGTCATTTACGGTTTTTGTTTTTTTCGGCCAATGATCTGTGGGTTTTTGCCCGGAGTAGCTCTATCTCTGTCGCACATATCTGAGCATCAACGATCTGTATAGGCAGAAAACGGTTTTGGGCGCGTCCATGATTTATAAGGTCTATGGGCCAAACTTACCTGTCAAAAAAGATAGAAGGTATCAAAGTTAAAATTTTATTTTCTACATATATCTTGTAATTAACTTTTTAAAAAATCCAATTATTTGCATACATTTTTTAGATCGGGGGTTTTTGGGGGAAAAATTTAAATTTGTTTCTAATTTTGACGTCATCAGTAGAGGGTGTCATTTATGACACATCCATGCTTATTCTAAATAGCAGAATTTTTTTGCGGCTTAGTCGATCCTCCTACCTTTTTTATGTGGCATTCCTTGTTGGAGTCGTTAGGAATAAGCGTTTTCTAAATAATCTTATTTGAAATATTTAGTGCATCGAGTAAAAACTGCTATTTTCAGGAAAAATGCCTTTTTCGCTGAAAATGCGGTAAAATGTTCTTTGAAATATTATTCAAAATGCTAAATAATGGCAATGTGAAATCTTTGTGCTTTGATACCATTGTTGAAAATCTGAAAGTCTAGATTTACCAGTTGTGTTCATCAAGAAAATTAGCCGATTTTCACGGCACTGAATATTTTAAATATTTTCAAAAACAGAAAGTACTTTGATTTTTTAAATTATGGTTGTTTTAACGACCCAAAGATTATATAAAAATTAATTATACAATTATGTTTGCCTATAGTGTAGCAACATTACAAAAATCTATCAGTAACTATAATTAATTGTTACTTAATGTGGATAGATGTTATATACCTATAATGTAAATTTTTATCGGGTTGAATAGGTACAATTTTTTGCACAGATAGTTCTTATTCCGGTCCTGATCGCAGATTCTCTATTTCTCTTGGATCTGATGGTTGCATGCGCATTACAGGTGATCGCACACTTGAATTTAGTTCAAAGTGCCGACAGCGGAGTGAAGTTGCTGATCTATCTATGTTGTGGCTCTGTTGTATTAATTTCGGGACATCCTGTATAGTGACGGCAGTCATTTAAAATTCTGCCGGTCACATTTTCCGGTAAAAGTTATCGATTTTTAAATGATCGATCATCACTAATTACATATACAGGGTGTTTTTAAAAATGAAGTAGCAAAAATGAGACCACAGATTCCTTAGGTGAAAATAAATCGATTTAACCGTTGAGTGAGAATTTCTCACTCAACGATTTAATCTAACATACCTATATCCCATGTCGCATAATAAAAAAGATACAGGGTGAGATATTTGTAAATAACTTCTTAAGAAATCTAAATATTTACATAAAATTTGTAAATCGAGGTTTTGCGGGCGAGAAATTCAAATTTGTTTCTAATTTTGACGTCAAGAGGGCTCTACTTGCTGGCACACCATGTTTCTGCTTTTAAATTACAGAATTGTTTTGCAGCTTAGTGTATCCATTTGACTATCGAAACAATCGCTTCTCCTACCTGTTTTATTTAAAAAAAGTATACCTAGCGCAGTGGCGTAGTTTCAGATTTTCGGCCAACCCGCCAAATAATATGACTTGCCACCTTTTTCTTATAAATAATACAACAAATCAAACAACAAACAACAACACTAAATAAGTATAGACTGTAAATTAAAAAAATATATGTGATAAGATTAAAAATAACAATACTGAAAAATAACATAAAAAACTTTGATTAAGTCAGTTTTGTCCATTGCTGCAGCTTCCTCGGCCTCTACACTAAGCAATGCCAAATTACTGTTGAGAACAATTTCTCAAATAGTTTTTGATTATCTTTAATTTAGAAAATGAGCGTTTTAATGACGCAATGGTTACAGGAAGCGTCAAAAATAATATTAAAGTTGTATGTATATACCTACCTCTATGCAAAATTTGATGGTAGGGTATCATTTTCTACAATTAAAAAATGTGCGAACTCTCTAATATCTTTCAAGGAAGATAAGGCAACAATTTGCACAAGGAAATGCTGACGATATATCGTGGGGATAAGTTTGCTGAAAAGCTTTATATAAATAATTCTTCCGTCATTGATTTTGTTAACAGTCTTCTCTATCCCTTCAAAACGGTTGTTTAATTGACTAATAACATCAAAAACTTTGTAATAAATATTTACTTTAAAATAATGCTGCTGATTATAAAGTAGAATATTTACATTACATTCTTCATATTGTTTTTTTGGCTTATGCTGACTTTTTCCTGTAAATAATGAATTAATAATCCATCTTTTAGCAATATATACTAATTGCATTATTTTTCAAATTTTCGTAATTTGATATTTTCTAGAGACGAATATGCCTCCGTTCAATCAGGACTTTGGAGAGCAGCAAAACATGAAAACAATAAACGGTTCGATTACATATAGAGCGCCGACGCACGTGGCAAAATAATATTTGAATAGAGGCGGGTTAATTATTACCGAGTTATAAGCGTGTATTTTTTTCTGATAAGGCTAATAGTGGCAATGCCAGTTGGCCTTTAAAATCTTGTCGAAATTGTTTGATATTTTTTGGACCTCTTTGACATCAGGGCCCCCCGCGGTTGCGGGGTTTGGCGGTGTGGTAGCTACGCCACTGACCTAGCTGAAGTCGATAGGAGTAACCATTTTTGAAATAATCGTATTTGAAATGCTCAGTGCACCGAGTAAAAACTGTTTTGGTTTCAGGTAAAGTGCCTTTTCTGCTGAAAAGACAGCAAGATATTACTTGAGAAAGTTGTTCAGAATAGTAAATTATGGAGACGTGAAAAATTTCAAGAAGATCGGTGAAGTTTGATGAAACCATTTTTCAACAAAACACAAATATTTTATGAAAGCAGACCGATCTTTTTGAAATTTTGCACGTCTTCATAATTTACCGTTCTGAAAAACTTTTTCAAGTAACATTTTGCTGCATTTTCACTAGAAAAGGCACTTTACCTGAAACGATAACAGTTTTCAATCTGTTAAAACTGTTACTCCTAACGAGTTCAACAAGGTATACCTTTTTCAGATATAACAGGTAGCAGCATCGATTGTTTCAATAGTCAGATAAATACACTAAGCAGTAACAAAACCTACTATTTAAAAAAAAATAACATGATCTGCTATAAGTGGCAAATTTGAATTTCTCGCCCGCAAATGCTCCTGTTACAAATTTTATGTAAATATTTAGATTTTCTAAGAAGTTATCTACAAATATCAAAAATAACAATTTAACTTTGACACCCTGTATCTTTTTTATTATACGACTTGGGATGTTGTTAGGTTAAATCGGTTTATTTTCACCTAAGAAATCTGTACTCTCATTTTTGCTACTTTTGCTACTTTAAAAACACTGTAATTACCATTCCCACAGAATTGTGCCTCATCGTAATTTTGAAAGCAGTGTCCTCTACTTATTATCGTTTCCTTAATTACTCCTTTACTGCAACTGGAGAATGTAAAATCTCTGCGTGTAATGCTGCTGGGTGGATATGGTGCCATAAGATGCCCCTTACAATTTTGAGAATAATCATGATAACTGCCAAAACTATGTCCAAGTTCGTGAGCCACGCAAAAATCAAAAAGAAACTGGGGTAATATGCGTCCTAGATAAAAAATTCAACTGATGTATTAATATACTTCAAATAAATTGATTCTTTAAAAAAAAATAGAATATTTTGAAACCAGCCCTGTTGCGTAGAAGCCTTGACTATGGTGTATATACTCAAAGTAGAAGGCATTTGATCATTTTTCAAGGACTATTATAAGAAGCTACATGCTAAATACAAAAAAGAAAATAAGTACATACACTGCAAATGGAAAATAGAAAAACATATTTACACATGTAGCTACTTACGTATGATGAAAGAATATATATCACGATTTTATTAATAATATCAAAACAAGCAGGATATAGGCTAACCATATTATCGAGGGGGTAACCACTCTCCGCAATACATGTACAATTTTACTGGAAATCGCTCGCAGTCGCCGCAATCACGTGGAAATCGCCCGAAATCGTGCAGCTTTGACATGAAATCGCAGAAATCGGCCGAAATCAAGCCCGAAATACCGCAATCAACTCCGAAATCGCCGAATTCACCGAAATCCCGCAATCGCCGAAATCGTGTAATCGAAATAAGGGGTCGTGCGACAGGCACATGCAGTACTATACGGATGTTGTTTAACATTAGGGATTTAAATATTTAATAAAATTTGATAATTTAACAGCGTTGTTAACGAGTTTCAGCCAATCAAATGTAATAACGCAAAAAAATTGAAAAACGTTGGAGTCAGCGTATACAGGGTGTCTCAGTTATCACAGACATCATTGCAAGGGTTGATTATACAGGTCAAAATTAATTAACTTTACCCAAATATACCTATAGGGTGTCAAAAATGTCGCAATCCTTCGTTATAATGGAATATCTTTGTCCAATTATTCAGTATGTTTAAATATCAGTTTCAGTTCCCCAAACTTTCTTTCGGCCAGCCTCTGGTCTTATTTAGGAAAAGGATTTAATGTTCAATTTGGAAACTTTTTGGTTCTTGCCTTAGGTGAAGTCACTTAAGCACGCTTTTATTTATTTTTTTTTATTTTTAATCGTTTCCAAAATATCGAATTAGGGCATATGAAATGAATTACCCTGTACATAGAATTCTTAAAAGATAAAAATTGAGTTTAGGCAATTGGTACGTGTGAGAGAATTATTTATAGAAAATAAAATGGTACATTCGAAGGAATCAAGGGTACCTACATTATAAACATTTTAAATTTTTTATTTTATTTTATAATTTATATTTTTCATCTATAGTTACTATTGACCTTATGTTCAATATGTGTTACCAAACACTCATCAAACCTCTGATATTTGGAAATTATACTAATTAGAAATCGTAAGCGATTGCGACGAAATCACCGAAAATCATAGTGATTTCCACGAAATCACCGGAAATCACACGAAATCATGCGATTTTCGCAATACATGTACATTTTTTGGTAGAGTGGTTACCCCCTCGCATATGATATTATTAAATAATAATATAAAAACTAAATAATATAGATTAATAAAATAATGTGCGTTTTTCGGAGACAAAATGTATACAGGTAGGCAAGTACCTACCATTTTGGAACCTAGACGCTACAGCAAGCACATTGGCATTTTTCTTTGGCGTAGCTTTATGTGGTCTGTCACAAATACCACCAGAATGAATCGTAAGAACATTTTTATACATTGGTTCGGCAGTGTAACTAAGTCCTAATATATTTTCCTTAAATATATGACCTGTAAAAGCTATTCCCAAACATACTTCTGTCAATAGCGGAAACTGTGAAAACTTTTGCAAGTATGTTTCACCTAAAAAAAATATGTTTATGGTTAATATATTCACATTTATTAATATTTTAACCTATTTCCTGACGGATTAGTAATTCTGTTTTGTTAATAGTCAATCACCGAGTAGATATATAATTAATTAATTTTATTACATTTCTCGCTGATGATTAGGCACCGGAATCAGTATACCGTAGTAATGTCGTATTGATTCGTCAAGGATATATTATCCTGCATAATATTCCCAATATTAGAATAGGTCATCATATGCGCCATTGTATTATCTTCGCTTTTTGTTTTAACACTTTTTTCTTTTCCAAACCGATTAGCAACAAAATTGATTTATTTGATCAAGTGCATTTTTACGATACTCATTATATTACATTACTTTAAATAATAACAAACAGGGCCGCGCCAAGCTATTCGGCCGCCCGTGTGCAAACCATAATTTGCCGCCCCTTTTTAATATTTTAAGTAAAATTTAACATTTAAAAAATCGTCACTCCTTACCCCTTAGCTAAAAATTGATACATAGGTAAGGTAATAAATAAAATTAAAATATGTAACTTTTAAAGTAAACATACAACATAAAGCAGAAAGCAGTGAACAATCAGAGTCAAAAATCGAGGATCTATCATCAAATTTGTCACTTTGAGGATTAACTTGTACAGACGAGCCCGTCTGACAGTGAGATCATTTTTGTAAGTTAATCGCTATTTAGCAGTGAATATTTGACTGTATTTCTACTTTGGTGAGAGATGAAAATTTAAAAAGTAACAATAAAAATCACAGAAAGTACCAAAACAAATAAAAAAATGTTTATAATAGTTAACAAGGAAAAAATTAATTATTGAAAACATGCTTTTCTTGCCTTTTTTTCGGCAAAATCTTTAATTCAACGTGAACCTTGTAAACTAATGCCTTGAGATGTTTCCAAACAAAAAAATCAATATGGTTCATATCAGGTGATCCGGGTGGCCAAGATTGGCCTGGTTCTTGAGTGCCTCGTCCAATCAAGTTATAACTGAATATTTCATTTAAATATTCATGAGCAGTACATAACCTTGTCCCAGCGCATATAGGAAACATCGTTAAGTAGTTCATGTAAAACGTTTTCAAGAAAATGTCTGTAGGAGGCATCGGTTGAAGTTATTGGAAAAAGTAAGACCCAACAAGAAAATTTTCAATAATGCCCACCCAGACATTCAGAGAAAACTGATATTGAATCGAGATTCCGTTATAGCATTATGACTTTCATCAAACCAAAAGTGTTTATTGTGGAAATATAAATAAATCAATTTTGTTGTTAACTGGTTTGGAATACAAAAAAGTAAAGAAACAAAAAGTGAAGATAATGCAATATATAGCGCATATATGATGACCTATTTTATTTGTAATATTATAAAGGCTGACATATATTTTTTTGGCAAATAATATAATGATCCATGATACCCACACCTCCGCCACAGGTAAGTTTCTAAACCTGGTAAGTTTTTGTCTCATATCTATACTGTCATATACTAAATATAAGCACACCGAATTCGGTTTAGCAGTTTAAAAATTAAAAACTATTTTTTTTTTAATTTTTGACAATGGCTGTTCTAAGATCCCACATTTATATAACAAAAAAAAAAACCTAATTTTTAGCCACAGAACACGCTCCTGGATTTTTGACCTCTACTTGAGAAACACTCTGTATAACCATGGGCGCCGGCAGAAAATAATTCAGAGAGGGCAACAAAAATAACGCGTAGGTAGTTTTTCCTAAATTTTAATGAAAAATAACTTTGTAAAATCTTTGGTGCTATAGCAGATGGTTTACACTTACAGTCTTAAATAAATAAAAAATATTACACATGCACGTCTAAAAAAGAAACGAACAAAAGTAACAAGAAATAACTGTAAAAAATTGGAAATTCTTATCACTTTACCGTTATTTTTAACATCCCGGAGAGGGGGCACCAGCCCCCCTCCCCCCTGACAGCGCCCTTGTGTATAACTGCAATAATGATGAAAGATGAAAGAAATTGTTGTTACCATCAATTGCAGCCGTCGTTTTTTTGGGTAATAAGTTCATTGGACTGTTTTCAGTTTGCATGACCACTAAATATTTTATGATAAATCCTATGTTGTCTGGAAATCCATCACCGTCAAAATCTGTAGAGCGAAATATAGCATTTACTTCTTCCAGGGAACTCAAAACGTGTGCCACAGCTGCACTCAAATCGCCATTGTGGATTAATGTTAAGAAAGGATTGTCGATCAGAATAAACAAAGTACACACTTTACTGCAAACAAATTGAATTTGAATTTAACAATAAATGCACAGAGGAACAAACTTATTATAATAAAAACAAAAACTACTATTGCTGCTTTCTCTTTATACGTTTAAACGCCCAAAGTGTATCCGAGTTTAATGTTCTGGTGATACACCAAAAAGAACATCAATATAAATAAGTAACACGTCAAAAACATTAAAATTAAAACTGTTGGAGTAACATATTAATTCCTAACAGCCGTGTTTATGTACTTAACAGTAATAAATAATTTTCTGGTTGTTTTATTGTATATTGTCTTTTTTATACATAGTGTTGGACATGGACATGTCCATCAAGGAAAAGGGGAATGTAAATTTAGGTTGTTCTTCGTGCTTGCCACCCATTTCAAAAAGAAAGCAACATACAGAGGATGGTCCGTAAGTAACGAACCCATGGAGACATACTAGATTTTTCTCTTCAAAATCTTAATAAAATGTTGATAAAAAAAAAGATACAGGGTGTCAAAGTTGGAATTTCAAAAGTGATTTTTTGTAATAATTGCACAGTTAATGTTAAAAAATTGGGAATAGATGTTTTTGGATATGAGAAATCATAATATGTTGTCTATTTCGACGTATTTCTTAGAGGGCGCCACATTCGTCATATTTTTGTGACGTAACCGTGAGTGTAACTTTTTTTGCACTGCCCTAACGATCACGTTTTTATTAAATAGTTTTAAACCGACATTGTTTTTGAAGAAATAAGGTATACTTGTCATTACATATAGTCTCAGAAATTGGCCATTTTCGAGAAAATAACTTCAAGAATCAGCTGCATATAAATCATTGTACAATATTTTAACGTAGAAGACACCAAAATTCCCTTGCAAATTGGAAACTTCAACACCAGTATACTTGATTATACAGTGCTTTAGAAAAGTAACGAATAAATTCATTATTTTTAGAAGTATTCGAAAAAATCCCCTGGCACGTCGATTTTGTTTTTAAAAAGGGCACTTTTTGACATACGGCCCACATTTGTGACGTCATCGATGTTCGAGATATGACGTCATCGTCAATTTTTTTTAAATAGCAACCCCCAATTTTGACCGTGCCGTTTGAAAGAGTGTGTCATTTTACATATATACATCATGAAAAGTTATGGTGTTACATAACAAAAATTTCAGGAAAATAATGTTTGAAGATTTTAAAATTTAATATTCACAATTTATTCGTTACTTTTCGAAAGCATTGTATATTGTGCTTCAACATATCGACAAGCAATTAAATTTGCACTGGCGTAAAATGGCACGGATAGTATTTTTCGGCATGCAGTTTTTAAAATGGAAGTCGTAGGTACTAATTTTTGCAGCTCCAGATAGTCGTCCTAAATTAGTTTGTGGATAATTCGCAATGTGAATAAATTTTTCGTCTTTTTTTCTCTTAATTCCTAAACAGATTTTTTTAATTGTTGATTATCAGATTGTAATCTATTTCCAAATCCTCTCAAATAATCTCGTTGCCCAGCACGTTCCATTGGAATTTAATTGTCAACAAATAACAGTCATCATTTCTCATTCTGAATATGAAATACTATTGTGTCTCAGAATTGTTCGATTTTGTAAAATTGATTTTAGCCAACACTTACATTTAGACCTGCTTACTAACTTTAACATAAATTTTGTTCAACAATTATTGTTAAAATTTAACTTATTTATTATTGGTGCCTACTTCGTTAAAATATTGTACAAGGAACGTGCAGCTGATGTTGAAAAGCTATTATCTCGAAAATGGCGAATTTCTGATACTAATGACAAGTATACTTATTTTCCTCAAAAACGATGAAATTATTGGAAAAAACACTTTTTAAATTCCAACTTTCCTGCTTCTATCTTTTTTATTATCAACATTTTATTAAGGCAAGTTGGCTTAAACCGTAATATTTTCAAGTGAAAATCTAATGCCTATATCTTCATGGGCCATACTTACGCATTACCTTGTATATTAAGTATATATATACAAGGTGTATCAGTAGTAAGTATTCAAAACTTCTGAGCTTGTAAAACAAGTCGAAAAATTAAGAAAACCTTAGTACAACTTTTATCAGTGGCGGCTCATATGAGAGATACGCTCACTTAAAAAGGTAACCTCAGAAACAGTTTTTAATGCGTAACATCAAAACGGTTCAACATTAAGTCACGAAATTTTGGTGAGATATTAACCTTGACGTGCTTAATAAGTCTCATAAAATACATTTCAAAATTTTCTACAGGGGCTTGAGAAAATGCAAGACACAGGGACAAATTTAATCATATCTTTTTAGTAGTTAATTTTTTCTAGTTTCTGACTCGAAAATATTGATATTTGAAGTATTTAACATAAAAAAGGTACTCTTGTTAAATTTCAATAGGATGTACCGTTTTTCAGTAAAATCGATTTCATCATAAAATCATTCTTAACGTGCCCCACATTCAGCATCCATAGCCAAATAAATTAATTGCAGCGTGCCATGAAGAAAACAACTAATCTGACAGTTAACAAAAATATCAAGTAGTTTTACTGAAAAACTGTACATCCTATTGAAATTTAACAAGAGTACATTTTTTATGTTAAATACTTAATATTTTAATATTTTGGAGTCAGAAACTAGAAAAAATTAACTACAAAAAAGATATGATTAAATTTGTACCAGAGCCTTGCATTTTCTCACGCCCCTGTAGAAAATTTTGAAATGTATTTTATGAGACTTATTAAGCACGTCAAGGTTAATATCTCACCAAAATTTCGTGACTTAATGTTGAACCGTTTTGATGTTACGCATTAAAAACTGTTTCTGAGGTTACCCCTTTCAGTGAGCGTATCTCCCTTAGCAACCGCCACTGATAAAAGTTGTACTGAGGTTTTCGTAATTTTTCGGCTTGTAAAACAAGTCGAAAAATTACGAAAACCTCAGTCCAACTTTTATCAGTGGCGAAGGGAGATACGCTCACTTAAAGGAGTGACCTCAGAAACAGTTTTTAATGCGTAACATCAAAACGGTTCAACATTAAGTCACGAAATTTTGGTGAGATATTAACCTTGACGTGCTTAATAAGTCTCATAAAATACATTTCAAAATTTTCTACAGGAGCTTGAGAAAATGCAAGACTCTGGTACAAATTTAATCATATCTTTTTTGTAGTTAATTTTTTCTAGTTTTTGACTCCAAAATATAAAATATTAAGTATTTAACATAAAAAATGGACTCTTGTTAAATTTCAATAGGATGTACCGTTTTTTAGTTAAATCGATTTCAATCATTCCTAACGTGATCCACATTTAACATCCAATACATAGCCAAAAAAATTAATTGCAGTATGCCATGGAGAAAACAACTAGTTAACAGAAGTATTTTTAGTTTGAAAATTGTGTTATTTGAGTCTACGCAGTGCTATTTTATAGTGAACAAAAATAGATAAAAATTATTTTAAAATGCAACAGTATACATATCCTGAGTATGTAGATATGCTTTTGACGTTAAGTGGAGTGCCATGGGTGTGTGATAAAATATTTCTTTGCACCGAAAGGCGTTCTTTTTCTGTTATTATATTACGGTATTTTTATTTGTACTATTGTTTATAATTGTTACTGTTAAGAGTGTTAAAAATACTTGACGTTTTTGTTAACTGTCAGATTAGTTGTTTTCTTCATGGCACACTGCAATTAATTTATTTGGCTATGGATGCTGAATGTGGGGCACGTTAAGAATGATTGAAATCGATTTTACTGAAAAACGATACATCTTATTGAAATTTAACAAGAGTACCTTTTTTATGTTAAATACGTCAAATATCAATATTATCGAGTCAGAAACTAGAAAAAATTAACTACTAAAAAGATATGATTAAATATGTCCCTGTGTCTTGCATTTTCTCAGGCCCCTGTAGAAAATTTTGAAATGTATTTTATGAGACTTATTAAACACGTCAAGGATAATATCACACCAAAATTTCGTGACTTAATGTTGAACCGTTTTGATGTTACGCATGAAAAACTATTTCTGACGTTACCCCTTTACGTGAGCGTATCTCCCTTAGGAGCCGCCACTGAGAAAAGTTGTACTACGGTTTTCGTAATTTTTCGAAATATTTTACAAGCTCACAAGTTTTGAATACTTACTATTGGTACACCTTGTATATCATTAAGCAATAATGTTACGTTACCCAGCTCCTATTACTTTTTTAAACAGTTCACGTTCATTTCTATTGGACAAGTCAATAATTTTCTTCTTAACAGAACTTTGTCTTCCCACTTGACTTTGAGTTAAATTGAAACTTAATAAATTATTTTTGAAAATTATAGCATTATTCCTCAAATTTGGGAAGTTAAGACGTATTTCTGGGTAATTTCTCAGGTCTTCTACGTAGTAAGTAATAGCACCCACGAAAACGGTACCATAAAAGCATGATTCTTTTACATATCCAGAAATAGATGAATTTTGTTTCGAAAGAACAAATCCCTGGACTACATCAAAATACTTCCCAGTTTTGGTATAATCTTGTGTTCTATTATCTCCATATACAAAAAATTTGGTTTTGGAATCCACTAATTTGGTATATTTTAATTGGAAGAACACTTTATAAACTATATTCTTTTCGAATCGTATTTCGCAAGTACAGTTTTTATTAATATCACTTTGAAATTTCGTAACACTGCGAAAAGTAGTTGTTAAATGTGTAGACGTTACGTAGTACTCTGAAAAAGGAATGTTTTTATCATAGTCACTATATAAATAAGATTTGCAAAATTGCACTAAAAAAATTATATCAAAAATCTTTCTTAAATGTGACATTCTCATTTGACATATAAATTTAAAAAAAAAATCAAATATAATCGTTAAAAATACTAAATATTAATTAATATGGAATTTCGATACACAACGTTCGGCTACCTAATTCTCAATATAGGTACATACTATAAGGATTAGATAATATTTATATTTTCTATATTTAATGAGATAAATCACGATGAAAACGCAAAAATAGAAAAAAATTAAACATATTTAAATTGTTTAAAAAATATATTTAGTTGTTTTAATACACCAATTTATATAAATAAAGGGCAATTTCAAATAATTTATAAAACCGCTTAAACTTGTTTATATTGGATATTGACATGTCGTGCGCATATTTAGGCAACCAATATTACACTTCACTTGTATTATGTATAAAGCCATAAAAGTACCTTTTGACGTATCCGACGTACCACGTGTCATAACTCATAACTGTTTCAACGTCAGTAACGTCACCGTCAACATTCGAAATGTCAAAATAAATGTAAAGTTTTACCACAGGTTTTACTGTGTATAGACATTATTTCTTTTTATATTTATTTGAATTTATGCTTAAAAATGAAAAATGAATGATGTAGAGAAAAAGTTAGCAAAGTATAGGGCTCAAAAAGACCGCGAGGCTAAATATAACAAATTTAAGGGAGATTTAAAAAACAGGCTGGCGTCATACTTTGCTTCTAGAGAAATAATTAAAAATAAAGAGGTAAGGTAATATTACATATGAAAAACTATATCACAAATGTCTTTGTAAAGTATCTATATACTATTTTAAATTCTAAAATATGCAAAATGATACTGATATAGTGATATATATAATCACAAACTCAATTTCAGGAATCGACAGAATGTCTTTTGGAGTCACAGTCAGTTGAAGAACATTTCACGGAAACTATTAAGGACAATTTATCCGATGTAGATTCTTTAATAAGTATCGAAGATGAAGATCACATAACCCTAAATTGTTGCTCTTATATGGACTGTTTTTATTACACTTTGTGTTTTATTTTATGGATAACGGTCTATATAATTTTCATCAAATTACAGTTTGGGACAGTTTATTTCATTATATCTGGATTAATAGGTATATACTTAAACACCAGAACAGGACCTAAAACTAAAGGTGAAATTAGCGCTTATTCTGTTTTTAATAAAGATTGTAAGAGTATAGATGGAACTCTGAAAGCTGAACAGTTTGAAAGGGAAATAAGATATGGACCATCCGGTATTTAATAGTTTAATCAGATTTTGTCTTTTAAAAGTTTTACTATAGTAATTTTATAAATATTTTTGTCATGTTTTTACTAGTAATCTTTTCCTAAGAAAATTTTCAGTATATGTACATATATACTTATTCATAGCGATGATAGAAAAATACATAGATATAAAAATAGTAATTTTTAACAAAACAGAAGAACATTATGGATGCAGTACGCTCATTAAATTATATACCTATATCCATTTTTGTATTGGAAGTAAATTGCTACGCCAATTCAACTGTACTTAAGCTACAGTGTAGTTTCTTGTAAAATAAATTAAAATATCCACATTTCTGTGTTTCATGTCACCCTGAATTACAATCTATTAGAAAAGTATCACTATAAAAATCCTGAATGCCAAATAGTTTCAATCTTTTCTCTAAAATAAAAACCAATTGAACTACGTTTTTTTTTCCATAAGTTTTTGGTTACAAAATATGCAGTAAGAATATACTAAGCATGCTGTGAAGTGACACTGCAAAGTGGAAATTGAGAGTATAGTGTATAAAAATTTTGTATATTAGTCAAATTAAGTTATTAAACAATAAACATGAAGTTACTGCAATGATTTTTGGCCAATGATCTGTGGTTACTGCATTTTTAAAACGTATAATTTATATTTGCTCTAAACTACATATGAATAAAACGATCGATTTGATGCGTGTTCGTGTAGCGTATTCAGTTAGTATGCAGCATACGAGTAACTTAGTCATATTGTATGCAGTTAGTAACATAGAAAATATAGTATATCAAACAGTTTTTTTTGCGACAAAATGTGTTCAACCCGGTTCAAAACATTATATTTTTGCGTTGAAACAGTGACTTCACACACGTCGCTGTTTAAAACGTATAATATAGTAAACTAAAGTTTTTAGTTTTCTGTCTGACGTCCACTGAGTCCGGTTTGAACTCATTAGATGCTTTGCTATTGGTCTATGCAGCAGTTTCCTAAAAAATTGAAAATCGGTACGATTTAAATTTTTAGATTAATATTTAAAATGGTTGTTAACAATTTCTACCACTCATAATAGTTCTATTTTAATCTACATCTAGTGTAGGCAATAGTGTAAACAATAATTAAAAAGGGTGAGGGTGATATCAAAGGGAAACAAATATATGATGGCGTTACGTTTTGAAACATATTCTAAGTTTGAAACTATACATTTTCTTGGTGCAATACATTAGTGACGTAACCATTGAATACGTTTTGAAACAGTTTATGAATACGGTTCCTCGCAAAAAACAGCTCTTATTGCGTATAACCATTTCTCTGCGTATAACCCAAACAGTGTTTATATAAAGTATGTAAACACTGGTCGTTGACTGAAATATTGTATAGATTATTTCAATCAACGCACTGGTATAACCATCGTCTGCTAAATCGTGACTATATTATAATAAGCAGCAATCGTGCTGTAAATACTTTTTTTCGTCCAATAATCTGTGACTAGACACGCCATTTAGCAGACGCTGGTATACCGAGCTTGAACTTCCGAAGTGTAAAGAAAGAAATGATCTTAAACAAGGAAACTTTCTTGTCTGTGGATATGTTGGTCAATAAGTGTTAAATCATAAATAAAAACGAATTGAAGGGTAAATAATATCTTACTTTCGAAGAACAAATTTGAAATGGTATGAGTTTGGTATCTAAATAGTGTCTTATTGTCCTATAACTGATTTCAAATCAAATTGATTTGAATTTTAAAATCAACAATAATAGGTTAATTCTAGTAGCAGTAATGGATTAGTTTTCAAACTAATCCTGTTGGTTATTTGATGGTTTGTTTTTGCAAAAGATGCAAACGGTTTGAAACTATCAGAAATGTCCGTACAACTATTTATTTATTGCGTTAAATTCAATAGTTCTCAACTTAAGTGGTTGGATATTTTTGACAGTTTCAAAACCATTTCCAACTGCTGCAAAAACACATTTATTTTCAAACCGTATCCATATACTGCAGAAGCAAACTTCATATATGGAATAGTGCTTATCATATAGCATCGTTAGAGAGATGGGTTTTATTTGACGAAGACAAATAGTTTCCTTAGAAATGCCTATAACATATCACTAGATAAAATATAAAAAAACTAAATCTTAAAATTAGACGAAGAGTCGCACTTCCTTTATTTTGCCAGAAACGAAAGGAAACGCCCTGTATATGTAATATACGTTTCTAGTTGAAGCAAATACAACTTGATCTTGATTACATCAAAAACATGCATTCTAAATATCTGAATTTCGTGAATTAGAGTTCTAAATTTATGATGAAAGTTTTTTAACGCTGTACTTATATGCTCTACTATTGGGTGGTTGGTTGTAATAAATCACTTGGCTGGCATTCACTTCACATTTCTTTATTTATTATCCTTATCAAATTACCCATACAATAAACAATTTAACAATCATTATAATTACTAATTTATATTTTAAATATGTCTACCTTCAAATATTACCAATGAGTTTGATAGCGTAGCTTATATAACCAATGATATTATTCAAATAACTAAAAATTGTTTATTATTATTATAATTTGAACATACCGAGTACCTATTTCTTAGTCAATGATTTGCTCCACAAATATCATGTGAAAAGTTACTTAAATTTTGCTAAATTTGTAGAAATAACAGGGCTTTGATGAAATGATTATTCACCCTGATGAAGCATCAGTTGAAAATATTTATTCTGCTTCTTGATCTGTGTCAGCCAATATATTACAATAGTATACGCAGTTAAAAAAAACATAATTAAATAATATCGATTCAACTCCATCAAAAAAACAAAATTTAGACAAATATGTTCCACAACAAATGTAAACATAGTAAACATTTCACGAAGGAAACATTGTGACGTCATACCCACGCTTGCACAGGTCGACGTTCTAGATATCTGAATCATGTATTTATTATATCCACTTTGCGGTCGTTCGAGTTGACGCTCTGAACGTTCAGGGCGCACTCTGCGCGTTTTTTTTAAGCTCGGAGTGGCTCCTATTGCGTAGTAATTCACCATACCCAAACACTTTTATAATTACGTCAGAGTGCTCTGTGCCCGCTCCGTTCGCTCTGCTCTTATAAACTCGAACGACCCTTTATGGTTCTTATCCTGAGAGTCCACAAACCTAGAAAAAATATAGACTGTGGCAGTGTCATATTGCCGGCGACCGCAAATTCATGGCTGCCCTAAAAGGTCCAAATCGCTAAAACTTGGTTTTTATGCCAATTTACGTTGGTTGTATTGTAGCGTGAAGCTCATTTGTTTACTGTGATTGGTCACATTCATGTCACATTCTTTAATGACATTTAAAATGACAGCAAGTTAGTTAATTTCAGATTGCAATGCAGCCATCATATTTGCACAACTGCCAACATAAAGCAACTAAAATATCCATTTTCTGGACCGTAAGTCCCTAGAAAACGCGGCACCTGTCACGTGACCTATATCATGAACCGACGCAGTCTATATTTTTTCTAGGTTTGTGTGAGAGTCTTATCTCATGATATGATCAGGGTTGCCAACTCCAAGTTTATATTTTGTGACTCCAAGTGAATGGTCACCCGGAAATATGTAAGAGGCGGTGATAAAGATATTTCAATCGTTGCAAGTTTAAGAAAAAGTTAACTAAACAAAAATTAACAAAAACATTAATTCTTTTACAAATCACAGATAAAAAATACTGACAACAAAAATAAATTATTACAAATACAAATTATTATAGAAAACCATTTAAAAAATCATTTTTTTAACCTCTAATTTTTGTTGTTTCGTTCCTTTATTTTAAGTACTTTTTTGTACCCATTGCACATTTCAACATATCAACTTGATCTTTATTGTGTAGATATAAATATTTCTTGACAATTTATATTCCCGGAGATTTTGTGTTAAAACCCGGAACCCGGAGAAATTGATTCTAACCCTGAAACTTCGGGTCAAACCCGGAGGGTTGGCAACCCTGGATATGATAACCTCAAATATATCTCAAATTATAAATAGATTAATATAAATGTAAAGTTTCCACTTTATTTCCATAATTAAATAATATATTAAAAAATCATGCTATTGCTATGTTCAAAATTAAGAAGAAGGAAAAAGTTGCAGTTTTTAAAAGTGCCCTTGGTACTAATATAAAATTAGATATTGTAATAAAGGACAATATATTAAAAATCGCAGTTTTTAAATCGATTAATTCTGAAATATGCAGAAGAAGCATTATTTTAGTGATAATGGCCCTATGCAATTTGTTAAGTTTCATTTTAAATATTTTGAATCTAAAACTTGTAACTGCCATTTTTATAGGAATATTTTTGGATTTGTGTAGGTTATTTATTTCGGTAAAAGAGGGTATGTTTGAAATCAATTGAAAGAAAAAATAGGTAACTCTTTTTTTTTCAGAAAGTTTAATCACTATTAGAGGTCTGGGTTATCAAGTGACTACTAAATATTTACTAGGAATAAAGACTGTATTCATTCCACAAGAGGAAGTACAAAAAATTTTTATTAACGAAGTTATCTTTAGAGTAAGTTATATTTTTCTATTAATGAAAATAATGATCTTGATACAGTTTCTTATAGAATAGAGTAATATATGTACTAAGTTTATTAACCAAAGACACACATACACAAGAAAAATTGATACCTCTGTTTTTGGTGAGTAGCTATTATGTTTGTTTTTTTTTTAATATAATAATTATAAAATAAAGACATGCTAAAAGTCAATATTGTGAATAAATATATACATATTTTGGTGTTGATAAAAATTCGTAGTAGTAAACCTCATTACATCCATACCTATTATCAATCTTTTTTTTTTAGGAAACTCTCCCGAGATTATCAAGTTTGAAAGTTATGTATAAACATTTAAAGACTATTCAGGAATAAATAGGCTAGTTGTAACTTTATTAAATAAATAAATCATTTTGTACATTCAAAACAATTTTGATACCCTTACCTTTAATTACATTTTTCTACGTTCATGCAAAAAACAATACTTTATTGAACTATATTTAGTGGAAAAAGTGGTTCTTTATTGCTCTAGAGCAATAAACATTTTATTGCACTCATCTGTCATTCTACGGCAGCGTTTTGTTATCATGACAAACATAAACCTTCAAATCGACGTCACATTTTTCTAGACTTAGTGTCATCTAAGTAACATTTTTTGATTTTTGCATGAACGTAGAAGAAATATTGTATGCAACTCGTACAAAAAGTGCTTATTGCACTCGACGTGTTGTCCTACTCGGCCTGACGGCCTCATTGGACAATTTCACGTCGCGTGCAATAAACACTTACTTTTTGCACTTGTTGCATAAATAACTATTATGTTTCTTTTAAAAAATTATGAAACTACTTTTTATATTTTAAAAGAAAAATGTAAACCTTAAAATATATAATTGTATTTCATATATCATCAATGATTTTAGAAATAGGACAGTTCTTTTTTATAATAAGTATCTTCAATAATTTTATTTGATCGTATATTTTTTCTACCAGCCCATTGTCCTAAAATATGAATACACTTTGATCTAAATAAAATAACATGTTTTATTAAAAAACAAAAAAAAAATCTTACTTGAAAAATCTGCTTCATATTTAAATTTTCAAATGGATCAATCATCAGTTTGATGTCATCGTTCTCGCGCTGAATTATTTTAACACCATTCAAATATTTTAATAAACTTTTATTGCGTTGGGCATAAACATCAGATATATCTTGAAGAGCGTTTTTTCTTAAATCTATCAGTTCTTCTAATAAAATACGTACTTTTCTATGACTGCAATCTAAAATTAAAATATTGGCAAATCTCAAATGCATTTAAAAAGTGCATAATATAACTGAAAATAATATTTTCCTATAAATATAGTTTAATATTATTCTTACCCATGTCATATCAATAGTAATTATTAATTAAATATAAACAATTGACTTTTTATGATTTGTAGGTTAGATTAAATTTTTGAATTTTTAACTGCTACTACTAAGCACAGGTCACAGAACATAAATGACAGCTTAAATAACTGTGACCACAAACCTAGAAAAAATATAGACTTCATCGGTTCATGATATAGGTCACGTAACAGGTGCCGCGTTTTCTATGGACCTAAGGTCCAGAAAATGGATATTTTATTTGCTTTATGTTGGCGGCTGTGCAAACATGATGGCTAGATTGCAATCTGAAATTAACTAATTTGCTGTCATTTTAAATGTCATTAAAGAATGTAACATGAATGTGACCAATCACAGTAAACAAATGTGCTTCACGCTACAATACAACCAACGTAAATTGGAATAAAAACCAAGTTTTAGTGATTCTGGACCTTTTAGGCCAGCCATGAATTTGCGGTCGCCGGCAATATGACACTGGCACGGTCTATATTTTTTCTAGGTTTGTGGCTGCGACATAAAGGATTTTTTTGCGAGTAACCATAGTCAGAATAACGATTAGTTAGCGGTATCTACATGAGACCCCCACTCCTAGATTAAGTTCCGGTAACGTAGGTTTGCTAAAATACACCGGTTATGGTTTTTCTTGAATCTGAGGTTGTTATAAATTAATAAATAATCATTACGCAAAATTTTATAAACAAGTAACAGCAGCATGGAAGTGTTTGTTTTTTGTGTGCTTGTTGAATTTATTTTTAATATATATTGTTTATTACACTTTAATTTTAATAGCCTTACTTTGTTCCATCAGAGTGAGGCAAGTCAACATTTGAATGGCTAGAAAAATATAACCGCATTGTATTCTATCAACTGTTACAAATGGATAAAGGTACATATTATAAGTTAACTTTATTACGGAAAATTATAAATGTAGTACAAAAAAAGGAAAAGTTCTAATGTTATTTTTAAATAATTCTACAATCAATCATTTTATTAAGACGTATTGTATGAAATGTTCTCTGCAGAGTGTAGAAGAATTTATGTTATAATCTCACAATTTTAGTAATATTTGTAACCGCTTTTAGCTTACCTACCTCGCTGAATATGTTACTGATTTCAGTAACCGGTGTTATTGTTGTGACGTCAACAGCTACGTCATGTCTCTTCCCCTCACTAACCGCTTTCACACTAAAACGGTACGGTTACTAAAAAACAGTTAAAGGTACTTCAACGTGCTTCAACGGTTACTCGCAAAAAAATCCTATATTAGGATTTTTTGCGGGTAATCAACACATCAAGCGTTGCCACGATTGCCACCACAGATTACAGGAAGGCCACCTTGGTATAATTTTTACTACTAATCTAGTAAAATAAACATCAAGTCCACAGATCATTGGCGTGATCAAGTCTAGCAAAGGGTTAGCGGTGGACTAGTAATAACTTTTTCTTTAAAGTTGTTAATAACATTTTTAGTAGATGAATTTTCTGTCTAGCTCAATGTTAGTAAAATTTTAAATGGATACGATTCAAGATTCCTTCGTTATTTTTTTCTTTATGACTATGACGTCATAAAATTCCTGAAAATGACAAAGCATGTCTCTCTAAAAATTAGTTTAGATCCTAGATAATATACTTGTTTAGATTTTGCAGCAGTTGAAAACGGTTTGGAAACTGTCAGAAATATTCGACCAATTAAGTTCAGAACGCGTTACCATTGAATTTGACGCAATAAATAGTTGGACGGACATTTCTCATAGTTTCCAAACAATTTTCAGCTATTGCTAATGGAATGGCTACCTGCTGATGACCCCCCTAGATAATATATGACCCCGACATATATTCTGTGACCCCTACCGTATAGTATAGTTAATTTTAATAGACCGTGGGTACTGGGTCCGATTCATATGAGTAACTAATTTATTTAGTCATATAGTCCGATTCATAGAAATAAAATATTTTATGATTTCTATGGTCCGATTGCAGATCAAATGCGATATGTTCCATTTTTATTATTTGTTAACCTTTCATTGCACTCAAATGCCTATTTATACCACAGTATACTTCACTTATTAGTATACTGTGATTTATACTTTTATAACAATTATTTTTCTCATGACAACCACACGTTGTAATTTGCTGATTTGTGTTATGTATTTATCTTTCGAAATGTGTGCGACGTGTGTGAGCCGTGAGGGGAACGGAAAACGTAATAAAAAATCCCTATCTATAGGGAAAAAATTTAACGTACGTGAATGTTTAGTCGTTTTTTCCAAAAAAATAATGACAAATTTTAACGTGACATAAGAGGATCTTTTTTAAAAAATAATAACGGTCTTTGTTTACGTTCTATCCAAATTTATAAAAATATTCAAACAAAAAAGTTCTAACTCATTATCTGAAAGCCAAGGACAGTTTAGGCTCTTTGGCGTTAGAGGATATGTGTCAAATTAAGAATGTAGGACATAGTCATCAACAAAGCAACACTTAGTGATGTGTATAAAATGTTAAAAAAATTTTGAGTGTTCGAAAGAATGTTATAGGGCTTTGTGGCATAAATTTTTCGTTTACCTCCCGGAATATTGACGCATCATTTCTGGACACCTTGTATACATCCAAGTGTGTAGTACTGCAGAGCAAAAGTTATGTCTGTGTTACTAAATTTTATCAAATATAAAATGAAATTTTATTTTTGACTTCAATTTGAATGAAAATAACAAGTATTAACCTATGTAAAAGCATAAAAAGGAATAAGTAATAACTAAATTAAAAAATAATATTTCCTATTTATATATTGTACAAAAAATATACAAAATGTGCCTACTAATAGAAAAATGTTAGGATTTGACATACTATTTCAACTTATATATTTTTCTGTTTATTTGTCCTTAGTTTTTTCCTTTTTATCTTTTTTACTTGTCTTTTTCTTCTCTGGTACTTTCTGAATCCGTCTTGTAAAGAAAGAAGCTAATAATCCTAATATAAATGTTCCAAATCCAATTTGCCACATCCATGGATTTTCTCTTAAATAGTCAGCAATCATTGCTGTAAAATCATCAAATGGAGACTTTGGTACAGGAACTTTTTCTGGTGTAACATTTTTATACCAGGATTTAGCAAAGTCTACAAGCGATGCTACATCATATTTCTGAATTTGATAACGGTACATTTTGCCTTGTCGGAATAATATAAATGTTGGAACATTAAATACATCAAAACGTCTTGCTGTAGCTGCCCCTGCAGTTGCTCTATTCACTCGGGCAACATTTACTCTTGACTTTAACTGAGCTCCGACAGCTTCCCATCGAGCTTGCAGTCGAGTACAGTCAACACAATCTGGTGTGTAAAACAATACGAACCAATCTCCTGTAGTTGCACCAGTCGCAGCTTGGGTCAAATGTTCAAACGTTTCATCAGTCAATTCCTTTGTCACAGGATCTTTGTTACTTGTAAAGGTATGTAAAATTAATTCATCATTCAGAGGTCCTTCATATAATAAAGGAATGCCATGGCGAAAAAATACCAATATTGGTTCTGGGTCTGGACTATACAATCTGGTCATTTGACTGTCCTCAACTTTTACAACCCATGCATTCAAAGTCTCTACTAAATCTTCTCTTAATGCAGTTAATTCATTCGCATAGTTATCACAGGTTTCACAGTATTTTCGGGAAAATAACACTACAACATATTTTTCAGTCCTTATTAAATTCATTAATTCATCGTCCTGTACAACTTCTAAATTTCCGTTGGCTAAGTACAGTGCTTGTACAAAAATATACATATAAAATATTAGTTTCATTTTAATGGAAAGGTAATTGTTGACAGCACAAATTAACTTTAAAAGCTGAATATCACAAAATATGTTCAACTAAAATACCTATTAGATTTATTAAACCAACAGATATATATTTCTTTCTTGATTAAATCCAAAACCAAACTTTCGATTTCTTGAACATAACCTTAAACGTGGTGGCACTGGTGGCCGTGGTGCAGACTGCACACCTGCACAGAAACCACAGATTACAGAATAACACAAAGTATAAACTAGATAGAGGGGTATCTTGATTACTATAACATATGAAAATTGTTTAGGGACAAGTCCATCCACTGCAAGCGCTGCTGTAGTACTTTAAGTCGATGTAGTGTACATTTATTGGTTACTTACTGAGGTTCAACTTACTTGTAGCTTAGCAACGTTTTAATTATGAAATTGTGAATTTGCTGTGACTGTTTTTGGTTTTGACAAGTCTATTTATTTAAGATGTTAACTTATTATATATCATTCTGTGGGGTTTATTACTGAAAAGAATTCTGAAGAACATTAGAGGAACCAAGAAAATGAAGATTATTTTAAATATTTGTATTAAAAATAAGGTGATACTATACTATTAGTACCAATATTGTTTACCATATTATGTAAGTTCTTGTTTAAAAATAAATAATTTATTAAATATTTTATAATTATTATTAGGTAGGTACCTACGTATAGTATGTACAAAACATTATATCTTACTGATAATGTATATTATTCTATTAAATGAAATATCCTCAAATGAAGAACTAAAATATAAAAAATAGTTCACAGTCCATCCACTAAAAGCGCTAAATATTTTATACAAACTCGATCCTAGAGATTCAACTCTATCTAGTTTATACTTTGTGCAGAATAATAGCAGAAGAGACATCAAATATTGCCATTTAATTAATTCGCGAAATTTACGAACCACTAGATGGCGCTGTAAAATTCAAGATGTCGGAAATAGGGTTGTCGACAATTTGTTTACAAATGCCGCGAAAGATTATAAAGCATTTAATTGCCAGGGATGTTGTGTTTTATGGTGTAATTTTTAGGAGAAAGTATATTTTAGAACTCATTAAAAAAATTATTATAACTTTATTGAAAGACAAATTCCTAGAGTGCTCGTAACCTCGTACCTTTCAGATTCTGATATAATTGGTTCAATTTGAGACACAGTAAGATATCTACTTGGGGGAATGTATGTGCCACCTCTGAAAGAAGGTGAGGGTGTTTTAGGCGCGAGTACATAATTTTCTGTGGGATAGAACGTGAACTGTCCAAGTTGTTAAAAGACTGTGTTTGGTGTTTATCATCCTAGATAAAATATACTTAAGAGTGTTTAACGGATTCTGATTATAAAAACTCGTCTCGTTTCGAGTGCTTTGACAGTGCAGTGGCATTTATTTATATTTAAAATAAAGGTCACTAAATACTGTCAAAATACTATCGATATGAGACGAATTCCAGTAATCAGAATCCGGCTGCCAGACGTCTGCTTTAGTTCATTAGTTCACCAAAGCCACTCCATGTCTACTTTATTGAGTAGTGGAGAAAATTGTCAGTATAATGTATAATACAGATTTAAAAACATCCTTAAATATTCACAACATAACCCTGTTATAACTCCCTGGAATAAAATTCTGTATAGAAAATTGCTTGCTACATACTTTCATGTGTTTTCCTTATCGGTTTTACGATTTTCAATTTACAGTCTCAGAGTTTCGGGTATACGAGAAATGTATGCAGGAAAATCAAAAATACAGTATGAGGAGCACTGGAGAACAGCATATATTTTCCGCGTTTTTTGTGAAAATATTCTTGCGTATGTTTTGCATTTTTGTACATTTTTTATAACTAAATATCAATAACGTTTGCAAATATTGCAAAAAAATATTTAAAAAAATACATTTTACACTTCTATTATGCTAGTAATTTTTTTATTATCCCCTACAGCAGTTCCGAAATCTATCGACAGATGTCAGCCACTTCGCGATTTTTGCCAATAGAGCATTTACATTAACTCAGTGTCATTAAATTCCGCTAGGGCGCTAGCGTCAAAGTTAGGTATTAATATTAATGTTCTATGGTCTAATTCATGATTTTTCTTATTTATATATATTTAATCTGTGGTTCATGATTCAATAATTTTTTTATTTGAATATGTGTAAGTCAAATAGTGATTGTAAATCTAATTTGCATACGTATTATCAAAATAAAACTTATAATAAATCACTTCAAAAGATATATTAAATTTTATTTATGTTAACCTCACATAACTTTGTTTATTTGCATTTTACATTAGCAATTTGGAAAGAGAAGTAATAAAACGTTATTTAACACAGAAATTGTTAATGTTGGAGTACCTATTACATTAAATACCCAGTTTCTGAAAAAATACGAATATGTAAAAAAAATCTGATGTATTTTAAATAATGTACATGTGACATAAATAAATAATAAACATATGCAGATTTTATTTGGTATTTTTATTACAGTACAAGTACAATACAGAAAAAGCTAAAAATCCTGATAGGTGTTTTAAATGGTTTTCATTTAAAAATTTGAGTGATATTAGTTGTGCCCTTTTGTAACTAATAACATTTTGAATGGCCGTATCGTTAAATAACTTGTTACTAATAGATGCACTTGCTATACTCTCAGGATTACCGGCTTTATTATCGTTCAAGTAATTTTCAATTTGAGGAATCGTATTAGCACATTTAACTCATGTTATGTCATGTCTATGAACTCGTGTCACATTTCTACTATATTTCCATCTGCAAGTTTGTCTACATTTTCATCCTGTTTTCGTCTTTTCAAGTACCTTTTCATGCGTTCATTATTTTTTACAATATTAGTATCGTATTTTCGTGTACAGGTAAATATAATGTTGAAACAGCTGTTTTTTGAGAATTTTCCATTGTCCTAAAAATAAGAATGAAATCTTATCAAATAATGAAAAATATACACCGAAAATACATTATATATGCTTGTACTTACCCATGCTAGTAATAGTATAACAATCTTCTGTAAAATGTTTTGAGCAGGTCTTTGTGTACTGGGTTGGTTTCTTGCTGGATGCAATTGCTATAAACCATTATTTTCAGCATTATTGGGGAACTTACGGAACATGAAATCTTTATTTTTATTAGCAACAGATAAACACTGCGGTACACAACAGTTATATGGCTATTTTATTTACACAAATTGAGATACAACAAAAATTAAATAACAAATATTTGTGAGGTTAAGATTTAATACCTAACATTGATCGCAGCGCCGTCTACATGTAAATGCTCTATTGACATTGCTCAACCCATAGAACACACCATAGAGTTACACATTCCTTATCACAGTATACTAGTATACTGTGGTCTTTATTAATGGTTCTATAGACCATAGACCAGTGACCATGCATAGATCAGGTTGCGAAATTTGTATATAAATAAGGTATATTCCTTTGTACAAAAATTGTAATACCAGTTGCACTAATAGCCAGAAAACGTTCCTATTCAAGAGAGTTTTGTATGTTAGACCCACGTTACACCACACTTTTTTATTCCATTGCCCCAGTGTTAGTTACACTAGTGTAATTTATCTACACCCAGGCCGAGCAGGAGTGAAATGCACTGGACATGCGCAGTCAGCAACCTGCATTATCTTTAACAAATCTCTGAAAGTTTTTTTGAATATTTCATAATTCTTGTAAGAACCAAATAATCAAATAAAGTTTTATTTATCCTAAAGTATTTTAAAAACTCTTTATCAGGATATTTAGGTACAATTTCTTCCACATATTGTTTAATTGAATTTCATTTTTATCTTTTAAATAAAGAACTGATTAATGTTTCTACTTCATTATCATTACCACTATTACTCGAGCTAGCTGAGCTTTAATGAAGATCTACTAATCTATTGTCTAAAAAATCATCATCACAAACAACATCTTTGACGTCCATAATTAATAATTAATTAGGATTTTTTTTTAAATTTAGAATATTTCCTAATCTTACTACTGCACACGCATGTGTGTTCTCTGGCTACACCATCTCATACTTCGTTATTCCTTTGGTTCTAGCACCACTTCTGCACTGCGCTGAACAGCCATAGAAATCATAAAATATTTAATGATTTCTATGTGAACAGCTGATTTTCAGTGTAGTGTAATTTACACTACACTGAAAAACAAAGGAAAGAACCATTGCAATGCGCCCATCATATTTGCACAACCGCCAATATAAAGCAAATTAAATATCCATTTTCTGGACCTTAGGTTCCTAGAAAACGCGGCACCTATCACGTGACCTATATCATGAACCGACGCCGTCTATATTTTTTCTAGGTTTGTGTATTAGTGAACCACGGATTTATGATAGAAATAAAAAGTAAACAAAAATAAAACGGAAGAACTACTAACACTAACCTCAATAATATATAGATGAAAAAATGAGTGAAACTGACATAAAAAATATAAGGCACTATTTAAAGAACAATATTTTAAATAATAACACTTTTATTGATCATGAAAATGAAAGAAAAGAAATATTTGATTTACTACAGAAAACTGTTCAATATGGTGAATCAAATTCAGCACTGCTGATAGGACCTAGAGGATCTGGAAAAACTATTGTAATATTAATTTACCTGTATATAGCTGTTTTCATTATTTTTACGATATTTTAGCTGATAAATGATGTATTAGCAGAGTTGCAAAAAAATAAGAATTTTTACGATAATGGTATACTTGTGAAGTTACATGGTTTAATTCACACAGATGATTGTTTAGCTTTAAGAAGTATTACGTCTCAAATGAAATTAGATAATGCCGTAGATGGGAAAGTATTTGGAAGTTTTGCAGAGAATTTAGCTTATTTATTAGCATGTTTACGTGCAGGTGAAAAACATCTATCAAAAAGTGTAATTTTTATTTTGGATGAATTTGATCTGTTCTGTGCTCATCACAACCAAACGCTGTTATATAACTTATTTGACATTTCACAATCTGCACAGACTCCTATATGTGTGCTAGGTAATATACTGCCTTCTTTAAAATGATTTTTATTCACAAAGACTAACTTTTTATAGGTATCACATGTCGCCTTGATGTTATCGAACTGTTAGAAAAACGAGTAAAGTCCAGATTTTCACATAGGCAATATTTCTTATTTCCCTGCAAAGAAGAAGTTGACGATATTTCTCGTTTGGAACACACCTTAACAAAAATTGAATATTATTTAAGTCTTCCAAAAGACATGAAAAATATTAATAACACTTTAAAGCAAAAGTGGAACAAAAATTTAAAAGGACTTTTAGTAGATAAAAAATTTAGGGCTGTAATTCAAAGACTGGCAGATATAGATTTAAACGAAAGAACTTTGAAGAACATATTGGTACGTTAAACTTTATCTACTTGTATTAGTTACAAAGAAAATGATAATCATTTTTTGAAGTCAAATATATACATACTCGTAAAATTATTAATTTATATAATTTATTTTATTTGATACTGTTAAAAAATTATGCATATTTTGGATCATTTTTAGGATAAAAAAGAAACTTTAAAGTACTAGGATAAACTATATGTCCTAGGACATTTATTTTATTTCAGTATTATTGGGAATATTTGTTTTACATTTCATCAGAAATGTGATATATGCCAATTTGAGTTTTTAAATAAAAACTCGTGAGTATTTACATTAATTAGATTATTTTGATACTTTGAATGCAGTATGAAATAAAATATTTTATTTATCGTGGACGAAAAATACCTAAATAACTTACTCATACCTTAAAGCTTCACTTTTCGTTCTAGATACATAAATAACTATTAATTGCTAATTTTGTTTACATATAATTTGTAATCAATACGATTTTCTTGACCATGTAATCAATATTATAGATTCAACATCCTGGGATAGTAGGTCATTTGAACTAAAAAACAACGAAAACTTGAATTTTACGTACGTTTCGGGTTTATTTCATAATACCCATCTTCAGAAAATTTATGCATATGTTCTTATGCTAAAAGAGTAAACAATAAGATATGACATTTAAAAAAAAAACAAAAAAACCAAAAAACATGAATAACATTTAGTTTAAACATACCTAATACATCGTATAAGAAATTTAAATTTTCACAATAATTTTTCCAAAACAAGATTATTTTAGATTTATTCAAAAACATATAGTACAATACAAACTATAATAAAAATTTATATGTTTTTGAATACATCTAAAATAATCTTTTTTTGGAAAAATTATTGTGAAAATTTAAATTTCTTATACAATGTTAGGTATGTTTAAACTAAATGTTGTTCATGTTTTTTGGTTTTTTTAAAAAATGTCTCATATATCTTTTATATCTTATTGTTTACTCTTTTCAATATATATATTTTCTGAAGATGGGTATTATGAAATAAACCCGAAACGTACGTAAAATCCAAGTTTTCGTTGTTTTTTTTGTTCAAATGACCTACTATCCCAGGATGTTGAATCTATAATACATATAATTTGTGTAATGGAAACGTTTTTGTAGGTTAAAATTATCTCTCAATTGAGAGATACTAATTTGCCTGTGAATATGTTTCAAGAACAAATAAATATAATGGAAAAAGATGATATGATACAAGTCCTACATGATTTGAATGTGCTGGAACTTTGTCTTATAATATCTATGAAACATCATGTTGATATATACGACAATCAGCCAATGAATTTTGAAATGATTTTATCGAGGTACATTAAATTTGTAAATGCGAATTCGAATATTCAAAGTGTGCAGAGACCAGTTGTTATGAAAGCTTTCGAACATATTCAGGTAAGTTTCAAGCGTTTATTTTTAGTTTTAAGTTTAAGAATTTTTAATGTTTTGTCTTTGTACTGATAGGGTTTAAAACATTCATTTCACTGTACAAAAAGAAAACTTAATGTGAAGTGTTATTTTTAGTTACCTTTCTAATTAATCAGTTATATCTTCATGAATTTCTTTTAGAATTTGGAGATAATATCCATGATTAGTGGAGGTGGATCTAAAAATCAAAAAGAATACCAATTCTTCAAGTTGTTGGTGACTCCAAGGCAAATACATGATGCATTAAAAAAATATGTTGGTTTGCCTACCGAGGTGGTGCAATGGGCCAACAGTTCTTTAGTTTAAATACAATTTTTTCAGTATACTAATTTTTTAATTTTTAATATAAAATTAAAGTTCAAATTGTTTTTATTTAAAATTTACATCTCCACCTTCAGTACTTTTGTTTTCCTTATAATTTTCAAATTCGTTGCACAAAAATTCTTTAAAATACTATCCTATGTCCGGAAAGTAATGGGACTCAGCCTAAACATATTAGCTTCATATGGGAACCGATTTAGACAAACTTTTAGCACAGCTGACCTACTATTGTAAGCTGTGCTTTTAGCTTTGTCCCAAAGTGACTTGTTTAGAAGTTACAATAAGTATATTCAAAGAAAAAAAATTGTTTCTTGTTATGGGCATAATTAAGAAACGAAACGTCCAATCGTATTGAAATTTGGTAGTTATATTTTAGCATTACGAAGTACTGCCGCATATCGTAGAGGGCGCTCTTGGCAGTTTTTTTGTAACTCATTTTCATCGTATCTTTTTTGTTGGTCCTATTCTGATACGACTGAAAATTATGATGGAGAAATTGATGTTGCATAAAAACCTGTTCCATGTTGATACAATACGCCGTTTTCGTTCTCTACGATATACGGCACAACTTACTCCTTCGCAATGCTTATTGTACTTATCTAAAACGTAACTATACCAAATTTCAACATGATTGGATGTTTCATTTCTTAATTTTGCTCATAACAATAAAACAATTTTTTTTTCCTTGAAGCCCTGTAACTTCTAAACGAGGCACTTTTGGACTAAGCTAAGTTTATCTAAATCGGTTCTATTTTTAATCACAGGAAGCTATGTTTAAGCTGGATCCCATTACTTTCCGAACACACTGTATAAAAAAAATAAAAATAATCTTGTTTTAGTGCGATCCTTCAGTTTGTAAATCGTAGGCGATCCGTGAACTAATACAAAGGAGCTTAAAGTATTTGTAATCGAGATCACCAGATAGTACTGGAACCACAGAATATGACTGGAACTGTGGTACTGGTAACAGTGGAAACTCCCGTGATCAGATGAATAATGGTTAACTTAAATGGAATGCTGTTGAGGAGGGGCGCGGATTGCGAATACTTGTCAAAAAAACTAACCTAATATTCTCGTGTCATCGGCGACGTCTGCTGCATTGCCTATTGCATCAGCTATTCAAACTGCCTAGGTTGCAAATTGATTGAAAATGGTGTTGGATTTAGATCTTTTCCGTAGTGATAAAGGTGGAAATCCTGATAAAATCAGGGAAAATCAAAAGAAGCGATTTAAAGATGTTGCATTAGTAGATGCTGTTGTGGAAAAAGATACCACATGGAGACAGTTAAGGCACAAAGCAGATAACTGGAACAAATTGAAAAATGTCTGTAGTAAAGCTATTGGGGAGAAAATGAAAAAGAAGGAAAACCAAGGAGATCCTAATCAACTAGTTCCTGAAAGTTTATCGGCGCAATTGGAAAATTTAACTTCGGAGCTACTGCAACCATTAACGGTTAATCAGATTAAAAAGGTAATTTGTTTACTTTATTACATTTTAAGTGAAAATAATTGATAAAGTAATACCTAAGTCCATACATATACAGGGTGATTCTTAACTTATACACATAATATTGGGAAATTATTGCTGAGGACAAATAATGATGAATAGTGAAAATAATAATGTGGTAAAATATTTACTACATTATTATTTTCACTGAAGTTAAAAAAAATTATCAATGAAATTTTTTTGTTCATAAAAACTAAGAACATATCCATACATACAAGAAGTATTGATTGATGTCAAAATTGTTTCTTATTTTCCATTCATCATTTATGCTTGATGTTCCATAGTTTTTTTAATGAGATTTAGCATGCACCCAGATATTAAAATCCATTTTTCTAAAAAACTGTTGCCGACATTGAATTTCAATATGAGTACATTTTTTATGTAAAAATCCTTTAGAGTTTTCAGTTTTGTTATGAAATTATCAAAAAGTATATACACAAAGTTTAGGTATTTTTGCAGCACTAAGTACTCCCCTAGTTTTACCCACCCCTGGACAAACTGTATTGACGTCTTTTTAGATTTTCAAAAAGCATAAAAATTTATAGGATTGTGCCAAATCTCATTAATTTATCTCTACCCGTTTGTGAAATACTAATTAAAAACCTTTCACACCCTGCATGCTGAAAAGGAAATGTTTTAAGATACATGTTTACATAGCCCTTTAATCTTATTTTGAGGTCTAGAAAAACGCAGTTAAATCTATGGATATATGTTAAGAATTACCTTGTATATTGTATTAATTAAAAAAATATATATGTATTGTGAACATTTATTGTATTTGCATTTATAGGTTCGTACTTTGATTGATGACGCTGTGGAAAAAAACGATAACGAGTTATTAAAAATAGAAAAAGAACGAAATTATGCACTGAAAGAAATAGGCAATCACTTACATGAATCTGTTCCCGTTGATGACGATGAAGATAATAATAAAGTTGAAAGAACTTTTGGGGACTGCAGTGCAAGAAAAAAATATTCCCATGTCGATTTAATCCATATGATTGATGGAATGGATGGTGAGAGGGGCGCTGTTGTTTCAGGAGGACGTGGTTATTATTTAACAGGCCCGGCTGTCTTTTTAGAACATGCGTTAATTCAGTTGTCCTTGAAGATTTTGCACAAGAAGGGTTATAAGCCCCTGTACACGCCATTTTTTATGAGGAAAGAGGTAAAATTATACTTTGTTTATCCATTGCTCATAACTTTAAACAGTAATTTTGTATGTACTCTCTTGATTTTTTTTATATATTATCGAAGGAAAAAAAGAACTAAAATTAAATGCTTAAAATTACATTTTAGATCATGCAAGAGGTGGCTCAATTGTCCCAATTTGATGAAGAGTTGTATAAAGTGATCGGTAAAGGTAGTGAAAAAGCCGATGAAAAAGACGTGGAAGAAAAGTATCTAATTGCTACCTCAGAACAACCAATCGCTGCCTTCCATAGGGATGAGTGGATACCTGAAAGTTCTCTACCTATTCGTTATGCTGGAATATCTACATGCTTTAGGCAAGAAGTTGGTTCTCATGGAAGGGATACTAGAGGAATTTTTAGGGTACATCAGTTTGAAAAGGTGAGTTAAGAAATTCTGTAGACAATTCGTTTTCAGGTCAAATATATTTATTTATTTGACTAACAATGATAATCAGTTTCAGAAATGAGTGTGCTTCTTTAAGGGTATAATAGACAAGAACGAGTTATATAAGATAATATCTTATAAAAATAGACAATTGTAATATGTCTCATAAATTTTCCTTTATGGTGACATCTTTAATATAGCTGTGGCAAGAATTCAGACGACTTATGTCATGGCTGACGTTACGCAATTGTTTTTATTGTGAACATAATTTTCGATAGTTTGTTGTGTGTTAGAAACAATAATTTTTTGTAATTTAGTGCAATATAAAGTGCAAATACTTAGTGTAGTATATAGTTTTATTATTATCGATTGCAGTTTCTTAAATATTTTGAAGAAAATATAATGAAGTTGTAATTCTTGCCGGAATTATAACAAATGATTCAAGCAAACTCCTAAAAATTAATATGCAATGCAATGTTGCCAAAATTAATGGTTATGACATTTTAGACATGTTAAAAAACATATGGAGACAATCTAAAACTCAAAGTGACTATGAAAAAGACTAAGAAGAATAGTTAGGTTTAGAAAAAAATATTCCGAATTTTGAGAAATTGTGCACTAGTTTATTGTCAAATCAGGGATCAGATAATTTATAAACTGTAAATGTAAAAATTTTAGGGGCCTTGCCTTTTTTTGTGTGAAACATATTTTTAGGACACTTTTAGTTAGACACAGCTGTCATTAAAAATTAAAAAAAAAATAAATAAATACAAATAAACTACTCAATATAATTTATATTTTACAAAGATTGTTGAAAATTATTTTCATGAACTAATAAACATGCTTCTGAGCAGCAAAAAGATTCTGAAGTGATGGCCAAACAATTCAATAGTCTATTAGATATCATTTGTCAGATGACTGTATTCATGCTGGCCATTTGAACTACTTTTTCAATGTTTTATTGTTTGCAACTTATATGTTTTGAATATCTTCTACTAAATTGCACGCTTTTGTAGTACTTGTCTGACAAATCTGCTGAATTTTAAATTTAGAATTCTGTAGTGTGGCGACACAAATGTTAGTATTTGGAAACATACATAACAGGCCGTAATTGTCAGAATTTGACATTTGATATTGACACTGTAATAGCTTACCTTTTAATAGTACCTACTTATTTTTTATACTACAATTGTAAAACGCTACAGTATACGACCTGATACCACTCCTATGCTATATTTTACACTTTTAATAAAACTCCTTCAGTTTCACCATAAAAAAACAATACTTATTATTTAAGTTGTATAAATTTTAAAATGATGATCAGATATTTTTTATAATTTCTAAGAAACGTCAAATTACTAATGCAATCAATTGACGACTGTATATGTCATATGTACTGTGGTACATGTATTATGGTAATTCATTATTATATAATTAGAGGAGATACAAAGGATAACCACTTTATTGCCACAAATACCAAATTACTACAAAAGCTTTTGAATTGTCTTTTGTTGTTGAATTACGAGCAACAAGATCAGAATCAAACGTATCTTATGACGAAATCGTATTGTGTTGTCACTTGAGAATACCCCAGCTGGTCTGGAATTTGATTGTTGCTGTTGAAGTAGGCGTTCTGAATTCCTGATTTTCATTCCCGGGAATTGAAGAATATAAATGAGTGAGTTCTTTAGAAGTCTTGGGATCCCAGGAAATAATAAATTTTATATATATTTTCGGAAAAATACTAATTGTTTCAAAATCAATTTATCAATATATTTGGTCAACGTAAGGAAATGTGGATCTCATTTTACTTATAATTAAACATAAAAATCAACAAGACCAAGAGAACTAGAAAAGCGTTATAAGTAAATAAACCAAAGATATTTTCTTCTATAATCAGTCAAACTCAGTCTTAGATTGGTAATACATTTTTTTATGGTGGCCCGCCATATTTATATACTTCTTTTAATTTCCGTGTGTCCGAGAAATCCCGACTGTTATTTCTTGGGACAATGAATGACAAAAATTAGTGTAATTCATCGAAAATCGGTTCTCAACAAAGAACGATATGTTAAAGTCAGTTCAAAGATCGTTGGCTAAATCGCAGCGCCGTGCTTTTTCTAGTCTGTTCCATTGCCGGTTGGCAATGACTCACGGCGTGCGGCAGCGCACTACAGCACAAATTATGTAGTCGTCAATTGTTTCATAGAAATTATGACAAATGTCAAATATTTGTTAAGGTGTACGTTTCCATTTACGTGTCATTTTTAAATTTATAAATTGATACAACCTAAAATAACAAGTATTGTATTCTTATGGTGAAAATGTAGAGGTATGCTCACGACAAGAATTCAGATGACTTACGTCATACGAACAAATGAATAATTCATTATATTTTTATCAAAATATTTAAGAAACTGCAACTGATAGTCATAAAACTATATACTACACTAAAAGTTTGCATTATACATTGCACTAAATTGCAAAAAATTATTGTTTTTAACACGACCAAATATCGAAAATTACGTTGACAATAAAAACAAATGTGTAACGTCAGCCGTGACGTAAGACGTCTGAATTCTTGACGCGAGTATAGCGGTCTATGTACCCAGTTTTATGAAAAAATATTTAGACACAAAAACTTTGTATGAAATATTGTGCCGCGTATTTTAATGTTTTAAAATAGTAGATAAAAAATACGTACATTTTTGCAAACCAATTCAAATAAGTAAGTTCTATTAAAAGTTAAGCTATTATAGTGTCAATATCAAATGTAAAATTCAGACATTCATGGCACGATGTGTATGCTTCCAAAGACTAACGTCGGTGTCTCCTCACTACAGCACTTTATAGAATTCTATATTGAAGTTCAGGTGATTCGACAGACAAGTATTAGTTCAAATCATATGCACTTTACAAAGATTAATATCATCTACTAATTTTTGATTTGAATAAGACATTTTGAAATGAAACAATGTAAATCAATTAACAGTCGATACAAATTGCGTAATAATTCTTATTTAGTTTTCTAAAACGCATTGCACTTTAGACTACAGCTTGAAACTAATTTAAATTCACGTCCTCTATCTACCCCATAAAAGAAAAACACTTATTTCAGAAATAGTTGTTTAATATGAATTTGGAATTCAAACTCATTGATTTCCAGGTAGAACAGTTTTGCCTTACCTCTCCCTTTGATAACAAATCATGGGAAATGATGGAGGAAATGATAGCTAATGCGGAGGAATTCTGCCAACTACTAGAAATACCTTACCGTATCGTCAACATAGTCTCTGGAGCTTTAAACAATGCCGCAGCTAAAAAGTTTGATTTAGAGGCATGGTTTTCGGGATCTGGAGCATTTCGTGAATTGGTATCATGTAGTAACTGTTTAGAATACCAAGCTAGGAGGTTGTTGGTGCGATATGGCCAAACGAAAAAAATGAATGCCGCCACGGATTACGTGCACATGCTTAATGCTACGATGTGTGCCGCGACAAGAGTAATATGTGCTATTTTGGAAACGCACCAAACAGACACGGGAATTAGAGTGCCAGCTGCTTTGAAACAGTTTATGCCTGAAGAATACGCAGAGGAAATCAAGTTTGTTAAGCCAGCACCTATTGATGTGGAAAAAGATTCAAAGAAATCCAAGAAAACAAAGAAAGGTGCCGGGGAGGAATAATTTCAAACTATGCATTTTAAATAAGTCATAATTCCAGTATTTATAGTGCACTTGGCTTTAAATGAAAGCAAATTTATATTTAATTTTTTTTTATTCAATAAAATTTTGGTTTATTTATTTGGGGCTTTTTTATTTTTTTTATAATTAAGATTAGGGATATTAAGAATAACATATGCTAAATATCTGATTTATTAACTTTAAATAACAAACTGAATAAGTCATTTTATGTGTATACAGTAAAAAAAAGTAGTATTAAACATTCATCTCATTTTAAAATTGATGACGTATCTAGGATAAAATTCATTATCGTAGAACTTGACAAAAACCTTCTGTTTCTGACCAGACGTTGTATCCGAGCCTTTAGGAGGTACAACCGTATTTATATTCCCTGGCCTTACCTCGTCAATCAACACATCGGCTAATATCATTACTCTTCTTCTACCTTTGTCACAAAAAATTGTAGCAAAGGAAGCTAAAGGAGAAAAGTTTACTCCTTTACCGTGTCGGTGGCCTTTCTCGGTTCCACCTAGACGCCAGTCAAAATTGTAAGTGCAGATATTGTCTAAATACTTTTCTTTTGTTCCGTGAAATAGTCGTCTAGGGAGTTTATTTCCATAATGCAAGTTCCTCTTCAGCTCGAATGCCTTTTTCAAATAAGGATTATCTACTTTACGAACATCCGTAACATACAAATTGGACTTTGCAAGTAAATTGCTTATATCAACGAATTCGTCATCATTTCTATCAAGATATATGTATGTCAGCACATTGTTAACTTTCATATAATCTCTGTGCTGAGTGGATAGTTTACACTGATTTATTTTTAATACACTAGCATCAATCACTACTTTTATGGGTGAAGGTACATGTAATTTTGTAGCTTCAACTTGCCTTCTTGATGGCTTCTTTTTAGAAACAGACAGCTTATTAAATTCTAGAATAAAACTATTCATGTTGTAGTTTGGATCGACGTTGATTACTTTACACTCGCAACTTATTTTTAAAACAAAGGTTTTAACAAAGTTAATGATTGTCAGCAAATTAAAACACTTTTTGCACTATTCAAGTGGATCCCCAACTGCCTTTGGGCTGGGCTTAACAAAATAAAAATACGCAAAAATACGTAGGTACCAGTGTTGCCGCGTTCAGTTTCTGAAATGTACTGAGCACTGAGCAGAAGCAATAAAATGTACTAGATTGTACTAAAATTTACGATAAAGTGAAATATTGCCGTTTCTCATTGAGTAGACCTATTTTTTTGCGCTGATGATATTAAACTATTATGTTTTGCAAAGTATTTTTATTTTTTTATCATAAAATATACATGAAACAAAAATATAAATATAAATAAACATAAACTATTATCTTTTAAAATATATTAAGTTTATAATATAAATGATATATGTTATATTTCATAATACCTACTTGTATGACAAAAAATCAAACAGAAAACTATTATTTTTCTAATTTTCTTACTATATACTATATAGCATAAAATATATACGAAAAAAACAAATACTATTTATATTCTACTTGGCCACTTCGAGGAATCATCGACCGATTTGTATGACCTTGGTCTTATTTAAAAATGTACTAGAATTAGGCCTATTTATGATGAAATGTACTTTTGTGCTTTGCTGTCAAAAATGTACTAGAAATATTTTGTGCTAGAAATAGTACAAATGTACTAAAACGGCAACACTGGTAGGTACAATGGTCGTCAGCTTAAAGTCACCACTTCCATGTTTTGTCCCTTTCTAGCACCGTGTATAATAAATGGCACTAGAAAAGAATGGACCATGGAACTGGTGACTTTAAGCTGACGACCATTGTACTACACTACACAGTGCGTGCTCTACAGGCATGCGCATTAGGAACCCAAAAAATCGTACCCCTGCAAGGTGCAGAATGCAATTTCTTCCATCACAATTCTCAATTATGATTGGATGAGACAATGAAATAGTAACCAACCAGTTATCTTGTTTTTTTCTATGTTTTTATAAACATAAAAAAAAATCTGCAATGATCTTGATATGATTATTTTACATTACAATTTTATTATTAATTAGATAACAAACACAAATCCAGTGAAATGTGAAATCTAAACCACAGAAGACTAAACATATGCGATAGACCGATCCGAGGCCAGTATTTGGGGGATTCCCCCTCTTTAAATACATTCGAGTGGAGGACCTTTCACTTTGAAAAGATTCATTTTGTTATTTATTATCTAATTTTAACATTTTAAAGATTGTTCTGTAAGTCACCTGCAATTAGAATATGAAAGAGCACTTTAAATCACTCGTCAATTTAAAATTTCATATGAAAATACTGACAAAGAGGAAACAGTCCCAAATAGTCGTTTCTCTCTCTCTCCCTCGTCTATTGCTATCGTATAATGGCGGGAGTTCTAGTAGATTTAAATTTAAAGTAGGTAGATCTGTGTTGGTAGTTATTTAAGGCTGCATGTTTGTCTATGGCACAGGTCTATGGTTATTTATTAGAATTGTTTTAGACAGCATTTTGTTGATGTAAGAATGATTAGTTGGGTGATAAATTATGTAAATAAATTTTGACTTAGTTTGAGTCACAAAACATGTTTGAATTTACCAGCAATTACTACTGGATCGCAATCTTGTTGTACCTTAGAATTTGAAGGATTTTTAGGAAAACTTCTATTGCTTACTTTGATAATACTGATATAAAAAACAATTTACAAAATAATGTTAGCTTTTTACTTAGTCTTAATTGTGTCTGTATTTTTATGTTTCAAACATGTTTGTAGAAAAACTATTGTTTTACATATCTTTTTCATAAGAATTTTTAATTGCTCTTGGTCAGATGTGTATATTAAACTTAAACAAAAACTATAGTTCTATGGGTTTACAAAGAACTCAGCGCTTACTGATTCGTTTCTTAGTAATAGGCAGCAGTATGTTGTTGATAATAGCACCGTTTCGAGTTGTGAAACGAATATTGGAGTACCACAAGGATCGGTTCTCAGACCAGTCCTCTTCTGTATCTATCCAACATATAAATACCCTAAGTGAATATTCTTTTAAATTCAGGATTAAACAATATCTTCTAAACAAAGCATTTTATAGTATTCAGGAGTAAGTAGTTTATAGATTTAATTTAATTCCGGTTTTTATTATTTTCATGTTTGTTCCAAATAGCGTGCCTTGTATTTTATAACTTTACCTAATATCTTGATATGTATTCTTTAAATTAATTTTTTATAAAAAGTATTACGTAAGCTATTGCTACTTTATGATTTGTGTAAATAGGTATATTTCTGTATATTTGATACTAATAAAGATACTACTACTACTTATTACTACAGTATATGCTATCGGGATTGCGCTGATTGTTCTGAGAAACACTGATTCAAAAAATTAAAAATTTCTGGGGAACGCAACTAAAATATCTAGAACTTTCTAGTACTTCCGGTTACACCCGAAGTCGGCACCAAACTCGTTATTTTAAATGGGACACCTTGTATATTATTTGCATTTCTGAATCCTACGGAAAATTTTATGGTCACTTTGTATAGCATTCGATAGAAGTTATACACGGTGTTTCTTAAGTACAAATCAAAAATCCAGGGGGATGTGGGCAAAAATAAAGGTTTTTTGCTATATAAATGTCAAAAATTAAAAAAAAAATCAGTTTTTAATTAAACCGCTTGACATAATTTAACCAAATTCGGTGTGCATATTTAATATGACAGTAGGCATGAAATAAAAAATTACCAACTTTAGAAATCATTGATAATTATTTGCCAAAAAATATCACCCTGTATGATATTACAAATTAAGTCATCATATGCGCCATTGTATTATCTTCACTTTTTATTTATTTACGTTTATATATCGGTTTGGAAAGTAAATTAATTAACAATCGAATTATTTTTACTGATTTATTATAACAAATGTTGGAAATGGCCACTTTCAGCTAAAATACATGCTCCATATCTTCAAATTGCAGCTCAAACACGTGCAAAAATTTCAGTAGTAGCTTTTATCACATCACAACCAGCTATAATTTGTTGATGTTAAGTGCTCCTCAGATTCAATGTGAACCTTGTAAACTAATGTCTTGGGTTGTCCTCGAATAAAAAAATCAATAGGGTTCAAATCGGGCGATCTGGGTGGCCAAGGTTGACCTGGTTCTTCAGTGTCTAGTCCAATCACGTTACCTAATCTTTCACTTAAAAATTCACTAGCAGTCAAACTAAAATGTGTGGGAGCCCCATCGTGCATAAATCACATTCTTCGTATTAGGAAACACCGTTAAGTAGCTCAAGTAAAACGTTTTCAAAGATCGTGGGTTCTTGGAGGCGAGAAATTTAAATTCAAACAAATTTGAATTTCTCACCTCCAAAAATCCTCGATCTGCAAAATGTATATGCAAATATAAATAAAATTTTCATTTTTATAACTAACATCAACTTTTGACTAAGGTAAGTATTATTTGCATTATTTTGTCGTCAGGAACCTACTCCTGCTCTGTTGCATTAATTTCGAGACACCTTGTATTTTTGTAACGCAGTCTGTTTTTGTTTTTATTATTGCAAAATGAATTAACGACACATTAAGGAAAATTAAACTTTATTCCTTTTAAATACAAAAGTTCAATTTGTATAAAAGTATGTACAACAACCTGATGACAGTCATATTTACAGTCTTCACATAAAACTAAATCAAATTTGGCAGTTTTGAACACATCCTCCACGCTTACATACACCTACGATTTCTTCGTAGTTCAGGACTGCTAGTGTAGAAAGTACTAGCATCCCCATAGATCGGTTCTCTACTGCTGTGTGCAGCGCAATTGCAGTTGAACCTACTGCAGGTAGACGGCACCCGATTCGAGCTGGGAGAGATGTTAGACGATAACCTGCTCAAATTCGCCGACATATTAGCCGCACAACGGTTAGCTGTAGGACTACCGGGTGATAACATCGAACTTCTAGGATGGACATTGACGTTCACAACGGGTTGCATGTAATTGGAGTAGACTGAAATGAATTAAAACGTATAAATATTGCACAGAGTCGTCTAAAAACCGTGCTGTACTTACAGTAGAACGTAATAAGGAAAATAATTAACATGGTCGCCGCCATGGCTATCGCATATTTATAATGTTGTAGGAATCTGTATATGGGGGATCGTGTAACTCCACAAAGATGTTTATCGATGTCGCCGGTCACCTTGACAATGACCTGCAACACATTTAGCGTTTTACGTACTAGTAAAAAATATTAAAATTAAAATACAGGTATAACAAAATAAAATTGGGAAAGGTATTGCCTAAAAGCATCAAACGTTAAGAACATATACAGGGTGTACACGAACAACCCCTAAAAAATACAGGGGGGAATATGGAAATGCTTTGTTACGGAGCTTGAAATAGAAATTTAATTTTTGATTTTTTTTATAACTTCTTGATAACAAAATTGGGTACCTGGGAATTTTTTGGAGTGAGGAAACAGAATTTGGTGTTAGGTTTTATGTAGCGCTACGTACGCTATTATTATTTAATTCAATTTGCCCAAATTTTTTTAATCGTAAACTTTTCGGATTATTTATAAATAAATATTATTATTTACTATTATCTTTTCTATGGAAAAAAGGTAATCGTTGTAAATATTGTCAAAACCAACCGTTTTCCAGAAAATACGTTCGATGTAGAGTCCAGTTTTGTGCAAAAAAATTATATTTTGCAGGTTTTTTTAAAACAATGGAAAATAAAATTTCTATTTCAACACCCTGTATCTCTGTAACAAAGCATTTCCGGACCTACATTCATATGAAAAAATATTGGCGGTAGATTTGAATAAACACCCTGAAGTATTAAACCATATTATGAAGTATGTATGTGGTCCTGATGTAGCAATCCTGTTACCCTTCAATGCTCGAACGCAATATGGCTTCCTCAACAGAAAATTTGTTGCGTACCAAAAGGGTCGTGTTACCGGGACTACTGGGTTGATTTGCTCTTTTTTAAAAGGTCATATTAGATCTTTATTGGGCCTTCCAAATAGTTAAAATTAATGACATTATGACTAAATCGCCCTGTATATAAATATATTAACATGCTAGCGCTTTTTCCATTAAGCAATTACGTCTTCAGTGTAATGATTAATTTTAAAAATAAGGAATATCGTATAATATACAGACATAAAAATTTACAATTTTTTAAAAAATTTACATTAATTTGCTTAGAACTATTTGCAACTCAAAAATTTTATGCCTTACTATTACATTTGTTCATTAATTGCAAAGACAAATACACAGCCGATTCTATGACTTCAGTATACGTGAATATGTTCAGCTCAGAATTCATCAATAGAAACATTTATGTAAGTGTTTCTCTATGATTAAATTTAGTATATTGTAGATTGACACTTAAACTACTAGCCATTACTATTGGGCATTTCTGGCACTACCATCTAGGCAATATAATTATTTGTAGAAACCATACAATGTGTTTATTATAAAAAATATCAAATGCATTTTTGCAAAATATTCATTGACATTTTCACTTACCTTTTCTTTCTGCTTAGTTAACGCCGATGAAACAATAATACCCATGGCGTCTTCCATGTTAGCCAACCTCCAGTGGTAGTCGATCAGTTGTACATCGTACTGAATTGCGGTTTTGTTAACTTGTTTCCCTTGATTGATGAAAAGAATACTACTATCTGCTGGGCCCACCTAAAAATATTTTACACACTTAACGTTGCTATACGTACCTGTTTTATTGAAATTTACCTTTATTTGATCTAAGACTTCTGGTAAGGCAACAACAAACATTTGACCGGCGTTACTGTTTTCTGCAAGCTCCACTTCTGGCAACACGAAGAAATTCGGCAAAAATTTGATATTTATATGTTTGGAATATGTTTCGTTATCTTCGGTGGTCGCCCAGAGGGTTACATTTGTTTGTAAAACGGCCATTTCGCTATTGTGAATACCCAAGTTTATCAACTCGCACGCGTATTGCCCTAAAATATTTAAATATTTACCTCTTGAAAGCTTATTAAAAAAAAATTATAGTTAGTTGTTAGCCATCGATGAACATCGAGTAATAAATGAATTACACCTGCAATTATCTCTATTTAATACGACATGAAATTAACCACTAGCAGTAAATTACAAACGTATACAGGGTGGCGCAAATTTTTATATATGAATCTTTAAGTTGAATTATGTAAGACATGCTGTTATTACTTTTGTTTTTCCCTTATAAATTATTTTCAGTAATAATAATGTAAATAAATAATTTACAGTATTACATTAAAATTTAATAGGACAAAGTTTTTTCGCATTTCTACTTTTAAATTAGATGTAAATGTAATGTCATAATTGCATTTCAGGGCAATTCTAATAAAACGTCCTGTATCTCTTATACTACTACTATGAACTGCTATTATAGCATCACCAGAGTTCCCTACAAAAAAAAGTGGGGGGCATTGTGACCTCAATGTCTAGACCGTCACAGTGGTGTTTGCATAGAAAATTGAAGCCATTTATAATCCTTTATGCTTTTACAGACTATCACTATCTTTTTAGTTCCCTCTGCAATTGAAGAAGAATTAAATTAATTAATTAAATAAATTCTTTCGCAATAGCAAAATGCAAGTAAGAAGTATTTAATAGTGCTTCTTTCTTGTGATTGTTAAATAAAGTGATACATTTGACCTACTATTCTTTTTTTTCTATGTATAACTATTTGGTCCTTTAACGTAGAATGCTGTCATAGTTGTACCTTATATAAATGAAGATGGAAATATTCTATAACTATACTCGCACTGGAGAGCATGCCGACAAATTTAGTTCTGTAGACAGACATATCGGTGATCCCGAATAATGTGCAAACATATTGAGGGTAGACTGTACTACTATATACAGGGTGTCCAGAAACTCTCCTGACAAACGAAGATTGGAGATTCCTCAGATAATTTTAAGACAATTTAACCCAATTCATTTAGTCCGAAAATGCTTCCTAAGGGAACTAGAGCTTTTTGAAGATGGCGCCTTGTAAATAGTTTTGTTTAAATACCTCCAGAACGCTTCTACTTAGAAAAACAAAAACTGGTACGCTTGTTTAGCCTTCAGAGATGAATCGATTCCATCAATTGAGAATTTCTAGTACCGGTCATAGGCGTCCGTTTTGGGTAGGTCAACGGTTATTTTAACGCATAACTTTTTTTGTCTTTAACTTTTAAGCATTTGTGACACTAGATTATTAAATTTTCAGGTATTCTAGTACTAAAAGGTACTGTTACTTTAAGTCATTAGGATACACCGTTTTCTAGAAAAACGGATTTGAAAATTTTCGTTGAAGTTGAAGAAGTGAAATTTCCCAAGGTATTAAATACCTTAGTAAATTTACCAAGGTATTTAATACCTTGGTTTAATACCTTGGGAAATTTCACTTCTTAACTTTACTAGTGCTTTTGAGGAATGTGTCACTGAATTATTGCCTAGATATGATGAATTAATTTGTGGTGGAGATTTCAATATTGATTGTTTAAATGAGACAAGTAGTAGCTACAAAAATTTACAGGAAATATTCATTAGATGTGGTTTAATTCAAATTGTAAATGAGCCCACTAGGGTAACTGATAGCAGTGTAACTTTATTAGACCTTTTTATACTCTCAGAGAATGTTAAATTTACTGACTGCAAGGTAAATGACTTGTCTAATTTATCTGATCATGATCTTATATTTTGTACCATAACTATTGCAATAAAAGAGATGCGTCAGATTTTTCATACATATCGTAGTTTCAAAAATTTTAATAGAAATGATTTTTATAATGACCTCGTAAATTCTGATATAAGCAATATTCTATTTGTTAACAATTTAGATTTGAAAATGGTAATGTTTAATGATTTAATTTTGAACTTATTTGATAAACATGCGCCTATGATTACATCTCGAATTTCAAAAAAACGTAACCCTTGGCTAACTGACAATATTAAATATTTGATTTCCTTAAAAAATAAGTCATTACAAAAATACAAAAAATCTAAAAAGCCGGAGTATTGGGAATATTATAAAAACTTAAGAAACTTTACTAACGCTTCAGTAAATAGAGAAAAAAGGGCTTATTTAAATTATAAAGTTAATCAAAATTGTAATAAAACAGTTTGGAAAGATCTTAAAGACTTAAATATCTATAATTCATCTTCAAAAGTTGAAATTCCATCTAAATTATCTAATGTCAATGAAATTAATAACTTTTTTGTGAATTTGTCTAATAATTCAAATGAACCTCACGAAGATACATTAAGTTTTTATCGTAATAGTGTAAGATCGAGGGTGGATACGTTTAATTTTAGCATGGTTACAAATGAAGTGGTTCGTGAAACTTTGTATTCTATAAAAACTGGTGCTTTGGGGCGGATTCAATCAATTTAACTATGATTTTATTTTGCTGTCCTTTATAATACCTTATATTACCCATATTATTAATTTCTGTATAGAGAAGAGTCAATTTCCCTCTTGTTGGAAGACTGCTTATGTAATACCCTTTCCTAAAATTAGTAATCCTAGAGAGTTTAAGGATCTAAGACCGATAAGCATATTACCAGTTTTGTCAAAGATATTGGAAAAAGTTTTAAATTTACAAATAAGAAATCATCTGGAACAGTTCGATATTTTGCCGTGCAGTCAATCTGGGTTCAGGCCAAGTCATAGTTGCACAACTGCGTTGTTAAAAGTGACTGATGATATTCTGTCGGCACTTGATAACAATAAGTTAACTGCTTTAGTTTTATTAGATTATTCTAAAGCGTTTGACAGGATAAATCATCGGTTGCTGTTGTCAATCTTGCATTATTATGGCTTTAGTGATTATGCTGTATTAATGATTCAATGTTACTTATCTGGTCGTACCCAGAAGGTTATGTTAAATGGATTATTTTCAGATTCTTTAAATATTAGCTGCGGAGTTCCCAAGGCTCCATACTGGGACCGTTGTTATTTATTATTTACACTTCGAACTTTCAGTCATACGTCACCTTTTGTAATTCTCACTGTTATGCAGACGATTACCAGCTATATTTTTCTTTTGGTGTTGATGACTTGGATGATGCTTGTTTGCAAATTAATGCTGATTTAGAGTCCCTAATTACAGCATCAAGTAACCACTCCTTAACAATAAATCCTAATAAGTCAACGGTGTTGCTGTTTGGTAAAAAAACACAATATCAACGGTGTTTACCTAATTTAAATATAAAAATTGGCAATGAGCGATTGAATGTAGTAACTAATGCTCGCAATTTGGGTCTGCATATTGACAGTTTCTTGCGATATAATGAACATGTTAATAAATGCATAAGAAAAGCTTACTGTAATTTAAAATTAATTTTTGGCTGCAAAGATTTATTAAACAAAAAAACTAAAATATTATTGTGTAATTCGCTTGTACTAAGTCATTTTAATTATGCTGATGTAGTTTTCCATGGCAGTTTAACAGCTATTTATAAGAAACGTATTCAGACTTTACAAAATGCGTGTGTAAGGTTTATATTTAGTATAAAAATTTTTAGTCAGTTTCACATAAAATTAAGGAATTAAATTGGCTCACAATAGAAAAGCGTCGAATTCTGCATAGTTGTTTATGATATATAAAATCATTACCACAAAGACCCCTAAATATTTATTTAATTGCATTCAATTCCGAGGTAATGCTCACAGACTAAATATTAGATTTAGAAATGTTTTAACCGTTCCTAGACATTCTACCTTTTTATACAGAAGGTCCTTTTCATATTTAATTTCTAAATACTACAATAAGGTGCCCGCAAAATTTAAAAATCTCAACATTAATAGTTTTAAATATAAATTGAAAGAAATGTTGCTTAATGATCAGTTTTCATAAGCAATTGTCTGTTTACCTGAGTCCATATACAGCGTTATTATTATTAGTACATATTATTATTGTTATTTTTATTCTATTGTGGATATTTCTGATTTTTGTTCAGTTTGTTAATATTATGTTTTATAATTAAGTATAGTGTATTATGTGTCACCAATTCTATTAAATGATAGGTACCCTTTATTTTTGCACAAGCAACTCGATTACTACACGAAATTAAAGTATCACAGGAATGTTTCTCATAGTTTTTTTATTATATGTAACAATTCTTCATATATTATTATTAATTATAGTAGGTGTCTGATGTATGAAATACTTTAGTATTATATATTTAGGGTTAAGTGGAAGAGCGAGTTTCCATTCTTTGAATGGATAACCGAACTTCGCCCTTTCATCACTTCATAATTAATTATTTGATATGAAATTTATATTTTTTTTATAGGTGATGAATAAAGTCATTTATTATTATTATTATTATTAATTTCAAAGTCTTTGGAACTCTTCAAGGGGGTTCATATCAAAAAATTTTATTTGAAGGAACCCTATTAAAATTGGTCGTACCATCTACCCTCAATTTTTTTGCACATTATGCGAGATCACTCTGCTTAAATAGAACATTTCATAAAACTTGCAAATGTTTTCCCCATTTTGAGAAATATTTGGGATTGTTAAGGAAAGTGGTACATTTGAACTACTACTATCTAATACAGGGTTAACTATGACTTAGTACAAATATTTTAAGAGGGGATAGGAAAAATCAGAATTAACGGTATCACCGTTCAAAAATATTCCAAACTTATTTATAAAGCGAAAAAAAATTTTTTTCAAAACCTTATTAACCCCTAATTTCTCGGCGACTATGCCGCCTGTCAGCTTCGAGGTTAGGTATGTTCTGCCAAAGTGAAAGTTGTCAAAGGTAGTGACAGAGCACCGCGTTGCCACGTATAACGATTTACGGCGCTTTTAAATAAAGTTTTATTTACAAAATACTAGATTATTTAATGAGAAACCCGATATGGTACCTAGCACTGAGAGTAAAACCCACCTTACTGATACTTCCAGGACTGATATTTGGAGATTTCAAGAAAGTTGAATTATTTTCTGTTTTCTAACTTGTTTACATTATAACTTGTTGTAAAAATTGTTATACTTGCTGGGGACGTCTTGGTTTCCCTCAACCATTTCATAAATAAAAATACTTTTTCTGTAGGTATATCTATTGTAGTTTAAAAATGCTTTATTTTTATGTCACTAAGTAAAAAGAAGTTTCATAGAATTTTAAAAGTATGAAATTGGTTCTTTTTATTTTCAAGTTAGGTACATACGTATTTAAAACTCCAGCACGTGTAAAACAACATTCGTGGGCGTTGTACAATTCGTACAAATGTACGAGGATTTGGCATATTCTGTCTATTTGGAAAACGTCTTTGATATTCTGCTGCTGCACGCTATGCACTTTCGTCGCACTTCCCATAAATTAGTACCATATCCGTAATTTCATGATTACGAATTTGAATGTGCGAAAAGCAAATACTGAAAACTAATAATAGTAACGATATTAACAATTGTTAGTGTAATATTTTCTTTGTTAATTAAATAAATACCCAATAACGTTTTACTACTTTCTTTATTTCGCACTTCCTATCTTTACAACAACTCAAATCTGACACACCTCTTCCTCTTCTTCTTACATTCTTTCTGATCTACATTTTACAAAACATATATTTATGCCTACTTACTAAGAAATTTTTATTAGCAAAATAATTGTCCACACAATAATCGACCATGTTTGCATATAATAATATTGTAGTATTATTATTTTAAATATCCCGAGGCGTTCACAGTGCTCTGTAATATTACTTTTCTGACCACTACTGTTTGGCATTTGTAGAGTATTAGACACAATGCAACCAACAACACAGTATAGGTTTATATCGACTGACAAGTGCTATGTGCGTAACCCCATGTCACGGAGGAAATGTCAAAACAATACTAGAATGAAGAAACCCACGATCGTACATAAAAGAAGATAATATTGATTATATTGATTGCCATAAGAATATTTATCTGAAGAATATTAAGTTCTCGGTGCAGGCGGACCGAATGCTGAACGGTGGCGTTGACAATGTAATTTTAGTTTTAAGTTTTTAGTGACAGTTTCAGTTTTAAACGTTTTATTCATTAAATAATGGATGGTTGCGATATATTGGAACATGTGTAGTTTTCCACAATTATCTTTAAACGTACGTGGAGATATTTCCTAGAATTGAGAGCAATGCAGTGGAGTGACCGTTATCGGACAAAATTTTATAAATTAAAAACTGCCACGGGTGTATTCGAGGTTTTCTGTTAGTATTTCTTTCACAATCAATTTTCTTAAAATAAATGGGCAATTTTATTAACTTTGTGGCGAGTAATTCTGACGGACCTGTAATGAGTGAAAATGAAGTTTAGGCAGTTTGGAACGAAAAACGAATGCAAAATACTCTAGCTAACCGGATTAACTGTTATCTATCAGGTACTTAGGTATTATTATTAATAAAAATGTTTACTTTCGTTGTTTCTACATTCGGCAACGTTGTGAGAAACGACCGCATGGTACCTAGTTGCACAGAACATATACCTAGTTGACATATGAAGCCATCTTGACGATGACTGATGACATAGGCTCATACTTTCCGTAGGAAAAGAGGGTTGTGCCCCATTTTTTTAACATCGAGCTAGAATTCCGAAATAAATTTTTTATTGTCTTTTAGGCCTCCCTGAGCACGTGGTTACAATTTTTGTACTTAGTCATAGTTAACCCTGTATAAGTGTAATTGAAGCTTCAAATATGGAATTATAATATATGGTGTAATTGAAGTTGTCGATATGTATAGTTTGTTGACGCAAGTGTCAGTTTCTATTGACAACAAATTGTCAATTTTTTTTTAAAAATATAGAAGTAAATTCAAAGAAAAAAAGTGGAAACGTGAGGAAATACATCATTTCATTTTTATTGTAATTGTAGTATGCGAAGAGAATACTGAAAAACTAAGAGAATTTTACGCATCTAGTAAAACGATATACAGTGCCTTCATAAATGATTACAAGCCACGTGATCAGGGTCGAGATTCTCAAATCAATCACAGAGCAATTCAGATGCGAATATCCTGTCACGGAATTTGCCCCACTCACTCCCAAACCGACGACTGTGGCACCGCGAATTGCCTAAGATTGCCCCGATCGCCCCTCCGTCATTCTGGTAAACAAACAACATGCGTGAATCGAGGCGTTACTAGAAAATCGTGGAAACGGCGAGAAAGCGTTCAGTCGCACGAGAAAATGGATCTAGAGATACTGGAATATACCTGGAATATTCTGGGTCTATAAAAGAAGAATAAACGGCCGAGTTAGTTAGTCTTGTATAAGTCTTGTATTGTGTTGAATTGAAGTGTTTAGTTAGAGAGATCAAAGTGATTTAGATAGCGAATAATTAAATAAGTGTTTAGTTGACCTGTAATTAGTAGTCAGTAGTGTACTGGTTAGTTAATAAAGAAGTAATTAATTAACGGATTGTTTTTCTGGAAGTAAGAGAAAAGACGGATTGGGAAATCCGTGACAATCCTTTTTCTCACTACGGCAATTGAGAGAGACAAGAAATCTATTTGCATACGAGCTGTTCTTTGAGAATCACAGTCCTGGTCACGTGGCTTGTAATCATTTATGAAGGCACTGTATTAGATGACTGAAATATGGGGTACAAAGGCCATACTGTGTCAAAAGTTTTACAGGATGGTAATATTTGCAGCAAGAGAAAAAAAAATACTCCAGAAAAAGTTTCATCAGCCTAAATACCTTGCCAAATTTCACTTCCTAATATAAAACTGTTTAGAAATTAAAGGGGCTCATATCAAAAAATTCTACATGAATGACCCCTATTAAAATCGGTCGTGCAATCTAATCTCAATTTCTTTACACAAATAGAACATTCACTAAAGCTTGCAAATATTTTTCCCATTTTGAGAAATACCTGGGATTGATAAAGAACGTGGTACATTTGAACTACTACTCTTTTATTCCTCATATAACTGATCCTTACTGTAATGTCATAGACTGTTATCATCTTTAAGTGACTATATCCTCCAATGTTATTAAAGAGAGATATGTTTGCCTGATAGAACTGTACATAAATAAAATAAAATTAATAAGTATACCTGTCTCCGGAACCCAACTGTTGGTCACATTAAAAACTTGATCGATACTAATGGGTGAGGTTTCGTTGGAAAATTCTAAGTAACATTTGAAACCTGATGGACTGACCAGTTTACGAACGTCTGTACGGCATCTCCAGCCCTGAATCTGAAACGAAACAAGAGTTAATAAAATGTAGATGACAAAAATTTGTTCTGTCGCATTTACTTACCAAATTATTTGTTTTTAGTCCTATGCTCTTTTCGCTCTGCAAAACCAGCACCACCCTGACAATGCTCTTCTTTTCCCCATTCGTCAGTATCAAATTTGGGTCATCCAAGAATTCTATCTCGCTGACGGGATAAATTGGGATGTGAATGGGTGCGGATTGGAGGTAGGTATGTGTTAAAACTACCACTCCCTCTCGGTTGCCAACAAATCCGATGTCGAGTGCTGGATTAATCATCATCAGTGAATTGTCGCTGCTTTTCCAAGTGCCCGGGGTGTTGAATTCGGATACGACAGGCGTCCACAAGCATATAATATCCCCACTCGTCAAGTGGTCTAAAGCGGGCTTGACGGACTGTTCTACGTTAATTTTTACATAGTCGGCGGTGTTCTGAATTCCTATAAAATAAATTAAAACAGATTAGAAAGTTATAAACCAGGAATTGTAGAAAGATATTGCATAGGCTTTTATACTAAAAAACTAAATTTAAAGTAACTTTACAAAAATCTGAAATTTTCACAAGTAAAGATAATCGACACCACAAAATATGTCCACCTTTCACTATTAAATACTATGTAAAGAAACTTACCCTCCGCCCATCCTTTTAACATCGTATTTCCAGGCCTTTTGGTATGTATCCAAACGGAAGCGTTGTCGCTGCTCTCAACCACCTTCACCAGATCGCAACGACTTGGACTGACTTTCAACTCTTTAGGCCCCGCATGAAACTTGTTTCCAAGATTGTCGTGGAATGTAGCCCTGAGTTGAAACTCAGTACCCAAGGGAATGGTCCTCAGAGGACTGTCCGAATGTATGCGCCAATTGGCTAGTACGTTCAGGTTCATGTAATAGATGGTTTTCACTTCGACGACGATGGATAAACGTTGTTTCTGTCCTTGATCGTCTGTCGCTATGGCCATTATGAGGGCATGACCCAGAACGCCGTAAGATTTTAAAAGGCCGGTAGGAGATATAGATATTATCATATCTGAAGACGTAACAGATTTATCGGCCAAGAGTTCTCTGGAAGGTACACGGTCTCCTGCTAACCTATATTAATAATTTAGAATTTGGGTTATTGTATGTTTGAATTTTGAGATTGGATATTTACTCGATAGCCCCTTAAAGCCGATTCCCATTTAGAGGTTTTTAGCAGGATTTTGACCCCGGGGTTTTATGAAAACGCATCAGCTGTTTCCAAGAGTTTTTTCAAGGTTGTGAGCGAAATGTTACATGCATACAAATTTGTGGGTTTTTCCAAGGATTTTGTAGATGGGTCAAATCTAGTTATTTTTATGTTTTTTATGTAATAATTCAAAATGTTTAAATTTTACTTATTTTTGATTTACTTATGAACACAGAACATGTCTATGAAAATCAGAGTAACATAAAAATATCGTAATGTAATGCCAATAAAACAAAAAAAATCTCTAATGTGCCATTAGTTTTATAGGCTTATGTGCAAAGCTTTTAAAACCAATGTTATGCGCAAAATGCAATGTCACCAACCCACAAATCTAGTGACTATTCAAGAAAAACCCACTATCCACTGCAAAAAATAGAACATGCTCTTATTTCAAGGGTAAATACCCAGGGTTTTTTATAAGACTCAAAACGCATATGTATTGAAAAATCTTAGGATGCAGGGTGAAAACCGAAGTCAAATCCCATGTGGACAAGATTTATTTTTATTTTTTTTTAATAAGATGCCATTGGCTGCTAGTGTTTCATAAAATTCTACTGTATTTATTAAATTATTTTGACGGGAAATATTATATTTCCTGATCAGATGAAAAGTGAGACAATACGTAGCGGTGTTCAAATTAAGACATGTTTTTTTCTGCTTTAATTACTGAAGAAATGGTTTGCTAAAAAAAGGTTTATATTTGCTAATTTACTAGATATTTACTGTTTAACAAAATTAGACCAAGTTCAGTCACTAATTCATCAAGTTTTCTGTACCCTTTTCTATATTATTTATTAAAGCCATTTTATGAAAAAATGTATATTTATTAATAAGACACTTTTGAAACAATATTATAGTGTTTAATTAAATTGTACAGGTTCAAAATAAAAGCAGACGAGATCATGAGATCATCACGATGATGACGATAGTGACTATCATACAGATGAATACGATAAAAATTGAAGATGATGGTGAAAATTAAAGAAGTTGAAGAAATTAAAAATAATGAAGAAATTTAAAAATCATGATTAAGATTGAAGATGACCAAGACTGAAAATGATATATAATTTTTAACCTTTACTGAATCTTCTGATAATATATTTTATAATTAAACAAACAAATGCCTTTATGAGACATGGTCTTTTGCAAAACTATGATGGGCTCAAATTAAAACTTTACCTTTCTTTTTTTATTTATTGAATTGGTAAAAAAAATATATACTAATTTAACAGATACCATTTTTACACTTTATTTTCATAATGTTTAACAAAACTAGACAAGATCATTATTTCCTTTTTTCTTGATGAAATATTTTTTATTATATACTAACCAGCATGGAGTGCTCAAGCACATAATTCCTATTGTAATTGTAGTATGCGAATAGAATATTGAAAATCTGAGAGAATGTCATGCATCTAGTAAAGCGATATATTTGATGGATGAAAAAACAAAGGCCATACCGTGTCAAAAGTTTTGCAGGATGGTAATATTTGCAATAAGACAGAAGCATTTTTTAGATGGATTTTCTACAAGATTAAAGATGTCTTCTGGAAACGGGCAAATATTGATAATAATACATATTGGAAGCGATACAGGGATTCTTCGATAATGGTTTGCATGTTTTTGAATCACATAGGATGGAAAATTACCATGAAGATATGAAAAGTGACGTATTTAAAAAATGTTTTAATGTTTTAAACCACGAGCAGTGACGAATAACACATCTTATCCATCATCGCAGAAGGATCGAAAAGTTACTGACATCAGCATGGAGCAAAGTAGACATTATGAAGTAGTTAAAACCAAAGAGTATTTAATATACTGAGACCATGCTACAGCACAATAATTATTAAAAGTTGTCCAATACATTAAGTATGTAGTGAATGAGATGAATAAAGCTTGAGAAATATACTCCATTTACTACCACACAATTGTGAATTAAATCCAATAGTTACTTTAGGCATTAATAAAAAATAAACTATTACAAAATAACACCACCTTTAAATTAAACGATGTGAAATTATTATTACATGAGGCTAAAAATCATGTCACTGTTAAAACATGGTGCAAGTGTATTGAGCATATGCAGAAAAATCGATCGGGTTATCGATGCTCAAGAGAACATCGTTTTACCAGAAACACTTTAGTATTTCAAATGTTGTTAAAAATCTATTTGAACTTTTCTTGATAAAACTGACAACTAAGTTGACTCATACCAATATAAAAGTTTTAAATTTAGAAATATTATCAGGTGTATTATCTAATCTAAAAAAAAGGGAAAAAAGATAAAGAAGGAAGTAATATATGTGAGAGATGAAAGTGGCAATCTAATTAGAGAGGAAACAGAAGTGAGAGAAAGATGGAGGCAATACTTTGCAGATATGTTGAATGAAGAGAGTGTAAGGGAAGAGGAGGTGCACGAGGAGATGATACCGGGAAGAGAAGAGGAAGGGGAAGTAGAAGAACCTACAAAAAAGGAAATAGATATAATTATAGAAGCTCTAAAGAATAACAAAAGTCCAGGAAAAAACGGAATAACAGCAGAGAACATTAAGTACGCAGGAGACGATTTAAGACAGAGAATATACGAAAATTATACAAATGATCTGGAGAAGAGAATGTATGCCTGAAGATTGGAGAGATGCTATGATTATACCAATCTTAAAAAAGGGAGATGCAACAGACTGCAGAAACTATAGGGGTATATCATTGTTAGATATAGGGTATAAAATTATGGCAACGTTAATAAAGCAGAGAATAGAACCTATAGCAGAACGACAAATAGGGGAGTATCAAGCAGGTTTTAGAAAGGGAAGGTCAACAACGGACCAAATCTTCATGGTGAAGGAAATGCTGACTACATGCTATGAGTATGGGATCAAAGCAATGGTTTTATTTGTGGACTTTAGGAAAGCTTATGATTCGATCAAAAGGAATAAACTAAGTAAAATTCTGGAACAATTTGGGATACCAACTAAACTGATTAGGCTATTGAAAATGACCTTAGAAAATACTAAATCCAAAGTACGAATAAAAGGTGAATGTTCGGAAGGCTTTACTATTGATACAGGACTGAGACAAGGAGACCCACTCTCAACGCTTCTTTTTAATTTAGTACTAGAAAAGGTCATAAGAGATAGTGAGTTGAACAGAGAAGGACACATATTGTTTAAAAGTCACAAATAGTAAGTTATGGAGATGACGTGGCCATTATTGCTAGAGATAGTAGGGAATTAGAAGAAGTAACGAGAAACTTGTGGAGGAAACACGTAAAGTGGGATTGCAGATAAATCAAGAGAAAAGTAAGCTTTTGAGAATAGGAAAACAAAAAAAGGATACTAAATTTTAAATTGAGAACAGAGCATGGAGAGATGGAGTTTGAGGAAGTTCAAGAATATGTGTATTTGGTGGCGCTAATAACAGCTAACTGTGATGAGGAGCAAGAATTTAATAGGAGAATAATAAAAGCAAACAAAAGTTCGGCAGCAGTCAACCACCAGAAGAGTATAATTTAGAATCTATAAAACAATTTTGAGATCGACAGCGTTGTATGGCAGTGAAATCTGGATCCTCAATAGAAGTCAAGAGAAAACCTGTTAAGGTAGGAAAGGAAGATCTTAAGAAGAATTCTAGGTGGTAAGAGGACAGAGGAAGGCTATGTAAGGAGAAATAATAAGGAAATATATGGAATGTACCAGGCACCAACAATAGATGAATTTGTAAAAGCCAGGAGAGTGCAGTGGCTAGGGCATCTAGAACGTATGGAGGATGAAAGGGCAGTTAAGAAAATAGTAGGGAGTAAACCTAACTACAAGAAAAAAGAGGTAGACCGAGGAAGCGATGGAGAGAGGCAGTGGCAATAGATCTAAAGGAGAAAAATGTAACGGATTGGAAAAGAAAGGCGAAGGACAGAATGGAGTGGAGGAGAATAACACAGCTCTGGGCCTAAAAGGCCTGTAAACAGCTTTATATGTATTATCTAATGTCTTGAAATTGGCAAAAATTGTGCATTGGCCACAACATAAAAGTTTCCAACCTAACACACATACTAGTTTTAAATCATGAAAACCTAGGTTGACTAGATATACTTTTACGAACACTGATAGGGACTTTAGAAATACTTACATGTAAACAATTTTTGCTGAGGTATAATCTAAATTCGTTTGAAGTTGGATTTCCGAGAAAGGCGCCATTAATAGAGACCTTCCAGGAAAATCTGGAGCAACCAGAGTGAATTCTTGGATAGTCTCGATATCCAGATATGCCGACAGCATAACAGTGTCAACATTGAACTTGTTGGCTGTGCGGCCAGGTACCGTCGCGTTGACATATAATCGGGTTTTTCCTGGTTGCAAGGCGAAAACCTTGATAGCTACCCTCGCCGGCCTCTGTTTGAATACACCTATCGGATGAAATACTCCACTCAGATCAACCAAAAGTTTGTCGTCAACGTTCCATCTGAAAAGTATGGGGGGATTCTCAAGACTTCCTAGAATTAACGGAGATATGTCTGGAATTCCCCAACACCAAAATGGTACCATGGCTCCGACTCTAAATCTTGTTAGAGGCGCCAAAATTTTTAAGGCTTGCAGTTCGACAACCTTCAGTTCTACAACATCCTTAAAAAAAAGCATTATAAATAATAATATTGCAGGTAAAGGCGACTTAAGCAGACGGAAGTTTTCAAATTACGCTTACTTCTGAATAAATTAGACTTTGCCCTGTAGACGGATGGATTCCAACAGCCTTGGCTAAAATTTTCGTTGAACCTAATGCAAGTCCTGTGATGACGCCTCTTTCGGTGATACCTAAGAATAAAATACGCATAAAAACGCCACTGTTCCAATTTTACGTTGAAGGTTACAACTTACGGATGGTCTTGGGTGAAGTGGTTGTAAATATTATATTGGTATTTGGTTGCGGTCCTCCTTTTATGGACAACTGAAATTCGACACCGACAAGAATGGTAGCATTTCTCGGAAATATTCTCAGAGGGTTAAAAACTTGCAAATCAAACGGAGCACTGTGGATGTCTTCATCACTACCACTTACGGTAAATACAAGTTTTGTATCTCCTACCTCGGTACCTAAAAAATTTGTCATCAAATGAAGAAACAGATAAGTAACCACAAAATAGCTTATTATACAAGCTGTCCAGAAACTGAGTAAGTTATACTTAGGATCGTGATTCATCTTGATATATCGCAACAGTCACCATTACGAAACTGTATTCAGACTATACTTGTGGAGAGGATTGGCAACATCGAATGGAATAGAAGTACGTTGGCTTAGGTAAATGTGAGAAATTGATATCGGTCGGCATTTGACCATCCCCCTAATTAATGAGGTTTTTCAAGTTTCCTTCAGTGATTAGGTCTACCAACGTAAGTCATTTCTGGGTGCAAATGCGGTCTGCTTATTCCACCCCCTCTCCTGTACAAGTCATTGACTCCTGAACTAACTTTGTGATTTGAATGAGAGGTACAGATGATTATTATACCTTGTGCATTATTGTACTTTTTAAAGCCCCTGACTTGACAAATAAATAAATACTATGTTTAAATTAAATGGTTTTAAGTGTTATTTGATAATGGTGCAACCAGTAATTTATATTAAACATTGTGATTGAATTGGTCAGAATTACAAGAAAAGTTCCAGAGAATATTTTATTGTAAAATTATTAGAGGTTGAAAAAACTGTTTTTTTATTTTGAAAATGGCATATCATTTTTTTTAATAACTCACCAGGCCCATTTTTTACACAGTGAAAAAACTAAATATCTACAACTACAACTTTGTATCTCAAAAGTAAACGTTTTTTAAATATAAGTAACAAACTATCATTGTTTCCTTTCTGAAATTTGATGAAAAAATTTTTAATACCGTGAACATTTTCTGATGTTTATCTGCCAGTAACAAAAAAACACATGTAAATATGCACAAATACATAAAAAACTGCCACACTAAGTATGTATCTAGCAATGTAAAATTCTAAGGTTTGGTTCAGTTTTAATGACTAATTTTTGTCTGAGTCGAGAGTCCAATGGAGCTATGGCAATCGTACAGGATTTTATAATTAAAGACTGCCGGGAGTGCATTTCAAGTTTTCTATTAGTAGGTATTCCTTACATTAAATATAAATTTTCTTAGAATAAATGGGTCTACTATTTAACACGGACTGTGTATTCTATTAGTGGATAATTCTGACGGACCTGTAATGAGTGAAAATGTAGTTTTTGCAGAGTGCAACGAAGGAACAAAGAACAAATGCAAAATACTGCAGCTAATTGGACTAATTGTTATCTATCAAGTATTATTATTAATAAAAATGTTTATTTTCGTCAGTTCTACAGTTAGCAACATTACAAAAACGACCGCATAGTAGTTTATATATCTAAGCCATCTATGACAATGGTTGTCATGGGCATCCATTTTCCCGCTCGATTTTAAAAATATGGGAAAAAACTCAGTGTTCCCCATTTTTTAAACATCGAGCTAGAATTGTGAAATAAATTTTGGACTGTCTTTTAGGCCTCCCTCAGCACGTGGTTAAAATTTTTGTACTTAGTCATAGCTAACCCTATATATTTTTTTTCATTAATATCGCACTTACCTGTAATAACAAAATGTATTTCGCCAATCCCCCAAGGTTTAGCCGGATTGATTTCTGCCCTAATTATATTTGCTATGCTGTTTTGAAACGCAGGCCTCAAATCGATCATGTTAGGGTCAGGAATGTCCATCAAATTGTCATTTTCATCGTATAGTCGGACGATACAAGATATACACTTTCCAATCTCTACTTTATCTGCCATCTCCACTCTTATAATGCCCACGGAAACGACACTGATGACTAGGGTTGCCGGCCTAGACACCAAGCACAAATCGATGACCTGGACGGTGAGCTCTCCTGATCTAATGGGAATAATTTCTATTTCTTTCGAGCTTTCCGTGTACTTAACTGTAGCGATATCGTCTGCGCTCAAGGCCAATTCGAAGTAACCCGAGCCTTGTTTGACAGTCACTACTTGTTTATTTCCGGGATGATTAAAAAGCGTCACCATATTCGGAGAAATTACCGTGTTATTCACTAAGTACAAGTCGAGAGAGGCTGCAATTGGTGCCAACTCAATGTCACTGTCTTCCTCAGTCTTAAATGGGGGTGATTCGGGAGTAATATCGTAGGCTCTCAAAACACTGAATTTATAACCGCTAACGCTGACGTTTACTTCTAAATCTCCCACTTCTATGCTGGGTTGAAGAGACTGATAACTTTTTAGAGCAATCGGAGCAGTTCCTATTGTGATGTTTTTTGGGAAGACCCCATTTTTGCTTAGAAAATCTGCACCATTACTTGGCGTTACTACCCAGTCGAAGTTTAAACTGGAGATATTTAAAAATTTATTTCCACAGTCGTCATAGATGGCAACATCTAAATCGATGTTTTTTGTGCTTTGAACTACCACGTTCCCTGAACCCAAGTCCATCGGGCAGGCATTAATGTTTGCTATTTTCAATTCCGGCTGGAGGGCAAGTTTCCTCGGTTTCCCACAAGTAACTCTTGTGGTCACCGAGCTAGATGGGGAATTGCAATTGGTTGCAGAAGGTGAATTAGATATTATCAGTTTTACATCCGTCTCACCCAATTTGTGGCAAAGAACTTGCACCACACTGAAATCCTCTCCAGGCAGTGTGAATAACTGAGTGACATCATCCGCCGTTACAATATTGGGATCTTCGCTCACCACCACTTTTTGGTGATCTCCGGGTCTACCTATGAAAGGCCTTGGACCGCCAACATAAAGTAAGTTAATAGTTGTACCCACAGCCAGCACTATGTCTCTTTTCGGTTCCAATAACTTTAAGGGTTGGTAAGCACTAACTGTTACAGAATCTTCTAGGGCCCTGCCATCTTGAAAGTACGTAACTGTTACCTGTAAAGAGATAAATATGTATGTCCTACACATTTTTTATTTGCTTATTCGACTGTATTGGAAACGAAAACTAAGCTTATGTGTTGTTCTGGAAGGATACATTAAAAAAATTCTGTATGTTTGACATGTTATTTATTTTTTAGATATAGGCCGTTTATGAAAATTTAAGTCGTATTTCTAAATAAATACATTTTTCTCGTTAAACAAAAGATACTAACTAGAAGTACGCAGGTATGCTTATAAAAGTTATTAGAACTGAACCTCGTGGAGAATTTTTTGTTTGTGTGCACAAGAAATCGAGAACACGGGACAATTATGACAATTATAATTCATGGACGAACCAGTTATAAGTCGAAGAAATGCACTCCATAGGGGAAAAGCCTTCTGTGGCTATAAAAAATGCTTCTCATTGTCATATGGTGTACTCTCCAAAAAGTCAATTGTATCTCAATCATTTACAAAAAGTTAAAGTCCAATGTGTACAACTTTGTGAAAAACAGAGCAATAAGCTTTAGATCAAAACTTTACTGACCATATACTTGTGGCAGATGGAATTTACTTGTTCTAGCATTATTAATATTCATAACTCACACATTTAGAGTATTGAAAATTTACATGCTTTTAAACAGACTCATTTTCAACAAGATTTTTCAGTTAATTTGTACCGTGAATGAATAACCTATTAGGCAACTTATTCTGCCTAATCGTGTAATTAAAAATATTAAATGTTTGCCGTGATATGTGGTCTCATCAACAGGAGAGATTATAATTTATTATTGAATGATGGAAAATATTTTGGAATTCTTGATCGCTTCAAATAAAAACAAAAATATGTAAGTTAGAGAAAAAAACATAGGGTCCAAATGATGAGTTAATAGAGATAATGTGTTCCGATTCTACAGGCATTGCAAAATCAGGCATTTAACAAACTTTAGAAAAACAAAAATCATGGAGTGTGAAAGCCAAAAAACAAGCAGTTGTAGAAAAATAGAAGTAAATCAAGATGCAATATATATCATTCATCACTGTTTTTTTTTCAATGAGTTGCCAAAACTATCGAAGAAAATGAAATAATTCCTAAAATAGGCAAAGACATATTCACAAATGTTTTACATACTATGAAATTTCAATACGGAATGGAGAATAGACTATCTGCAGGAAATCAAAAAATATTGACAGTAAGGAAGAAAAGTTATACCTAGCAAACCTTTTTAAGAGTGTAAGTATTCATTTTTCTACTATAACCACAGTTTATTATACAGTTCGTTGAGTGAAGGTTCCAGAGGGTGTGGCTAAATCGCGGCTAAATGCGCAATGAACACCAATGAAATTCATATGTACACGACGAAGTGGGAGAAATTTTATTTCTTGACAAATCATCGTGCCCCTTGAGCGCGCGAAGGTGCGCGGCTAAATGCGCAGTCGTCTTTTGGCCGTCTAAAAAAATTAAATCTGGGACCTCGACATCAAAGGAGCCTACGTGAAAACGCCGGACTGTATAATAGACTGTGCTATAACCACAAATGTAAAAATGTCTATATTAGTGCTCCATTCATACCTACCTTGTTTATATACAAGGTGTTTCCTATAATTGCTTGCATAAAATCGAGGGTTATATTTTTCGGTTAAAATTAAGGTAATTTTGTTAAATAAACATAGGGTCTCAAAGGTGTCGTTTCTGAGATACGGGGTTGCCAAAGTTGATTAAAAAAAAATCTATTTAAAATTCATAACTTCTACATTCTTTGAGAATTTTTTGGCAAAGTTGGCATAATTTTTTAGTATGTTGGTAGGTATAGAACAAAATTTGCGACTTATGTAAAGTACCTGCTTATTTAACAAAATTATCTTAATTTTAACCATAGAATACGTCCCTGGATTTTCTGCACACAATTAAGAAACGCCTTGTATAATATAGTTGGTCAACCAGTCAACCTTTGGAATGCTAATAAATGGCGACACTCTTTTAAAATCCAAGTCACCCGTCCATAGTGTAAAGGATGACTAGGATTTTAAAAGAGTATCGCCATCTATTATTTTCACTCCTAAGCTTAACTGGATAACTAACTACTCGTATATTATATATAAACAAGGATATCTATATTTATAATATAATACTTACTGATTCTGTTTCAATAAAAAAAAACACACACCCTTGCTCAATGTATCAATAATTTTTAGACGTGTACTTACTTTACTCGTCCCCACTTCCAAGGCAGTCATGGCAATATTTCCACACGATATGCCAACCGGCATTAATATCGAAGTTTTATTCTGCCTGAACTTAGGGTCGCTTTGTTTAATTTGGAAAGGAAGGTCCTGGCATTTTGTGAACGGTAGCTGAATGGTTGTACCATCTCTCTCCTGCTCCGCATAAAGGGCTATGTGCAGGTAAACGGGTTGGCCAATCTCCGATTCCATCACAAATTCAACTATCTCCAATCGTGAGGGTGGCAAAATAATGAATTTGGCGGATTGACGATTGTGGTGGTTACGTAACATGACGGCGGATACCTCAAAGAAGCCATTTGAGTAAGTTCGGACGTGTCCGGCTTGGCTCACTACTCCTATCGAATGATCGCTGCTGGTCCATAGAAACCTGCCGTCGCCGCCTTTTGCCACTAAGTCAATGTCGTATCTGGAAAGGAACGATAGAATTTCTTTCCAAATTTATTCTAAATACGCCGTATATGAATCAAAAGTTTCTAAAGAGCAGACAAATGATAGGATGTTTAAAGTTAAAATTTGAATTCAGGTGATTGATAAAAAAATAAACAGTTCTAGAATACAGGGTGTCAAAATTCTATGAACTAAAAGCCACAGATTCAGCTATTCAGCTATTTTAGTTAAAAAGTGAACTTTTGAGAAATTCTTTCTCAACTCCTAAATATTGTGGAACAACTCGTTTCTAAAGAAGTTAATGTGATTTTTTTCTCAAAATAGGATTTTAAATACAGCCATAAGCCCAAAAAAATCATTAGCTTAGAAATTTTAGATTTAACTTCAACAAAATGTAAATATATATATCAATGATTTTTTAAAAATTTTTATTGATATCTTTAAAATCATATACAGGGTGAGTCAGTCATAATGTCATTAATTTTAAGAGGAGATAGGGAATAATGAGTATAATGCGAATACGTGATTAAAAAAAAAAATCTGATGAAGCAATCCTAAAAATGCAGAAATAGGTCAGATCTCATCTATTGTGGTTGAATTTCGAGTTCCCACTCCACAGGTTAATATATATAGAGTATATCAGGTTAGTAAATAGATTAAATTCTTTAGATAATTATTGAATAGAGTTTTGTCTGTGGATGTTAGCATACCTAGATGTTTGGTATCAGAGAACATACATATGACTTCATTGATAGGAATTGTAGGAGATTTGATACATATTAGCTTAAAATACCTTTCTTAAACAGTAAAAATAAAGGTATATGTTTGATAAATATAATAATTCAAAAACACAAGAACGTTTCTTTAAAAAATAATACAATAATTGAAAATAAACAGTTTTCATTAAGTAACCTGTAAAAATTATTGTTAAACTTAGGCCGACCCTGCATCGTCCCACTTAACTGATGAATTGTTTATAATGCAGTAACTAGGTTAATTTCAGTGTAACTGTGGATTGATTACATTTTCTTTTTCAAAATGCCTTATTCAAGACAAGAATTAGCAGCTAAGGTATTAACGTACTAAGATTTGTATGGAAATAAGGTTTGCCCTTTGTATTCAATTTGTTACCTCCCAAATAGAACCCAGTCTCATTACAGTGCAAAAAAGACAATTTTCATCTTTGCTTAGAAACACACTTATCAGCTCATCGAAATAATTTCGAGCAACTTTTATAGAATTAGCTAATATCAATTTATGCTTAGTAGTTTATATTTATTATTTTTCAATTACTTTTAGCCTCAGAGTCCCTAAAAAAGTCTGCACTGTACACAATAGGGCTGGTTTAAAAATTTCCTGTTTCATTGATCTGAGAAAGTTTTTAACTAAAAAATATGACATTTTTGTATGTAAGTTTGAATTAAAACCCTGTTTATGCAGTTTGAAATATCTTTAACTTTTTTTTTTCATTTTTGCAATTTGATCTTGACTTTTGATTTACAATGTACAAACAAATGTTAAAAAATTACTTTGGCCTAGTGATTGGATCCCACGGCAGAATAATTTCCGATGGTGAAATGGTAATGCGTGGGTATATCATAAGGTCACCTCTCGCAGTTATCGGCTTTGGAAATTTTATTCTACCAGTTTTTTCACTGTAAACTTCTTCCAGTGATGCTTGAACCACAGCGACTGTGGATTTGATTCCAAAGCCGCTCATCCAACTACCGTTTGCAGTACGTGACGTGACGTAAAATTCTGGTGAAATGTCCATGTACATTTGTACTGAGCTTCCTATGTAAAGTTTATGGTCTGAACTGAAAAATTTAAATTAATAAGTTCTTCGCTTTAGTCACGTGAGGAAAATTAGTTGTACCTGGAATAAACTTCTGCTACAATGTCATGCTGATCTCCTAATAGGATGGCCCAATTTTTATGAGGTAATACACTTAAGACAATATATTCCGGTTGAACAACGCGTAAGATCGCTGCAGGCAATTTTAAAATGGCATCGCTTTCTCCAACATTTCTGTCACGTAATACAATTCCAGTAAGCCCTTCTGCAAGAGCTGTGACATTCCCAGATTTTTTGAAACATGATGCTATGCTAGGATTTTCTGCTTCTAAGTAATACTGACTGTCAGGTAACTCAATTTCTTCCATACGACCATTATTTAACTAGTAATGAATTTAAAATAAGTAAAAAAAGATTTTAACGTTTATAAAAATAAATAATATATATGAAGAGATAATCAATAGGGTAACCACTGGGATCAAAATTGTAGCAAGACTTTGCAAAATAGAGATAGATATCTCATTGCATTTTAAATCTGTTATGATTGAATCAATAGAGGACAATTTTTTTTTTAAATAAAAATATGACATTTGTTAAAAATTACTATACTTATATACGCAAAATATAAAAAAAAATTAAAAAACGTCTTAACAAAAAAGATTCTTTCTAAAGGTAGGTCCATTAGGTGGATTGGGGCGGATCGCATCGTGAAAATCAGCTTACTATACTTTCAAATGGAAGTACATCTACTGCATACAGAGCGCAACGAGATGGGTGAGTCGCCTCCAGTAGACACACTTCTATTTAGAAGTATGGTAAGCGAATTTTTGCGTTACCTTAAGACTGCTCAGAATTGTGACATTATTGGTCAAAAAAATCAGATTTTTTTGCACGACTTAAAGTCACACCCTATACAAGAAAAAAAACAGTAAAAAATCATAAATCGATTGTAAAAAAGTTATTTAACACCAATGGCAAAGTTGTGAAAGATGGTGCTTTACAACATTGGCTAAAACTCTTAAATTGACAAAAAAATGTGAAATTAACAGTTTCTTAGAAATAGTGATATTTTTGCAAGTTTTGCACAATAGTTAAATTGTTACTCAAGGCACAAACCCATGACTTCCCCCCAGGTACAAGACAAACACCCTTCCAATATAGATTTCTTTGGCTTTGAAAATTGAAACAATACTTTTAAAATCATCAAAATATATATAAATGTTGAAAAGTAGACTTACATAAAATAATTTAAATGAAACTACATCTCCTGGCATTACATAAACGTCTGGTGGAGTTATCAACAAATTTGCCACAACCATTAGCTGAACTTCATTTGCTTCAATATGTTTGTATTCAGGATAAGGCAATCGAACTGTTACCTAAAATTTCATTATTTAGTTTTCAAAAAATACCTAGGTGCAATGTAATATTTCAATACCTTAGCAGCTCCACTCTTTACACCCTCAAGTAAAATAGAATAACCTTTCTTACCCTCATTTTCTAGAGGAGAAATGGCAGGAGGTGTTTCATAAGGCGAATCCCTATATGTAATATAACGTAAAACTACATCTTTGTTGAGGCTTAATGGAACTATATTCCATTCAAATTCTATTCCTTCGAGAGATGAAAACTCATTGCCTATTGAAATATTATATAAGTGAATTAATTCATATAAATGCGATAAAATAATTACCTTGGTCATCATAGGCTGTAACTTCAAAATTTTCTGGAGCTTCTTCCATAAACAGTTCTCTCGTAGTGGTGGAAATTGAAAGAGCATATATAATGTCTACAATCACATCACATCTTAAAGTTTGCCTAGTATGAACATCTTCTGCTAATACTACAGCGATATTTCTAGCAGCCTCTTTGGTAATAGTACTTATTTCAGCTTTCGACGAGCATTCCAAGTCGATATCTTCATCTAGTGCTGTTATCTGTATAATATCATTTCTTGTCGTACTCCTACAATCAATAGTTAGTATTTTTGCAAGAAAATTAATTATACATTGCATACCATTTGTAACATCCTCCTTCTGTGGCTTCCAAAATAAATTTAGCGGAAAAGTCGTTAAAAACTGGAAGCAACACTCGCGGCACATTTAATTTCGAACTGTTTCCACCAATAAATAATAAAAATAAATTTAATATCACATTTTGAAGCCAAAACTGTCTAATCGCCATAATTTTGTTCATAACAGCGCCAATGCATGGGTCCAAAACATTCTCTGATAAATAGAGGTTAGAACCAAACTAAATTTGAAAATCAAATAAGCTTTGAATGTTAGTTGATTCTACACTTTTTAATTTTAGAGTAAAATCGGAGTAATTACCTAGCTAAATTTACAATAAACATAATGTCCACGAAATAGTTGAGTATTCTAAAATTCCATGAAATCATAAAATATGTGTATTTAATTTTTCTATCTAAAACATTGACAGTGCAGTTACAGTCACAACATAGAAAAATGATTAATATAAATTAATCAACGGTTGTTGTTTCGCGTTGACGCGTTCGTGAGTTCCATACATCCATAGAGCTACTTTCTATATTTACGTTTCGTCTATGGTTCTTGTTTCCGTGAATAGGCAAAAGCTCAAAATACATACTTCACATTTATCCGACAGTTGTTTGAATTTTGCAGAGGCGGCAGTTTTGAAACAATTTAGGGCCCTAGTAACAAGAATAAACATTTGCCATATTTTTGGTATTTGTTTAAATTAAAATTACACAAAATAAAGTAAAATGCGAGAAATAGTTCATATTCAAGCCGGGCAGTGTGGAAACCAAATAGGTGCAAAAGTAATTCAGTTTCTTTGATAAATTCAACTCTAGACTTAAGTATTAAATTCTTTTTTAGTTTTGGGAAGTTATATCCGACGAGCATGGCATAGATCCCACAGGTACTTATCACGGAGATTCAGATTTGCAATTGGAAAGAATAAATGTATATTACAATGAAGCTACTGGAGGAAAATACGTTCCAAGGGCCGTTCTGGTTGACTTGGAGCCTGGAACAATGGACTCTGTAAGATCGGGTCCATTTGGTCAAATTTTTAGACCAGACAATTTCGTGTTTGGCCAAAGTGGAGCAGGAAATAATTGGGCTAAAGGCCATTATACAGAAGGAGCGGAATTAGTAGATTCTGTATTAGACGTAGTACGAAAAGAAGCCGAGGGTTGTGACTGCATGCAGGGTTTTCAACTGACTCATTCACTAGGAGGTGGTACAGGCTCTGGATTAGGAACCCTGCTAATCTCTAAAATAAGAGAAGAATACCCAGATAGGATAATGAATACATTTTCTGTGGTGCCTTCACCAAAAGTATCTGATACAGTCGTAGAACCCTACAATGCAACGTTATCAGTGCATCAGTTGGTTGAAAATACTGATGAAACTTATTGTATCGACAATGAAGCTCTCTACGATATTTGCTTTAGAACTCTCAAGCTAACAACTCCTACTTACGGTGATCTAAACCATCTTGTGTCAGCGACGATGTCCGGCGTGACAACTTGCTTAAGATTTCCAGGACAGTTAAATTCAGATTTAAGGAAGTTAGCTGTCAATATGGTACCTTTCCCTCGTCTACATTTCTTTATGCCTGGTTTTGCTCCCCTAACATCTCGTGGCAGTCAACAATACCGCGCCCTCACCGTTCCTGAACTCGTTTTGCAAATGTTTGATGCAAAGAATATGATGGCAGCCTGCGATCCCAGACACGGCAGGTATTTAACAGTCGCTGCAATTTTCCGAGGAAGAATGTCTATGAAGGAGGTGGATGAACAGATGTTGAATATTCAAAATAAGAACAGTAGTTACTTTGTGGAGTGGATCCCGAATAACGTTAAGACAGCCGTATGTGACATTCCTCCTAGAGGACTCAAAATGTCATCTACGTTTATAGGAAACTCGACCTGTATTCAGGAATTATTTAAGAGAATATCCGAACAGTTTACAGCTATGTTTAGACGTAAGGCTTTCTTGCATTGGTATACGGGTGAAGGGATGGATGAAATGGAATTCACTGAAGCAGAAAGTAACATGAATGACTTGGTGTCCGAATATCAACAATACCAAGACGCAACTGCGGAAGAGGAAGGTGAATTTGATGAAGAGGAAGAGGGTGACGAAGGAGAAAATTAATTTTTTCTTAGTATCCTGTGGGCATTTAAAATCTTTCAGTTAAATTTTGTTTGGAATGTGTACCCGATTATACATATAAATACGTAATAACTGTTTTATACTTTGGTATATTAAACACGTTTTAACTGTTACTTGTTTTTAATTTCTAGATATTCTACATATTTTCTTATATAAACAACAAATAATAAATATATTCATATTGAAGATCAAAGTCGTAATACAAGTACACACAAACATTTTACTTTTATTAAAGGCACTATAGCTCCTTTTTTATGAGAAATTGACAATTATTAATAGATATACAACGTATTCCACATAGAGCCCCAACAAGAGAAAACTACTTGTATAATGGTATTTTTAAGGGTGCCGTTTTTATACGCATTTTTCAATGAATCGACAGCTGTCTTTAGAGACAAAAAGTCTAAGTGGCAGTTATCTTGGCATTTCCTCCAGGGTGTATAACAGATTGAAGGGTGGTAAGTCATTTAGAATAAAAAAGCATATTTTCACCTGTTCTCATAAAGTTTCCTGAATTTTATTTACAAGCCAACTGCCCATTGAGAAAATTGTATACGACATAAACATTATTACATCTTATACAATTCTCTAAAAAACTAGTATAATACTTTAAATCATTGTAAATTAGTATTTTTCACACTGTATAATGAACAAAGTAATAAGGTATAGTTCTTGGTTTTTCAGTTTTTTTCATATTCTCTAACGCATTTTTCTTCCAACAGTAAAAAGTAATGATTCAATTTCAGCAATTCAATTTATAGTTTGGTTTTACGCTAATAAGAACCAAGTGGATTTTCTTTTTTACATAATTGTCTTACTAAAAGATTTATTTTTTTGTCCATAAAACACCAGTTTTCAGTATGATCATTTTTCCATGTAAGTTTGGCATAAATTTTCTGCTTGTTTTAAAATTCTTACTAGGGTGTTCAGTTGTTAGAGAAATTAAAAGCTGTGTTGTAATTTTTCTTTTCATATAAGTTTACTTTAATTATACCAGAAACCGCTTAAATAATTTAAATCAAAGAATCTGAACAAGGTATTTTCTTATTTCAAATATCAATTATTTACAGAAACAGTGTATAAAAAAATGTGTATAATAAAACATTTCACCGCTTTTTGTTCTCTTTACATTGTAAATTAGTTTATTCATATCATAAAATATGATTTAGAGCAAATCAGTTTTTTTTCTTAACATGAACAATAAAATTTTCTTTGGAGCAGAACCATGGGGTACTTTATTACTGGAAACGAGTGATAGTTGTGATCAATAATTTAAAAACCGATTCATCAACGATTAGTTGTATAACAACAGGAAAATGTGATCCATCACGTATGGTCATACTTATATCGAAACAATAACTTTTCTATTCAAATGGTCTTCTATTATTTTTATTCTTTATTGTTGTTTGAATGTTTTTTTTATTTTTACATTTCATTGTCACTGATGAGTATTTTTTGTATTTTAATACATATTTCGAGAAAGAAACATATATCAAACAAAATTATATATAATTTATTTTTGAATATGATCAGTATTTTATGGTCAATGACTGGTCACTTTCGTAAATTGAATGTTATCCGTAAATAGAGACATAGGAACAAGTATTTTTAAAGCTCCTGTAGCCATCTGGTGCCTCTTCTGGTGCCATCAAAGAAAGAGAATATTCGATATTCTAATACTAGCAATGAGGAGAGAAATAGAAGTTCTAGAAAACAAGGATAGATAGTGTCAATTATCTCTAGATTTGTATACTATAGTCAAGTACAACCTGCTAAGATACGGGAAATAGTCAAGAACCAGTAAAACTTAAGCAAATTAGGGAGAAAACCACTTGCATTTGTTAGAGGATGAAATAGAACAATGTCGGAAGGTAAATCCGCAGTTCCCTTTTGGGAGTCGACAGACAGGCTAATACTTCAGCGTCTGTCTCAGTCTTGATGTGGCGTATACAAATTAAAGGTTTATAATAATAATATGTCTACCCCTCATTCTAATCACAGGGATTAGCCCAGAAGTCGGAGACTTGTGCGGGAAAGCGGGCGGCATATTATTATTAAGCAGGCCGCATTTGCGCCCATGAACGACTTACGTTGGTAGGCCCTAACCACTATTCAGTGCAGGAATGAGGGAAACCTGGAAAATCTTATTAATTAGGGGGGTAGTCAAATATCAACCAGTATCAATCTCTCACATTGACCCAAGCTAACATTCTTCCACCCTACCATACCCGCAGAGAGGGTGCCAATCCACTCTACGAATATAGCTTATGTACGGTCTACCAGCAGACGGGCGCAAACCCACACAGATCTAGTCACCTCGATTCAAGTACTGACGCCTTAAACCGCGCGACCCTTGATCAAAAGTATCTAGTTTAACAGTGCGATTTTTACGCCTTCATGACCGGTGCTATTTTTTGATATATAGTGATTTTCCCGACCTTTGTAACTGATCACTGCCAATAACAAAATTAAAGCACACATCCCTAGCTTCAGCTGGGATTCTTTGACCTGCCCTGGTTATTCTCAGGCTTGGCTCTGTGGGGGACAGACCCGCTATCGGTATCTCTGGGCCCGCCCATATATTTATTTCGGGCTCCTCCTGCTGGTCTTACGACTGATGGTCGGAACCGTTCCTCGGATAATGGTGGTCTTTCGAGACGTCCAGTAGCTGCTTCTGTAACTGGTCGCGTCCCATGCTTCCAAATGTTTTGCCACTTTTCACTTTCGGCATCTTCAGTAATGACTACAGAAAAGCTGAGTGACGGTGAAGCTTTTGGGGGTCTGTCCCTACAGAGCCTAACCTGAGAACAGCCAAGACACATTTAGTTTAATGTTTGTTGCTGTTTTCTTTATATTTGTTACCGTAGAACTGGGATATTCGGGACAAAATTTACCCACTTTTATGAATTTTTTTTCTCATGTAGCATAAAATCATGTACGATACATTTTTGGAAGGATAGAGTTAGACACCACATTTGTCTAAAGTATTAGTCTCCCCTCCCAAGTAGGAGGGGTTATATATTTTAAAGCGTTGTCCCAAATTACCCCATGAGATGGGGATATTTGGGATTACGATAAAACACATTAAAACACGAATAAGAACCCATATTGGGGTTATTTGGGACAACAAAATAGTTTTTAAAAAAATATAATGTTTTCCTATATTAAAAACAAACATAATGAAAAAAAAAACACTTACTTCTCAAAAACAAATCATTAAACAAAACAAGTTTTCTTCTACCTAACATTGACTTGAACTTTATATTTTTCTGCAGCTTGTCGAATATTTAATTTTTTTCCTTATGTCCTGTAATGCTTTTCGTTGATTTTCCTCTGAGTAGGAATAGTAGGGATTATAATTTGTCCCTTTCCTGCAACTACTAAGGGTTCTTACGTAGTTTCTAACCATTTTTACAGTCTAAAATGGAACAAAATTTAGGTATTTGTCCCAAATAACCGCATTTTTGTCCCAAATTGCCCCAGAGTACCAAAATATTCATAAAAATGTTTCTTCTATTTCAAAATTCTCAAATATTTTTTAGGATATCTAGAGACATGTAACAATTAGTCAACGATCTTAAATTTACCGTGAAATAACAAGGAAACCACTAGGAACAAGAAGTTGGCACCCAAATTTTTTTCGCGCGTTTTCCTGCGGTTTTCTCGGGAGCTCTAAAACGTATTTCTGAACCGTACGGGAAGTAACCAATTACTGGAGACGACGGTTAACCAATACCAGAACACGTGCCCGCGACGCCGACCTGTTGAGATCCTCGTGGCGGGAGGTAGGGTAGCCAGATTTATTTTTGTTGGTATTTCCCAAATTACCCTCACAATCCCAAATAGCCCCATTCTACAGTAACACTTTATTTATTCTTTGGAAATGTGGCGTATCCTTTTTAATAAATTCAAGAAGTGCCTTAATTGGGTTACCACGTGGATTATAAAGTTAAAGATGGATAACTAAAACAATTAGATGATCTATATATTTTAAGAATCCTACATATGATAAATTTAAATTAAATATAAAGATAACTTTGATCCTTTTCAGTATACATAAGGTCGTTACGATACTGTTGGTAACAACCATTAAATAATAACCCATGGGATTACAGCATTGAGGGGTGATTTCAGGAAATATTTAGGTTCAATAAGACATCGGAATAGCAAGAGATAAAGTGAATTTTATTAAAATTCTAGCATGCAACATTGCATAACGCTATTTACAAAATAGTCCTAGATTTAGTACAGGTAGTGAACTCTTGCAAGAGACAATAGTATATACAAATTATTACAGTCTGTTCAATATATTTACTAATACCTAAATATCTGCAAAATATTCTAAAATAATAAATAATACATGCATTCTTATACGATCCATTCTAAATATTAAATTTAAATCTATTATTTGAAAGTTCTCTGTAACTTTCTTAAATGAAACAAACATTCAAAATTACTCTCGAGGGTATCGTGAAGTAGAATAAAATATTTGTTACAAATCATCGGCTTAATGTATACTTATTCATTCTGCTAGTTTTTAATAAGTTTTATCACAATTCAAGCAGGTATCCTATTTCACTAAATACGTACAGATAATAAATTAAGTAACAACAATAACTTATTTGACTAGATAAACATTAATATACCTAGGTTTCATTAGGACATAAAATAAATGCAACAAAAATGCACGAAATCAAGGCAACCGAACAAGTACCGATAAATAATATAAATTGCACAATTGCTTAATAGCTCAACTAACGAAAATTTTATTTATTGATTAATAATTCATTATAGTAACATATAGGACATGTCTGTGAGCAGGCAATCTTCAGAACATAGCGAATAAAATCACCCGATAAGCAACATTTTCAAGTATGGTGGATTTCGTTTTAAGTGATTTCGGATGTAGCAACATTCGGATATAACGCCAAAATACTCAATTTCCTTCAACGCTGTTATTACTGAATTTGACTGTATATTATTCTAAACCATATATTAAAACATACATGAGAAAACTGCTCTTCATATCATTTTGAAATAATAATAAGTTAATAAATAAAACGTATGTGGTAAGTACAATAACAGTTTTTGTTTTTTCAGTATTTTGCAACATTGTAAATTAAGAATATGTAAAAAATGCATGTAAACCACAATGTTGCAAGAATCAGGCGCTGTTTTTAGCAAGTTTACTTTTGCCTTTTTTTAAATTTCAAATAATACAATTATTGTGACAAAATACTAAAAAATAGAAAACCTATTCAAAAATTACATACTTAAAAATTATAACAGCAATGATTTTTACTAATATATCGAGCGTCCCACAAGTAAGTATATAAACTTTAAGGAGGGGATATTTCTCAGGTAAAAATTAGTAAAAAGGTTATTTATATACAGAGTGAGTCAGAAATAATGGGTCAACACTAGACACCAAAATATTATGTTTGAGTTCATCATGCCTTATACGAATGTCGCTGGTTTAAGAAATACTGGGTGTTGACTGTTTAAATTTTATATTATGATGACTGGAATGCTCGTCAAGCTGCGCGAATGTATTACTCATGATCAGCGCCATATTTGTTTTGTGCCTCCTAGCAATGGCAGAGCAATAAAGATTTTGCTGTGAATTCAAATGAAATTGAATTTTGGATACGTAGAATTATTTGATGCTATATGCTGGTTAATTTTACAGTCCCTTATAAAACATGACATGTTCCAACAATAACACCCACAAAGAATAACACTAACGAGATACAAGATAAAATAATGTACTGGTTAACCACACCGTACGCCAATGCCGTATTTACAAACAAAATAATGGGAAATTAAGAACACAATTCATATCGTACGTGCAGATAATTGTCTCTCTCGTACCAACATACATAACCAATGAATTATTACTTTGCTGAGTTTCATGTGCCTCCTTTTGTCTGCTCCTAGGTTTGTCACTTTATATGGAAGCGCAGTGGAACTAAGAGCATTCCATATCGTACATTTCAGTGGTTTTAACCTGATTTAATACAAAAAATATGATTTGTTTTCTTAACACGTTCAGTGCGATACGGGACGTATGTGTCCCGTACCGATCTACCGCGCAGGCCAACGGTAAAATCACAAGATTTCTCCACGGTGCGATTGCTGTAAAATCGTTATTTTGTAATATTATCCAAAGTTTTTGATATCTATGTGATCAGAGTCACTGCACTCGTACCGCACCCAGAGATCGAAATATTGCTCACGGGTCATTTATGCAGGTTTAAACACGTACATTTTTTTGTTGTACGATCGTAAAATTTATATCTAGAACAGTCTTACACTAGCAGTGGAGCATATAGGTTCACAAATATGAGCTCGCGGGCGAGAAAAATTGTAAACTTAGCTTTGAGTCAATGTATAAGTTCAAGTTCAGAGGAGTTTAGTGAGGACACGGATGATTCCATTGCAGACAAAAATTATGTTCCGAGTGAAATAGATTCTGGTGATGACAACGGCGAACGCGAAACGAGTGACAATGAGAACAGTGACATATTACAAGATAATAATGACGAGAATACTGACTACTATAAATTTATCTGAAGAGTGGATCAAAAATTTGTCAGATGGAAATATATTTGAAGTAATTTGTTCTGAAACTGACACATTTAATATTCCCATAAACGTCTCAAAACCAATAGAATATTTTCAGTTGTTTTTAACCGACGACTTAATAGAAATGATGGTCGCAGAAACCAATTCACATGCGGAGCAGCAGAAAAACAAAGATGCCGTAAACAAAAAAAAAATCAAGAATAAGCGCATGGCAGCTTCAACAAAGACCATGAAGCCCAATAATTCTAGTTACGGTTCCAAAATTCAACAAATTAATATCTTCATTTGTTTCTCTTATGATAGAAATAAATATATTTAACCAATAACAAATTTTGTAAGTAGAAAACTGTTTTATTTTCGTTATGAATAAAGTGTTTCATATATGACAAAATCATTTTTTATAGGTATACATTTTTTAGCTATTTGTACTCTTATCCCGGTCCTACTCATGCATATGATTCAACAATGCCTTAAATTATCACACATAATGTTTGTTCTTAAATAAATTCATTTTCTATATTAAAATAGTATTAGGAAATAACAAATCACCTACGAGAAATATGTGTCCCGTATCGCACCGAGGAAAAACCACGTACGGGACATATATGACCCGTACCGCACCCTATAAAAATTAAGTAAAAATCGTCCCGCACTGAACGTGTTACACATTGTGTTTTAACCAAATTTGGTGAAAATCGGGTGGGCGATCCTTGAGCTATTAAAAAAAAAAATACAGTATACAAGTATATCGGTTATAACGACGGCTCTTGGACCATGTAAAAGGCGTCGTGATATCCAATCGTCGCTATAGGAGATTGGTACCATTTATTACATAATAAAAAAAAATTATATGTATGTATAGTTTTTCAACTGGCTGTTTATACGTATTCTAAATTCTTCTGCAAGCATGGAATTCTTTGCTCCACTTAATAAGCGCTCAATTATTTCCATTTTTTCAGCAACTGTAAAAGCCTTACGTTTATTTTTTTTGGTTGATCAGCCATACTTTCCTTATATGTACAGTGAAAGTCAGCTTAAAATCACCAGTTACATGCTCCATTCTTTTCCAGCGCCATTTGTTATACACGGTGCTAGAAAAGGACCAAACATGCTAGTGGTGACTTTAAGCTGACCACCATTGTACCTCGCAACGAAGCCTATCGAACTCAAACGCTCAACATCTGCATGAGACTAAACAAGAAACAACTATTGTGATGACTGTGATGTGTGATGACGACATCCTAATGTCAATACTGCGCATGAGTAGGTCGTTATAACCGATTACGAACGACGTAAAATCGTCGTTATAAGCGATACATCGCTTTAAACAATGTCGCATTAACCGATATATTTTCGTTAAGGTTTACAAGGAAATCAGACAGGACTTTGAGATTTGGTCGTTAAAGCGATATGACGTAATATCCGATGTCGTTATAATCGATATACAGGGTGGTCGCGATGTAATGGGCCAAAATTCATGACTAGATTCCTGACGTGAAAATATTGCGATTTAGACAAACTCACCTTAGTTCAAAAGTTGATACCTACAGAGATACAGGGTGTTTAATGCAAACTATTATTTTAGTTTTTTCTTATTTATTTCATAATAAATGCTCATATCGAGATGAAATTTTGGTGTTAGGGGTTTTCTGGGGCGAGAGATTGAAATATATCAATGGTTTGCTTGTAGCTCATAGAGAGCGCCACCTGCGCTAGGTCGATTGCGCTGAAAATGACAGAAATTTTTTATGTTTTAAAAATCTAATTCTCAGGTAGCAAATTCTGATTTTACAACTTCTTTTACACAAAAAAGCTATACTTTTTGATAGTCGCTATCTTGCACCGTTCTCAAGATATTTAGCTTTGGTAATTCGAGTAATCAAAATAAGGTACAAATGTCAAAAAGAACAAGAATTTATTTCAAATTATAAATTGTGATGAATAATTGAATATCGAATATTACAATAAATGTTCAACAAGTCCTCCTCCAACTTCAATACATTTATTAACACGCTTGTTCAAAGACTGCCGTATTTTAAAATAGTGGTTCTTGTTACAAAATGATTCGGCGGCATTTACAATTTTCTGCCATAGCTCTTCGCGGGTGTTTATAGTTTCTCTATAGACAACTGATTTCATGTAGCCCCAGAAACAAAAATCCATAGGATTAAAGTCAGGAGGCCATAATATTCGACTGCCACGACCGATCCAACAATCCGGAAAAATGTGGTCAAGATAGTTCCGTACTCTGACAGAATAATGAGGGGGCGCTCCATCTTGCATGAAACATAGATTTTTCCATGTATTCAGTGGTAAATTGTCGAGGTAGTCAACTAAATGGTGCTGCAGGAAATCTAAATACAAGTCACCATTTAGATTTGGAGGAAGCTCATGTGAACTCAAAAGGTGATTTCCTATGATTCCGCACCAAACATTTATCTTAAATTCATGTTGGAAGTGACGCTCACTGACTACGTGAGGATTTTCATTATCCCATAATGTGCTTGTTTCTAAAATTGAAAATTCCTCGACGAGTAAAGGTCGCTTCATCAGTGAATAGTACATTATCCAAAAATTCCTGGTAAAGATTTTGCTGATTGCGCATAAAATGAGCAAATTGTAATCTAGCTGGTAAGTCTGCTGCTAAATGATTTTGCACGGGTGTAAAATGGTAGCAATATAAATTTTCCTGGTGAAAGATTTTGAGAACTGTTATTTTACTAACACCGGTTTCTCTAGCTACCTGCCTGCTGCTAACTTCTGGATTTTCTGCCACTCTTACTAAAATTTCTTCTTCTTGGTGAACTGTAACAGTACGCCCTGCTTTGTCTCTTTTAGGACAAAAACCACCAGTTTCTCCAAGTCTATTAAAAAGTTCTTGAAATATATTCCGATTTGGTTGCCTTCTATTCGGATACAAATCTGAATACCGACGAAGCGCTCGACGTCCAACATAATCTGATTGCGCATAAACGCAAACCATATCGCGCATTTCTCCATTTGAAAATAAATTATGGCGTGGCATGTTATCTCGTACTACGATTTAGATCATAAAGTAAAGAATACTTTTAATAAGACACAAATAATACTGTAATATTACTGACAGCACTAAGATAGGTGGAAAATGTCAAAATTGGATTTTAACATAAGCCTACTTGACAATTTTTGCCTATTTGTAATTGAATGCAAATACATTGGGATTTTCAATGGCAAATTTTACGAGAACGGTGCAAGATGGCGACTATCAAAAAGTATAGCTTTTTTGTGTAAAAGAAGTTGTAAAATCAGAATTTGCTACCTGAGAATTAGATTTTTGAAAGATAAAAAAGTTCTGTCGTTTTCAACGCATTCAACCTAGCGCAGGTAGCGCTCTCTATGAGCTACAAGCAAACCATGGATATATTTCAATCGTTTACCCCAAAAACCCCTAACACCAAAATTTTATCTCGATATGAGTATTTATTATGAAATAAATAAGAAAAAACTAAAATAATATTGTGCATTAAACACTCTGTATCTCTGTAAGTATCAACTTTTGGACTAAGGTGAGTTTGTCTAAATCGCAATATTTTCACGTCAGGAATCTAGTCATGAATTTTGGCCCATTACATCGCGACCACCCTGTATACTGTAAAATAATTTTCACGTTTACATCCTGTACCTTTTTCCACACCTATATCTTCATATTTTGTCTCAAAGACGTCGTTCCTGCTTATGGCCCATTATTAATGATCCACCCTATATAGAAATATTTGAAATTGTGGAGGCCTGTATTTAGAGACGGTGCATTCAGAGCAAAGAATTATATAAATTATTTTTATTATCTGAGAAATATTCGCTTAAAATTTATGCCCTCTCTCATGGGGCAGTAGAGCAGACCTTAAGCACACTTATGGGGTGATTTCAATGTTTTCTATTATTTCAAGAGAATACCTATTAAAAGCATTCGGTATCTTTTTACTGGAAGCCGTTTCAACAAACGTTGGCCACAAAAATTCATCCAAAGTATTTTGGAATCCATTCTAGAATTCAATATGTAAGGGATAAGTGCTGTTGAGTTATCAGTGAGAAATTAAAGGAGTAAACGAATAAAGATTTACGTAATACGAATTAATTATCTTGTAGTAGGTTTATATCTACGCAGCTTAAGGGAAACTCGACCCATGACAGTCTTTAATATGGCCCCTGCTTCTTCTCCTGTTGAATTCTCTACGTTTTGTCCATTAACAGAAATTAGTAGATCACCTTTAACTATTCTACCATCTAGATCGGCTGTTCCACCGTTTATCTACGGACAAAACAAATAATAATATCATTTTTTAATTGGATATTCTTGCCACTGAAATATAAAAAGATTAATAAATATTTCCTTGTAAAAAGCAACCCCTCGACTGATCCACTGGGCACAAGGTAATTTGTTAATATTTTTATATATTTTCTTTATATTTCAGTGGTAGAAATACCCTATTAAACAAAAAAGTAACAAAAAATTCTACAAATAAATAATTACACACAATATCTTAATGAATAATGATATCGTTTGATATTAATCGATACCCAATCTTCGATAATCTAGAGAGTGACTTATTGCTAGCGTCTGGACTAGCGTGACTGGAAAAACGTGCGGAAAGCAACACTGCATAGGAGTACCAGTTTGAAAGGCGCCCAGATATAAAAAATATTTAAAAACTCTACACAACGATTCCAACGTTGCTCCCACAATTGGAAGCACCCTTGGTAATCCTCCGTAGTTAATTCGTTCAGCACCACAGTTACAGTTTCTTTGACCTCCTCTACGCCGCCATGATGAGTTTGCTTGAGATCAGATTTCATCTTGGGGAATTAAAAAAAACCGCAGGGGGCAATATTGGGGCTATAGGGTGGGTGCGGCAACGTTGGAATGCCTTTCTTTGCCAAAAACTCTTGCACAATTAACGAGGAATGGGCTGGCGTGTTGTCGTTGTGCAAGATCCATCCGTTCTCGGCGAGTTGGGTCGCACATAGGACTTTCCAGTCACTGTCTAGCCGGGAGGAACACATTCACGATGAACGATGTCGTGGATATCGAAAAAAACAATCAACATTGCCTTCAGTCGTGATTTGGAAATCCTAGCTTTCGTAGCCGCTCTCCACCCACTGCTGACTTTGTTTACGGATTTTGGAGTCATACTCAAATATCCAGGTTTCATCTCCAGTGACTATGCGACTCATCCAGGCTCTACCGTCGCTCCGAATACGGGACAACAAATCCTCGCCGATCGATTTCTGCATGTCTTTCTGTTCACGGGTGAGAACTTTTGGCACCATCTTTGCGCAAATCTTTCGCATGTTCAAATTTTCATGTAACATCTTGCAAACAGTTTCTTTATTGACGTTTACCTCGTCAGACAACGCACGAATGCTTAGGCGCCGGTCAGACGTAATCAGCGCACGCAAACGGTCAACATTTGTGTCAGTACGAGAGGTGGCAGCAGCTTCTTCATGTGGATCATCTTCTACCGATTCACGGCCCACTCGTCTCCATACACCACCTGCAATTTTCTAAAGATTTTCGAGGGCTTTTTGCCAGATTTCACTAAAAATTGAATCACAACACGTTGCTTGTAATTTGAGTCACTCATTTTAACAGCGCCACTAAAAAAGTCACTTCCAAAAAAATACACAAAAACACAAACCAAATGTGCTATCGACTTCAACCTTGGACAGAAACTAAAGTGAAGTCCCCCCTCTCTAGAGAAAAGTTGACAAACGATGCAGTGTTGCCAGTTTCCGAGTTATAACTAAATTCACGGAACGTAGTTGCCACACCTCGTATTCGAAAGACTAAAGAGAAAGTCGAAAAAAATTTTTTTACTCTATCTTTTAAATGGAAGTAAATAAACCCATAAGCCTCAGTAATATGGAGCTCCGTGCAAAAATTTCCTAGTCACAACATCACAGTCTCGAGTGGTAAAACACCATAGCTAAATGGTTGTGTTCTTTTTATGAAGCTGTATGAATCGGATAGTGACAGTCCGAAAAGGGATTTAAATAATGATTTGAAATTTTTTTCTTCAGATTTTGACTCATTTTTAACTGTTATTGTGTATCAATATTTTACAGTTGAATTAATTTATGTTTTAATTTGATATAATAATAGAAATTGCAAGTAGTAAGTAGTGCCTACACTTATGCAATTGACATGCCTATTGCTGGTTAAAACACACTAAAAAAACATTTTCTTAACGCAATAGACAGAACACAAAGAACACATTGGACTTCAGTTTGATTAAGTTTTTATCGTAACTACAGCTATCACTGTGCTTAAAGAGCAGCACAGTATGAATGCCGAGAAATATCATGCTTAAGCTCTTCAATGATTTTATATTTTATACGCTTTATAGTAATAGTGCTTTTATATTATCTTTGAGTCACTCTCTAGATTTTCGAAAATTGGTGTGGTCTTAACGATAGTAGTAATAAAATTTTCCGTTGCTGAATATAAAAAGTAAAAAATAAAAAAACACACATAATTACAAGAGACATTTGTTAAATAATTATAACTTGAACATTTTTTTAACAAAATTTACTTACTATATCAGCTATGTATACCCCTTTTCCAGATTTTCTAGCTACAACACTTAATCCTAGTCCTTTTCCAGGTTTCTTAATTAGGTCAACTTCTATTGTAGAATACTCGATATTGTTAGGTCTATATATGCTCATTTTCATCTGCAAGATATATAAATATATTACAGATTTTCCAGGCTTCCCTTAACAATTCTTATTTTGAATAATTAACTATCGAATAACATTAAAGAAATTAATTGTGCGCCAATTACAATTAAGGTTTTAAATAGCTATTCATTGGCCATTTAGTGGCAGTTATTCTGTAACATGGCTATGAATTTAAATGATGTACCTACAGCGTATCTCGATTTACAGTTGTGCAAGCCACTGATACACCAGAGTGTCTACTATTATTTGTGTACAATGTATGTATGTACGAAATAAAATTTAAATATTTTTAAAATAAACTTTAGGGTACACGCATATTTGGAAACTATAACTTGTTCAAAAATTAAAATCCTTAGTCTCAAGGGTTGTTATTGTTGTTTTTGAAAAATTGTACATATTAACTTTTTATACTGAATTTAGTAACAGAACATTATTTTACACCTTGGTTTAATCAACTACATTTCCATGACAATTAATTCTCAAAGAAGAATGATATTTTTTATGCAAAAGTAAATGGATCTTTAGACAAATATACAGGGTTAACTATCACTAGGTACAAAAATATTTTGGAATTCTAGCTCGATGTTTCAAAAATGAGGCAAACCTTCTCTTCTTCCGGAAAATCGGCGCCTATGATAACCATCGTCTAAGACGGCTTAGATTTGTCAACTACCAAGCGGTCGTTTTTTATAGGGTTACCAAATAAAGATACATTTTTATTAATAGTAATACCTTATTAAGTAACAGTTAATCCTGTTAGCTGCAATATTTGTCAGCTGTCAAAACTACATTTCCACTCATTACAGGTCTGTCAGGATTACCCACTAACAACAAAGCACACATTCCACGTCCAGTTAAATAAAATGTCCATTTGTTCTAAGAAAATCGAGAGAAAGGAAAACTAATAGATAATAGAAATCTACAAATGCACCCGCCGCAGTCATTAATTATAAAATCTTGTCAGATAGCAAAGAACTTTGCCATTTAGTTTTCCGTCTGCCGTAATTGTGTTGCTAGTTGTCGTACTTTCCAAACTCCAAACATCCCAAATAAATATATTAATAAATATTATTATTAAATAACCTTGGGGTGGAGGGATGCCCACAGTCGCCGATAATTAAGGGTTTAATATAAGTTTGTTCCAACATCCAAATTTTGCACGGTTTAGAAACTGTTTGAATCAGTTTTATGCGCAAACGTTGATTGTGCTTCAGCCTAATGATACAAAAAACTGTATAGTTGGAACGGAGTGACGATCCATTTGTCATTGTTTACGCTTTATCAGCAAATAGAAAGGCTTCAAATGAACTAAGTACCCATTTTTATATTAAGTGCGCAAAATTAGTGTTTTTGTAATGGTGTGTGAGAAAGTGAATTTTTGGTCGAGACCGTAGGTCAAGGCAAAAAATCATTTGAAAGCGCCATAAAACACTGATTTTGCGCACAAAATATAAACAAAGATTTTTTGTACAAAGTATTTGCCACTGTAGGTTTATTATTTTTCAATACGTTTTTATCTAAAGTTAGTGTCAATGTGAAAAGTGACATATATTTGTTTATTAATCAGCGGTTTACACAATGAAATATCTTGAAAATAAAGAAAAGAGAGAACAATGTAACAAACATGAATTGAACATTAATAAATTTATAATATCACAATTCATTGTAACATCCATTAAAATTAAAAATAATCACCATAATACAACACAACACCTAAATTGACTTTTGCTACAGTGAAAACAAAATTAAGAATAACTAAAGAAAAGCAAAGAACCTGCTGCAATTTGCTCGTAAAAGTTGATCAACTTTGACAAAAAATATCAAGATGACATTGAATATATAAACTCTCTTTGCATTCCTGAAATAGGAATAATATATTAAGTTTGTTCTATGAAATGAATAAAATAATGGAGAGTTCCGTGTTCTAATCTTAGTATGAATGTATTAATCAACTTAGCAATTGGGGACAATCTATCACTTTATTCAGGAGTTTAAACAGAAACTGCAAATCTAAAAGTGTTCTACGAAGGAAATTTAACTTCAGCTCTTGATGAAGTTGAAAGTAGTTCGTTTGTAGACCAGTGTCATGTCTCATGCGGTACACATAAACCTTCAAAAACCGGTTTTGAATACCCCCAATTTTATCTATATGAATGTGAAAAAGTACTCAAACTGTGAAAAAAAAACTTTTGAGGATTGCTTAGTTTTGTTCCATTTTCTCACGATAGCGTGGTTATTTTTAATCGCTGACCTTAATTTGCGCACTTAGTATAAAAATAACTATTTCACGAACTGTCAAAAAAAACACTTTTTTAATGGTTATAGATATGCAAAATTTACCATTTTTTAATGGCGATGGATAAAAGCATGCTATCGTAAAATGTAAAAATGTAAACACAAACATGAAAAAAAAAGTTTTCTTTCACAGTTCGACATTGACATTAATTTCCATAAAAACATATTCAAAAATAATAAACCTACAGTCTCAAAAACTTTGGAGAGTTGGATAAAAATTATTATTTACATTTCCTGCGTGAAATCAGTGTTCTATGGTGCTTTCGAATGATTAAAAAAAAACTGATTTTGCACACTTAATATAAAAATTATTTTGCAAACACCTACTCTGCGGGCTAATGCCCCGACCAGCATTGAATTACACCTGGAAAACCCATAGCAACAGCTAGAGTCATTCGTCAGACGCCCACCAGACATATACCGGTTTCGAGCTTATTAGCTCTCATCAGTATGCCATAGGTGAGGTATCTGACGAATAATCCTAGCTGCTTTCGTCTGTCTAACCCGACAGAAGGGACCATGAGTACGCGGTGTAGAACTAACTACATCTATCGGCCGTTCGCTACTTCATGCCGGACTGAAAATGTCACAGGCACAAAGCGTTCTACATGCAGTAGACACCATTGAAAGCTGTCGACCTTTATCGCGATCGGCGAGAAACGATATTTTGCAAACACGGAATTCCAGGAAACAACTACTCTGCGGGCTAATGCCCGACCAGCATTGAATTACACATGGAAAACCTATAGCAACAGCTAGAGTCATTCGTCAGACGCCCACCAGACATATACCGGTTTCGAGCTTATTAGCTCTCATCAGTATGCCATAGGTGAGGTATCCGACGAATAATCCTAGCTGCTTTCGTCTGTCTAACCCGACAGAAGGGACCATGAGTACGCGGTGTAGAACTAACTATATCTATCGGCCGTTCGCTACTCCATGCCGGACTGAAAATGTCACAGGCACGAAGCGTTCTACATGCAGTAGACACCATTGAAAGCTGTCGACCTTTATCGCGATCGGCGAGAAACGATATTTTGCAAACACGGAAAATTATTATTATTTTTTTCTTTTTATTATAAGTTTGGAAATGTTTTGAAAGGTGATTCCGTTAATTCTTATTTTTCTCTGCCTCTTTTAAATTATTTGTACTTAGTCATAGTTAACCCTAGGTATGTTTTTGCAGAACAAAATATTTTATTAAGAATCAAACGAAATCTAGAATAAATAATACTATTCTTAGAAACAAACATAAAATAAGAAAATAAAAAAGGAAAAATATTTTACACATGAAATAAAAGAACATACCTTTGGCAGTGTTTGTCTCAAAGCTTGTGAAGCTGTTGTATTAGTAACATCCTTTAGAGACGCTCCGTTAACTTCTAAAATTTGATCGCCAGGTTGCAGTCTTCTGTCTTTGTCAATGGTACCTCCAGGGTATATTTCCACCAGCACTATTCCATTCTAAAATTAATTATACAATTAATATAGCCACAAAAAATGTACTAAATAAATTAATTAACTGAAAATATATCCACACTTACATTTATTTGCGTATCCTTTCCTCCAATGAAGAAAATTCCCAAACCTTTATTATCAGTAACGATCTCAATAGTTGTGTCTCTTCCGGGCACTATTGGGCATGTCAGAGGATCGGCGACTGGCTCTGAAAGAAAAAATAAAAATACGTAAGTTAATATTTGTTAAATATTTTATTAACAAATAAATAATCCTCACCAGGTACAGGGGTAGTAGGTCGAGAATGTGGAGCGACAGGCTTCAGAGTTATGGGCTTCGAAATAGCATTCTTATTATTCTCCACCACTGCATTGTTCACTGGTAATGTTGGAGTAGGTAGTGGAGATGGAACGGATTCCTTCTTACCAGGGTTAGATACCACTAGAGTCACTAAACCTTCCGTTCTCTTCAGCAGATTGGCGGCCTGTGAAAACAATATCAATTTTCAGATGATTCGTAGAAATTGATTAATGTGTAGCAATTACGAGAACATATAAAAAAATACTAATACTCTTCCATTTATATAGCCATAAGTACAGAAATATAACAGTGTTGTAGTAATTATTTCATTAGAATTACCTTAAGAATGCTATCAAACTGATACAGTGTAAAGATAGATTAGCTACGGTAAACAAACACAGATATGTTTACTGATGAGGTAGTTTTATCACTTTAAAGCATTACATGCTATTAACAAATTTAATAACTACTCTATTTCTAAACACTAAAATATGTGGTAAATGGATTGCAATTTTTTTAATAATTCCTATAATAAAAAATGTAAACAGTTATTTAACACTTACTGTATTGTTATAAATGCAAACATATACATAAGGTGTTTCTGAACCAAGTGAGTATCTTCAAAGGGGCAATAGAGGATGCAAAAATAAACAATTTTCATTAAGCAACTTGTATTCATTGTGTATAACGGTGTTTCAGGAGGAGAACTTCAGTATGTTATTTTACGTTAAGTTTTAAGCAAATTTCCTATGAACTTAGATCTGGAAAGGCTTCGTTTAGGATATGCAAGATGCAAAATGTCAAATTTAAAAAAAATAATTACATTTTGCTTAATAACTCTCGACTACTTTGAGTTAAATTCATAAAATTTTGTATGCGGAGGTTTCTTGGGATGGGAAATCCAAATTTTATGCACAATTTGCTGTATCTCCAAGAGGTCACCACAAGTGACCATTAGGATCCTTTAAAATCGCTTCAACTATTTTGTGCCACGGTGTATGTCATTTCGGAATAGAAAAACATTTTTCCTTACCCTTTCTACTTAAGAAATGTACACCTCTAATACATAATTTGCATGCATTGTCATCTTTAGATGAGTTTTTAACGGAAACGGCTGCTCCTAGAAACTTCAATAGATGTATATTTCTTAAACAGAAAATGTTAGAGATACAGTTAATTGTGCATAAAATTTGAATTTCCCGTTCCAAGAAACCTTTGCATACAAAATTTCATGGATTTAACTCAAAGTAGTTGAGAGTTATTAAAGAAAATGTAATTAATTTTTTTAAATTTGTCATCCTGTATATCCTAAACAAAGAGTTACCAGACCTAAGTTCATAGGAAATTTTTTGCTTAAAATTGAATGTAGAATAACATACTGAAGTATTTACATCTCCTCTTGAAACATCCTATATATAAGCAGGCTTTAACTGCTGATAATTTTCAGGTAAAATTTTGCGTTTCGGTAGCAAATGTCACAAAAACCAAGTTGTCAAGTACAGTAATCTTCACATTTCTAGCAGTGATTTTCAATGAACCTGTGTTGTGGGAGCGTGATAAACTTATTCGAACCAATTGTGTTACCTCCATGCGTAAGCGGTGTTGAGTATTTTGAGGTTCTATCGATTTATAGTTTATTTTTTAAATAATTTCAGTCTCAGTGCTGTTCCAACACTTTTTGAGAACTTGTAAAAGTATTTACAACATTTCAACTGTCAAAAAACGTTGCGATTTGATGTTATTAATAGTGACATTCTAGATATCTAGATCATAAAATACTTTATGACAATTGTTTACTTTCACATCCTCTATTATTCCTTTGAAGGAACGCAATTATTTCAGCAACACCCTGTATTTTTAAGTAGGTAGGTACATAGTATTCACAAAGCCAGATCAGTCACAAGCACATACATACCGTATCATAATTGGAACCAACTAGAGAATCTTTATTGACAGCCAATATCATTTCTCCAATTTCTAGGCCAGCCTTCAAAGAAAACATATATAGCTTTAGAAAAAAATAACACACTCATAACAGCATTTAGCACAGATGATTTTACAAGGAAAGTTGCTCATTTTCTGGAAATGTAAATTCCATCAATTCGTGAAATAATTTATATGAAAATAAAATGTTAATTTATACTAATTGAAACAATTATTATACAGCGTGTTTCAAAATTAACAGGACACAAGGCAAGAGTAGATTCCCGATGACGAAATAATGCGATGTAGCCAAACTTACCCTAGCCCAAGTTGATGGTTAAAAAGATACAGGATGTCAAAGTTAAAATTTGATTTTCGATATTTGTAAATAACTTTTAAAAAAATCCTAATATTTGGATACATTTTGGAAATCAGGTTTTATTGAGGCGGGAGATTTGTTTCTAATTTTGACGTCACTAGTAGAGGGCGCCACTTATGGCACATCAGGATTGATTTAAATGACAGAATTTCTTTGGGCCTTAGTGATCTATTCTGACTATTGAAACAATCCTTCTACCTTTTTTATAAGGAAAAGGTATATTTTGTTGAAAGAGTAACTGTTTTGGTTTCAGGTAGAATGAATATCCAAAATGTATGGAAATATTCGGATTTTTTTAAAAAGTTGTTTACAAATATCGAAAATAAAATTTTACCTTTGACACCTTGTGGATCAAAAAGGAACAACATTCAGGTAAGGCATATTTGGCTGAATCTCTCTATTTTGAAGTCAGCAACCTTCCGGCTCTGTCCCATTATTAATAAATCACTCTGTATTTACGTTAAAGGATTAAAAAATATATTTTCACAGAAGTAAATGAAGCAACTGTACTTGTAAATCATTATTTGTATACCTTTTCTGCTGAACTGCCCTCCTGAATGTCAGAGATAAATATGCCTTGTCCAACTTCGGCATGTTTCCCCTCAATTATCATAATACCTAAACTTTGGTTTCCCTGCTTTAACATAATACAAAAAGCATTATTTAATAATTTAGAAATCAAAAACATAATGAAAGTTGTGTTGGTTTCTTGGATGAAATGAAAAAGCAATGGAAAACGAATCAGCTCTAGTAGAGCCTTACGATTTCTCTGAATCATAAAAAAGATTATCAATTTTTGACAAAAAATAGTTTTACTATTGAAATAAAATCATAAAGTGTCTAATGTAGCGCCTAGACTTCGGCATGTGAATTGTAGTATGAGTGAATTTCAGATTTTTTCTTTTACTGAGAAACTTTATTATATTTTTTTAAAATGAACAGATATTTTTTTATAATCTAAAATATTTTGAGTTAATTACTGCATATAGGCACTGTTTTAAATAAAGAAAAAATTGTGTCAAATAAAATGAATGTGTATATACAGAGTAAAAAAGCTGGCCATACCTTTTTGATAGCGATGGTGCGCACATTTGGATAGCTAGCACTAAATTGTTCTTCGGAGGCCTGCAGAAACAAAAACAACCTCAAACAACACATAGCAAAACATGCTGCCAAAGAAATCAATCACGGCCTAAACCCGACCACCGTTTCAAACCCAGCGATTATGCCACACTTAACATCAATAGAGTCAATGCAGCATGAGTGTATCAAAAAGCTTAAATGCATTATATTCGTATAGCCTCTGTGAAAATCCCGTAAGTTATCATCAACACATAGTTGTTCAGTGACCTTCGGTCATTATAACTAATTATTCAATCTAGGTAGATAAGGAAGCGACAAGTTTGCCGGGATATACAGAAGTGCCGAAACATTTTCTTAACAGTTTAATAGTTTCCATAAACTTGAAAACTTCCTTCAAATTATAATTATGGGAAGAAGCTGTATTAAAGGATTTTAAATTTTGGTGCCACAATTCAATGACAACAACACAACATTTAATTTAATTTACAATAAAAATTTATATTTCCATCGTTAATGACATGAACTGAAATGCTGATGACTTAATGTTTCCTTCGAGGTTTCCTTCCACGAAGTTATTTTCATAGTATATCAAGAAAGAAAATAAATACTATTTAATTGGAGTGAGGTAATAATTGATAATTAGGTAAATAAAATATCATACATTTCTTGGAATAAACACTATGTAAACATAATTATCATTTATCATTTACATGTTTCATTGAAAATATAACCTTAGCTGAGTTTATAACGACCGATATAATAGTGAATATGCAAATATGACAAAAATGTAAAAATACTTATTTTAATTTTTAATCTTGGTTTTCTTCAAAATAATGAAAAATGTTTAACCTGTCGAATACAGAGATATGAAATGCATTTTAATTAAATGTATACTGTAATTAATGATACTCTTAAAACTATTATAATAAACAATATTTTCTACAAGAAATTTTTTATCTTGAATAAAATGCCAGATATCCTAACATCCTCATTTTCAATTGTATAATTCTTTAGAATTATCCTCCTATTAGTAGATTTGACTCTATTAAAACTTTATACACAAATTTATTTTGATTGTGTTTGAAGAGAAACATTGGTGAAAATTATAGTAGTAATTTTTTGATAACGAATTAGTGTGAGAGCCACATATTTACTAAGGAAACAATTTCTATACTCAGAGTGACAACTTTCTTGATAAAAATATGGCAAACAAAATTTGTGAAAACAATTCCTGGTATATCGAATAGGGTTTCATATATCATTTACTTGGAACGAAAGCGTCAATATAAATTTAACATGGCAATGAAATTAGAAGTTAAAAGTGTTAAGTAATCTGTGGTAATGACACAATAAAAAAGAGTTTGAAGTACGTATTGCAGGTTTTTGGTGCAAAATTTAAATAATAAAGTATTAACTACATATAATTGAATTTTGTATTCGGTAATAATCAAATCGTAGGGTGGATTATGTCAAAATTTTATAATTATACGTAATGGGGGTACAAGATATTTTTTAAACACGATATATATTCATCACGAGACGATTTTAAGATAAGCGTGCATCTGCGTGATTGAGAAAAATTCAAGTAAAGAAAAACTGTGAAACTCACCTCCTCTGCCAACGAAATAGGGAACTGTGTGATGGGTTTAACAGCGATGTCATCGATGGCAGTTTTCCGCCTAAAAATGCACAAAACATTACATATAAACACAAACCTACTGATTCATCAAGAAAATACCTCAATAAAAGAAAATATTGAGGAAATAATAGTGTCAACATTACACTTAACCTGCACAAATATACTTAGAAAAACGCTCATGTTAACAAAAACCCGTTTTTCGAGCCAACAATAATAATAATAGAGGCAAAAAAAATTTGTAAAACAAATAATGGCTAAACCTTGAGCAATTAATGCAAAATGGAGTGTTAAAAAATAATAACCTTAACAGTTGCATAGAACCGACCTAACATTTAAAATTTAGACTTAATTATCTCATTATAATCGAATATTAATTTAACGACTAAATTCTAGATGTTATATAATGGGTACTGTTTTAAATAATAGTTTGTACGGGTAGATACCTATGTAGGTGAGGTAATTTATTCTTTATTCTAATTACTTATTTCAACAAAATATAGGCAACTAAATACTGAACGTGTATTTCTGGTTACATACCCTGAGACTAGTAAACAAATATTAAAACTTTCCCAATATAAATAATAAATACTTAATAAATATAATTATTAAATGAATTAATTATTTATATGTGCAGATAGAGTGAAATTTAAATGACTACCGCTTTAATTAAACAGAAATGTGTATCATTTTACCTTAATATTATAACTTTAAATATTGGTCCGGATAGGCCTTTAATAATAGCCGATGCATTTAGATGACAACGACCATGTAATACCACACCATTCACCTATAAAAAAAATAATAAATAGTTTACTAACCTGCTGTAACAGCTCAAAAAGATATTCATAAATTTAAATAAAAGTCATATTTTCACAACTAAAACACATGGAATATAAATAATAAATAACCGCTAAGCCAACTATATACCTCACTATCAGTTGCGATTTCGAACAGGATATTATAGTGGTATAAATTTGCTTATCTAGAACGGTGGTTATTTTTATCGTTAATTGTGTATCTCTGTTACATCAAATCATATAGGTACCTTAAGCAGCACACCACAAAATAACTAAACTAGGTAGTGTAACAATGAAATTTAGGGCGAAACGCTACAATTTTTCAAATCAATGCATTTGTTTACTGTATGAATTGCTTTTTTAATGAATGAATGCGCTGACTTGTTAAATTTGGCGAAGCGAACCTGGATTGTCTCTGGATATTCAACTTGGCAACGCACCAGTGGTGATACCACGCGGCGAGCCAGTGTCGTCGCTTACTTTCGGCCGATTAAGGGTTTTCCATTTAAATACAATTCGCTTTTCCACTTTACTCATGTGAATTATTATGTTGCTTTACGATTTATATCTTAGAAATTTAAGTTAAGTTAATGCAGCATGCGCATAAAATGTTTTAGACAATGCGGTGTTAATAAAGACGTCGTTTAGTTCCAAAATAAATAACTTTCTGTATAAATGTCATCAAATGGAAAGATTAATTTAAATTACTGTGTCATATCGACCAAAGAGGTAACGCAGCTCACTTAAGGGTATAATGTTCGGCCAAACAGTGTAGCTTTTATCAGGCTCCGCCCATCAGCACCTTCAACAGCAAATTTAACTTTGTGCCCCTGTAAGTTAGGCAATTGTATGCAGAAATTTAGCAAAACATGTCTTCTTGGCGGACAGATTTCATGAATATAAATGCAAAAAATTGAAATCTGAGGCAATTGTCTGTTATATGAAGACTTGATTTACTATCCTACAGCTTTCTTTTTTTATAATAGTACCTAACAACTACCTAACTCACTGCAGTCCTAAATGTGGGCAATATTGCGACCAAAATATTGTTCAGATCTATTTTTTTTTTTTGAAAATATGGCTCTGCTGTCTAGTAAAATAGACTTTTATTAGTTGATTAAAACTTGCTCCATCTTAATACGAATTTCCATTGAGGAGAAATATGAAAGCGCGTGGACGTCTAAAAACGGCGTTGTAAAATTGCAAACATTACAGCCTTAAGGTACGTCTGATTTCAAGATATAGTCGCGTCAAATTGGCATTTCACTTCCAACTTTTTGCGGAGAGGTCCGATTGAGATGCGGTTTTCTGCAAAATGTTCAGGGAATTGTTTATAACAAAAGGTACATCTAACTTCTGTACGCTCGCAAATTTGTAATTGTTTATTTAACAAATGACCCATTTTTGTTCAACATAATATGGCAAATGTCACACACGATTCAACAAGTTTAAAGAAAATTTTTCAGTTGCATTATGAACGATATAATTTCTTAATGTGCAATTTATGGTACGCACCTGAAAATCTTTCGAGCGATCAGTGCTAGATCGTAAAATTACACTGATCATTGAACTTGGGCTTATGGGTTCATTCTAGACTTATTACTATTACGAGATTTTAGCACCTGTTGGAGTTACGTACGCTTCCAATGGTTATTCATGAACCAGTCAACCAGTTTATAAATATGTTTTATTTTTCCAATGAGAGCTGAGTGGGCAGTGGCGTAGCGTGAACTAATCTATACGTGGGCGAAGTCGCATCAGCGAGGCCCTTTTCTTCCACCATTTGATGCTGAATGAACTGAATATTGTGATACATAATAGCTACATGCAAGGTCACAGTGTGCATCAATTTTGGTTCAAATATTTTCGTACAATCGGGAGAAATTAAAAAAAAATACAAAAATTTTTTAAATGCTGTATCTTGAACACAAAAGGCGATCGGACGTTTGTGTATATAACATTATTTATTACTTTTTGGTCCTCTATCGCGTGATACTATGCATTGTAGTTTTTTCAATGTCACCCTGTATATTTTCAAGAAAAGTATGGTAAAATATCAGTTTGTTTACAAAATTATTCGTTTATGATGAAACTAGTTAAAGTAGTGAAGTCTGGATGATCTGAAAATTTCAAAATTATTTTTTGTAACCTCTTCAGTACTAAAAAATATGTCGATAATAGAGCACACCCAGCAGGGTGTGCAAATTAATTATAGTACGTGTGGTAAAGCATCGGTAAAACTTATTCTTTCTTAGAAGGTCTTTTAGGGTGCTATTCGTACTATTTAGAGTTCATGGCGTTCGGTTTTAAATCACCCTCGAGGGGGCCTCGCGCGAGGCCCCCTAGCCGTGGGCGAGGGGCCGCTTTGCCCACCCCTAGCTACGCCACTGTGAGTGGGACACAGGACCACACTGGATATTTTGACTCTTGCGTGTGTAGTATGACTAATGTGATCATTTATTTTTTTTCACAGAGCGGGTCGTCCTTAAATTATTATTGCTTTAAAAATAAAACACATGTTTTATAGGATAGACTTAAGATATATTTTTGTTAGATTTTCTGTTTTTGTTAGCTCAGTTTTTAATGGTTTATCTAACAAATTTAGGGTATCTATTTTTTCCTAAATGGTTTCCAGTTTTATTGCTATTCAAGGAGAATAGATATTCTTTAAGATCTTAATAAGATTTTACTAAAAACATATGGGAATATTATTATTATTTGCCGTTTTAAGTTTATTACTTACCATATGAATCTTTGTCAAAAGTAATTTTATCTCTTGCTCTTATATAATCAAAGAATAATGCTTTCATACAGATTCCGAAACTGCGGATCTTTACAGAGAAAGTAGAAATTGACGCTTCATCCCAGGGACGGTACAAAGAGGCGCGGCGACGTGCATTGGTCTAGCATTCCCCACTACTACGGTAATCGGTTCCGTATCGCCAACGCCAATTCGCCATTGCAAATCTAACTGTCCGGTCAACTGATGCCAGTGTTGCCAGGTCTCATGCATTCCGAGGAAATCTCATGCTCTCATATTTTGATTACAAAATCTCATGCTTTTTAATAGACACAAAAAGAAATAATAAAATTATTAAAATTACTCTTTGAAATCTACCAAAACAAAGACCTAACGAGAAATAAAGGCAAAATCGAGGGCAAAATTGAATGGATAGAGGTAGGTATCTACAATATTTGGGTACTTGAAATGTCCTTTATTGTAGACTGCTCTCTTAATAATTAGCAATGAATACATAAACGGGTATGACAGTCTACGGATATGCGGTGTGTGCTGTATTCACGCTGTATTGCAGTGATTCTTAACTCTATTCCGGGGTACCTACATTTTCTGGAAACAACAGATTTTACTAACCGTGAGTCACCCTGCGTCACGGCAACTGCGCCTCAACGTTCGCCCGGCCTAACAATAAAATAAATTAGAAAGGTTACGTGGTTAATAACTTTTAAGGAAGTACCTGTAAGTACCTACTTACAATGTAATTTTATTATAAAATAGCAGATCATAATGCTTTTAAAGGAAATAAAAAGGGCATTACAAAAGTAATTAAAAATTAAGCTGTGTCAAGAGGTGTTTTTTGATAAATTAAGCCATCTCATGCTTTTTTCTCCAAACCTCATGCTTCTTTGAAATTATTCTCATGCACTGAATTTTTCCCACCTGGCAACACTGTCTGATGCGAACACGCTGTGGTGGAAGTATGCGTGTAGCATGACACAAATACAAATACACGCAAGCGGCAAAACACAATTCACCATCCTCACTTTACAAATCTGTATATTAACGAAAATTTATTTTACTGAACGATATAGACATGTGGTCACAATACACGTACGATACCTACGGGCTTACAATTAAGGCTTTTTGCTTGCTGCTACGCTTTTGTCGTGTCAAAGTCGGACATTTTTTACGTATTTTGAGGACAGCGGGACATATAGCTGTATGGTCACGTTACGTATATTTTAATAAAATAAAAAATAAAAAACATTACTCGATTGTTCACTAAATATGTTAGATACTTTATTTTCTATATGCATTCTGAGATGCTTATTTAAAATGGAAAAGTATACAATTTGAATATCAGTAGTGTTTTTATGACGGTAAAATCGTACCCAATTTGGCTTTCCTCGGCTTGTATATACATTGTAGAACAAGATGTACAGAACTGTAAACATTTATGTATTTAGTTATTCACAGTTAAAATTTAGCTGTCATATTATTATCAACCGAGTACAGCGCTGTTGCGAACATAAGTGCAGCTTCTCAAAATACAATAACAACAAAATATATTTCATTTTATCAGAACTGATAAGACGAAGGTTACTTCTATTATATTTGTATATTGTGCGTTAACTATAATGTATGCAATCGAAACTAATAGTCATGCTTACCATCTGTTATTTTTCCTTCGACCAAAGTTTACAAAATAAATACTATATAAGTTGTATCACTCTCAAACACGCCCCGCCCTAACAATTCCGCTTTCCTCACCCGTCTCGGGGACCGTTCGGTACGGTACCCTACACGGTGGCCGATGCTAGAAGTGTAACGTGTTGTGTGCGACCGATATAGAGTGAGACAAAAAACTTTGAATATCTGTTTTATTTTTCTTCTAAAAATGTCTGTGGTATATTGTACTATGAATAATTGTCTCTCAAGACGTGGTTTTTCCTTTTTCCATTGTCAAAGGATAAAGCAAGGTATATATTTTATATTCCATCAACTAATATAAAGATATAGGCCAAGATATAAAAATTAGAATCTTCATTTCAAGGATCGTATTTGGGCGTTATTTTAAATCATAAACAACTTGTTTTTATCCCACTTTACGGAATTAAATTCTGGTTTAAACTTTGGTTTTATGTAGGTACATTTTGTTTAAAATAACAGATAATTGCATTTTTCCTTCTTGAAGCACATTTATGTGTTTTTCAATTTTTTACGGGAAACTTGAGTAACTTGATATGCCCGGTTTAGTATACATATTAAGTAAAAATCCTCTCTTTGCAGATGTCAGATTTGGAAGTATTACGACTCCTAAAAATCTTAATCATTATAACGAAATGCAATTAATACCAACATTGTTTTTGTATGAACCAACAAGTAAGTTCTTTGTACTGGGATTTATTAAAAAAGTGTAATTGCAATAATTATGTAAGTAGTAAACATTTTGCTAAAATAAAAATATTTTGTTCACTTTCTATTTAACATTTTTCTACAAGTAGTATTTTTTACATGTCACATTTCAGTGCTTTTATTTTTTATGATTAAATGAATAACTTAAATTACATTTTCTTTTCTACAAAATGAGTACCATAATTTTTTTAGGGGTGCAGAGTTCGAATCTTGCTCTAGGCTCATAACCGTAACACTACGACACTGATAATGTTAGCGAACATTTTGAGCAATGTCTGTAGTACTACATGGAGGCATTTCAACATTTAATAAAGTAGAATTAGTAGGTAGTTAATGAATTTGATCATCAAAACTTCATCTTTAATTTCTCGACAACTGATCGTCCAAAATTAAAAAATCAGACGGCGTTAAAAAGATAATTTAATAATCTTTCAATTTATGTATCAGTTATACCATATTTTCAGTTTTGGCATCAAAATAAATAAAAATCTGGGTGGCGGCAGCTAATATATAATTTTGGATGTTCACTGAGGTAAACTATTTCATATATTTTCAGGTATTAACAATATTGTGTGAAACTAACTACTCAGTGGACAAAAGTTATTGTGGTTGAATTTCGAGTTCTCACTCCAGAGGTTAATAAATATATTAAATTCTTTAGATAATTATTGAACAGAGTTTTGTCTGTGGATGTTCATTAGCATACCTAGATGTTTGGTATCAGAGAACATACATATGACTTCATTGATAGGAATTGTAGGAGATTTGATACATATTAGCTTAAAATACCTTTCTTAAACAGTAATAAAAAAATGTTACAAAAGCTAATAATAAGGAATATATGGGTAGATATTGTGGGTGTAATTCAACGCAGGTTGGGGCTTTTGTCCACTGAGTAGTTAGTTTCACACAATATTGTTAATACCTGAAAATATATGAAAAAACTATACATAAAAGGTAATTTTTTTATTATTTTTATTTATTTTAGTAGGTCGTTATGATATTCAGTGACAGTTAATCAGTTTGACGTTGTCGATATTTCATTTTGACATTCAATTTCAAATAATTTTAATTTATTGGTATAATAATCTTTATAGTTAGATATTTGACTCAAGTTAAAGGAGGCCACAGAAATAGGTCAGATCTCATCTATTGTGGTTGAATTTCGAGTTCCCACTCCAGAGGTTAGTAAATATATTAAATTCTTTAGATAATTATTGAATAGAGTTTTGTCTGTGGATGTTCATTAGCATACCTAAATGTTTGGTATCAGAGAACATACATATGACTTCATTGATAGGAATTGTAGGAGATTTGATACATATTAGCTTAAAATACCTTTCTTAAACAGTACAAAATGTTACAAAAGCTAATAATAAGGAATATATGGGTAGATATTGTGGGTGTAATTCAACGCAGGTTGGGGCTTTTGTCCACTGAGTAGTTAGTTTCACACAATATTGTTAATACCTGAAAATATATGAAAAAACTATACATAAAAGGTAAAATTTTTTTATTAATTTTTATTTATTTTAGTAGGTCGTTATGATATTCAGTGACAGTTAATCAGTTTGACGTTGTCGATATTTCATTTTGACATTCAATTTCAAATAATTTTAATTTATTGGTATAATAATCTTTATAGTTAGATATTTGACTCAAGTTAAAGGAGGCCACCTGATGAAGCAATCCTAAAAATGCAGAAATAGGTCAGATCTCATCTATTGTGGTTGAATTTCGAGTTCCCACTCCAGAGGTTAGTAAATATATTAAATTCTTTAGATAATTATTGAATAGAGTTTTGTATGTGGATGTTCATTAGCATACCTAGATGTTTGGTATCAGAGAACATACATATGACTTCATTGATAGGAATTGTAGGAGATTTGATACATATTAGCTTAAAATACCTCTCTTAAACAGTAATAAAAAAAGGTAAACTATGTTGCTACAAAAAGTATTACCGTAAATATTTTTTTATTTGGTATAGGTGTCTCAAATACTACCCATAGGTTAAATAACATTTCTACACATGTATACCACTGATATAAGCGAATACATATCTTGTCAGTAAGTATTTTATTGAATTTTAAAATGCACTACTAGTAAAACATTAGTTTACTTGTAATTATTTTGCAGTTAACTGTGGTTGGTAAATACTTGTTCACTTGTCACCGCTGAATACGTCACGAATAAAGGCGAAATGTGCCGAAGAATCGTGAATTAGTTCAATTTGGCGCCATTACGTTTTGTATGGTTATGGTTTGTACTTCGAGGCGGTATAGTTTGTGTGTTTTGGGTAATTTTAAGAACTATGCAACTATGGAATTCTAAAAATTATTGCATCATAGGGATTCAACTCTAAGCGCTTATATAAAGATCCATCAATCATTCAAGAATGATTATGACCACCGTCACCGTGCTAGTTTAAATGCGTGAGTTTGTCTGTTATTTCGTGTGTGGGTATGGCATGTTTAAATTTCTTTTTTATTATTCAATTTTTGAGTGTATTTTCCATTTTGCCATAACTTTTAATTATTTATGTATTTTTTGTTCATACAAGCGGGTATATATTTTTTTTGTATGAATTTATTTTCCTGCTCTGTTTTCACATTAGCAATTGAGCTATTTTTGTATTTACCTACCTATCAGTTTGCCTCTAGTAATAATAATTATGTATTTGACGGCATAACATCCATCCTAGTTATTTTAGCAGTTATAAATGAGTTTGTTTTACAACGCGGTAACAACTGAAATTGTTAATCAATACGTTCCGTGATGTGTGTCAAATGATGCCAAATATACATTAAAATTTAATTGTAACGAGTTAAATTCTGATTATAAAACATATTTTAACCTTGTTAGTTTCACAGCGCATAGTTCATTCTACATCTAAACTGTTGTTTTTATAGTTTTATCTGTATTGTAGACACGCCTTTATCTTGTGATTTGTATAACTAAGTATGGAAAAAAAATTTGTGAAATAAATTTCTGTATTCTGAACTGTAATGTAGTATATTCATGTTGCCAGAAAAAAATGCATGCTCGTCTAGTTTTCAAAGAAAATATAACTAGTACAAACTGTCATTTTGGGATGTGATCTGTATACATATAAAAATATGTTTCAATAATACGTTACTTCTATTTCGCATTATATATTATATGTCGTAGTCATTGGGTGTAACTCGTCATTTCACAGAAAGCCTAGTCAATGGCTGTATTGCCGGCAAAGGCTGTAATGAAACGGATATTACTTTGATTGACTGAATTTTGCCGTCATTTCAGGGAATGCCTGTTTCATTCTCGTCAATCAGAGTAATAGGTTAAACGATTACACGTTACAGCGTTTGAACCCAACCAAACCTAACCTAACCTAACCTAACCTAACCAAAATAAAAATATTTTATTTACTTTGTATTTTGCACTTCGGCAGGTAGTATTACATTTCAAGAATATTCAGCAAATGACTAAACAAAAATCCGTCAAGCGCTGTAACGGGTAATCGATGAACCATTTACATTCATTCCATTACAGCCTTTGCCGGCATTACAGCCAATGACTAGGCTTTCCGTGAAATGACGAATTACGCCCAATGACTACGACATATACATTACATAATATGTTTGCTTTTTGGAATTGTGACCTAATTATCGTTTTCATTTATATTAAATGAGATTGCACTTTAAAGTACCTAATTCCAAAATTTATACTTGTACTATCTAAAATACAGCTAACTGACAAGTTAAAGGGTATCAATATAGTATGTTCAATTATTACTGCATTACAGTTAACTAGACTTTAATGTACAGTTCACTTGTTTAATGTATACATCCGCAACCGTTACTTTGCAGACCCATGTTTATTAAGACTTTTCTGCTTATTCTGGTTTATAATATTACCTCCTGAAATATTTTATACTCTTTTTTTAACACCCTGTATAATAAGCGGACCGAGCGAGAAAGGTTTTCATTTGGATGTTGTGAGATCAATTGGAGATTCAGAGCGATTTGGATATATTTGTTTATTTAGTATTCAGTGGTGTACAGAGTGTCACACAATTGTAATATAGGTAGATCGTAATAAATTTTATAGTTAATTTTTTTAATTAATTTAAAATTTTATAGATTAATTTAAAAGAAGAAAAGAAGCTTATACTCATAAATATATGTATATTTGGAATTTAAATATTTTAGATGATAATATCGATGTGTTTCACTTTTTTTACTAAATTTTATCAAAATTATTGTAGTGCCCTGAAGATGTTGCAATAAAAGCGACGAAACGTCGACAAGAAAAAAAAAATGTGTACAGAGTGTTTAATAAAGATCTGTGCATAATTAACGGATTGTTTTTTTTATGGTATTAGAAGAAGTTGGGTAGGAAACCCATAACAGTATTTTTTTACCAACCACTAGTGATTTGTTCTCTCAGTGTAGTTGACTTCTTTACTTTGTTATTAAATAGCTGTATACATGTGATTATATTAATGATTGGGACACAAGAAATGTCCCTGGGGCACTTAATTTACTGAACAAACATAATGTAAAAGGGCTTGTGAAATTAAACCTAATATCAATTTTAACATTATCGATCACCCTCTTTTGGAAAGTATATAGATATTTGTACTGACTGATTGTAAATTCCAATTACGAATACTGTCACGTGGACGAGTTGGAATAAACGAGTCAATTATTGCCGTTTTGGTTGAATTGACTCACAGATCCGCATAATTCAAAGAGCATGACCTTATCAGTATGATGGACTAATAGGATTCTCTATTGAAATTATGCATTGGCTACATATCAGATATTTGTATCCTTACCGTACACGCTACTATCTATTTATGTATCTATCTCTTTGTATATCTCTTTATGGTACAGACACGCTATTTTTATCATATTTTGTTAATCACGTTCCGATTGAATTAAATTATCTATCCTGAAATTTCGAAATATGGAAACAATTTTCAGTACTATTCACAAGGCAGATTAAAAGTGTTGTAATTTTCTTTAAATATAAATAGAAGAATGAAATTAGGTGTATGAGGAACCCTGTATGCTCATAAATTATATTAATGTAACGGAGTCAACAAAAGTAAAATACAAAATCATCAGGATTTGGAGTAAAACAAAGTCAATGACGATTAATTTTGGTTTTAACCCCTTGTGAAATTTTTTGGAGCGCCCATGAATAAATACGGGGGTTTTCATGGTTTATCCGACAATTTTTAAACACAATATTGAATAAGAGGTCTATTTGCTGAAGAAATAAATATACTAAAAGTTGAAGTCGAACAGAAAACGATATCAAAATTGTTAAAGTTTATAACATATCATTTTTGTTTATTTCTACAAAGTGTTTGGTTAAGTACTGAATTTTGTTTTATATCTAGAACAACTAGATTTTTACTTAAATTATTGTATGTTTCAAATTTTATGATTTATTCTTCTATATCTATAAATAAATCCATACGGAAATGGAGTCAATATCGTAAAAATTATTTTCTAGTATTTTCAACCCTTACGTCGTTGGGCTATTGTAGCCTCTAGACAGGCGATTCCCAATCTCCAACTACTTATCGTATTAATGTTTTTGTGATGCGAGTATTTACATTCGTTTTTCAAGTGTCACAAATGACTTACGTTTATAGCAACTTGCAGTTGATAGATATCGTTTTAATTTTAATTTTTGGTGAAGTGAGAATGCTTTGGCAGAACGATTTCCAGGTAAACATGTGCCAAATACAGCTACTTTTACAACGGTGCACAGTGAGTGTAAGTGTAGTGCAAACGCAGGCGTGACACGAGAAGTATTGCACTACACAATGCGTGACACGGCGTATTGTAGCAGTGTGGCGTATCAGACAAGAGGCTCAATTATATCTATACCATGTACATCGTGTCCAATCGTTAATAATAAGGGATCGGATGAGGAGGACGGGTACCATGGCCGCCACGATTTCCTGACTAAATCCTGTGGAATTTCGTGGGGATATTTAAAAAATGAAGTGTATCGCACCGAAGTGGACACTGAATGATTTACGCAAACGTATCATAGCTGCTGCCAATAATTTACGAGTTCAGAACGGACAAGAAGCAGAAAAATTATTGTTAGTTTGAAAAAATTGGTTAACACGGTTCCAAAATGTTGTTGTTGTAACATTAGGTATGTTAAACTATTTTATTAATTAAAACCACAAATTGATTCTATTAATAATTAATAACAATAATGGCAAAAGCCGTTGAATTTGCTGTATAAAATAAGTGTCAAAATGTATTTCTTTCTTTGGGAATTTCTTTCAGTTTTTAGTGCGCTCGCCGATCGCATGCCTTGCCTTGCCAAGTTTTCCAGTGCCGTGCAGAAGTGTATTTTTAAATCATTTTCAAACTGCTTTTTTTGATTTTTTTTTACAAAACTGTAGATAATAATAGTCCCCTGCACATTCAACTTTTTTTTTTGATGATAAGTTCTGAATCACCCTGTATATTTTTTGTAATTTGCGAGTATATTTCATCAGACCAATTATTTGCAATTTATTAGAATTTGCTTCTGTGTCCCACAGTAAAGCTTGTATAATATTCAAAATCTTTTCATTTTTGATAGTCACTTTTACGACTTTTTCAGTTTTCAGCCGCTATTTTAGGAATTAAAAATGTGATTGCAGACAACCCTATAAACAATCGTAGCAATTATTTTTCGTGTTTAAAAGGTTTAAGTTTAATACTTGTTCGTTTGAAAACCTCGATTAAGGACGTCAGAAGTATAATCACAATTCGATTAGAAATTATGCCTCAAGTTAATTTCAAAATTGTTAAATGACACTCCTCCCTTTGGGAGCCTCTAATAAAGTTTACACAGTCTTTAATTGGCAAACGGTAAATTTTGGGGTAATTCGTTATTTTAAAATCGAATAGGAACAGCCTGAAGCATATAATTTTGCAACCCTTTTACCCCTAACAAGGAACACTTCCTTTACTTACATTTTACGTTGTAACGGCACTTCTCAATTTTTTTTTTTGATATTTAATTTGACGTGAAATTATAAAAAAATGTAATCAAAAGCTGAACATCATCTTGACTCAAAATGTATGTACATGTACCTACCTATTTACGTATTTATCCATGTCTATGTTATTTTTCATATATTTCAAGATACGATTAATAAATCAAGAGGTCAAGTTATTGTTAAATTATTTTGCTCTGTTTAATTGATTGTTTTGCAACTTTTGAAAAAAATATAAGGTAACCAAACAAACTGTTACCTCCAAAAAAGCGGATAAGGATTCTTTCAAAGCTCTTGTGGAAATGTTGTCTAACCAAATAATTTTCAGTTTATTTCGCTTTACTTAAGTACTCTTTTTATTTTAAAAGCAAATATCTCGAAACTAAAAAACTTACTTCTAAACTAAAAGAAATATTTTAAATAAATTTAACACCCTGTATATTTTTAACTGTCAATATTTGAACTAAGGTATCTTTGGCTCAATCGACATATCTATTGGTCTCTAGTATTTTTTCTTTACTACTACATGTTCTTACTAAAACAACACAAATTTACTTGCAGAGGTTTTATTAACCACCTTATATATTTATAAACTTCAGGAATACTAATACACCCTGTATTGATTTTCTTGGGGATATTTGAGTTAAATTTTGTGATACTACTTTGAAATAGTCGAAATTTTTGTAAAAGCAAAAATATATACGTACAGGGTGATACAGTCATTATTATTATTATTAAACTAAAGGGATGAGCAGAACTCAAAACCTATTATGCTCAAATTACAAAGGCAATTATAACATATTTAACAAATTGAAACATTAAAAATAGGTATGACATCCTAATCGATTAAACAACACTACAATTGAAACATATAAGTTCATTCTTAAATCTGTCATATTTATGTCTAAAACAGTTAACGTTTCCAGAAGTTATAACATCATTAGGTAGTTGATTCCATCGGTTAAAGACTGTTTGAATAAAAGCTCTGTCTTATGGATGTCTTGTTTTCCTTGCGTAGTTTCGACTGGTAAACCGTTATCTGTGTTTAATGTCAGCAACGCACCAATGTCTTGATTGACAAGATTATGAGACGGCTTGTAAATGAAAATCTTGTCGCGTTCGGAAAGTAGTGGGAGATTTAGGATTTGCAGTCATGATAAGTATGATTCCACAGAGTAGTCACTTGTCTACTACATTTGTGTTGAATATTTTCTAGTAGGCTAATCAATCGAGGTGATCATATGATACCAGCATACTCCATCACAAGCCATACGTTTACGTTTAAATAGAAGGAAAACCAATCTAGGGCTTGGATTTTAAAATGGTTTAAATAGTATGTAGAATTTTTGATTAGCTTTTTTGTAATTTTGTAAATATGTGTGGACCAGGAAACATCTGTAGTTATTGTCTTTCTGTTCCGCTACTGCTTTAACTGGTGTAACAGTTAAGTTGAGTGAGGATTTTTGTTGCCTAGGTACAGTGCATTTCATCGAATTCAGTGGAGTTAACCAAGATTTAGACCAACCATCAATCGTTGTCAGATTACTTTGAATGGTGTTGTGCTGTTCTAGTGGATTTCTATATAATTTTGTGTCGTCGGCATAAAAATTATGAGAGATAGTTATGAGGTCATCAAGATCTGTCGAATATAACAGGAATAAAAGTGGTCCAAGAACAGAGCCTTCTGGAATCCCGGATCTTACTTAATGCCAAGATGAATGATCTGATCCAACACGAACAGAAAAAGTTCTATTGCACAAATAGTTGCAAATCCATGATTTGAGCTCATCTCGAATTCCTAAATGGTCAAGTTTTAAAAGTAGTCAATATTTAGGAACTTTGTCGAAGGACCAATGATTTAAAGAGGGTAGCAGATTGGTGGTAGTAGATCTGCCTGGAATAAAACCCCATGTTGAGATGTTGGTAAAATATTATGAGTTAAGGAGAACTGCATTATTTGGGACACTATGGTTTTTTCTAGGATCTTAAGACAAATAGATATTAAACTCACTTGTCGGTAATTATCAGAATCTGTTTTATGACTTTTTCAAATATAGCAATATTCATATGTCATTAATTTTAACTACGTATGCGAATGGCCTGATAAAGACAGAAAATAGAAAAAATAGTTTTACTCTCTCTCTACTTAGTGAAGCAAATCAACCCATAACTCTCGATAATACGGCGCTCTTGGTACGTTAAAGCGTTGAAACAGACTGATACCGAGTTGATTTACAACCTGTATGAATAGAGGGCGCAGCGGTCAGTAATATACAGTTATCAATATTTTTTGAGCCATAATAGTTTAGCTATTACTAGATAGCAGTATCTGTCAAGGGTTTCAAATCGTACTGTCTTGAAGACTACTCTGCCAATACACGGTGACGGCGCCCTTAATAGATTTATTTAAAATATTTCTTCACTTGAATTAATTTCGTTTACTTATAGTGTAAGTCCATATTATTTTTTAAAATGATTTTGTAAAATATATTTTCAAGATTACTAATTATTAAAATATAAAGACCTGACTGACCTCAAGAATCTCGTCCCCTATCTGGATGCCTCCCGTCTTGAAGGCGGCGCCGTTGGGGTTGAGTCCGCAGACGAAGACGGCCATACAGTTACGGTCCTTGTGTCCTGCCAGGCTCAGCCCGAGGCCTTGGTTGCTCCGCTCCAGCTGCACCATCAGGATGGTGTGACCCAGGCCGGCGTATTTCTTTTTTACCTTGTCTGGAACAAAAGAAAACGTTATGGCAAAAGATTAAGTGATCAATTATGACAATTTTAAGCTAATGGAAATGTCAAGAAAGGTAGTAGATTTTTTAAAGAACAATTAATAGTTTTTTATTTAGACCCATTATGTATTAGAATTATTTTCCTAGCTATTCTAAAGACAAGTAATTCATTGCATGACTCCCATAACAACCAATATTGAATAACCAATTCCATGGTTGAACAATTTTGGAACTGATTTAGGTTTGTTTCGAGAAACATATTGCTATTTTCTTCAGAAGTAACTCTCCCACTGAAAATGGAGTCAACTGGTTGGTATTTGTAGATATATCTGATGTGTAGCTCTCCATTGAAATTATTTCCATATTTCTTACCAGAATATTGGTTTTACCAGGTCTATTAAATGCTTTGTCTTCCTTCAATTTCATGCTAACATGTTGAACTGTCCTTGTATTCAAATACCTGCCAGTAAACGTTAACTCCTAGAATGCCATACTGTCTTCTCTGTACAAGAACATCTAGAAACAGAATAGTGTTTTCTTCCAATTCCATAGTGATGTTCAGATGTATTCGATTAACTTAGTCTAGAAATCCTTCTACGTTGTACCAACGAGGTCATATGGTCAATCTATCGTTAATAAGTCTGATCCAACACATTGGTTTTGTAATTACTGACTTTAACGCCTGCTTTTTTAACAAAATCAAGAGTAACCAGATAATATCCTACTGATTTTTAACGAGACGTTCTTATTCAGAAAACTGCCAATTATACACCGTGCAAATAATCTTTGGGAAAGCTTCGTAGAAGGTTAAGATGAGAATTTAGTAGATGTACCAAATGAACCTTTTTTCGTTTAGTAATATGAAAGAAAGGAGGAGCAGCTATGGTTTCACCCTTATCAGAGCCCTGGCAAATGTGTACATGAAAGCCTTTGAGAAGCAGATAATTGTGTGTTCACTTTGAAGGAAGGAATTACTGACACACAACACACACACAACAAAAACTGTTACTAGTCACTGATATTTTGATCAATTAAAGTAAAATCCAAGGAGTAGGGTTGGCGACAATTTTCTGTGACTTGGGAATTGAAAGAAATAGAACATAAAGCATTTTGTAAGTGTAATAATATCGATGGTGCATTATCTCAGTAAGAAAAGTTGAAAATGGTTGACAGAATAATAATTAATAGTATCCCCATGTCGAATAAGAAACGCCAACACTACTTTCAATATATGTCAGTATAAATATATAGAAGCGAATGCTTAAAATACTGAAATCCCTTGTGTTGAAGAGAATTTAGATGAGGAATATTCAAAATTGATACATTTGGGTACGTAGCTCAGCCGATAAATAAACTGTCAGGCTCTTGACGGTTCTGAGGATCAATTAGAAGAGTCCCCAGAGGCCTAGAACTGCGTATTTTACCATGCATACTCTCGATGAGCGATTTCTGTTGGAATGGAATCCGAAATTACTTCTGCCCTTATACGAAATAATATCTAAATAATGATAAAGGCTAGAGATTCTGTTCTCACCTCAGCTTTTCCCTTCGTTCTGTTCATATCAATCCTTTGAATGTTTGGGCAGGAGTTGTTAAATTGATATTTGCGAAACTTTAGTAGAATGTCGAAGTATTGCTTAGAAACGTTTTGATGTTTAATGAATGAGATAAAACAAACGTAAAGATGAATATTTTCTGCGATGTATCTCGACTTAAGTTATAAAATGAGGTTGCAGGTAATATTTATAAAATAATACAATTATATTTAGGAATAACGTTTATGTGTTCATTAAGTGTATATTACATTGTATTTTATTACTTGAAATACTTATATAGGATAGCTCATAATAATAATCTTCTTTGACTATGAGTTCAAGTAAATTCAAACCCGTTTCTGGGCAGATACACCAGGCATCCCCCCAAAAACATACACCGTATCTCAAGCGGTAGTCAACTTGAGCGTAATACAAATTCATAAGCTTATGCTTCGTCAGAGTTGATTTTAAGTTTCTAAACAGATAACATAGAGAATTCAATGTTGCTATTAGGCAGGTGCAGTGCTCTTTCCAATTTAGGCACTCGTCCAATGTAAAACCTAGAAAATTGACGGAGAATTGAACCTGAACATTTAGTTTAGAACATTTTTTCTGATAATTATGAAATCTAATATAAGATGTTTGTGAGGGATTAAAATATAACGAGTGAGAGCCACACTAATTGCTAACTTTGTTTAGGACTGAGTTGCATTTGAGTGTCAGTGCACCATCAGATTTTATCAGATACAATTAGCGACGTATCGTCAGCGTATATAACTGGGAATACAGCGGAGATTAAAGTATCAAGTTCATTCGTGTACAAAACGAATAATACAGGTCCCAATATTGAGCCTTGTGGCACACGCATACCCACTTCCTGTATCCTGAATTTATTCTTTGAACGGTACCAACTGAGGAATAAGAAAGACTTACATATCGTGTCCGATTTTTGAGAAATGAAGAGATTCATTAATAGGTCACCTCCCTTATACTAACTATAACCATTCAGCTTTTGTAATAATTCGTCATGATTTACACAATCGAATGCCCTGCTGAGAAGGCACTCGCTTGCCTCCATAAGTTCAATAACCCTTTCACAAAACGAGTGTAAAGTAGTTGTGGTTGATTTACCCGCATATAACCCGTGTTGTTTATCTGTAACAATATCATATTTGTTGAGAAATTTTACTAATCTATCGCGAAAACAATATTCGAATATTTTGGAAAAACATGACACTGGCCTATAATTTTCCACATTATGACAATCGTGATTTTTTAAAACAGGTACAACTTTTCCAATTTTCAAATAGTCTGGAAATGACCCAGCCTGAAACGACAAATTAATTAAATAACAAAGAGGTTTTACAATACCTGTCAGAACTTTTTTTATCATGAAAACCGGAACGTCCGGTTCCGATGAATTATAACTTTTTAATTTATTTCCTAAGAAAATCAACAACTCGTCACATGAATACGGTTGAATAAAAAAAGAGGGTACTGTTGATTTTGGCTACAAATGGAGTAATTATTATTAGTCAATGGAATATTTTCAATCGACTTAAGGGGATCATCTATAAAATAATCATTGAAAATTGAAGCTACAGACAGTGGATCGGTACACAAGTCTCCATTATCTAATTTTATACTTATATTTTTTACAATGTTACTCTTATTGGACAGTTCTGAGATTACTCTCCAAGCGGTACGGGTTGGGTTATCAGAATTTGCAATTTTACTTTGATAGAATTTCTTTTTTGTTCTACCAACTAATTCAGAATGTGCTTCTTGCGACTTTATACCTAAAAGAGATTCAACTCGGGATACGAAGCTCTCAAAATATACAAGTCCTTCAGTTTAATACTGGATGTTCTAACAGCGTCATTTACCCACCACTTATGACTTTTCTTATACAATTTCCGCGGAAGAAAACTTTTATTGAAGTGATATAAAAAAGTATTATGAAAACATTCATATGCAATATTCATATCAAAAGTATTGTATACCATAGCCCACTGCTCTCTCAATCTAATCGAAACTCTTCGATATTATTAAAGCTTTTTCGAAAGTGATAAGCCTAAGGTGGCTCCTCATCCAGCACGTAATCGATCTGAAACAGCACATTTATATGATCAGATACATCATTGGCAACTACAGCTGTAAGACTGTTCCGTATTATATTTGTGAAAACATGGTCAATTATGGAGTGTGTAACCCGAGTTGGCCACCATACCATCGAAACTAAATAAAATGTGACACAAATTTCTAAAAACATTTTATTCTGACAAGTCTCAGACGAATTCAAATTAAAATCACCGCTTAAAATTATATAAATTTACTCTTCGCCGAAATTTTAAATTTACCCTGTCTAAGAAATAAATAATCATCGTTTTTTATAACGTTACATTTATTCATAATAGGATTCCACAACTCTTCTCAGGATTCAATTATCGAGGAATTAAAAAAAATCCTTCAGTTTTCCAAAAAAATAATCACATGTGTTGAGGTCTGCCGATCGCAGTGGCCAATTTTGAGGATAATTTTTTTCTTGTCCTAACGATTTATTTCGAAACTTTCAAAAAGTCTCTAACAGTAGTACCAAAATGAGGCAATGTCCCAACATGCATAAACCAAAAATCTAACCCGCAACGGTAAATCTTTGATTAAATCAGGAAGAGTATTTTGCAGACATTCCAAATAACTTTCGTTTCATAACATTTAATTGATTTGGTAAAATTACTTATGGGGAACACCCTGTATATCTAGACAAATGCAATATGCTGTGTATGGAATTTATGTTTTTATTTTTTTTTAACCAGACGCTTAAATATAAAAATAAATCCGTTATTATTTGTACGCAATCATAACAGTCTAGAGAGACTTGCTGACAAATAGTAGCACAAAAGGAACCTTATTAATTTTAAAACTCATATATTTTGCAGAGCAAAATCTGTGACAAACAAGTTTTTCAGTTAGATGGCACTTAGACTTGTCTTTTGTTTTACTAACAATGCTAATTATTTCGAAAACTCTCAACGTCAGATATGGAGCATATTTTGCTTACTACTGAAATTACAATGTACAAAACTAGTTAAAATTCAAGTCGTTGTTTTCTATTCTTTACGTGGAAAATACTGAAACCGACTTTAAAATGTATATTTCTGATTATTTACAGAACTCTTGAACTCTTTAAAAAAAACCAGTTGAACATCGTGTTCAAAATATAATCCAGACTCTTTTTAAATATACTATGCACTACATAAGCCAAATATCTTGAGCACTTCCTGTGAAGCTGTTGAAATTTGTCAAACCAGTTTAAAGTTACTTTTTATGTAATTCTAAGTTCATTGTATCAAAAATGCTGCACTACAATAATGGTAACGGCAACGGCAACAACAACGATAACGATACTGATAATGACAATGACAATGAAAATGATGATGATCATGATAATGATAATGGTAACGGTGATGATAACGATAACGATAATGGTAACAAATAATAATTATATTCTCAGTACAAAAAAAATATATGTACAAAAATGGTTTGGTTTTTTAATGAAATCTGAAAAAGATCTTCTAACAATTAATAATAATATATTTAGAAAGAAATATAGAAATTCATAGGTAATTAGGTTCTATTTCATTTTGATATTATTACTTAGTTATTGCAGATATTTGTTCTTCCATGACAGCTTGGTTTTTAGAGTATTTAGTCTGTGTTTCTTATTATTTATAATAATTGATAAAATATTTATGTATTATTTAAATAACAAACAAATTGTTAATATTTCCAACTCCAACATTTAAAACCTAGTGAAATTACACTTCATTCAGAAGCCATTTTTTACTTAATTATTCCGATTTTTATAGATTACATTATTTGCTACGTTGATATTTCTAGTTTGCCTTAACTAAAATAACAGTCTAATTTAAATTATTAATTTTTGGTAGAAAAAATATTGAAATACATACCTGCTATACCTATATGGTTGAATTCACTTGTATTTGCATTTTCTGTAGTGTGAAAATCAAAGATGGTGGTCATAACAAAAATAAAAGTTTTTGACATTGCAAAACGGATATTGCGATTTAAAAAGTTGCGAGATTTATTAATATTTCATAATAAAATTACTCATTGTATTTTTTCAAACTGTAAACTACTATTAATAAGAACAAGTAAATAAAATACTACACCGGCATGGCATGATGCGGGTAAAATAGAAATCAAAAAGTAACTCGAAAGTTCGTAAAAATCGTCAAATAGTTAAAAAAGCTTACTTAAATGAATTTATTTGCCTAGCAAGTAGAGGAATTTCAAATAATTTTGTATTTGTATTTTCTGATTTACTTATAAATAATGCTTAACAAAAATTTTTTCAAGAAATGTTAATTCTGTACCTATCATTAAAAGTAATACCTAATGCAATTTCCAATTTTACAGCTAGAATAAAATATCGTAAATCGCGGGTATACTCTCTAGGTTCAAGCCGGGCCAGCGAGCATGTGATGTCCAGCCAGTGAGTGAGAGTTTACATTATTCAAACGGAGCAAGCAATTTTTCGGCTTCCCGGTGTAAATTCTATCAACCTTTGTCACAAATAAACTACATAATCCATAATTTTAACCAATATTAATATAGAGGGTGGTCCACTTTCGAAAGCGAAAACTTTAGAGGCAGACAGAGAATCACAAAATAATATCAGTTTGTATTATAAACTATATATTCGAAAAATGCTTCGTTACAAAGATACAGGGTGTCAAAAGACTTTTACGTTTGGGGCACTATTAAAGATAAAGTCTACGCTAATTTCGTATTAACAAGGGAAGATTTAATTTGAAGAATTGAGTAAGTCTGCAATGATATGCAGCGAAATCCGCATGAAATATCTGCTGCAATAAATGCGGTAGTGAGAAGATGTCGAGAATGTATTGAGGTGGGTGTACTAGATTTCGAGCAATTTTTGTGATTTTACCCGTAATTTTCTTTTTTTTTGTTATTGTTGTTGAAAGCCACAAATTAAATTTCTCATTTTCGTTTTTGTTTACTTAATTGTTTTTCAGAAATCATTAGGTAATTTAATTTTTTACTGGCAAATGGTGTATCAAACGAAAACAAGTAAGAAGCCTTTTTCTGTTGTAAATTGAACAAGGATTCTAGAAATAGTTTTTGTTTCTAAAAAAACATTAGCGTACCATTTTTTCATTAAAATTTCCCGAAGATATGTCCGTACGTACGCCACTGGTGGAAAAAAATATTTTTTACGTAGAAATATGTATCTAGATTATCTATTCAAAGGTTCCAAATTTCATTTAAATATCTAATGTAGTAGAAGTAGTTTTAAAAATATTAATAAATTTGGAACTTTTGATAATAATTTTGACACCCTATATCTTTGTAACGAAGCATTTGTCGAATATAGTTTATAATACAAACTGATATTATTTTGTGGTTCTCTGTCTGCCTCTAAAGTTTCCGCTTTCGAAAGTGGACCACCCTGTATATTAATTTTTTTGTAGACATATCTATTGAATCCTTGCGCATTCGCCATAACTTGAAATAATTTGTAATGCAGTCTCTGTCGATAATTAATGCCATATTAATTTCTGATGAAGCATCCACAATTTATTACTCAAATATTATTCATTTACATCGCCATTATTATGGACTACATGTCGCGATTTCATGATTATTTCAATCAAATGGTCAGGATAACTGTAGATACATATTTGAATTTAATTGTCCCAATTTATACAATTGGAATTTAAATATGATTTTTGTTATCAACCTTTTCTTCTGAAAATCTGAATTTAACAGAATGCATTGGGAAAAATGAAAATACATAATTTTAATTCGTAGATGAGTTTGAAACTGCACATTCCATTAGTTCTGCAGGAAAAAAGTCAAGATATTTCCATAAAATATTCTATAAATACCGGTTTTTAATACTTATTTTATTCCAGATTTTACTGCTTTTAGGGCGCATTTAATAATATCAAAATTTATGGCTATTTTATTACGCTGGCAAAAATAATTTTAATAGAGGAATTATGTGATGTAAATGTAGAATATATATCTTGTAATATAATTAAATCTTTTCTTGAATTAGGTATACCTACAAAAGGTTTAAGCAATTTTAGTAAAGCTTGGTATGCTCATTTTGATTTTGATTGTCTGCAAACGAATATTCATGTTATAAATTTTATATATTGTTACCTCTACGTTGACTTTTGAAATATGCCACTTAGAAAAACAAATTTTATTGTCACTACTTGGTTACGCAGCAAATTATACTTTAAACAAATTCACAACTGTCAAATCTTTATTTTGGCATATTAATACCAGTTCATAAATCCATTTTTTATTTAGCACTTTAAGTTAAATGGCATAATTATTGTTATAGCAACCATCATTTTTATTTGTCAGGCTAAAAATCATATTTTTTTTATAGGAAAAAACTAGGGTTAATCTGAATAATTGATAACTGTAAATTCCGATCAAAGAAAATGCAAAGTAACAGCTCACTTTCAAACAGAATCAGGCGATGAGAGATACGAGGTAGACAAAGATGGAAGATATAAGGGAAATCATTATGGTTATAGTAAATTTTCTAATTAACTTTCTCAGACTGTATTTGGTGTAAAGACTGTGTGGTATAAAATATATGGCAGTCTTTTTTCGGTAATTTCTTGTTTATTTGGTAAACATGAAAAAAGAGTAGTGCCTTCCCCCTTGTTTTGTAAATAAGCTCACCAAGTTTAACTTTTCAATTTGTATTGTTTGTCATCTTTCAATAGAAGTGAACCTACACTCAATAAACTCAAGAAAAAGCAATACAAGATGCGAACACTGATATATAATCCATCATATTAGATACATTCTGTATACAGGGTTAACTATGACTAAGTACAAAAATGTTAACCACGTGCTTAGAGAGGTCTAAAAGACAATAAAAAAATGTATTTCAATTTTTAAAAAATGGGGCAAAACCCTCTTTTCCACGAAAAGTCGCCGCCTATGATAATCAATCATCGTCCGAGATGGCTAGATATGTCAACTACCATGCGGTCGTTTTTTGCAGCGTTGTCAAGTGTAGAAACGACTAGTCACTATTAATAATAATAATGCCTAAGTACCTAACAGATAACAGTTAATTTGGTTAGCTGCAGTATCTTGTATTCGTTCCTCGTTCTTTCGTTTCATACTGCCAAAACTACATTTTCACTCCTTGCTGATTCTTCATAATTATCCACTAACATATCCGACATAAAATACTTTATTTAATTACGATAAACCGTTTAAAATTAGTCACTTAACTGTGGTAAAATAACATAACCTAGAATACTGCATTGCTAGTTGCATACTCTGCAAACCTCAAAGAACATGCGAAGTTAGTTATATCTAAGGGTTTAACAAACATTTTTACAGAACACTGTAAACATCTTGGGATGTTATAGTTTAAAATATTACTAATTATTTTATGCAAACATCGTCGATTACTGTTAATATTGTTGCTATTATTAGTAGTAACAGAATTTAATTCCCCAACAACACAAGAAGTTTAAAAATTTATCGTCGAGAAGTGCACCTTGCATTAGTGGCCTACAGATGTCGTCTGTAGATGTCAAAAAATATTGTATACGGTTACGGTACTCTGAAGTTAGTTTGAAATAATTTTTCAGTACTTGCTATTCGCAAATTTAATTTTTCGCGTATTTTTTGTGTATTTACAAACATGTTGTATTCAAATACCTAGATGATGGATAAAGTGCTGATTTATGGACAATTGCATTTTATCGTGGGGCAGAGTAATACCAAAGATGTTTTCCGAGTACACAAAATATTATGCTGTATAGGTACTTTTTGAACCACATCGAACAACTGTTATAATGCCTTGGCGGTAAACGTGTGGCAGTGTTTTTATCTATTTGTATACATTTGTGTGTATTTTTAGTTATCCTTTGTGTTTTTTCCCGACGTATGTAATCGACCTGCTCATGACCACCGAACCAAGTAGGTACCTCGCTCCTGGAAGTAAATATTAGTAAGGTAGGTGCTGCCTCTCTGTGCTACCATACCGTATTTCTCATTAAATAATAATCTACATTTTGTAAATATATTTATTTTTCTTTCAAAACTGCGTAAACACGTATCAAGGCGGTGATCTGTCACTACGTTTGACACCTTTGACTTTGGCAGAATATACTTAACCTCGCGGCTGACAGAATGTCAGTGACGGTAAATGGTAATAAATAAGGATTTAATATAGTTATGAAAAATGTATTCGCTACATAACTAAGTGGAAATTTATTGATAGATAATTCCGTTAATTCTTATTTCTCCTTACCCCCTCTTAAAATATTAGTTCGAAGTCATAGTTAACCCGGTAGCAAATTACGTATTTAATATTTTGAAATAAGTGTGTATCTATTGCTCATTGAACACATGCTTCTGACTGGATTCCGCATTTCCCCTAAATTTGTTGACGTCATTCGTTTATGCTGTTTACGACGAAGTCCGACGTTATATAAATCATTCATAAAATAGATAAAACAACGAGCTCCAATTTGTTTCACTCGATTTCAGTCAGAAACCGACATTTACATGCAACTCTTTTTATAGACAACTTAATAAATTCAAGTATGTAGTCAGCTCCGTGCATATTTGAAATTTAAATAATAACGGTGCAGTTAACTTTAAATTACTTCAGAAAATCTCATTTCATGTATTTTTCTTACGTTCATCTTTCCTTTTGTTTTGCTTTTATGTCACTTGAGATAATGCCGTTCCAGTTTTCTTAGAAATTAAAAAAAAACATAGTAAAATATGATACAAGTTTTAACATTTATTTTCCTTTAATAAATAAGATACATGCAGTTTAGGTCCTTTTATTGCTGTTATGTAAGAGAGATAAAGGCAACAGACATTTGTGTGATAAACAATGACGGTTACACCCCCAATGCTTTACGATATGAATAATATTATAGTACTGTACTATTTCTAGTCGGAAGACATCTGAAATTTTTACTCAAACTGATGCAGCGAATTGCCCACAAGCCGGCTATAGATACTGGATTGGTAGACATGAAGAAGAGTGATGAAGGAAAACCAGACGGGGAGTAGAAAGTGGACCGATTTATTAACATATCGTTGGAGATGAGCGTGCACATTATCTAGCTAAATCTATTCTATTTTGTTTGATTTTTGTTTGTCAATAACGAAGATAAAGCAAACAATATAAACCAAGCAAACAGACAGTTACACAGTCTGGCAACGTTGAATGTGTTTTTTCCTCTGGCTGTCCTAATACAAGAGTTTATTTATTTATTTCTTATTGTAGACCTGAGGAAACGTCTGAACTTTCCGAATTGGTATTACTTTCAACTGTTTTCGATTGCCTCTTAAAAATCTGCTATTTTTGTAAAGAGCACATTAGCAGTTTGTCATGCTACATAATCTCTGGATGATGTCTTCCCAATCGTTTCCTTGAATTACAAGCTCAAGATGATGTTGATAATAAAACTGGGAAGTAATGGTTACATTCCTCGGAAGCACCAAATGCCCATCACTTTACTCGAATGACTGTCGGTTTTTTTTTTGAAGATATGCCTTTCTGTTTGTACTGAACTATTCTTTGTTCTGGATGTTGACGTAAATGTACCATATTCTGTCATCAGTAACAATTTGTATAACAGTTGTATAAATTACAATACTTTAAATCGGAACTAAATGCGGTGCTAAAAAGTGACTACCACTAAAGTGTGATATGTGTCTGTTTAAGCTTTTATCCTTTAAGAACTTGAAATGCTGTCAAGTCAAAACCTGCAATAAATGGAAAAACGTTACATCAATAAAAAATTGGGTTAGGGTCAGCCTTATGAGGGTATGAGGATATTTAGTAATAAAATAACAGGAGGGGTGTAATCTTTCCGGGTCATAAAATTTTATAAATGCGTTCAAATATCCTTAATAAAGCAAGCAAGGGAGAAATTATTACCGAATACATTAGGTGCAGTAATTCATGTTTTAAAAAATATCCCTACGCTTATAAAAAAGTATTTACCCTTCTGTTATTAAATAAGGTATAAAATTCATATATAACTGAATATGCTGTAATTTTTACTGTTCTCAAGATAAACTTGGTCATTCCAGAGACAATGTTTTCTACAAGAAAAAGCATTTCAGACACAGTAGCTGAACTATGTTATGACTAGATACTTTTAGCATAATAACAATAATAAATAATAATAATATATCTACCCCTCATTCTAATCACGAGGATTATTAGCCCAGAAGTCGAAAACTTGTGCGGGAGAGGGGGAGGCATATTATTATTAAGCAGGCCGCATTTGCGCCCAGGAACGACTTACGTTGGTAGGCCCTAACCACCATTCAGTGCAAGAATGAGGGAAACTTGGGAAACTTGGAAAACCTCATTAATTAGGGGGGTAGTCAAATGTCAACCAGCATCAATCTCTCACATTGATCCAAGCCAGCATTCTTCCACCCTACCATACCCGCAGAGAGGGTGCCAATCTTCTCCACGAATATAGCTTATATGCGGTCTCCGGCTGCGGGGGTCGAACCTACAGCGATCTAGTCACCTCGGTCCAAGCACTAACGCTTTAAACCGCGCGATCCAAATCGTGTAATAATGGCTGCAAAGCGTCACGACCATTATACAGTTGTGAATGCATGCTCCTATAGTTAGTTACTCAAAAAAATGCAAACAGCCCTAAAAACCATTGAAAAGTGGTACAAAGACTATGCTCTGTCCAAAAAAACCAGGTAGACAGTAATGGTTCTCTATACCAGGAAGACGAAGATGAGGTCAATTCATTTGGAAAGATGATTGAGCAGACCGCTGGAAAAACCTGGGGAATTAAACCAAAAGTAATCATGCGGATATACACTGCTATTGTGAAACCAATGTCAGCTTATGGGGCCGTCATTTGGTGGCCGAGAATACAGGACGTAATCAACATCTTCCAGACGGATCAAAAAGGAAGTAAGGTGCAGGATGTGGAATGGATTCCAGATCCCTACATATCCGATGTCAGAGAGCAATGGATAGATATGCTACCGTAGGACAAACGGAATGAACAGGTATAAGCAAATAAATTGTCCGTATGTATACATCTATCTACACAGATAGTAGACAATTACTGCTGATCTTACATAATCATAAGGTAATGACCAGATCAGCAGCACCTTCAATAAAATAATTGAGAAAATCGTTGCTTTCTGAATTTGGCAACCAAACCTTTTAACAAAAATTATTTCAAGGTCACTTCACTTTCGGTTATACTGGAAGTAGCTGTCAGTTTTGTGCCGTACAATGTCCCGTAGGGATACCTGTGCAGAAAGTGCAGGGCAAGGTACAAGTGAAAATAAAAAAAGTAATATTTGTGTTAAGACAATGTTTAACGTATTTGTCTTCAGAGTTATGACACTAACGCATAAAACGTATTTAAATCGTTTTATTATTTTTACGGACATTTAGTGAGATCGACAAAGAGGTTATGCTCATCACTTTACTCCAATGAGTTATGAATTATGTTGATACTGGTGCAGGGACTACAGGGTAAGGTACAAGTGAAAAGAAAACATGTAATATTTATGGTAAGGCAATGCCTAATGTATTTGTCTTGAGAGTTATGACACTAACGTATCAAACGTATTTAAATCGTTTTATTATTTTAATGGACAGTGTTTTTTTTGTCTTGCGTATTTAATTAATATTTTTGGTGAAATACAGCGTAATTAAGTAAAATATGAGACATTTTCCAAACAGTGAAAAGGTTGACATGGAGTGCAGTGGTAGTAATAGTATGTAAGGTTCACCCTGTATATTATTATAGCTTATTAAGGTACTTCAGCAGTGAAATAATACGAATAACCTTTCGGCTCAACTTCAGTTGTCTTAATGGCAAGAACTTCATCCGATGAAATGCCTTCTGCATTTATATTACTGAATTATATCAGTGTATACATTTTCTCATATCTGGCGACAATAGAAACAAGTTAATAAAGACAATTTGAGTGGGAGGTACTGCTCGGTTCTCTCTTACAGTCCTTACACCTATAATATTCGCTTTCCACATTTAACTACCGTAAGGGTCGCCACTTTATACCATAAAGTAAGCCACACATCAAAGAAACTATAAATCTGAAACATGAAATATGAAATACGAAATTGCTGCTGAGGTACACTCACCGTATAAATTTAAAACAATTCCTATGTAGTGTCAAAAGAACTTGTACATTTTACGTTAATGGCCCACTTAAGCCAGGCTGCTTTCTTGAAATTTCAATTAGAGTTATTGAGTTTAAATAGCGTAGTTTCTACAAGGTGAACCTTAAATAAGTACAAATAATTTAGGTTCAGGTGTAGTTCGTCATATAGATGAGTATAGTGAAAGACATTGTTAAAAATTTCAAATATTTACGCATATATAAATTTTAAAAAAAATACCCACTACTATCAATTAAAGTGTTTAAAAAGTTACTTTGTTCAATGATTCCAAACTTTATCCATAAACCTATTTACTGAAAAACCAACTAGTTAAACACATTTATCCACATTTCAGAAGTTAATACCATTGTACACTGTTAGAAAGATTATTACAAATTATCCTCTTAAATTATTTAAAAAAAAACTATGATTTTCACACACCTTACACTTAATTTTCGCCACATAACCTCAAACAACGTATCACTGCTAACCGTTTTGTACTTCGCAGTTTTGTAGTGGGTGAAAAAGATTTTCAAAATAAACACCAATCATGGGATAACACAATAACTAGCTTGATGTATGCGTTCCATATCAAGAAAATGCAAAGTAAAATATTTAAATGCAGTGTCAATCGCATGCAAAAAAAATGGTGCCGCAGGCATAGGTAACAGGTAGATGTCACAAGCAGTAGGCGAAATGTCCCACACCAGCCCCACTGTCTAGGGTTGATAGTGGAGGTCGGAGAAGGGGTTATGTAGATACCGGTGCATTAGTATAGTCCAGAGTAAAGCAATAAGTTGTGGCAAAGGCAAGTTACAAGTGGAAACAAAACATGTAATATTTGTGGAAAGATATTTGATATTTTTTCATATATTTTCAGGTATTAACAATATTGTGTGAAACTAACTACTCAGTGGACAAAAGCCCCAACCTGCGTTGAATTACACCCACAATATCTACCCATATATTCCTTATTATTAGCTTTTGTAACATTTTTTACTGTTTAAGAAAGGTATTTTAAGCTAATATGTATCAAATCTCCTACAATTCCTATCAATGAAGTCATATGTATGTTCTCTGATACCAAACATCTAGGTATGCTAATGAACATCCAGAGGTTAGTAAATATATTAAATTCTTTAGATTATTATTGAATAGAGTTTTGTCTGTGGATGTTCATTAGCATACCTAGATGTTTGGTATCAGAGAACATACATATGACTTCATTGATAGGAATTGTAGGAGATTTGATACATATTAGCTTAAAATACCTTTCTTAAACAGTAAAAAATGTTACAAAAGCTAATAATAACGAATATATGGGTAGATATTGTGGGTGTAATTCAACGCAGGTTGGGGCTTTTGTCCACTGAGTAGTTAGTTTCACACAATATTGTTAATACCTGAAAATATATGAAAAAACTATACATAAAAGGTAATTTTTTTATTAATTTTTATTTATTTTAGTAGGTTGTTATGATATTCATTGACAGTTAATCAGTTTGACGTTGTCGATATTTCATTTTGACATTCAATTTCAAATAATTTTAATTTATTGGTATAATCATCTTTATAGTTGGATATTTGACTCAAGTTAAAGGAGGCCACCTGATGAAGCAATCCTAACAAAATGCAGAAATAGGTCAGATCTCACCTATTGTGGTTGAATTTCGAGTTCCCACTCCAGAGGTTAGTAAATATATTAAATTCTTTAGATAATTATTGAATAGAGTTTTGTCTGTGGATGTTCATTAGCATACCTAGATGTTTGGTATCAGAGAACATACATATGACTTCATTGATAGGAATTGTAGGAAATTTGATACATATTAGCTTAAAATACCTTTCTTAAACAGTAAAAAAAGAGATTTGATAATTTCAATACACATAGATCGAAAGTTAATATGAGATACTTTTGCCTTTTCTGAATCCGAACCAAGATAATGGTTTCTGAGAAATCTCATTTATAATAATTAATTATTTTATGAAATAAATTTCATGTTTCTTGTTTCACATTTCATTTCTTTGATGTGTGGCCGGCTTAAGGTATAAAGCATATCTATAAATTTAGCACTCTCTATTATTGTCATTTTACTGTCCTGATATTTATTTTCCCTTGTGAACTTTATGTTAAAAAATATATGCGACTCACTCTGTATAAAGAATAATGAAAGTCAAAATTACACGAAATTATAGCATTACGGTGAAGTCTACTAAGCAATAATTGAAAGTAATAACCTTTATAAGCTTCAAAACTGATCTCTATGAAGATATTTTTAAAGACTATGACTAACCTCTGCTGTAACGATGCGATAATTAATCCATTATCCATCCTTAATTTTACGATAATCCATCAAAATAATTAAAACTATAAAAACCGCCGTATCAGTTCCAAAGTAATTTTAGACCGGCGAAGGGCAATGAACACTTTTAAACTCTCCAGTTAATTTCCCTTTAAGGCGATCATAAATTTTTCCCGGGTGACTTTTTTAATGTTGCGAGATGCGGGAACTTCACTAATTATTTAACGAAGTTGAGATTATGTCCAACTTTGCTAGGAATCAATCCCTCCGTTAATTTTCTTAATTTTTTGGAAGGTAAACAAAGTCTACAAAAATAATAAAAGTTGTAAAAGGATAATTACTTAGTAGCAAATTCAGTATTCAAAATCTAATATTATCTCAATCATTGACATTATAAAATTATAGAAAATAGTTATATATAAGTGCTAAATGCCACATTTTGTTTAATGAGAAGGAAAGTTTTCTTTGAACAAAATAACATCACTTTTATCATTTATTATATCCATATACTATTAACAATATGAGTTTTTTTTTATATATTTTTAGGTATTAATAATATTGTGTGAGATTAACTACTCTGTGGACTAAAGCCCCAACCAGCGTTGAATTACACCCACAATATCTACCCATATATTCTTTATTATTAGCTTTTGTAAAATTTTATTACTGTATTAGAAAGGTATTTGTCATATTTAATTTAAAATTCAATGACAGGCATCACTTTTGACATTGTCGATATTTAATTTCAAATAATTTTAATTTATATAATAATTATATAGTTAGATAATTGACTGAACTTAAAGGAGGCTACATGAAGGAGCAATTTTAAAAATGCAGAAATAGGTCAGATCTCATATATTGTGGTTGAATTTTCGAGTTCCCCCTGTTTCAAAAGTGAAGTTAGATATTTATAGAATGTTTTCATTAAAATTAGATTAAATTTAGAAGGATTAATTTTCTTAGATAATTATTGTATAGAGGTTTATCTGTGGAATTGTTATTAGCATACCTAGATGCAGTATCAGAGAGCATACATATGACTTCATTGATAAGAATTGTAGGAGATTTGATATATATTAGCTTAAAATACCTTTCTAATACAGTAAAAAATGTTACAAAAGCTAATAATAAAGAATATATGGGTAGATATTGTGGATGTAATTCAACGCTGGTTGGGGCTTTAGACCACAGAGTAGTTAGTTTCACACAATATTGTTAATACCTAAAAATATATAAAAAATACTGACATTAGTAGAAAAAATATCTTAAATAGCTTTTATTCAGTTATTCTTATAAATAAACTCATTTACTCATTCAATCCTCCAATGTACTGAGCAAAAACTTTTTAATTAAATTAGTTAGGAGTGTTCCAAGTAGGAGGGCCTACCAACTGAGTAAATCTTCCAGTATGCTTTATACGTATAAGTACTTTTTTTTAAAGACGTTTGACAATACCTTTCCGGACACCCTGTATATAGGATACTATAGGTAGATAATCAATACTCATTACCCTCAACCTTGGTCTCCTTTCCCGAATCATTTAATTTTTTATCATTCTTTGTCAGACCATTGTTTCTCTTATCTCACCTGCTTCGTTCTACCCCTCTTCGTCTAAACCATTTGCCACATCGTTTATATTGTTTTGTTGCTCGCGATATTGCTAAATAACTCCAATAACTTATTTTTTCGCTGCTTTTAAATGCCATCAATCATATCTATTGTTACCCTGATCTCCATTCCTTCATTGTTCTACAAAGTTTGATCCTCTGTATTAATTTCTCGCAGGGTCTTTTACGTTCATGTTTTTCATTCCAAAATTTAGTACCTACTGAAAAGCTTTACCTGAATTGTATACTTTCTGATTCTGAAATATAATTAATTGTCCCCATAATGTTTATGTCCGTCAGTTAGAAAAGCTTTTAAATGACTTTCTTATTGTCGGTGGTAATACAACTAATGGAATGAATGCACGATAAAGAGTATTATTTCCTTTCTCAGCTTAGACAAAAATAGCTGTTCTGTACAAGTATTTTGCATTTACTAGATTCGATTGTATCCAATTTTCTCATGATGCAGGCTATACAGTATACATTTGTGAAATTGACTAAACAATAAAATAATGTTACGAAGAATTTAATCATTTTGAGTATTTTTTGGCGTCGTGGTGCTTTGGAACTTGAGTAGAGAGATCGGGATACGCGGCTCCTAACAGGACCGGGCTCGTAACAAGATAATATTAATAGAGTAGAAATGCGCAAAAGTACGTGTTAAATAATTTGAAAGGGAATAATAAATTGAGATCTAGTAATATTAGAACATTACAAATAAAAATGCATCAATACAACGCTAATTAAAAAATTATTACTTTTATAATAAAAGAACATTATAATAATAATGTTTATTTATAATACACAGAAAGTACAAGTACACGTCTAAAATTTAATGTGGTGTACACTAGTAAGGACCTCTTAAAATAGTGCCCTTGAAACACATTTAGCTTTTTTCGTTTACCAAGAGAGGGCTCAGCTTTTACAACTTATTTTAACACCCAGTATGATAATCTGAGTAGCTTCAACCTTAGACTAAAAAAGGTACTCTTGTTTATTGTCGATAAAATGAACCATTTACGAGAAAAGAAATAAAAAACGAATTCATGTTTTATTTTTAATAAAAAGGGCCATGATTTCTATTTTTTTTTCTAGACAACAAAGTGCGATACGACAGTCATTCAAACATAATACTTTCATTTTAAGATGTTTAATCCGAACAATTACAATTTTTTTAGTTAGATAATGTCTTTTACAGTATCTTAGAGTATTTAAAATTAGAAATTAGCCCTAAATGATTCTGTCATACTTTCTAATTACGGAGTCTACACTTTTTTGTAATGTTTATCATGTTAGTAGGTAATATAGACCAAAAAAGAATTATAGCAGGATGAAAACCATTGGAAAAGGAAGAGAATATAACAAAAATGAAAGGAAAAGTAATTTACGGGCGATCTGAGATCGGCAAGTGGAAGGGGGTGAGTTTATAAGGGTAAAAAACGGTTTATCTCGATTTCTGGCAAAAATACAAGTCCTATGGAAAAAAGTTAAATGGCAAAGTTGTAGGTAATAAAAATATCTACAACTTTTGAATTTACATTTTTTTCACATAACCTCAAAATTTAGGTGAAAAATTCAAATAAATAATATAAGTTTTTGGTTTTTTATTTTTATCTTTTATAAAAAAAAATTTTTTTACAAAATTTGGTGAAAACTCACCTTTTATGTCCCAAACACAATATAATTTTTTTGATTTAAAATTTTTTCATCTTATTTTGACTTCGAAAAGGCACCCTAGATTTCAATCGAGAATTCTTACGTCAAAATATGTGCTGTTTAAAAAAAGTTGGTGGGCTTTTTGTTTGTTGAAATCTCTACTGTCTGATGGTGTAAAAAATATACATTACTATGTAAATGTTCTCAGAAAATGCAAAGAAACGAAAAAAACTCGAATCCGAAAATTTTTTTTAATCATTATGTACAATTTTGAGCTATTTATTAAAATTTTACATTAATTACTTAAAAAACGTAAGATTCCATGTTACATTGATAAACAAAAAAATTACGAATCCATAAAACATAAAGATTGCAAAAAACATGCGAAAATAGTTGTTTCTAAATATTAAAGATAGGATTTAAAGGGGATTTCATCTAAAAAATGTGACTGCTGTTATTTTTTTCAGTAAAAAAAGTTGATTTATTAAATTCTAATTAGGTACATTTATGTCATAGAAAATCGCATAATATATAAATATACAGGGTGTTTAAAAAATAATGTAAAATATTTCAGGAGGTAATAGCATGAACCAAAATAAGCAGAAAAGTCTTAATAAACATGGGAGATATGGACCACTATTCGTTTTTCAAGCATTTTATTTTATTAGGAATAAACTGACAAAGGAAGCTTTTATCAAACAAAAAACAAAGTTACAGAAGATGTTCAAAGTGCCCTCCGTCCATTTCCAAGCAGGTACGACATCTTCGTCTCAACGATATTCGAACTCTTTCGAGAACATCCTCCTTGGTTTGGATTTCTTGACACTTTTGATTAATCCGTAGCTGCAATCCTTCAAGGCTATTTACAGGAGTACCATACACTAATGTCTTCAAGTATCCCCAAACAAAGAAATCTAGAGGGTTCAGATCAGGCGATCTTAGAGGCCATAAAACAGGTCCGGCCTGATCTGATCCCTTCCACTTCCCGACCTCAGATCGCCAGTAAATATTTTTCCTATCATTTTTGTTGTATTCTCTTCCTTTTCCAATGGGTTTGATTCTACTATTATTTTTTTTCACTTTTTACCATTTTCAAAGGCTTCAGCCCTGGTCTAATATTTCACTTTTTTTGTGCTTTTGCTATACGTTTTGTTAGTATGTTAGTTCTATTAATTATTATGAATGTTTTACAAAATTGATTTGCCATATGTACTATATTCTGTATCTGTAATGGCGAAGAGTTAAATAAATAAATAACGCAGTGGTGTCGCAGGAGGCACCAGGCCACCAAATTATTGGAAAACTTCATAAGAGGGTTCAATATGCGAACATAGGTCGAACTTTTTCTCGTAAATGGGGTCCTTCAGGTCCACACATATCTCCGTAGGGAGGGCCTGTAGGAAGAAAAATATAGAAACTTTTCATCTTTTCTTTTTTCATGTTCTATCTGCGCCCGTGAGATTTCCCACATTTTTCCCGACACCCTGTATACAATATAAACAAGATGATTGACAAAAAGTAGTCACTTTTCTTTAATTTTTCAGCCTCAATTTTCAGAATATATTTGCATCGATTGAAATGTATATCAAGGTGATTGTTGGTAAACGTAGGTTATGTACAACAAGGTGTGGGTAGATACAATTACACATATAAATCATTATGCATTCTGTTAGTAGTATACGCCTATAGGCATTACAAAAATTAAATAAAATATAGCTTTAGGGGTTTGAAAAAATTATACTTTTTCAGTACAATTTAATGCGCTATTTGAGCAAATATTGGTTGTTGCTTTATTTATTTTATTGATGAATGTACAATCAACGCTGTGAATACGGAAATGTCGAAATAAATACAAATACATACTTTCTCTCCTATTACCTCATAAAGGGCAACATTGATCATAAAACTGACTATAAAAATTCAATAGACTATTCATATTGACAACCAGAGGTTTGTGAATAAACTTCAATGTAAAAAAGGAACGTATATGCAGTGTGTTTACTGAATACAGCCTGGATTTTAATGTTTATTTTCTATTAAAAAATATCATCAAAATAACCGTATTTCTATAGGATAAATTCATATTTTGTTGGACAGGGTGTTCAAAAAACAAGAAAATATGAAATAGGCATACTCGCGTCAAGAATTCAGACGTCTTACGTCATGGTTGATATTAGGCAATTGTCTTTATTGTTCACGTAATTTTCGATATTTGGTCGCGTTAAAAACAACAATGTTTTGTAATTTCGTGCAATATATAGTGCAAACATTGAGTGCAGTATATAGTTTTATTACTCTCAGTTGCAGTTTCTTAAATATTGTGATAAAAATATAATGAATTATTCATTTGTTCGTATGACGTTGTCTGAATTCTTGACGCGAGTATAGCTAAAGAGTTTTATAGACAAATGTCAAAAACTTATTTAGTCATTTACGTAGAGTTTTTTTTGGATATGAATGTACAAGGTATTTCTAAAATGAGTATTTAAAACCTAACTGCATGTAATGCGTATTATACAGTACTTATTTTTTGAAATGGCAACCCCCAATTTTGACCATGCCATTTGAAAGAGAGTGTCATTCTACATACACATATCATGAAAAATTATCGTATTACATAACAAAAATTTCAAGAAAATTATGTTTGAAAATTTTAAAATTATTTTTCACCGAAATGTATCATCCGAGAAGGGGTCCGTTTGAGTGGCCAGCCAGATCGCCTGATTTGACACCCCTAGATTATTTCCTGTGGGGATACTTAAAAAACAAAGTATACTAGACCGGTTAATTTAGAAGCTTTAAAAGCAAGAATTCGTCACGAGATACATCGTATACCTCCTGAAGTTATTGATAATGTCCAAAAAGGATTTATTAATCGTCTTGGCTACTGTCAGGCAGCCGACGGTGCACAATTTGAACATTTAATTTAGTCGATAGTTTACATAATCATTATCATTTTCAGTATCGTGAAAGCACTGTATTTCACTGTATGTAGAATAAGTCAAAAGGTGCCAAAAAGTTTGGTACAGTTTTTTTTCTCAAATATACTTTCTATTCTCTCTGAATGGGGTGATCCCGAAAATGCTTATTATTAGATAACTTAAAAACACTATATTAAATTAAATTTTTTTTACAATATTGACTCCATTTTTCATGACGTATCTACTCAAAATTTTTTTTAGATAAGTTATGAATCAGTTGTGATAAGTTATCAATTTAGCCGGTCAGTGGTCGCGCGGTTTAAGGCGTTAGTATTTGAATCGATGTTGCTAGACCAGTGTGGATTAGAGCCCCGCAGCCGGTAGACCGTATATCAGCTATACTCGTGGTGAGGATTGGCACCCTCTCTGCGGGTATGGTAGGGTGGAATGTTAGCTTGGGTCAATGTGAGAGATTGATACCGGCCGACATTTGACTACTCCCCGAATTAATGAGGTTTTTCAGGTTTCCCTCATTTCTGTACTCAATGGTGGTTAGGCTAGCAACGTAAGTCGTTCCTGGGCCTGTGTTTAATAATATTATACCGCCCCCTCTTCCGCACAAGTCCTCGTGATTAGAATGCGGGGTAGAGATATTATATTATTATTATTATCACCCTGTATACTTGGTGTTAAAACTATTTACAATTCACCTCTGTTAGTCATGTCTTGATTGGCACATAATCTTAATTTTTTTCAACTGCGTGTAAATTTTATAACAATACTCGAAACTTATTTAATTATAGTAACCCTATGTACCCTGATTCGCACCTTGCATTTGTATTCTTTTCGCTCATATTGTTGTATACTTATTTTTGTATGGTACCTACAAGCTATGTTCTACTATTATTGTTACCACCATCATCTTTATATGTGTTAAATATTACTTAAATGTTATATGTAACTAGACAATTGTGTCTGCTTGGAATGAATAAATAATAAGAGGTTTGAATGTGTTTTTGGGAGCTTTAACAAAGAATGTTGTTTGTAATATGTACTTACCTAAAAAGTTTTTTTTAGACTCATCTGTTATTCCAGACTCAACTTTGCCTCGTCTGGAAACAGCAACGATTCGCCCGAAAAAACTGTATTTTAGATACTTGTAACAACAATAACTATTTCAAGGCCACCTTTTTCAAGGGTGGTGCCCCTTAGGAGGTTTGAGAAAAAAACCATATCAAGATTTGCGTCATGTTTTGACTTGTTCTACATGTACTGAAATTTATAATATTTATTTCAGAAACCCCTATACTCGTCAATGAAAGTATGAATAAAATTTTTTTTTATCAGATACATAAAAAAGTAATTAACTCAAAATATATATTACATATTTTGAAGGCGTGTAGTATTTTTTATATTAACTCCAATTAATTTAAAATATCGCGTGTTTCGTTACCTTACGCTACTGTAAGCATATACTTCAATTATGATAATCGTGTGCATGCAAACAATACTCTCAACTCGATATAAAAATACATTTAGTGGCTCACATTGTCGAATATAGTTTCAGGGACTTATCTAATAAATTACTTTTCAGAATACGTGGCCAATCAAGAGACTTGATCATTTTAAATTAGTGGTGACTCGTGAAGTTATCTAATAAACTTATTTACTTTTTAAATATAAGATTTATTCTTTGATATTGTTAAAGCTGCAAACTTATCGATGATGTTGTAATAGTCAATAGCCTTTTCTCAGTTGAAATATTTGCTAAATCTGTAACCTAACCAAACAAATTTTAAACTGTCAAACTTGACTTACTTTTAATACAATTGCAATTTTTGAGAACGAAAACAGAGAGTTATTCGAAACGTCAAAAAATACGGAAGTGCGCGATGGTGTTGTGATTTTTGTTATTTTTTACTTATCTGCTTTTTCAGTGTGAGATTTTTTGGTTAGGCAAACTTAATTTCAAAAATATCCCTTGACTGATCCTTTTGGCATAAGAATTTATTCAATTAATCTTTGTTTTTTTCAGAAGTGTGGCAAAATACCTACCCAATTAAACTAAAGAAAAACTAGAATTATGCCATTGCATTGCTGCCTTGATCAGGCAGATAAGTTTAAACTCTTTGTAGGCAAGAAATACATGGTATTAAAAAAACACAAACGGTATCATAAAATATATATATATGTATTTTAACGAATTCGAATATTCATAACATGTGAAGCATCGAACACCGACATGGAAATAACGACACTGCTGGCTAACCCTATAAAAGCTTATTCTACAAACAGACGAAGAAGCTCTCAACCTCCGCGACGTCAATTCTGGTCATCTATATGCGTCCCCGTTGTCGTAGCATCGAATTTTAACTGATGCCGATTCCGCGACATTTCCTACTTATGCATTTTACGAAATCGGTAGTTGAGCTCGGTGAATGTTTTTTAAAGATGTTCAGCTCCCTACGTTTTATAATAATTAATCTTTTTCTTGGTATTTACAAATTTTGATAAGTTATGCGATAAACATAAATCATATATTTTTACATAAAAAACAAAAAGAATACATTTTTAATATCGAAACATTTATCAAAATGATATTAAAAACTCAAATTCATATGGTACCTATCGTTTGGCACTTCATTACTTAAAGAACAAGTGTTAGATGAAGTTTACTTTAGTTTAAATACAAATAGTTTTCTACATTTTTAACATAAATAGAGGCAATTTTAAACTCTTGCACATTGCATTTCATATTGCCCGACTTCACAGACTTCAACCCTATAACATATTAGAGATTATTAAGAGGTGAGCTGCTGGACTATTCATAGACAGTTTGGGAGGCATTCATACGTATAAATAATTGTTTTTGTCTAGACACAAGTGTAACGAATAAGCGGTTAAATACGCCGTATTCTTGCAATAATGTATTCTACAAATACAATTTTTTTTACAAATATAAATAATTATATAATAATATATATACGAGTATATATATATATAACTGAATAATATGGAGCTTACCAAACAATAGGAATGTTATCTCAAATAAAACGAACATATAACTACAGAAAGCGATCTATGCAACAAATTTGTAGGTACAGACATATTTCAAAATACGTATTTTTTTTTAATTTAACTGTAAACGCAAATATTGTTATAATTTAAACTTACATAATTCTGCATATAAGATTGTCCAGTTTATAAGTATGTAATATGCAATAATTCTCAAAATGTGGGATTAGAATAGCAAAATAATGTGTCTTACAAGTTTTTTAAAGGTAATTATTTTATATGAGGAGAATTTAAATAGTAAAAAGACTTTAATTTTTTATATTCGTTTTGTTCTATTTTATTTTTCAAGATTTCTATACCTAAAGCAGTTAAAATTGAATCAGAATATGATACTCACCCAGGCTTTAAACCTTTATGTTTATCTTCTGCTCTATACATTGTCTTAAGAAAACACAAAAAACCTAATTAAATGGAAAATATAATATTTTTGTATAATTTTAGAATACGACGTTTTGTATTTCTGGACTGACTTTTTAAAACGATTTTTATTCTAATTTTCCATAAATACAAAAGTGTTCAAGGTAGAAGTTAAAGTCGACTATGAAAGTATTTATTTCCAAAATATTGAATAATGTCCAAAATTGACGTAAATCCGAAGGTAACCCCATTTTTAATATTATAGTTGAATCTCGTCACCTTCGCTGATGAATGCTGTATATGTAAATAACGATTTCTCAGTAATTATATTACTTTCCTGCCTTCGTTTGTGTAAATATTCTTCGTCATTTACATAATTACATGGGTGCGCTAAACTAAACAATAACGAACTCGAATACATAAGAGATTTTGTAAAAGATTATAACGCCAATCTAGAATAGGTACCTACTGACATTAAACTGACGTTCACTTTAATCCTAAGCTTGCTTTCAAGGGATAGTCATAAACTATATTGGAATAAGGGAGCAGGATTACCTTTGGAACGGCGCAAAAAGCCATCCACAAGAAAACACAATTTTGGTCGAGGGGACAATTCATATCACCCTTACTTTACTGAAGATTGAAACAGTTATACGGTATCAAGATACTGCAAAATGTTTAAATGATACATTCAAATTCAGAAGCGAAGCGAAATTTATCATCAATAGTAGAGCGAAATTCATAATAATAAAAAAGTGTGGCGAAATTTATCAATTTATTTAACTGGACTGTCCGAATCAAAAATATGTAAAATTTTCTATTTATATTTATATTTTCGTATAAATTGAAGTTCCCTCGTATATACATAGCTCTTAAAAAAACGATCTGACATTCACAATGTTAATGTTAAAACAAATTGCTATACCGATCGACATGCAACATTTAAATATGAGGGATCGTTTTCATATATTGATCCTACCTTTTTAAATAAAGATTTACAGGAAATTCACTTGACATATGTTCAGTTTATTAAATATATTAAAATGTTTGCTACACGTGAAGTTTAGTAAACATGATAAATAATATTGTATTAGTTGGATACCTGCATTATGTATTTGTTCGTTATTGGTGGAATGGAAGAACGGCATTGCCGAATTCCTACCTTTTGTGTACTGTTCATAATAAAGATTTATTTATTTATTTATTCTAAAATGGAGCCAAATTTATCATTCAAAAGTGAAGCGAAATGTATCTTCTAATGTAGAGCGACATTCATAATAAAAAAAGTGTAACGAAATTTGTCATTCAAAAGTGGAATGAAATTTGTTATTCAAAAGTGGAGCAAAATTTACCATCAAATATAGAGCATAATTCATAATAAGAAAAAATGTTGCGAAATTTATCATTCAAAAATGGAGTGAAATTTGTAATAAAAAAAAGTGGCGAAATTTATCAATCAAAAGTGGAGCGAAGTTTAGCAACAAATGTAGAGCGACATTTATCATAAAGTTAGAGCGAAATTTATATTTAATAAAGCAGTTTAACTTTAATAATGGATAAATTCTATTTTAAAGCGACAGAAAATTTCTTATAAGATAAGTGTAGAGCTTCTTGTTCCAAAATATAGCGTGTTGAAATTTTCAGTAAAATATTATTACTTTATGTTAAAGAATATCTGTGAACCAAAACTGATATACCTACTGTCAGAATTTTATTTTTCTAATCTAGAGCGAAATTCATAATAAAAAAAGTGTAACAAAATTTGTCATCCAAAAGTGGAATGAAATTTATTATTCAAAAGTGGAGTAAAATTTACCATTCAAATGTAGAGCAAAATTCATAATAAAAAAAATGTAGCGAAAATTATTATTCAAAAGTGGAGCGAAATTTGTAATAAAAAAGTGGCGAAATTTATCATTCAAAAGTGGAGCAAAATTTATCAACAAATGTAGAGCGAAATTTATCATAAAGTTACAGAAAAATTTATATTTAATAAAGCAGTTTAACTTTAATAATGGATATTAAGCGACAGAAAATTTCTTATAAGTTTAGAGCTTCTTGTTCGAGAATACAGCGTGTTGAAATTGTTAGTAAAATATAACTTTATGTTAAAGAAGATCTGTGAACCAAAACTGATATACAGTCAGAATTTTATATTAGCAAAATGTCCCATGGAAGTATTTGTAAAGTAATACTTGTTAAATTTTTGGAATATTTACAGTAAAATGTTTTTTGTTTTCTTTGCCACCATCATCGTTAACTTGAGTATTGGAATAGTTTGTTTACTTTTCATGACGTATCAACGTTTACAAGAGCCTTCATACTTCTATGTCAGTGGGTAAGGAATGCTACAAAACAGCAATGGGGAAATTGCATGATTTTTTCAAATACGTGGAAATGAAAGAATGTATTATTTTAATCGAAATGCCGTTTGTCCTAGACAATTTGATGAAAAAATAAACTCAAAAACGGCTTTTAAAGTTTTGGTCTGACCACGCCTCCAGAAAACGGAGGCCACCATATTAAATATCTGTGACGTCACCAGCCGCAGTGACGTCACCTGTAAACAAAACAACGCACTCGCAGTACAATACATACGTTTAGGTTAGGTAGAACAGTTAGTTTGACGTTTGTAATATTTATCACATAACGTGATATTTATTAAGTGTTATTGTGTTAAACAGACACTGGTGTTGAAAAAATTTGCAAAATAGACTCGTAGAATGAGCACAGAAAGTGTATTATCACCGAGAAAATGGAAGAAAAATTTCCGTACAGCGGCTAATAAAAATATTTCTCCGTGCCAAAAATTGAAAAAAATTAGAAAAATGTGGTGTATGGCAATGAATCACGACGAAGGAAAAAGCGTAAAACTCTATCATTTCAACGTTGTATGTTTCTGAAGACCATTTTAATGTAAGGTTAATTGAAAATAAGTACGAATAAATAATGGAAGCGGTCTATCAAAAAATTGTTTAGGTACAGAAATCTTTAGAAATATGTATTTTCTTAAATTTAACTGTAATATGTAAATATTGTTAAAATATAAACCTAATACTACATACAAAATTGTTTCCGTTTATTTAGAAATATGTGAAAATAATTGTTAACAGCAAAATAATGTGTCTTACAAAGGCTTTTTAAATTTATTGTTTTATGTTACGAAAATTTGAATAGTAACAATGAATAAACAGATCTAACATAAAGAATTGTATTTTTGATATCTATTATACTTTTGCTTTACATGTTTACATCCTCCTTACAAAACAAACTATATACAGTGTCTAGTGACTAAACCAACAGAGTAACTATATAGAAACAATACCTAGACTTAATGTATGATAAAAGCTAAATGTGGCTGCTTTAGGACATAGAGTGCTAAAAGTAAGTTATTATTTTTTCTTAGAAGATAAAGAATAATTTCAAAATTGCTGGAGAAATTAGTTCTAGAATGGGCGCACTAATGCGTCAAAAACATTAGTAAGGAAATGGAAATGTGTGTAAAAGGCAGTTAAGTTAAGGTAAAAGATCTTTACATTAGAATACTCACTCTACCATAGACTACTCCAAGACACCATTTTACCGACCTTAATTAGACCAAACATTAATAGTTTAGGGGTGATTAAATTATGATGAAGAAATATACAGCCATATCTCTTAACATATTAATTTTTGCTCGAAGATAGGGTCAGTTAAATCATAATATTTCAGCCTTACAAACCTATGGTAAAATGAGTATTGTAATATATAGACCTTTTATAGACAATACTAATGCATACAATATAAAGAAAGTGACATATGTTTAGCTTAATACTTAATTGAATAATACATTATTTCATATATTAAACTGCAAATATCTTGAAAACAGGATTAAATAGTAAGAGTAATAAAGTATACCTTTTTTACTTAATACTGTATATTTGTAATGGTAAAAATGTTAAAATGTCCCTATGTAATATTATTTTTACTAATTTTCTGATTCTAAGGTCTTTCACTAATTTAAATTTCATTGAATTAAATAACCAACTACATTCAAATATTTCTTTATTAAATTAATTATAATATAAAATATATGGCATACATGGAGTTCAGGCGGCTCAGTATCTTCCCCCAGACTGAAAATAAAACAAACGTCTTTGCAACGTCGACAATAATTTAGATACTATTAAAACCTAGCGAGAAGCCCTAGGAAATTTCCTGCAAACACATATTCACCATACCACAGTCCTATTGTCCACCTAATATAACTACCTTCAACGAGTACAGAAAAAGCATTAGAATGTATCGGTATAAGAATGCAGGATAAACATTATCTAGTTTCAATATTAACTTTTTACTCAAAACTTAATAAAAGTGTCCTCAAAATGGATTACACTGTACAGTTTTTGCTGGAATAAAAAGTTTTGTGGCAACAAAAGAATCTGAGTTGTCGTTGGTATCGGAGGAATTTACCACTTGACTGGCCGCCCAACACCTTTCGGTAAGCTAAGGCTACACTTTTAATATATATTTTTACTTTATTTAAATATCAGATCCTAATATATGCCCACAATATTTAAAATTATAAATGATGCATTCTAACAAGCTCCCTCTTATCGATGCACTCCTTCTCTTTTAGGCCAGTTAACTACTGGTTTCAAAACTAATACGGATTAAATTCGGTACACCTAAGTACTTGCTGGAAGTTGATAATCTCCTGGATCACACCACAAGTACCTACAACACACACTTGATCAAATCCATCGGCTATTTGTATTGATACCTAACCTTTCCGAGGGCAGGATATCGGGGGATCATCTCATCTAAGCAGCAAGCACTAATAGGTAACATAGAAATTACAATTATCTTCCTTTGTCACTTGTAATATAAATTCTTATTTATACTACTAGACAGTCTGTGGCTATAATATGCGTAGCTTGACTTTCAGCACCAGTCTAAAACATATTTGATTTGTTTTATCCTATGCAGCTGATTCTGCATAGTCTAATGTAAAATTTCGTTACCTATACATATTAGTTTAGTTTATCTAGCCATATAATTTTCAATAAATCAGTTATTGGTAATTTGGGGGGTTTTACACCTGGAATAAAAATTAGCATTTAGTTTAATATCTTAATTATAATGTTTAACAATTATTAATTGTTATATGTACTTACCTTTCTTTTAAAGATCCGTGGTATATCTGGGGGAACCGCTAGTAGGTATTATAGGTAAAATATTTATGCATTACATTTTGCCATTTATAAAAACTATTCATTCCAAATAACCCTACTAAATTTTTGACAATTTGCTGAACTATGTAAATGCAGTTACACATTGAGGATGCGTTCCCAATCAATTAGATTATCTACACTTATAGGGCTGTTCGCCTTATTTATTTTATAGTTTTTTTTTCAAAGAGCCACAGTCATGTCAATACCTTACACAGTATTGACATTTCTATGACTTGTTCAAAAGAAATGTCAGTAATGTCACAAAAAAACTTAGAAACCAATGCCTATTTACGTCACGATCACAGTGAGTATCTACGGAAACATAAGCAAGATGGCCGCGTTACTGCGGCCGTTGACGTCACACCAATAATAACAGTGTTTTCAATCACGTGGTTTTGTTTACATTCTATGGCAATTTATTAATGTTAATATTTTAATTATTATGTGATTATTGCCGCCAGACATATGTTCTGACCTTTCAATATGTTTGAAAGTTTACCTTGTAATACATTTCAAACCAATATAAAATTCATGCAACTTCCCCATTGCTTGATATATATGGGATTAATTAACTGATGTAATTGTCGGACAGAACAAGGATCACTACGCGATTAAATTACTTGCTAATAAATTTAATGGCGTTTCTTAACGGACAAGAGAATCTTTCACTTCTACCTCTGGTATCCTAAAAAGGTACCTTACTCAACACAATGTATGTAGACTTAATTTTCGGCGGAGAGTATATTTATATATTAGAGAAAATGCGTGGTCACGTTTTGTTTGTAAGGTTCCTCTCTTTTAATATGTCGAAAACCAAATAAATAATCTAATTGATACTTATTTGTAAACGTCAAAAATGAAACATGAAATCATAGCCTATAACTCGTTGTAAAACTGTATACTTTTACTTTTTATTCGATTCAAAATGTCACTGTTTTACAAAATCCCGATTTTCTCAAAACCTGTTATTTTTTTCTAAAAATACCTATGCAAGGATAAAAAAGTTGTAAAATTAAATTTCCAGTAATACTGGATTATTTAATAACTGATAAAAAGCGATATCATTTTAAGGACGCCCTACCTCTAGTCAAGCCTTTATTTGGGCTTTCAACAAATGTCTATTTTGCCAATTAAAGATAACAATAAACGCAAATCATGTACCAAATTTGGTTGCTCTATGTTAAGGCTTACGGTGAGCGCTCTATCAAACGATATATAAGGTCTGTTCCAACAACCGTCGAGAACTGGTTCAGAACCGTGAGAAATGTTTGACCAACACCGTCTTACGTCGCATTCGCCGAGAGTACATTAACAACTGAACTGACTGACTAATTCTGGACGGTTCGGAATCGATTCTTGCTGTGTTGGAACAAACCCATAGTTTTCGCTCAGTAACTCCTTAACGGATAATGATAAAAATATGCGGTTTTTTTTAGTAGACTATAAATATTATTTTACGTCGGCGTTGTGTTTTGAAATTTTGAAAAAGTGTAAAATTAATTTTATTTAAATGAATTTTTCATATTTTCAAAATTTCAAAGCACAGCGTCGACGTAAAATAATATTTGTAGTCTATTAAAAAACACCGCATATTTTTATCATTTTTTGTTGAGGAGTTACTGAGCTAAAACTATATCCCTATGGATCGAGCGCTCACCGTAAGCCTTAAGGCATTGCTAAAATATTATTGGTTTTCAAAATTTAATCCCAGAAAAAAATGTTACAACACAAACCGACATATTTTAAGGTGTCAATAGATTTATGAAACACTCTATTTTTAAAACTTCAACACTAATCGTAATTTTCAAAAACTAAAATATCAAAAAAGTGACTATCTATAACTATTTAAAAGATGGAGAAAACTCTTATTTAATTTAGTAGTTTTTGGCCAGTATTTACAATCATTCAATTTCTTATTATTGACTTAGTGTCGCTTTGACATCTTTAAACATCAAATGGGCTCATATGCATATAGAAATGTATCTTTTGGGATAAAGATAGTTAGAAGCCCTAAAAACTATTAAGATGTGTTCGTAAATTCCAAAAATAGAAAATCGAATATTTCTACTAGATTATACATCTCTTTAGCTCTAAAACCGATATCGGAAAAAATATATTTCTAAATGCCGCCTTTATCTTATTTATGTAAAAAAGCAGCGTGCCGTTTCGTTATTTAAAATTTATGACTACAAAGTGGATTTCTAGTATTTGGAAAATACTGTTATACAGAAAACCTTTCGAAGGAAAAGACATAGGTTTGCTTGTTTATTGCATTCTGGAAAATCAAGAATTACAAATTGAGTCGAAAGAAATATAGAACGCTTTTTATAGGAGGATGCAAAATGTTTTCATCTTCACGAAATTTAATTTATGAATTTCATATATCATTGCAAATTTTCTATAACTTTATATTTGATAGAAAGGATATGTTCAATTACTTAGATATATTTACTTCTATATAATCCAGATATTTGAAAACTGAAATTGTAAAATATGAAAAATGTCTTGCCAGCAATCTAAAGGCTTTATGGTCTTAAATTGTGCCTTGACTGTGTCAGCTGATGATGTGATAAAAGATTGTACTCCTTTGTTCCTGAATACTATTGTACTTATTATGATAATTTTTTTTGACTTCAAACATTTTTATTTGATTAGTAACATATGAGATGTTCTTCTACTAGTACAAGATCCCAGTTAAGGTCGTCCTGCACCCATCTGCTTACCGAATGAAACGTATTTTTTTATCAAAGATAATATGTAAACAAATATATCGCAAATGGGTTGCCTAATAAAATATGTTCATGGCTATCCTTAATTAAAAATACAGTAATTCATTTTTTTCAGCTTTGCGCGACATATTCTGAGCCAAAATAGAGTTTTAAATTATCCATCTTAAAAGAAAACGAAACAAATCGGATAATAAATGCAATTTTTACAGAGGTGTTTCCATCTTAAATGCGCCACACTGTATGTGTACGAGCACAAAATTAGGTGCTGTTGCATTCTTTGCAATATTCTGTCACATTTTAGGTTTCTGCTGGACTTGTCCTTGTAAATTTTCATAGTTTATAGAAATTTTGTTAATTTTAATCTCGATAAATGCATTTCCAAATTCATTTTCTTGTACAGTTTCCAAAATTTAATTAATCGTTTCATTAAAAGTAAAAAACTTTAGTTTTTTTGGATAGTAAAGAAAACCAACAATATATTTTTTATATAAATGTTCATTCTAAAATATATATATGATTTCAATTGTAGAAGTCCCTGAACTACTTGTTCTGCGTCTTGCTTTGAACGATTCTTTCTGACATTAAGATGAACGTATAACATTATTTTTTCGAACCTGCAGTGATTCGATCGGGTCCTGCAGGTATAGCCTGCGTACTCAAATTAATGCGACCCATACACGATATATTTAAACGTAATCAATTTTATTGCGTATCCTTCTGATGCACATTGCACACTTCATTGAAACATACGGCGGAAACTTCTTCAAAAGATTCTCTAAGCTAACATCAAAGTCAAGATTGATTCAGCTATTATTAAAAGGGAAGTAATTATGAAGCAAGATGGAACTTTTTTTTTATAACGAATAATACATATAATATTTTCATTATTATTACAACTAACAGTTAACTATATAAGTATTTATTGTTTATTTAAACCATCTTCAGACAGTACCTTTTTAGTGAAACCAATGAAATGTTAATTAAGGTATTTAATTTTTATTTTCTTTGATACGAAGCACCGAAATTCAATTGTAGAGTAAAACTACGTATATTATAAATAGCATTGTTTATAATAATGTATTCTAAAATTAAAATAAATTAGTTGATCATTATCCTTTGGGCCAAAGAGACATTTGAACTGGATTGTATATCCTTAACTTCTATATGGTTCAGTTAGAAGCATCAATTTAGCCATTGTTTTGCGAATGTGAAACAGATGGTATTATTGATAATATGATGGTTCAGGTAGGAATATCAATGTATCCACATTTTTTACTAGTTTGGGTAATTTATTGCGTTTCATGACGATTTATGGTACCTAATGATATGGTAATTTACTTAGATTTGGTAGCTGGTTAGGCTTAACTAATAATAAATGCTTGTTCTCCATAATAAAACACATGTTGAAGTAGTTTGGTTGTCCAGCAACTTCATTCTTCCCTTCCTATTCATGAGATCGAAAAATAGGTAATTTTCCAAATTTTTTGACCATTTTTATCAATTTACCAATAATTAAAAAGTGATGAGTTACATCTGACATCAAATATGCGTACAGCGCATCAAAACACATGGGAATATCATAATGGATATCTTCGGACTTTAGTTTAATCCGTGTACTATTAATATTTTTATGTTTGTCAAAAATGGCGCTGGCTGGTCATGATTCCTGTACAATTTTGAAAAAAGTTAAACTCGGAGCTTAGCGGTAAACAAATATTAAAGGTACATTTAGGCCAAAAATAGCATCATGATGTCGTCCATAAAAATTTTCAAAGAAAAATTGTTAGAATATGAAATTGCCTATGCGGATAATAACATAATACATAGTTTATGTATCTGCTTAAAAGCGCCGTGTTCTTGAAATAATGTTTTTTACAGATGCAAATAATTTTAGACAGTTAAGAACTGAATAATATAGAGTTTAGCAAATAACACCAATGCTATCTCAGTCACTTACGAATATTCAAAGGTACGAATATATAACGGCTGAAAGCGGTGCAACCAATAAATTTTTAGGTACAGAAATCTTTCAAAATACATATTTATTTACATTCAACTATAGATGTAAATATTGTTATAAACTTACATGGTCCTGCATATAAGATTGTCAACTTTTGTTTATAAGTTTGGAAAATAATTGTTAAAATGTGGGGTTAGAATGGCAAAATAATGTGCGTCATACAAACGCATTTTAAAAGTTATTATACTATTTGATGAGAATTTAAACAGCAAAAGTGCATAAACAAAACATCAACAATCTTGTTTTTGATATTAGTTTTGTTCTACGCGTTATATTTTATGAGGTATCTGTACTATAAAATTGGTAATTTTACGTCAAGAAATACAACGACCTTAAACCGCTGGTGGTGAAAGTTAATGTGATGGATATTGCGAAAAAAAGTAGAACATCTACATTATAGTAGTGATCAGATTTTTTTTGTCTCAATAATTACTCCTTGGAAATTAATAAATTTAAATCTGGCCTAGGATTGCCCCTGAAACAAGCCGATTTCGTACCAGGAGAAATAACTTTCATTTCCTTCGAAAGTTATTTCAAAACAAACTTTAGAAATTCAGGCGAGGAGAATATTTTACAAACATTTTTTTAGTTCAGAAAAATATCCAAAGAAAAAATCTTAAAGATGGAGGGTATAAAAATTCTTAAATTAGACCAACACATCTAAACATATATAGATATTTTAAAAAGTAGGAATCTTACACCAAATATTGTACATTTTTTTTATTCTGGTACCTGCCTCTAATCAAAATTAAAATTTAAACTGGCTCCATGAAAGTTTGACACAATTCTGATCGAAAAGTGAAGAATATATTTGAATATAAATAATCCAGATATAAATTTTTTATAATTTCACAGAAATGTGCCGCGTATTCTACTATACATGATGATTAAAAAAAATTTGGGAATAGATGCGTCATAAAAAATGAAGTCAATATCATAAAATTGTAAAATAGTTTTCAAAAAAATATTTAGAGGTTGTAGTTGTAGTTTTAGTATTAACTTTTTTGCGATGGTGTTTACATTAGTTTTTCAAGTATCAAAAATGGCTTACGAGTATATCAACTTGGAGTTGATGAATTACGTTTTAATTTATGCTAAAGTAAGACAAAATGCTTTAGCAGCTTCTCGTCTGTATGCAGAACGATTTTCCGGTAGACATGTGCCAAAAGCGACTACTTTTACCGCGAAGTCCAGTGTTCAATATTGCAGCAGCTGAGGAACACATTTTAAAGATTGTTGAAGATAATCCACGAATGAGTACCAGGAAAATCGCTAAACAAGTACAATTGACTGTCCCAATCAACAGTGTGGTCCATTAATAGCGTATCTCTTACGAATTAGATTCTGTGAATGGTTGCTGCAGCACAATGCTCGAAATCCCAGATTTACAACTGACATGTTAGTTACAGATGAAGTTATTTTCACATGGAATAAGATGTATAACATTCATAATACTCATGTTTGGGATTTTGAAAATCCTCACGCGATTCAAGGGGATCATTTCCAACAACGCTTTTCCTTAAATAATTGGGCAGGAATTGTCGATGATTGCTTGGTTGGACCATTCATATTATCAAATCGAATGGATGGGGTTCCTTCGAAATGACCTGCCAGAACTTCTGAAAGATGTGTCCTAAGCTCTCCGACTCCGAATGTGGGTCTTGCACGATGGTGCTCCTCCTCATTTTCGACAGTGTTCGGTACGATGGTTGCACGAGGAGGACTGATACCATGGCCACCACGATCTGTTGACTAAAAAATGAAGTGTATCGCACACTAGTGATGATTTACGCGAAAGTATCATAACTGCTGCTATTAACTTACGAGTTGAAAACAGACAAAAACCAGAAACATTTTGTGTTAGTTTGTAAAATTGGTCAGATCAGGTTTACAGTGGACCAATTCCAGTGAAAATTATTATAGGAGTATTTTTAAATCACTTTCGAACTGCCCTTTTTCATTTTTATATAAAAGTGTATTTGCAAGAGTCCTCTGTATATTGAATTTTTTTATAAGTACTGAATCACCCTATAGTATCAATGTAATTATGTAGTCCATTAATTTCTGCCATGATAATCCCAATCCAGAGTTTTACCATCGAAGAAGATTTAAAAACTCAATAAACATAATACTCTCATTCTGCTGCTTCCCCGATACTGAGAATCCTGAATTTCCGGAGAAAATAAGGCCGTCTGTATTTTACTTTTTTTCTCCTAGACCGGGGCTATTAATTTTTTGTTCCATTGGAAAAGTCACTGTACAATTAAACTGGTGTTATAAATGGCCCTTTGTTTATTTGGCCTGCTGGGAGAAGTTCACAAAGAGATTCTGGTGTTCAGGTAGGATCGATTAATTTGCGAGAATCGGCAAAGTCATTAATACTCGCGTCTGTCTGAAGTAGAGTGAATATTCTGTGGGTGCAATATAATTGTTTAGAATGATATTTTACCTTCACTTCTGCGGTTTAATTTATTTGACTACGTCGGATTTATCACGGACGGTGTAGAATATTGCGTTTAAACAAGAAGTAATCGATTTTATTTTATAAATTCAAAATATATACAAGGTGTTCCTGGATGATATGCGAATATTTAAGAGGGTGATTCTACATTGAAATTTAATGATAGTTTGCTTATATCCAACGACTTTTATTTTTTTCCTCAAAAACAGCGCATTGCAGTCGAAAAACTCAAGAGGGCTTTTATTTTTAAAAGTGAACGGGAAGTTCAAAAATAGTTTTCTATCTGGGAGAAAACCATTGGCGTATCACTTTTTTCTTTAAAAATATTAAAGTCAGTGCTCGTGCGCACGCCACTGTTAAAGATAGAAATTATGTCTATATTGCAAAATATGCACCTTTATTAATAGTCACCAGATAACAAATTTCATGAAAATATCTAAAGGAGTTTCGAAAATATTAATTATTTTCCTCTTTTTTCCTAAAACTTTAACACCCCGTATTTTTGTAACGGAACATTTTTAGACCATAGTTTATAAAGAAAACTATCATTAATTTTCGATGTAGAATCACCCCCACTATGACTAAGTACAAATATTTTAAGAGGGGATAGAGAAAATTAAGAATTAACGAAATCACCCTTAAAAAAATTCCAAACTTATTTATAAAGCGAAAAAATGTTTTTTTCGAAATTATATTAAATCCTTATTTAGCGACTTGTCCGCACGCGTTTAAAGAATCAGAGTAGGTAAGGTAGGCAACTAGCAACACGACCGCAAAAGTCTCAGTCAAGTCATAATTTAATTCCTTTGTTTACCATGTATTTACGTTGTAGATTTGTGTTCTTTTTCAGTTTTTAGTGCCTTTTTTAATTTTTAAACGATATAGTTATTAAATAAAGAGATTTGTGTTGGGTGCAGATACTTTCCCACAATATAGTTCGCCGGTTTGGTTTTCTAGGTTATCGCACAAGTCTGCCGCGGGTACATTTTAATGTTTTCTTCTTTCGTTCGATATAATAAATAGATATTTTATCTAGCTGTACCTACAGAAAGTGTGTATTATCGGTAGTGAGTGGTTATAATGAATGCAAAAGTTGTAGTTTTACCAGTTTGTAACAAAATAATGTAAAACGAATGCAAAATAGTGGAGCTAACGGATTAACTGCTACCTACCTATCTATCAGGTATTATTACTAATAAGAATGTTAATTTTTGTCGTTTCTGCATTTAGAAATGTTGCAAAAAACCGACCGCACGGAAGTAGATATTGTTGACAGATGTAAGTTTTATCTATAGATCTAAGCCATCTCAGTCGTACGTATCATAGGCACCGACTTTCCATAGGAAAAGAGGGTTTTGCCCCATTGTTTAAATATCGAGCTAAAATTCTGGAATAATATTTTTATTGTCTTTTAGGTCTTCCTGAGCACGTGGTTAAAATGTTTGTACTTAGTTATAGTTAACCCTGTATTGTTATCGTTAATATAAGTGGCTGTCAGTTTCTCAACATCTAATATTACAGTGTCTTCTCAATCATAGGTGTCAATGACAATGTACTTTTAAGTTAAAATTTGATATTTTGGAAACAGTCGGTCGGTTGTCGGTCGAGCGATTTAAGGTATCACTACTTGAATTGATCGTAGATTAACCCTCTCTCTCTGCCGGTATGATAGGGTAGAATAGCGTTGGCTTGTATCAATGTGAGAAATGTATACTGGTCGGTGTTTGACCATCTCCCCAATTAATGAGGTATTCTAGGGTTCTCTCATTCCTGTACTAAATGGTGATTCGGCGCTATCAACGTAAGTCGTACCTGGGGAATATACGGTCTGTTTAATAATAATATTCCGCCTCCTCTCTCGCACACGTTTCCGACTTCTGAGATAATCCTCGCGATTAGAATGCGGGGTAGAGATACAGAGATATTATCATTATAAGAGAGTGGCATAATGCTATATAATAATGACTTGAATCAATTAAAGAAAATAATACCAATCGGCGGTTCACAACCGATGAGAATACAGTAATTGTAATTAAGTACTCGATAAGTAGTCGTCCTTATACGGTTATACTGTACAGAACAGTTGGCAAGTGACCCTTGTAATCAAATAATCCCCTAACATCATAATACACAATTATAACGAGCGAAGGATAAAGGAAGTCGATCGATGATAAAGCTTTGTTCCGGCAAACCGTATGGTTTCTTAGCCTCTCAATAACTACATACCTAATCCAGAAAAGAAGGAAGTCTATAAAGTAAACATCCAAAAACTACATGACCCTGAGGATAATTTAGCCAAGCCAGATAATACCCAATATTCGAACTCGGACAAGTAAATGACTGTATAGACATGATCATCTAAATATTTTTCTTTCTTATCTTCGAATGATTATGGAGTATGGTTTACAACATTTTCTATATTTAGCATGTAACAGAAGTCAGCCATCATATTTATAACCATCCCATTTTTCCTGATAACGTCGTTCCATTTTCCAATAAGATTGCCATGGAGATATAATAATGATTTATTTTCCATTAAGACAGTATACATGTATTGGATTCGTCACACACTTAATCTAACATTCTAAAACTTCAATCTAAAAACTCCGAAACACTGTAGAAACATTTATCGAGCAAATATAGCTTTAACTTTCATTTAAAAATATTTACAGACAAACAGTATTTAACATCGTTTGGTAAACGATTAAAACATTTTGGACCCAAGCAACAAGGAGCATTCAGGGCTAGTTTTAGTTTGGCAAACGGCACTCTAAGATCACCAGCATGTCTCGTGTTATAGTTGTACTTATCTTGGTTAATGTCAATGCTTTTCTTATTTCCATATACATAAACACATAATTCGTATATAAACAAACAGGGAAGGGGTAAAATGTTCAATTCCTTAAAATATTGTCTACATGACTCTCTGTTTGAGATTTTTAACATGCAACGGATGATTCTTTTTTGAGCAATAAAAACACTAACTGAATTGGTCGAATTGCCCCATAAACAAATTCCGTATCTAAGTCTTGAATCTACTTGGGCATAGTAAACGTGTACAAGCTGGGAAAGGTTCAGCACCGTTCGCAAATTTAAGAAAAGAAACTTCAGAGAATTCACTTTAGAAATAAGTTTATCACAGTCTAGATTAAAGTTCAGGAATTCATCCAAATAAACACCTAGAAAACGTACACCGTCATGTGCATTAGTCACAATTTTATTATTTACTTCAATATGTAGATCTTCGATAGTTTTTTGATAATTATGTATTCTTAAAATATTATTCTTGTCCAAATTAAAAAACAAATCAATACTGTTGAAGTACTGTGAGACTTTACCCACTGCCTCTGCGGTTCTACTACTCAATGCAATGCCTCTGAATCCCTCGACGATAAAACCATTGAAAAGTCATCAGCATAGGCTGTATAGGCGATATGTTTTGTGACACTTGATGATTGCTTAGATTCAACCTTTAATGACACATACTGTTGACGACCCCGAAGAAATGTTGATACCCAGTTAAGTGTAGTTCCTCTTATGCCATATTTTTCTAATAAAGATAGTAATAAATTATGATTGACACAGTCAAAGGCTCTGCTCAAATCACAAAAAATAACTGCTGGACATTCGCCGGCTTCAACAAATTGAATGATTTGATTATAAAGAGATAACATTGCAGAAGATGTCGATCTATTCTCACAAAATCCATGTTGGTAAATAATAAAAATAGATAAAACTAGATAGAAAATAGATAAAATTTTAAATTTATTAAACAAATGATAAGAGGCGTTCTAAAAATACATATTCAAATATTTTGGAGAGCCCATACGGAACAGCAACGGGTCTATAATTTTCCATTACCGACATTTTCCGACTTGTTGACTAAATACGTCAGTGGCGCTATAATAATATCAATAACCTGTTTTAAAATGAAATCGGAAATCTCATCAGCCCCTGAAGACTTTTTATTTTTCAGTTTCCGGTTTAATAAAAGTGATAGTTCCTTTGGCGTATTAGGGTCAGATACATTGAGTGCTGATTAGCAAAGTCTAACTGCAATAATTGTGCATCAGCACTTGCAGTGCGCGCAGAGTGCACTTCATGTACAATCGTTTGCAATAATAATGACACTCTCTTAAAACAGTTATTGAACTTCTGGAAGTTCTGAATAGAAATTTCATTAAATCTCTCTTGGTAAGCGAAACAACTAATAACTAATGTTAAAAATTTAAAGCAGATTTCAATATGAATACGTCACAAGTTCAAAATAAATCGCAAAATTCATTTTGGTGAGTGTCTTAATATTGCAAACGATAGTACAAGTCTTAGAGGAGTCTGGAAAAAAAAACTGATTAAAATCATTAGATATTTCATATGGATTATCATTCAATGTGCCATTTTTATCAATGCAAATATTTGAGTGTTCTTTCTTTTTTTTTTTGTTAATTCCGATACCACATTCTAAGAGGCTCTCACCAAAGTTTACAGAATATTCTGTAAACTTTGCTCTCACCATGTTTTCGGAATGCATTATTTTGGTTTGATAAAATTGTTTCTTTTGTTACTCAATAAAGCAGTGTGATTTTTTTAGCAATTTTGTAAGCGTTTTTAAAATCTGGATTAACATCCTTAAACAAGAACATATTTTTTAGTGACTGACTTGAAAAAACAACGTCTTGGTCAACCCAATTTTTATTCTTGTTTTTTAAACGTATCTCTCGTTTAGGAAAACATGCACTGAATGCAGAACTAAAAATACCGTAGAAACAGTGAAAAGCCTCGTTGAAATCTGGTAAGGTTTCTAAATATGACCAATCATTATTCATCAAAGTGCTTTTAAATATCGTTAAAAATTCTGACAAATAGCTAGCTACAACGTTTACATTTGCCTTTTTTTTATAATATTGTAATCAAGATACAAGATCATGTATCACATTTTATTGCTTTAAAAAAATTACAGTTTTCAACATTTTTATTAATTCGATTTTTCTCCCATAATTATGTCTAAAGCTATTAACATGAAATTAATTATTTTGTGAATCAATAAATTGTAACTGATATTTAAATTTTGGTTTTTTTATTCCATCATTCGATATAGGTATTTAGGATAATAGATAATATAAAAAAATAAATCTTCAGACCGTATAAGGTTACTTGAACTAAAATAACCTGTCAGATAGATAACACAGACATGTGTGGGAAGCTTAGATATATATATGGGTACAAATATGTGTTGGAGCAATATAATATGGCTATAAGAGACCGACTTACATGCAACTAGTTTTAAATGATGTACAAGAAATGTAATTTTCACACTGAAGCCATAAATATATGTAACTTATCCAGCAATTTGTATTCTGAATCTTTGTAAATATCTGAAGAAGCACAATATTTTACTTTAAATACGGTCTTTAATTGGTGTAATTGTAGTTTCAGTATATAGACCAGTGGCGTATAATTGGGTAGCAACAAAAATACTTACATTAACTTTCACCTTCAGAGACCTCTACCCATAAACTTTATGTTTTATGAAGGTATCATGTCAGATCGAGTGAAACTTCTTGGCACCATCCTCTACGCTCTCCTGGTGTAAGCATGTTGACCATGTGTGTAGTCAGCTAAATAAAGCATTATTTGCACTATTGCAGCTAAAGCATTATTTGCACTATTGCAGCTAAAGCATACTCTTGATCAAGCGGGCTTAATTAATGTTTATTATTCCATGGTATACAGTCACATAGCGTTTAACATTCTTGCTTTGGGTAGAGGCAGTTAATGTGAAAGGGTATTCATATGCCAAAAGAAAATTGTAACATTACTTTTCAACTTAAAAGTTAATGTGCGTTGTAGAGAGGTGTTTAAGGATAAACGAATTCTCACAACACCTTCAATCTATATTTTAAAATGCTTACTTTTTACGAAGAATAACATAAGCCACTTTAAAAAAGGACAAATTTTTACAACTAACTATACCACAAGATACAGGGAACTGCTCAGTATTCCTACTCACCACACAAGCGCTTTTAAAAATACGCCGTATTATAATTGCATAATTTTGTATAATGCTCTTCCTAAGGAAATCCGATGTATATCTGATTACCGGAAATTTAAAAGTAAGAAGAAACACTTTTTATCAGTTAGAGGGTTTTATAGTGTGGATGATTTTGTAAGTGGTAACTGTGGCTTTTACTGTTGCTATCGATTTTCACCGCATTTTTCACTCATGCGTGCATATGTTTATATACAGTGTGGAAGAAAAGTATGGAATAAATTCATTATTTCTAAAACAACGAAGTTTCATGAAATTTCCTCGGACCCGTCGATTTTGCTTTTTAAAAAGACTCTTTTTTCTATACCAAAGCATTTCCGACGTTCATTTGTTTTCGCGTGATGACGTCATCGGATATTTCTAAATAGAACCCCTATATTTTTTCATCGGATTCTTGTAGAGCTTAACTTGCTGAATTCAAAAATGTATAATTTCAACACTTTATTTCTTCAACTTTCCGAGAAAAAAAAATAAACGCTCCAGTTGACAGATGTCAATTCTGATTAGATTTTGTTTTGTTTTTTGTTTATGCCAGAAACAGTTTCTGAGGTGACTTGATTTAATTTGTTGCTTTTGCTACCAAAAGATGTAATATTCTAACATGCAATCTAATAAAATGAAATAATAAATTAGGGGGTCAAATACGATTGAGGCAACCATAATTTAATTATTAATTAATTAATTAATTAGTTAAAATGAAGAGTCCTTATTTTGTGATACTGCCGATGAATTCGCTATATCCATTTTACTCTCAACCAGCTCATCACAGACACAAATGGGAATATTCACATTTTTTTCAAGCAGATTTTATCGGATCGGTGCCATCCAACGGATTCGAAAACTTATATCAAGATATTCTCTTACTGGTCGGGAGGATTGTGCGAAAGCACCATCATGCATAAACGATAAGGTTTGCCTATGGGGATACTTTCAAGAACGAGTTGTTAAAAAATTTAAATAATTTTTTCCATTAAGTGGACGGGGTAACACAAATGGTCCCAAAATGTTAGAGGAAAGTATTCCACATCAATTATTTATTGAGAATTCATGATGAAAATGTTGTTCTCGTGGCAAGTGAGGATTTTCCAGTTCTCACGAATGGCTATTTCTCCAATTAAATACACCGCGCCGGGTAAATGTAGCTTTGTCCGTAAACAATATTTTATTATAAAATGTAGGGTCAGCATTTTATTGCCGACGAAGAAACTGTACGAACCGAAATCTACCAGGAGGATTTTGTGGCATCAACTGTTGAACCGGATAAAAATGGTAAGGACACCATTTTTCTTTGTGGAGTATTCTGCAAACGGATGACTGACTTACACTAGTAGCTGATCGTTCTTATCTCGAAAACGGTTAAGTTTATCGATTTTTAACAGGTACATATATCGTTTTTATTTAGAATTGAACGTAGTTTAATAATTTCTTATTGGAAATTCAGATTTTTGAAGTACAAAAAAGTTTGACATATGTTTACTCCGACGGAACACTGCAACTAGCGCATTCTAGATATGATTGGAAAATAGTTACCATTTTCGTAATTACCACCTCAGAAAATATAGGTGTACAAACTTTCAAGACAATTCGTTCAAAGATGCTCAAAACTCAAAATTATTTTTTCAACTTTAACACCCTGTAGATCGAAAATGAGCAACATTCGGATAAGGCATATTTGGCTTACTCACTCCATTTTGAGGTCAGCAACCTGCCCTTAAGCTTTGTCCTATTATTAATGAATCACCCTGCATGTATAATAAGATATTACGTTATAGACCTAATGTTCATAATATAAATATACATACGCACGTAGCAAAACCATCATCACATCTCCCATACATCGCATAATACTGTTCAAACGATACTTTTTATATAAATCACTAAAACTATAAATAGTTTACACTAAGTCTATGCCTCTGAATAGATTTAAGAAATACATTTTTGATGCCACTATTGTAGCTGTCTAGTAGAACTCATATCCTATTATTATACATACTCGTATTAGGTCTGCTCAAGCAAGGAATCCGTAATAGTTTCAAACTGTCAGAAATATTCGACCAGTAAAATTATGATTTTGTCTTCAACAAACATCGCACAGGGAGTAGTTGGACGAGCATTTTTGACAGTTTCGCAGGCCGGATTCTTTGCTGGAACAGACCTATTATAACTATAAATTGTAGTAACTTATTATGAGATACATTTCTGTTAACTGAGTTGTTAACGTTTGCAAATTAAAAGTTAATTGACAGAATTGGTGGTTAATTTATTAGTCAACCTGAAACTCGCCCTATCCTAATTACTTTCTGGTTTAATTAATTTTGTATTATTCTCTGTCACATAACGCCACTCAAGCAAAACATCCATTGTTGAACCGGATTTACTGCGTTTTTTATTTGATAAAGCTACTGATTTCTGAAAATTTTTATTAGTCATCCGACACAATCAATGATTTGTTAAACAAATTATTATATACTTATCTAAGGAAGAAACGTTATTAACGTGTTACAGTTGTAATTTGTTTTTGAGAAAATAGAGTAAAGTACGAAAGCTATTAAATTTTAAGAAATATTTAAATATCTGAATAAATCACAATTTGTTTTATTAATTTAAAACCAGTTTTACAAGGAAACCTATTTTTAGAATAAAAATTAATTATAATAACAGCAGACCACAAACTATGATAAACTGTCGTAGCTTCAGTAACAAACACGTAATTGTTAACAAATTTCTTTAAATATTTAAAACAAAAATGTTAAAATTGTAATTGAAAATGGTAATAAAGAAATACCTACTAATCTTCTCAAAATTGACAAATAAAATCATTTTGTCCACGACTATCCTATAAAATATTCATTATATACGTGTTTTCTAAATAATAATAATATTCATTAGTCAATAGTGAATAATGAAATCATTATTCACTGGTTTCAAAGACTCGGAAATGAAGTAAACAAAACAAAATTCTCCGGTGTCAGTAATTGAATCTGAACCTCCTGTATGAAAGCCAAACGCTACCCTTTATACCAGTTACGACAACAAAAATGATGGTAGAAGTTTACTAATTAAAGTTTATGTGCTTTTTTAAATTTATCAAGTGAACGACAAAAATCAAATGTTGTGTCATGTTCATGTCATGAGTGCCAAATATTGTGTAATGTTTTCAGTACAAAGTTTGCTAAAATATTGTTAATAATCGTAGACAAGTAGCTAGTAGTATAGTAAGTCTAGTATAGTAGTAGACTTCCATTAAGCACTGAATATTTGTAATACAAAGCATGTCCTACATTATTACTGAAGCAGCACATAGTCAATTTATTAATTTTTTTGCCAATGATAAGAAACTTTGAGATGTTATCTTTTTTCACAAACAATGTATGCAAGAAAATTGAGCAAGTAAAATAATTACTTTTTTTACTTTTTCCTGTAAAATAAAATAAAAGAGTATTCAAAACCTTTGTTTGATTGTAGCAACATGAGATTGTACATTTTAATGCAAATTACTAAACCAAGCTTGGATAATTAAATAAAATCAGAAATATCAGAATGTGCATTTGCCGATGATTTGACGTTTGCTCTTCCGAAAAGTGTTTTCAAGAAAACTGAATTACATGGGAAGAAGAATCGAAGAAGAAAATTAAAATAAATACTAATAGAAATAAGGAAGGAAAACATCGTGATGAATATTACAATAAAAGAAAAAAATACAAGTTGTGATTTTTGAATGGCTAGGAATTCAAATGGACAGAGAAGAGAACATGGAAAATGAGGGAGATTAAAGAATTACTAGTGCTGCGAGATTGTGCCACAGCCTTAGTCAGATATTCATTGTAAAATATTGTAAATATTTTGACTAATGAAAAGTAAAATACAAACCATAGACATTAAATACATGAGAATAGTAAAAAGAATAACCAGACGAGACAGACATAGAAGTGACGTGCTGAGAAGCACGAATACAGTGTAAATGAAACAAAGGAAGACATAAGAAAACTTGGAAGTGGCAGCAATCCTGAAGAAAAGAAAAATGAAGAGATCAGAAATTATGCGAATAGCAAATAACAAGAAAGAATGGGCAAAATTTGTATATGATACAACTGTATAATGAAATATGTATTAGTCTCACAGCTTTAGGTAAAGGAGGTTTATCGACAATGTATATATATGTATGTATGTAATTAAATAAAAAGCAATACAACTTTTTTCAAAGTTGTATAACATGGAAACAAATTACTTAACATGTCACAGTCAAATTATCAATTCAACAAATAAAAAGAGAACCCAAAAACTCAAATCCAAAAACAAGATCCATCAATCTTACTTTACAGAAAAAAAAAAAGTCGGTTACGTTGTAATTATCACAAATTTTAATTATTTTCTACTTTGAGACCTTAACGTAAATATAAAGGATTCAAAACATCCTACCTCCTCGATTCAATAGCGTTGCCAACTTAAAATTCATATTTTTAAACTTGTTTTTTTATTTTACGACGGATTTTTGCCATTAAAATGAAAATGTAACATAATGCAATAACGGGAAATAAATAATAGTAGTTGATATATTTCTTGTTATCAGTCTAGTCTATGAATTTGAAAAACTTAAATTCTCAAAATAGCAGAAATGAATTTGAGATCAATCAATTGTTAATTTTCCACTGTTCCATTTTCGTTTACAGTAATTTTTATGAAATATATTTTCTTTCTGAAAATATGACCCCATATTCATCCAATAAAAAAACGTATTTTTGCAACGTAGTAGATATATCTACAATACAATGATAAACGCAAAGTTGCTCGGACTCTATTCTTTACATTCATCAATTTCCTAAAAGCTTCAGTTCTCTGAGAGAGATAGGTATTATGTATCCAATTCATTGTAAACAACTCAGAAGATCTCAGCCTTCACGTTATCTCTGGTTTTAATCAAATAAAAACTCAATTAAAATAACGTTAACTATACCTACCTATAGCAACACTGTTACGTATAGCAAGGAAATATAATTTTCTTAATTTAAAATAAAATGATTGTCTCATTTTCGCATGTGTATTACACATATTATACATTTTAACCTTGAACTAATTCTACATGTCATAGTTCTTTTTGGGAATAATATTGAAACTAGTAATTAGTAAGTACCTAAAATGGCTATGAAAAGTTTTGGTCTATGACAAGAAAATCATTTGGTTTGAACGAGCAGAAATATATTCAATGTAATAGATTAGATCGGTCAGTGATCGCGCGGTTTAAGACGTCAGTACTTGAATCGATGTAGCTAGACCGGTGTGGGTTAGAGCCCCGCAGCTGGTAGACCGTATATCAGCTATATTCGTGGAGAAGATTGGCACCCTTCCTGGCGGGTATGGTAGAGTGGGAGAATATTAGCATGCTTTAATATGAGAGATTGTCCCCTAATTAATGAGATTTTCCAGGTTTCCCTCATTCCTGCACTGAATGGTGGTTACGGCCCTGCGGGAGAGAGGACTTCATACTATTATTAAGCAGGCCGCATTTGCGCCCAGGAACGACTTACGTTGGTAGGCCTTAACCACTATTCAGTGCAAGAATAGGGAAACCTGGAAAACTTCATTAATTAGGGGGTAGGTCAAATGTTGACTGGTATCAGTCTCACACATTGAACCATGCTAACATTCTCCCACTTTACCATACCCGCAGAGAGGGTGCTAATCCTCTCCACGAATATAGCTGATATACGGTCTACCGGCTGTGGGGACCAAACCTATATCGGTCTAGCCACATCCATTCAAGTACTGACGCCTTAAACCGCGCGACCACTGTCTCGGTATTTATTTATTTAGAATTACAACTTCCCAAATAGAAAAACTCCAATTATTGGGCCGGAATTACAGAAAAAGAGTAAAATATACATATATAAAAACAAAAACAGCAACAGATATATACAAATATAATTTGACATTCTGAAAGTTAATATATAGAAAGCAAAAATAAACAGTGGAAAACAAAAAGTACAAATACATCATCTTATAGCATTAACAGAGCAATTACAACTATCAAGCTGAGAGTGATATTTCATATAATTAGTACACATACTATGAATAGGTGAATTTTTAAGAACGTTTGTTCTAGAAATAGGCAAATAGAATAATGAACAGGTGTGAGTCTGAACGTGAGGATTGTTAAAGCAAATATTACTCAAAATGTCCGGGCAATCTACCATGCTAGATAAAAGTTTATACAAAAAAAGAATAGAAAAATAAACACGACAAGAGGCTAAGTCGTTAAGGTTAGGCTAATAGATCAGACTGTGGAACTACGAGGTAGATAAACACCATCTACTCTAAAACTTAAATATTTAACACATTTCCTCTGAACATTTCCCGAGCTGGTAATAGGGATATTATATTGAGGGTCCCAGTCAACTGCTGCATACTCCAATTTAGGTCCTACATAAGCGTTATAAAGTAAAGTCAGTGTAGATATATCAGAAAAGTGTTGAGCATTTTTTATAATAAAACCTAAATTTTTATAAGTAGCAGATGTTATATGATTAATATGCGGTACAAACGTTAATATTGAGTCAAATATAACATCCAAGTCTTTAAACTGAATGCATCTATTTAGAACATTATTATCAATATTATAATGTTATTGAACAGAGGAGATTCTCCTTGTAAAACTCATAACATTACATTTCGATAAATTTAGCGGCAATTTATTATCTTGACACCACAGATTAATTTTGGAGAGCTGTTGTTGTAAAAAATGAGAGTTAGATATAAACTCGATCGATGCAAAAAACATGTCATTAGCATACAACCAAACATTTGCTTGAATATTAGTGAGTGCATCATTAATAAATATTAGAAACAAAAGAGGGCCTCGAACTGATCCCGGCGGAACTCCAGATGTAGCCACCACATTAACCGAATTAAAGCCACGAAGCTGTAGATTTAAAATTCTATTACTTAAGTATGAGATAAAAAAAGTTAGAAGAGATGATAGCCCAATTGCTTTATATAAATCCGTATAAATAATATCCGTCTGACTACCTTTATCCAAAGAATTATTAGAAAGTATTATTACAAGCTTTACTGACTGAACAACAAGTTGCTGAATACTCCCATATTTTTGACAATTTGTTTTACAACTGCTGACAAAAGTGACAAATTTCAGCGCTAATATTTAAAGCCATTATTAAACCAAACAAAAAAAGAACGTTCAAATTTCCGCCACTGTATGTCCAGTTTCAAGATATCTCAACCTTTTGAAAACACTCTGTATAGTGCAATAATTAATAGTGTAAAGAAGATAAGCGTGTTTTTGATAAATATTTAAAATTAATGTACCTTCAAGCATTGTGTGTAAATAGTGAAAAATGTGTTATCTCCAAAATTGAAGATAGTAAAAAAACATGCGATTCTTTGGCAAAACCAGTACAGATGTGTCGTTAACATAAGAAATACTCACAGTCGGAGCCCGTTGTCTGCCCATGAGCGTCTGTGTTAGGAGGGCCGTTCCAGCACAGCTCTGTTTAAATTTTACAATGAAAATATCACCAGAAGTATTAAAATGTAAAATATATGACATAGTTGTCGTAGTTGGATAATATCAATTAAATAGACCTTGACAGCATATCAATACCATACTTTACAAAAATTTAGTCTCTTATCTATTTTCTTTATTCTATCGACAGTAGCAGTTTTAGATTATTTTAAAGGAAGACTATTTGAGCGAAAATAAACGAATTTAGATTCAGTTAACTTAATTTTATTTTGTTGCCTTGTCTCGTTTGTAAGTTCTTGTATTTATTAAGATACACACAACGTAAAAAGTATTGGACCCCTTATATGTATATAAAATGATTCGATTGAACCTAGTGGATTTTGTTAATGTGGTAAAAAAGTACATGTACTTAGGAAACAAAAAAGACAATAAAAAATTCCAGACCATGTACCTTTACTTTATTACCAATGTTTTTACAAATCTGGTCAGTTTGGCAGTGTATTCAGCCAAGTGTTTGAATGTTTGTATATTATAATGCCAAGACGTGAAATTTATGCGTTTACCGGAGCAAGAATGACTGCTTTACATGATGCAGGACATTCTAATCATCAGATATCGAACATGTTGGGCATTCCTAGATCATCTGTTGTACAAATAGTATACAGATATGAAGAATTTGATACAGTGGAAAACAGGTACGTTTCGGCGTGTTATATCGACACCTACTATTCGAAGACGACTCCACAATGCAAATTTACGTGCTAGAAGACCGTTACGGGTCCCCATTCTACTTCCAAGGCAACGTGCTGCCCGTCTCCAGTGGGCGCGAGAGCATAGGGGTTGGCTTTTACGCCAGTGGCGGTGGGTCTTATTTACAGGCGAAACCAGAATTGGGCTGGTTACTGATGACAATCGACAAAGAGTCTGGAGAGGACCAGGTCGTCAACAACGACTTCATTTTCCCCGCAAAGTTGCTCCGTATGAAGGGGGTATCGTAATGTTTTGGGGTGGAATAATGTTCAACCGCCGAACCACATTAATTCGCATACCACATAATATGACCAGTCAAATTTACATCGAACAAGTTATTACGCCCATTATCTTCCCCCTATGTAATGAATTAGGTGAAAATTTTGTGTTTATGGACGACAACGCTCGACCACATCGCGCAAGAAGGGTTCAAGAGACACTCGAAGCAGAACATATCAATAGATTAGACTGGCCAGCCAACTCTCCTGATATGAATCCTATCGAAAACATATGGGATTTTGTTGCTAGACCCATTTATAATCATATTCCTCCACCTCAGACTGTAGATGAGGTAGTCGTGGCGGCAGAATAGGAATGGTACAATATTCCGCAAAAGATCGTTAACCGTTTGAATATCTCAATGCAGAGACGTATAAATATGCTATTGGAACGTGATGTAGGTCCTACTGCCTATTAGTCAAGTAGAAAACTTGCTTTGTTACTTCTTTTTGATTTAATAAATTTTGTAAAAAATGTCACACATTTGCTGGTTTTTAATTTTCTAAGTACATACTCAGTTTATCGAACATATTATTTTCACAAAAAAAAGACTCAGAAAACAATATACTTTTAAATGTATTTGGTTTTTCTGACAAAAAGATTTATTTAACAAGTATGAGGAGGGGTCCAAAACTTTTGACGTTTTGTGTAGTATATAGTGTTCCATTATAAAATATTTGTTAAATTTATCAACAATACTCTTCATTACACGTACACGCATAAATAAATTTAATTAAATAATTGTCATCTTATAGCATATTTAAATTTGTAGTATACATTTGACAAATATATACATGTTTTATAAACAAATTCCTTATTGACTTCAACAAGCTTTCCTGAAAACTGTAAAACTATACATCTATATTAATTGTCAAAAAATATATATCCATTTTTCAAGAGTTCATTTTTAATTTAAAGTAACAACATTTTTTTTTGAAGTAACAAAATGATTCTATTAAATTTATCACAATTACATTAATTAAGAAATATTCAGGTTAACTACACCAATTACATGGGTTAATTTTACATCATAATTTGTTATATACAACCAAAAAGGGCTGACGGTAGCCGAGCGGTCAAGGCGGTGACGAGTAGTCGCTGCCAGGGCAAGCACGAGCGGCCGGAAGTTGGTTCGAATCCAACACGGGGCAGGAATTTTTCTGTCCTACCCATGGATGTTTGCGATTGTAAGGGTGGAGGGTAGTATAAGTTAGTAGGTAAAAAGGGCCAAATATGGCCTAATTACGAGTAAGCTTAATTACCTCTTATATACAACCAAAATAGTGCTATTAAATTTGTTAAAATATTTATTTCATTCAACAAAAATATTCTTATTTCAGCCTCATTACAGACAAAAACGCAACAAAACATTTTGTTATCTAAAATAATAATTTATATAAAACGAATAAATATGTTAATAATCAATGGACATATTTATTTCATTTATATAGGGCGTTTCATAATATATGCGCAGGACTTCAGGATGTGGTAGCTCGTCCAAAAATTTGAAAAAAAGTTTGTATTAACTTACCCTCTAAAATGCACAATTTTCGAGATACAGGGTGTTGAAATTGTAAAAAAAAAATAGTTTTTTGCGAATATCTCCGGAACCGTTTATCGTACAGAAAACAGCTTTTGTAAGCATTTACTACTCATAATAAGCTTATGTTCTGTGCGTGAATTTTTTTTTCAAAGTCATAATTGGTGATGATATTGAGGGGGAAGTGGGTGTTTTTCTCCCCAACTTCTACGCCACTGGAAAAAGTACGGTTTTGAGACAGCCATTTGAACCGCCAATGTTTTCTACACAAAAAATGTACTCTTGGTCATAAGCTCTAAAGTTGACCGTTTTCGAGAAGAATCTACTTTTATGTTGAAAAACATGGTCAATTTATTGAAATAAAATTTTTATTTTACTAAATGTATTACAATTTTTTTTAAGTAGTATTAATTTAACTGTGTACGATTTTTTTTTTAATTTTGCAACTATGAAGTTAACGTTTGGTTTTGTTACTTGTTCTAACGATTAAACAAATTTTGTTTAATAAGTAAAAAAATTTTATTTCAAAAAATTTACCATGTTTTTCAACATAAAAGTAGATTTTTCTCGAAAACGGTCTACTTTAGAGCTTATGACCAAGAGTACAATTTTTGTGTAGAAAACATTGGCGGTTCAAATGGGTGTCTCAAAACCGTACTTTTTCCAGTGGCGTAGAAGTTGGGGAGAAAAACACCCACTTCCCCTTCAAAATCTTCACCAATTATGACTTTCTGTACGATAAACGGTTCCGGAGATATTCGCAAAAAACGAAATTTTTTTTACAATTTCAACACCCTGTATCTCGAAAATTGTGCATTTTAGAGGGTAAGTTAATATAAACTTTTTTTCAAATTTTTGGACGAGCTATCACATCCTGAAATCCTGCGCATATATTATGAAACACCCTGTATACAAATTTACTTGTATACGACTTTTTTTTATTTGAGTTAAACATTATTCTGTTAAATTAAACAAGTTTGTCTCTGCGTGTACAGCAACGAAGTTGTTTCATAGGAATCATGCTTAAAACGACTATTGAAGCACTCACCGAGTTCATACTCTGATTCCTGATCCTCGACTATGGTTTCCATGGTTCCATGTTTGTGGAAACATCACCGGCACTACCGTTTCACTTGCAGGGCTAGTCTACGGACGGCCAGCGCTTCGAGGAGCACCTCCTGGTGAGGTCGGACACTGTCACTGGCAAACGCCATGCTCTCGCCCAGTATTACGCACTGCCGCACTCGGCTGAACCACTAATTAAGTCATCGGTTACTGTTCACATGGACGCAGATATTGTGTATGACCACGATAATAAGCTGGGGATTGTCAGGCATAAGCGTGAGGCATTGATACGATTCGTTGACATGGGCGCGCCGGCAGGGGCTCCACGGGGTCAGGGTCTTAGGCTTAGGCTGTCCTTTCAGCTGTGAGGGGTATTATTATTCGTTCTGAAAATTTTACGTGTTTGGAAGTTTGGAGGTCTGTTTGGAAGATGCTTGGAAAAATGTGATTCTGTATACAAGGTAACAGCAGTAAGTATTCAAAACTTGTGAGCTTGTAAAACAAGTCGAAAAATTACGAAAACCTTAGTACAGCTTTTATCAGTGGCGGCTCCTAAGGGAGATACGCTCACTTAGAAGGGTAACCTCAGAAACAGTTTTTAATGCGTAACATCAAAACGGTTCAACATTAAGTCACGAAATTTTGGTGAGATATTAACCTTGACGTGCTTAATAAGTCTCATAAAATACATTTCAAAATTTTCTACAGGGGCGTGAGAAAATGCAATGCTCTGGTGCAAATTTAATCATATCTTTTTCGTAGTTAATTTTTTCTACTTTCTGACTAAAAAATATTAAAATATGAAGTATTTAACATAAAAAATGTACTCTTGTTAAATTTCAATAGGATGTACCGTTTTTCAGTAAAATCGATTTAAATCATTCCTAACGTGATCCACATTTAGTATCCAATACAGCAATAACCAAAAAAATTAATTGCAGTGTGCCATGGAGAAAACAACTAGTCTGACAGTTAACAGAAATGTCAAGTATTTTTAGTTTGAAAATTATGTTATTTGAGTCTACGCAGTGCTATTTTATAGTGAACAAAAATAGATATAAAATTATATTCTGAGTATGTAGATATGTTTTTGACAAGTGGGGTGTCATGGGTGTGTTATAAAATATTTCTTTGCACCGAAAGGCGTTGTTTTTCTGTTATTATATTACGGTATTTTTATTTGTACTATTGTTTTTAATTGTTACTGTTAAGAGTGTTAAAAATACTTGACATTTTTGTTAACTGTCAGATTAGTTGTTTTCTTCATGGCACACTGCAATTAATTTATTTGGCTATGGATGCTGAATGTGGGGCACGTTAAGAATGATTGAAATCGATTTTACTGAAAAACGGTACATCCTATTGAAATTTAACAAGAGTACCTTTTTTATGTTAAATACTTCAAATATCAATATTTTCGAGTCGAGAAACTAGATAAAATTAACTACTAAAAAGATATGATTTAATTTGTCCCTGAGTCTTGCATTTTCTCAGGCCCCTGTAGAAACTTTTGAAATATATTTTATGAGATTTATTAAACACATCAAGGTTAATATGACACCAAAATTTCGTGACTTAATATTGAACCGTTTTGATGTTACGCATTAAAAACTGTTTCTGAGGTTACCCCTTTACGTGAGCGTATCTCCCTTAGAAGCCGCCACTGACAAACCTGTACTAAGGTTTCCGTAATTTTTCGAAATGTTTTACAAGCTCACAATTTTTGAATACTTACTACTGGTACACCTTGTATAGTCACAGATTAATATACATCTGAATTCACTCGGCTTTCGCTTCTTATTGAAAATATATTTTTTATATTAAATCTGCAGAAAGCAGAATACGAGTGCCTGAAGCTAATAATTCAAATTATAATTGTAAGGAAGAATATGGTGACAATATAAATGTGTATAATATACTCTAAATAATGTCTGCAAGATTTCAAAGAAAATACAGGGTGTCCCGAAATTAATGGGACACAGAGCAAGAGTAGATTCCATCAATCCATTTGTGGCTAATAAAAAAGTTACAGGGCGTTAAAGTTCAAATTTTGAATTCTAAATTCTTAGAAAGTTTTCAAAAGATTCTTCTGAAAATTTGGATTAGGGGGTTTTCTGGGACGAGAAAAACGAATACGTACTTAATTTTACTATAGACGCTAGAGGCCGCTTCGAAATGTACTCTTGATTGATAAAAACTGGTTATAACTTTTTTATCAGTATGTGTACGAAAGTTTTAGTAAAAAAAAATTGTTCTCCTATTTATATTTCACAAATAAGGTATACTAGTTTTATGCCGATAAATTTAACCGTTTTCGATTTATTTCTTGTTTTTCTATTGGATGCAATAAAATAAAATAAAAGTTTGTAGTTACTTACGTAAAACTGTCATAGTAAGCTTTGGTTATTTGAAAACAAATTGTACTATTGACAATTAGCTGATTGACAAGTAACTTATGTTAAATAGTGTATTCCTTTAAGTTTTTGTTTACAATTAACAAAATCGCATGAAATATGCCTCGCCATAATTTATTTTGTAATGAAGAAATGCGAGATATGGTATGTATTTATGCAAAAGAAAATTTTAATGGACGTCGTGCGTGTCGCAGGTATTTAGAAAGTTACCCAAATAGATTACAGCCAAATCAAAAATATTTTAAAATCTTTATGACCGGTTAGGAGATACTGGCTCGTTTCGTCCCAACTACTGTTAACTAACTTACTGTTTGGGGGGGGGGGCAGGGTATGAGTGAATTAATATGTAAAAGGGCTCAAGGGTAGTAGTCTGGCAAATAGTTAGTCACTTACAAGGCGTTTATGCTACCCTATTATTTTATCATAGGGACTGTGGAGGTAATAGGACTTAGGAGTGAATAGGGGAGGGGGGGTATTTGAGGTTCCGTTTAGAGTCAAATCGACTGTTTATGACTTATGCTTTTTTTTTTAAAAACAAAAGGGGCCGAAAACCGGCCTTAGATGCCCTCCTTCTTTGACACGATTGCTGGGACTGAATGTGGCTCGTGATTCGGATCGAGATGTGGCACGACAAATCGGCATACATGCAGAGATTTATGTGTTACTTTTGCGCATCGCATTCAAATGTGTCGGAAAATACGCTCGTCTACGCCTCGCTCTTGCTCTGGTGCCAGGTCACGCCACGCCATGTGATGCAACGTCAGAAGGATCTGGCACCATGTATTCTTATCTATTTATACATATTGTGTGCACAGTGCTCTACGCTACACCACGCCACGCTATTGACGTGTTGCGAATCCCGACTTGTTAGATTTTCATCATGTCGCATGGTGTAACGTGATGTTGCGTGGTAACAGTGTGCACCTGAATTTCATGTCAAACATATAAAATGACTGACAAAATTGATGAAACTGATTGAAATTAACTTTGTTAATATTAGATGGAGAAATCTTCATTTTTCGTGTCTCAACACTGCACGAATGACTTGTTTACCATAACCATAAAATAAGGAATAGATTGTACCATTTGAATATATAAAGTCAATATATGTCATAGAATAGTTAAATAATTAAATTATAAGTGCACGAAATCAAGTGGAATATTTAAATTATAATTTTTCATTCAAATTTTTATTACATGAACTGTTTACTTTATTCAATTAATTTCCATTTTTTACATTTGGAGTGCTCATCAAGGTGGCGTTGGTGGCTCGCAGTCTCTACTTTCTTTATTTTCTTCAGTTTCCTCAGGGTCTCCGGTTTCTTCTGCTTCTGGATTCTACTCATCCGATAGTTCAACCGTCAGGAAATTCCCTAAACCAATGTCAATAGGTTCATCAACGTTTCAAGTTTGATCTTCGCAAGTGGTAAAACAGCCACAATTACCTTTGCACACACTTTGACAATAACAAGAGATTATCTGAGCAATGCTAGTGGGGCTGCTTCTTTTTCAGTGGTTACTGGCAGTAAACCGTCGATAGGGCGTTTCCAACCTCATTCCGTTGGTTCCATGAATATCCAGCTCTGCATTAGGTGATAAACTGTACGCACGATGCCGTACAGCTGCTCGAATAGGTAGCAGAGAAAGAAGTGACCCACATTTTTGACCACTGCCTTTTTGAAATACAGAAGTTGCATTATGCATTAACCAGTGCCAGTGATAAAATGTAACGTAACGAGGCATCGCATAGCGTGGTAACTGTGTACACGCAGAGTACATATGTTACATCACGTCGGGTGGCGTGGCGTGGTATAAGAGCAATGTGCCTCCCGGCATTAACCAATATTTTGCCTATCGCAAATGAAGGCGTTTCTTTGTGTCATTTCGTTACATTTTAATTATCACAGCGCATGCCGCTGCCATTAAACATATTTTCGACTTAACTAATCTAGTTAGTGGGTACTGAAAGAGTAGAGTTTTACCTTAAGATTTCATTGCACAGTAGTTCAATTCCATATACAGAACAAAATAAAAAAGCGGATCCAAGAATTAAAAATATAAAATCCTCGAGGTTTAAAGAGCAGCTGACAATGGAATGCATCAAAGGAGTCAAGAAACCGAGAACAAAGCGGTTGGCCGCTGACGTTTCTAATTCAAGAGGTCGAACGGATACGAAATGCAAATTACTCCAGACGGAAAGTCGGGGACTAGTTAGTTCGCACTCCCAGATAAGGAAACATTGTCGAGTATGCCAGGGAACATTTGGTCACTGAATAATGCCTGCCTATCTGGTTAAGTTTTACTCGACAGGCAAGTTCAGACGACTGTGTTAACGCCGGGTCCAATGTGCAATCAGGGGATGTAATGGAAATGTCACGGTTTGAGTTTGAAACTAATAGGGCCGCAGAATCTAACGCGGAATAAATACCTACTTCCATCAAATGGGACCTTTGTTATGAATTTTTGTTTTGCCCAATAATATTTGACACATACGTACAATGTACCTATTATGAAATCCCAATTTGGTGGTGAACGGAAGGGAATACCAGTTATACAGCTCTTGAAACTGATACACGGTTGGTAGGATGTCTTTGGGAAACAGGTCGAGTTTTATTTTCGAAATAACCTTCTTTTAAGTTATCAACATTTATGTGGTACTTCTGGTTTTCCCGGAAATGACGTTATCTTAATTTTAAATGGAGCACTAATATTTTTAATACAGATATCGAATCTAAAGTAAATTCTGAGTCAGATCATATGGTACAATGCCTGTCAAACCTTGGCAGATCGTTCAAAACTGAAGAAAAATCTCTCGTTAGACTGAATAAAATATTTAACAATACGTATGATTTAATAACAAGAGCAGAAACAGATTTTATTTCATGAAGTTCAGAGAACACATTTCGAACATTTACCTTGACAAGGGGCCGCTTCTAGGTCATGTGACGCTTTTGTGCAAGAATCTTTTTGGTGCCTTTTTTGGGAATGGAGAACAGGGTGAAAGGATAAAAACTTTTGTTGTTCGCACTTTGACTGGTAGGTAATATGCTATTTCACTCAATTCAAAATCGTTTGCTTAAGTGGTACTTTACCACATTGAAATGCCACTTTATTATTATAGTTACCGTTAATAAAAAACAGTTTGACAAAAAATTGTTTACTTAAATATTTTTATATATACAGGATGATTCAGAACTTATCTAAAATAATTTGGGAATAGATGCGCCATAAAAAATGGAGTGGTAATTTTTTTTTAATAAAATGCTTATAGTTTCCGAGTAAAACATTATTGAAGTTGTAGTATTTTTAACCTTTACATTGCTGGGCCACTGTAGTCTCTAGACAGGTGATTCCGAATATTGAAATCCAATTGCTTTTTGTAGGCACTAAAGTTTTTGTGACGCCAGTGTTTACATTAGTTTTTCAAGTGTCAAAAATGGCTTACGAGTAAAGTAGTAACTCGGAGTTGATCGATATCGTTTTAATTTATTATGCTGTGAAAGTGCTTTAGCAGAACGATATCTGCGTAAACATGTACCAAATGCAGCTACTTTTAACGCGGTGTGCAGTGAGTGCTAGTGTAGTGCAACGCGAGGGAAATTTAAAACCGAATCATGGAAGAGATGGAGGTCCAGAACGTCCACGGTGTATTGCAGCAGTGTGACGTATCATACACGAGGCTCAATTATATCCGGACCATGTACAGCATGTCCAAGCGTTGAACCAAGATTGGACTAGGAGAACCGGTACCATGGCCGCCACAATCTCCTGACTTTAAATCATTTGGACTTCTTCTTCTGAATGTAAACTGATGCTGTGCCACAATGGTTGCATGGGATTCAAATCCGCCCATACCAGGCTGTTATGCATGTTTGTTAATCCATTTCTTGTAAAGCTCGCCTCATCCGCGAATAGAATGTTTCTACGAAGTCCCTATCTGCACCATTCTGTGTTAACAACCAAAGACTAAATTGCATCCTAGAAGCAAAATCTTGAGGAAGAATATTTGATACGTGTGTGCACAAGTTGGGTTTTTAAAGTCCGATGAACATCCATTTTTGTAAAATTTTCTATTTGTCGAGAAACAATCCTTGTACTTGTGCTTGGTTCGTCTTCTACCAGTGCTAAGATTTGTTCCTCTTGTTAAGGGCTTAATTTTCTATGTAGGCCGCAAATTTCGACCTTCTTCTGATCCATAAACTTTCCGGTTTCACGAAGATGTCGATCCAAATTTAAGAAAGTCTTTCTTTTAGGATGTGATCTGTTGGGATAAGGGATTTTTTCCTGACATTCATCGGTCGCTAAGACATTTGTAACCCATCAATACATGTCGTTTGTCTCCAAAACGGAGCATTTAAACAAAAAATTACAATTGAGATAAAATGATCAGAAAAAATTCTACGTTTGATATTTCAAGAAAAAGCTGCATAGGCGTACTTAGAAATAATTGGAGGGGATAAAGGGTACTGCATCCCTCAGTTACCATCATTCGCTCTTCGATTTTTTTAACCAAAATTACATGATAAGTATGCCGGAATAAGATAAAAGTACGTGCAAAATTTCAAGTGTGTATCTTACAAAACAATGAGATTGTTAACAAAAATAGTTTTTTTTAAATGTAACTTTAACATCCTGTATATTGAAAAAATGGCATAAGAAAAATCACATTGTTTTTGTCCAAAGAATTTGTGGTTAATGGTATGGCCTTCTATTTTGGGACACCCTGTATGTAAATTAAAAATTTCGGAAATTCCCAACCATTTTTATAAGTCATTTTCCCCTATTTTTGACTGAATCGCCCTGTATAATATTTTAACATTTCAAAAAGATGATTCAGTGATATCCTACTTATTTCAAATTAGCAGTGTATATCATAAACAATATGATTTTATTATTTAAGCTTGAAATGTTTGAACGTGTGGGGATGAAGTTCTTAGTATTTAAAGGTATAATTAAGTAATTAGACAAATATTTTATTTGTTTTTACTACTTACACTTATATAATCTTTTGCACCATAACACTGGAAAGTGGAAAGAAAATTAGTATCGTGCAGTATTAGATTTCCGTAGAGAATGTCGTGCCTATAAATTTTCCTTATTGTGATTTCATGTAATGTGAATAATTGATTAGTTTTGCTAGAGCTATTATACAAATCAATTAGTGCAAGAAAGAATAAGGGCACATTCCGCTGCAGCTATTTAAAAGTTAATTTATTGTGGGAGAACAGTTCGCAAGGTCTGGAAAGACAAATGTTTGAAACTCACAACCCACATAATAGAGAGTCGGGCCCTACACCCACGTGGCTTGCGTCTCGTCGTGTTTTAAGTTTGAAAGGGAACGAATTCCACAATAATTATGTATTATCTTGCGAGTAGGAGCTGGAGGAACGGGCCGAGACGGTCATTGTTCGAACATTTGGCAAAGCTTTGTCAGCGGATGAAAGTAAATAAGACAGCTTTCTGAGAGACATTACGCTGATGAGGCACCTACCATTTAATTAATATTTACTTATTTAGGTACGCCGTATAGTATAAAACTAATTAAAGGGTGGGTAAAAAAATACAATTACATATTTAGATAACAATATTCATGAATTTTATTCAAACTACTTTGAAATAATTCAGTCACAGTTACTGAATATAGCTTGAGTTGCTAGAGTAGTACCGATATATAAAAAGAATCACGTAAATGATCCTTCCAATTTTAGACCTATTTCCATAATTCCATATGTTGCAAAAATTTTTGAGTACTAAATGAAGATTCAAGTTACCAATTAATTTGATGCATGCAATATCATTCTAATCAGTACGGTTTTCGCAATGGTTGTTCTACAACATTAGCGGTAAACAAATTAGTATCATATATTAATGAAGGTTTTGAAAATGGTGACTATATAGCCACACAGTTTTTAGACTTGACAAAAGCTTTTAATTGTGTATTTCATAATATTCTTATTAAAAAGTTACTATTTTATGGATTTACCGAGGGTAGTATACAGTTGTTAAGTTGTTACTTGACAGATAGGCAACAATTTGTGAATTTTAATAATGTAAAATCTGGCTTAAAAACTATTAAACATGGAGTACCCCAGGGGTCGATACTGGGACCCATACTTGTTCTAATTTATATAAGTGACCTGCTTAATTCTTTAGATCATGTTACTTTAGGAAGCTTGTTTGCTGATGACACTAGCCTATCAGTAAGAAGGAAGATACTGTTAGATTTAATTAATAAGGTCCCTCAGACTCAATTAACCATTTACTACTAATAAGTTATCCTTAAATATATCTAAGACCGAAACCATGATATTTACATTGCGGGAGATTGAGTATGAACCTAATTCTGATGCTGTGAAATTCTTGGGAGTTTATTTAGACTCTAAATTACAGTGGCATCAACATACTAATTATATGTGCAAAAATATCAAAGTACATGTACTTACTCGTAGCCTTGCAAGTAAAGTTTCAGTGAATATTCTAGTGACCGCATATTACAGTTATATATACTCTCACTTATCGTATGCTCTTATTGTGTGGGGTCATGCTACTTCCACTATGAATGTGTTCGTGCAGCAAAGAAAGGCAATCAGGATTATTTCCGGTCTTAGATATAGAGACGACTGCAAAAATCAATTTATTAAATTAATAGTTATTTATGTATCAAGGGAATTATAACCCCTGCCTGAGGTTATTAAGGCTCATTAATTCCCGTGGTACATAAATAATTTTATTTCTGACCGATTTCAATAAAATATTGTTTATTTTTAAAACGGAAAAATTCCGAGTTTTGTTGTTGCTATGTTACGTATATGTAGGTATATTAGGGTAGGGAATTATAGAATCTATAATGTCCCAAGGGAGTTATGACTCTCTTTATTGATAGCGTAACTATGACGATATAAGCTTATAATATCCCGGTCAGAAATAAAAATATTTATTTCTGACCGGGATAGCGTATAGAAATGAGTTGAACAATAACGTTACTTATAAATAAAATAAATTATAAAGGCCCCACAATTGACTCCTGAGGCATACCAGATGAAACTAGAAATTGATCAGACTTGACCATCAGGTTCAACATATTGTTCCTTGACGGGCAAGTAGGAGGTAGGAAAAAAGGTTGACACATCTAAGAAAGCAAATGTTTTCAATTGTTGAAGGGGAATACTAAACTGGTCATAAGTGGCAAATTTATTAGAAAAATCGATGTATATCACGTCAACCTCACCGCCATTATCTCAGAAATAAATTGTGACACAGAACAAATTTGTAACTGGTGATCGTTCTTTAATATTTTCTACCCTTGTATATTAATTATGTGCGTCCTCATATAAACATTTGTTACTTTTGTGAAATTGTAACTAATAGTAGACAGTAATTTTTTGTCCAATCACCAGTCCGGAAATATTTTCTATTTCAAATACATGTTAAACATTATTTTACACGATTTTTACCGATTTTCAAAATGACAGAGTAGATCATGACGTGCTTTTAAAAAAACTGACATGTATGGAGTGAATGACAGTTTAAATTAATTGTATCTTATTTGTATATTTCAAGTTAAAATCATGCATTGCTTTCAGAAATTTATAAAATAAAATTAGGTGTTCCGCAGAATTCCAATTTGGTCCCATTCCTGTTTTTGTATTTTATTAATGATCTACCACAATGCCTCCATCACTATGAACGTTTATCGTTATTTAAATCAAAGTTTTCGCGAAGTGTGCGATAAGTATTCAGAAAAAAAACGTCTATTTTCATAAAATCTTTGGATAATAATCAAACGTTCTTAAAGCGCATATTTAACCATAATAAATTGTTAGAGTATACTGAACATAAGTGACAACTAGTGACAGGTATAACTTTATTACCATGGTTACCATATCATTTCAAAATCATATCATTCTGATTGGAAAACCCATTATATTGGTTATCGCCTGCTGTTAGTAATCATATACAGGGTGTTAAAAAAAGAGTGTAAAATATTTGAGGAGGTAATAGTATGAACCAAAATAAGCAGATAAGTCAGGACCTGTTTTATGGCCTCCGAGATCGCCTGATCTAAACCCTCCAGATTTCTTTGTTTGGGGATATTTGAAAACATTAGTGTATGGTACTCCTGTAAATAGCCTGGAAGAGCTGCAGCTACGGATTAATCAAAAGTGTCAAGAAATCCAAACCAAGGAGGGTGTTTTCGAAAGAGTTCGAATATCGTTGAGACGAAGATGGCGTGCCTGCTTGGAAATGGACGGAGGGCACTTTGAACATCTTCTGTAACTTTGTTTTTTGTTTGTTAAAAGCTTCCTTTGTCGGTTTATTCATAATAAAATAAAATGTTTGAAAAACGAATAGTGGTCCATATCTCCGCAACCGTTACTTTGCGGACCCATGTTTATTAAGACTTTTCTGTTTATTTTGGTTCATACTATTACCTCCTGAAATATTTTACACTCTTTTTTTAACACCCTGTATTGTGTTGTTTAATAGGTATAGCATTTTTTCTCTAAAATTTGGTACTAATGCCTGTGAAGGTAAATAAATAATACTAAGAAGACGAGACCCACTCACTATCAATAAATGTATCTTTTACTTGAATAATTTGTATTACAAAACCTACGACTCGACTCTCTAGATACAGTTTAAATATTTATTGTACGAGAACATAAACATCAATGTTTAATTTCAACACTGCGTTGGAAGCAATCCCGTTTTTAGTTTCACAATGTTTTTTTTTCTGTGGAACTTCATTCTCCATTGTAAATGACAGATTTCCCTTATTTTTTTGACGGGTTAGAAGAACTGCTAAACAACGAAGACAAAAAATTAAACAAGTAATTAATCAGTGATTTGTGTTTTTTAAACTCTAAATGGAGTTCTTCAAAACATCCCTGTAATCAATCAAGTCGCTGAAATCAGTCCGTCAAGCAGCCATCCCAGATAAAACTCTACGCTGGTTATTTATTAAGCAGTTATTCGGGAAGGACGAAAAGGATGAAAGCAGTATATAAATAAAAATTAAATGGGGATTTTAGATAACGAATTAAGCAGAATTTTTAAATTCCCTCTGGATTTAACATTAAATTTACTGACTAAATCTTTGTTCAAATTAAATGCATTTTAGTGTAAATTTTAGTGACTGAATCATTCAATAATTTGGTATTCCAATAGTTCTTGTGACTACTTCTCTGAATCAAAACTTTAAGACGAACAAATTCGGATTAATGAGAAAAACTTTCCATTATTTAATTTTTCTTTTTAATTCCTTCGTAATAAAGTCGACTGTAGTCAAGTTTCAGGAATGCTTAATTTCCATGTTCTCGGAGCTTCATTACTCCAGATGAATCCTTCTTAATAGCCAACTTCGGGAAGGAAAAAACGTTCAATTTAATAAAAATTTATTACTTAAAATATACCATTTAAATTATAGATATTAAGCCAATTCAAATTTATTTTAAAAAATGTACCCTTATTTTTTCTCAAATGGAGGCTCATCACCATATACCTAAATTTAATTATATACAGGGTAAACCTTAAATAAGTACAAATATTTTAACTAGCAGTATAATTCTGTGTGTAGAACACCTAATTAATAGTTTATTTTACAAAAAAATCAGAAATAAAAAAGTGAAATTTTAAGTAAATTTCGTAATTTTTCTGTAGAAAACTTGTTGAGGACCACTGGCCAGATTGCCACTTTCATACTTTTATGACTCATAGTGCTGCAGACTGAACATGTGGTTCACAGTGTTGCCAGTGTTACACTAATATCTTTGCTTCAAGGATATTTTAAAACCTAGTTCTCATGGATGCAAAATTTGTGAATATTCGCTCGAATTATTTGATGGTGGGAAAAAATTTCAACTTTTAGCGAATTTCGTCAACTGTAACATTTTATATTATTTTATTGACTGCCATGACAGATTATCGGAAGCCCAAGTCAAACTTGCTAACCCCACATAATGATGAAAATAGCAATAATATTGTTACGAAATTTGCTAAAAGTTCACACTTTTCATCTTCATGAAATCTGTCTCGAGCTGCGCCTTTTGGAAAGCCATAATAAATCGACCTCTTAATAATTCGTCCAGCATATTTCCCTTTCGCATTTGTACCGGCAACCCACAATACATTTCACATTAAAGGTAAAAAAAATATTTGACTTTGCTGGATCTGCCGTCTAATTGTATGTATTTTATAGACATTTTTTCTTGATATTAAACGCATACGTCAAGCTGGTTATTTTGTTATTTAATATTGTGTGTATCTTTATTTTTAAAATTTGTTTCACTGATTAAAGTGCGAACTCATTTCATGGTTCTGGATTCGAAATGGTTAATACTGACTCATTTGGGGTTATGTGGTGAAAATTAAATTTAATATGTTGTGTGAAAATCATAGTTTTCCGTTATTCTTCATAAAATAACTTAAGGAAATTGTGTCTTGTGTCTCTTTTTAACAGTGTACAATAACATTTAACTTGTGAAATGTGGATTACTGATTAAATAGTTATTTTTTTAACAAACAGGTAAGCTTGTGTCCACGTTTATGTACAATTTTTGAACATTGGACATAGTAACAACACCTAATATCTTCCTAAATACTTTATGGTAGTATTGAACATGCGGAAATTTATTTTTAATTGTTTATAGTAAGGTCAGTTAAGAAGTTAAATTTATGTTAATATTGCTGCGTTTCATACTACATACCCAATTTTATGTACTTATGCTTAAAACAAGTATTTTTAAAATAGAATTAACCGTATTACTTTACTATTACTTTAAAGGAAACGTAATATTTATATTAGAGGAGATATGGCAACCTCGCAACAAATCATATGGTTCATTACGTTGGTTATGACAGATATGTGAGCGGTCCTCAAAATGTGGGTATTTAAAAAAAAATTAATATCTCTGTAAATATTAGAAATTTTTAAAAATGGCTTTCACTAGACGAACTAGCAGTTAAAATATTTGTACTTATTTAAGGTTCACCCTGTATTATTATAGCTTATGGATTTAGTCAATACATTTCGTTCTTAATATACAGTGTAGGCACTAAAAATTACCGTCCTCTTCTTTTTCGATTTCGAAAACTAGAACATTGGATTCTTCAACTTTTCGTTTTGGGGCCCAGGTAGGACAAAACAATGACCTATTGTTGGTCAGATCGTTGCTTTAATATTGGTTGTATATTTGGTAGCTATATTGGTGAGATATAGATATGTCTACAATGTACAATATTGGTCTTTGGCAGTTTCACATTATAGGCTTAAAATTTTATACAAATGTTGGTGTCTCAGAAATGGAAAAGTCGAAAAATCTAGATTTTTACCTCCACCCAAAAGAAGCTGTAACTTTTTTGGGGGAGGCTCAGATGGAAATATTTTAATGAAACATCATCCCACTATTTAATTTTTTTTAGATTTGACTATATTGGATTTTTTCCAATGTTAGAGACAGACATTTATGCCACACAGTTTGAACTATCACAAGATTTGCACGAACGCATTGTACACGTGAGTAATCTTTCTCTTCATATGCTCCAAAACTTTAGAGAATATTTTGAGCAATATTTCTACTACTGTATGGAGGTTGGTAATGGACATGTTCAACATCTAATAAAGTAAAATTGGTGATAAGTGAACACAATGATCTGCAATTGTCACTTTTAGTTTATCAGGAACTAATCATCCAAAATTAAAGAAAAACTAGATGGCACTGAAAAGATAATTATATGTCCGTTAAAATGAACAATATCCCTGTCTACTTGATACAGCTAAAATCTTAAAGCCGACGAAATATAGTTAAACCGATCAACTTCGCTGAGGTCACTACTATAGGCAGGTATAATAACTGAGTAATTAATTAACAATGTATAAATTGTTATAATAATAAGCATTTACTATGGATATGTTGATAGGATTAAAAGCACACTTTGCTTTATCTCTTAAGTCGTATTCAATATTTTTAATATTTATTAGTTGACACCTGAGTGTTGAGAATACATAAGTGAATTAAGTATTATAGATATCAAGTTTATGATATAATATTCTTTCTTAGTACCTATTTTTCATCTCATCTCAAGATAGTTAAGAATTGCATGATGTCATTTGGTCTTGATTGAATTGTACTTATTTATCCTTAGAAGGAATCATATGAACTTTAGAATCTCGTTGTGAATACCGCACATTTTTTATGTAAAATTACATGAATTAAAAAAAAATACATAATAACGTTGTAATATTACATATCACGTTTACAAAAATATGGTTTTGCCATGAAAACGTCTATATTCAAAACTAGAAATTTTTCATTATAGTTATTATATAAATATAATAATTTTTATCAGTGTGCGCGAAAAAACGGTATAAGTCCGGGGCTATTACTGTTTTTCAAGTCATAAATGTAATTTTTTTTTTGTGAAAAATCTGTGGTCATTTTATTCAATGTGAGTTTAATGGCGGGAAAAGTCTAAACTCTTAGCGAATTTCGCCAACTGTAACATTTTCTATAATTTTCACCATAAAACTGTTATTGGCTGTCAAGGTAAATTGTAAGAAGTTCAAGGTAATTTATTAACCCCACATGATTAAAATAGCGAAAATATTTCAACTATTTCTCTGTTTGTCGAAATTCGCTAAAGGTTAGGGCTTTGCAGTCATGAATAATTTAAATCTGCGAACTTTGCGCCAATATCCAAGAATGGTCAACATCAGCAACGGAAGATGAAGTTATAACTTTTTTGTAATATTTTAATTTTTGCAATAGAATATCTCGCTCATCCAGAATAAAAGCTGTACAACTCAAAATAACCCAAAAATATATAGTTTTGACGAAAGTTAATTTCATAGAACCTATTCTACGTGTGGTGGAAAAATCTTCCTTGGGAACTTTTTATATTGCCCTAGAAACGGTACAAAGTAAAAGAATTTTTATTTTTTTTTCTGGATCCATAGTTTTAAATTTTTACGTTTAGTTATCTGTTTTTTTTTTTATAAATAAATACCTACTCATATCAGTTCTAGAAAAATAAAGAAAAAATTTAAGAAAATCCACATTTTACTTTTTCTTCTCGAAAAATGTTTATTTTTTTTTTAATAAATGTAAACAAATGTAAATTAAGCTTCAAGTAGTGGACAATTTTAAATAGTATGATAATTAAACAAATCCTTTAATAATTTATTGAGTAAATATAAAAATATATTAAAAACATTTTTAATAGAAAAGTGACACATTTATTGTTTTAATTGTTATTAAGAATAAAGCGATATAACTATGAGAAAGACAAAGTATTTCTAAACTAAAATGACTACATTTTATAATAAATAATTAGTACTTTCCTTTTACTTGTGAGGTGAGTCTGAAGTGAGATAAGATTATCTAAGCCACTCAGTTTAGCTCATCATGTAAAAGGAACATAAATCGGCAAACGTCCTTTGTTGATCAAAAGTTCAGAATGTCTAAAAAAATGTTAATTGGTAGGTAATTATTTACAACAGCGTAAAAATTTCCAATTTTAACAAAAAAATCCTACCCCCTATTATCGGGGATGCTGATCACGAATCTGAAGTCAGATTCCAGCTCTCGTATGTAGTTTTCGAATTTTGTTTTAAATAAATTGGTTTAATAACAATAACCTCACTTAAAAAATCACAGAACAGACAGAACTTAATGAAAATAACTTGTGAATGCGGCATAAGTCTTAAGTATATGATATATAGAGGCATAAGCTAAATTTCTCAACTACAAGCCAAGCTCAAGAGGTTGTGCTGCATCGGTAAGGGGGGAGGTAAAAATTCTTAGTTTGGCTTATTTCATTATTGCAATAAGAACGGCACTTATCTAAGCTGAGGTAAGAATAACTTAGTATTGTGGCAAATGGAAAGCAGCAAATATCTCATTCAAACGATATATTATGTGAATTATGAATTATCTGATTTGAACATGCTAATTTTATTGGTCTCCAATTTCAGCATAGTTGGGCCTGTGACGAGAAAAGTAAAGATATGTTGAGATTTAAAGGAAATAATGCGGAATCTATCACGGTTTTTGTAGAAAGAACAAATTCCTATAAGTGACCGCCACAGTCAGATCGTTGACCCCTTAAACCCACCCTGGGCCCCCTATAGACGGTATCTAAAAGTCAGAAAGGTCAATGCATTTTTGATGTTCTTACAACACTTTTCCTTAATCGGGATATTTTCCTAAGTGCTGTTTCCATATGAGGAAAGTAGCTGTGGTGGGCTAATATTATTACCCCTACTCATGTGACAGTTTATGTAACTGAATTGATCCGATCTATAACGATAAAATAAAATAACAAATATTTTCGAATACATCTTTAAATCAAACCAAAAGCTTGTTGACACGTCGACGTAAAATTTTAATTTACAATTAAATAAATTATATATAAATTTCATAAAATGGGTAGTAACTTTAATATTTCGCTTAATATGTTTTTCAAAATAATGCTACAAAATACATTTTACATTTAACAGTGGCTAATTTTGATTTGCCGTACCATTTCATTAAACGAATTATTAAAATAACATTTACATTATTCATCGTTAACAAGTGATATCGATTTTAAACCACATTAAAACTAGTTTTTGCCTTTTTACCCTATACATGTTTAATATGAAATTAGAAACAAATCGTTTTAGGATGTACACCAAAGTAATGATTCAATATACTGATATCTATAGTTTAATTTCGTTATAAAACTATATGGTAAATAAAGATAAAATACGTAAATATAAGGGTAAAATATCTGAACTCATTCAAATGAGGCATGGAAAATATTTCCAATTTCTGAAGAGTATATCTATACAGTCAATGGATGTTACTTTAAAGGGAAACATAAATTCATAAAGATTTTATATAATAGAGTCAATTGGTCAAAACTCAAATTACGCACAGTAAAAAAATAGCATTGAATAAGTTCAAACTCATTTATGACTGAACTAATTTGGTTTTTTTTATATATATTTTTAGGTATTAACAAAATTGTGTGAAACTAACTACTCTGCGGACTAAAGCCCCGACCAGCGTTGAATTACACCCACAATATCTACCCATATATTCTTTATTATTAGCTTTTGTAACATTTTTTACTGTATTGGAAAGGTATTTTAAGCTAATATAAATCAAATATTCTACAATTCCTATCAATGAAGTCACATGTATGCTGTTTGATACCAATGCTAATAAACAATTCCACAGACAAAGCTCCATTCAATGATTATCTAAAATAAAAATTAATGTAGCTAAATTTACTAACCTGGTTTAATGAAAACATTCTATAAATATCTAAGTTCACTTTTGAAACTGTGGGAACTAGAAAATTCAACCACAATAGATGAGATCTGACCTATTTCTGCATTTTTAGGATTGCTTCTTTAGGTGGCCTCCTTTAAGTTGAGTCAAATATCTAAGTATAAAAATTATTATACCAATAAATTAAAATTATTTGAAATTAAATATCGACAATGTCAAAAGTTTTGATTTTGATTGAAATTTTACTCAAAATTTTTTACGGTGCACTATTTGCCTAATTTTTATGAAGCATTCGTAAGGTCATCCCAGAAAATTTTAAGTCAATCTGATAAGTAACTTAGAAATCTACGAGGTCAAATTGGGATTACACGTTCGCTAAATGTGACGTCATTGCCTCCTACAGCTTTCCGGTACTTATCCGCCTCAAAACTTGGCCAAGGGCTTTTCTGTGCCCCAAAATCCATTATAGAAATGGCTACACAAACTAACTGACACTCTACAAATGGTCAGAATTTGCTTTTGAATGAGATTGAATTTAATGTAAGTATCTTTGTATCATATAATAAAGAAACGCTTTTGTTGAAGCAATAAAAAAAGTTCAAAGTACAGGATTATTAAACTGGTTAGATATTTAACGTCCACGTGAAGTATAGCCTTACTTGATGAGTCCTTGAAAATATGTACGAGTATATTATTCAAATTATTGCTTCTGGTGATGAAACAAGTCAAGTAATTCATCAAAATGTGTAACTATACCTAACAATATCTGTAGCATATGAATTTTGTGGTCTAGTTAAATTACCCAATTATTTTTTCTACACATTCTACGTACGTATTTACCTAAATAGCAGAATGCCCGCTAACGAGTTACAGCCCCTTAAAAACACAAATTTCTCCTAAATGTTTGAAGATATTTTTTTCAAATAATCATGTTTTGAAGTAAATATCAATAAAATGCGTTGACGGCATACGCTCTTTGTTTCAACCAGTAATTTTTTATACTCCATATTTCGATGACTTGTCATCCTTGGATAGAATTTTAAAAGTTTTTTTTCTCTTGATATAATTAGATACGTCTAATATTAAATGAGAAAATTGGAACGAATTCATCATACTGCATTTAATTTTATTAAGTATTTTTCAAGTAGGTTGTTTAAAATAAGCCTATTAAAACTATTGAAATTACATACTAACAGTAGTCGACAATTAGTGTGTTAGTTCACTTAAAATGTCACACTTGTTTATAAAAAGTTTTAATTAAAATTATCAATGGCGAATTTTACTTTTGATGAACATACTGAGAGATGATGTTAGATGATATATCAATAAATTTCCAAATCGTCGTGTGGTACACAAACTTTTAGGAACATTGAACGTCGATTGCTCCAATGAAAATGGTTTATTTAAATCCAGACAAAATGATGCTGGTATAGCTCAATATGTTCGAGCAAATGGTATTGAAGAAATGATTTTAAATACTGCTGAGAAAAACTGAGTTTCCACAAGACAAATTTCTCGACAATGTATCACAATTTGTAATGTGGCGAGTGTTATGAGGGCAACAGTTAAAGCCGTACCATGTTCAAGTTGCTGCCTGAATGCTTCTAGAAGAATGTTGCAAATGTTAAACAGAAATCTAACTTCTCTAATTTTGTATTATTTACTGACGAAGCAACTTTCACAAGACATGGTATTTTTACTATAATACACAATCCTCACAATACGTGCGAGTTCCACCAGCAGCACACATTCAGTCTGAATAGGTATTATAGGACATACCTTGTAGTACCTCACACTACGCCGCATCGCCTAGAAGGTGAAAATCTCTCAATTTTTTAAAAAACAATTTAAATGATCTTCTTGATGAAGTTCCACTGCAGGAAAGGCAAGATACGTGGTTCATGCATAATTGTGTCCCAGCACAGTACTCTTTGACTGTACACCAAAATTTTCTTAAAAGGTTGTGGCCAAAATTCACCAATCGCTAGGCCACCGCGTTCTCCTGACTTTAATCAGTGTGATACTTTCCTTTGGAGCTACTTTAAAGTACTAGTTTATTCTACACCAGTGCATAATTTGGAAAACTTCGAGGTTCGTGTGCCAAATTTGAAAAAAATATCTTGTTTCAACTTTAAGCAATTGTAACGTGTTAGGGGTGCATTATGGTATCTAGGTAAATTTGTTCAAACAGTATATTTTGATCCTTAGCTTCCGTTGTATAAGGTTGCCTACATATTTTAGAATCATCCTGTATATTTATATTTTATCGCGCACCAAACATTTCAAATATTCTTTACAAATTAGTTGGTGTAGTTGCCAATGTCAATTGTTTGTGTCAAATTTTTAATGAACCGTAAAGGCGGGTATCCATTTGTTGCAAAATCACGTATGTCAAAGTTGTACGCCAGCAGGGAGCAATACAATAGTGGAACAAGTTTAATGGCTGACCTGAAGTTCCAAGCTGTTAGCGGCATCTACAAGAACTTCACTAGAATGCATCCTACTGATTTTGAATTTTTGTTGTCATCGATTGAGCCAATAATTGCTAAATAAGATACTATATTTCGAAAAGCAATTCCCGCTCAAAAAAGAGTGGCTCTAACTTTACGCTTTTTGGCCACTGGCGATTCCTACTCCAGCTACTACCATCCAGTGGAATTCTCAGACGACTACTGGCTGCACACAAAATATATTTTGTTTTAAAAAGCGAAATATGCAACAACCAGTTGTGTCAACAAACAAAAAACGTCCGTCCACACTGTGCCTGTCTTGTATCGTATCATTTCTTTGATGTGTCGGAGAAAATCCGACAATTGAGCGATCAAGTCCGTTGCGTTTCTTTTTACCTATTTTGATACGTTACTATGCAACGATTGCCTGTCTCCACTGATATGATACGTTGATACGATACGTGATTTTGCAACAAATGGATACCCGCCTTAAGAATTCAACATATATATACATTGTTATTTAGACTATAATAATTTGCTTGTATATTTTAAAGTTTGTCGAAACTAAATGTTTCTCTCAAATAAGCGAGCCCTTTTACATATGAAATTAAATAAGGCTGAGGATATCAAGACCCGTTTAATACAGATTAAGTGATGTAGATAACAACCGACATTATTCATAATGAAAAGGTCGTTTAGCCAAGCGATTATTTGGTACTGAATATAAAACGAGATTTCGTATCACTTCCACCCAGCGGGGAGCAGCTTAAGATCATGCATTACTCACATTCCACCAGGTGCAGCTCTGGCTGGGAAACCAACTACCTCTAGACCTGTGGGGTTAGGCACGTAAAGGCAATATCCTAGTTCCTGTGATGACAAAAAACAGCATCCATAGACCTCATATTTTGTAGATAGAAAAATTGTAGCAGAGTAATATGCAGCTGCAAAAAGACAGCGATGAGTTGCTCTCGATTATGTCTAAACTGCCTAGGTCACTGTTTAAACAGCGTCTTCATTTTAAGAGAAGATGAAGATTTGGAGCCCATTCCTACATCTCTTGTGGACAATGATGATGAAGATAAAGGTTATTCGCATTTGCGATTGGTATCAATGGTGGAGCCAGAAGCAGGACCCTCCCGGCCCAAGATATCTAGTTAATTAATTTTGTTTTGTTAAGATATTTCATTGGTTACATTTTCTCCATATTAGATTTTATAAAATAAAAGATACATTTATTCATTTGCTATACAATCGCCTACTTAGGTTTGCAATTTTTTACAATTAACTTGAAAACTGGTAAACTTTTACTATATATGCTTGATACTGCATACTGAGTTCTCTTGAATTTTAAGGAGTTCTCTTGAAAAATCTATACTTTTACCAAAAAAATTCAAATTGCTGTATCTTTTGACCCATTGGAGACAAATTAGTATATGTATATATTTTTGAACAAATTTTATCACTCTAAAACGTTGCCTTATGGAATTTTTGTGTAAAACAAACCACTAAGGAGTTACCGGTAGAAATGTGACAAAAAACGTATCAATTTTTTATTAACTGCCAACTTTTGAGAACAGATATCTTGGAAAAAGTACATTTCAGCGAGCAAATATATAGAAATACAAAAAAGAGAGATAGAAATAGTAATCTTCTCGAAAATTTTATAAGCTCTCAATTTTATGTAAAGAATTTTTCACTACGATACACCGTTATCGAGTTGCAAGGAAAAAAAAGGGACCTTTCTACCCCCCTCACCTTTTGAAGCGGACGGACTAGGAGCGGGGACTTTTGATATGTTTACGTCCTAACTACTCCCAACATATTCCTGCACGGAAACATTTTTCCTCCATTCAATGCACGCTATACCCCCTCTTCGGTCATTCATTGACTGGCCTATAGGTACTTACTAGGTAATTATTTGTTTATTGTAATAGTGTATGTCGTAACTTATTATGTATATGTTCAAATGTAATTGCATTGTATACATACTATTATTTTATTTATTTATTGTAGTATACCACCCCACAGCTGACCCAATGCATAAGAAGCATCTATTTTATTATTTATTAATTTATATAAAAATATTAGAGACTGCAAAACTCTACGGTTCTGTAAGCTTGATAACGTAAACCTATTAAGCAATAGTTCTTCCGGCATACCAATAGGTGGATACAAACATCTTCCCTAAACGCCAAATACTTAAGAAATCATCTTTGAATTGCTTCCAAGCCCGATAACCAAGATTTCAAATTAAGGAATCATACTCCAGCTTAGGTCTAACGAAAGCATTAAAAAGCATAATTGACAGTTTTTTATCATTGAAATCTATGGAATTTCTTAATACAAATCCTAAACTTTTATATGTATTTTGTATCACATTATGTATATGTTTATCAAATGAGAGTTCGGAAGCATAAGTCACACCAAGGTCTTTTATGTAGGTACTGAGGACGAGTTAAAATAGTATTGTTTAGTTTGTATTCAAATAATGTCTAGTTATGAGTCTGTCATCACATTTATTGATATTCAAATGAAGATGGTTTAATATACACCAGTTCTCTACCAGACTCTATTTAAGTCATTTTGTAGTTTAATACAATCCGATGGGCAATGTGTGGCAATGGAATAAAAAAGCTTCAAATCGTCAGCATAAAGCAAATAAGATATATTCTAAATTATCAACAATATCGTTAATGAAAAGTATAAAAAGAAGGGGACCCAGAGGCACTCCAAAGATTACTTCAAACTTAAAAGATTTGAACCCACGATACTCGACATATTGAAATCTTTTCTCAAAATAAGAATAAAAAAGTCTTAATAACAATCTAGACACACCAGCACATTCAAGTTTATATAATCTTATGGTTCATTTTATCAAAAGCTTTCGTAAAGTCTGTGTATATCACATCCACCTGAACACCACGATCCATATGTTCAGATAGATATTAGGTAATATTAGGTTACTCATGAAACCATGTTGGTTAACATCAATCTGTTCATGTATGTAAGAATAAAGCACGTTATGCAAGGCAATTTCAAAAACCGTGGTCGATAATTATCAATGTATGTTTATCATCTTTTTTATATACAGGGCAAATTCTTGACTCTTTCCACATGGATGGAAATACACCAGAATTAAGTGACATGTTAAGGCTTACGGTGAGCGCTCTATCAAACGATATATAACATCTGTTCCAACAACCGTTGAGAACTGTTCAGTACCGTGAGAAATGTTTGACCAACACCGTCTTACGTCGCATGCGCCGAGAGTACATTAACAACTAAACTGACTGACTAATTCTGGACGGTTCGGAATCGATTCTTGCTGTGTTGGAACAAACCCATAGTTTTCGCTCAGTAACTCCTTAACGGATAATGATAAAAATATGCGGTTTTTTTTTAATAGACTTCAAATAATATTTTACGTCGGCGCTGTATTTTGAAATTTTGAAAAAGTGTAAAATAAATTTTTTTAAAATGAATTTTTCATATTTTCAAAATTTCAAAACACAGCGCCGACGTAAAATAGTATTCGTAGTCTATTAAAAAAACCGCATATTTTTATCATTTTTCGTTGAGGAGTTACTGAGCGAAATGAAAATTAAATAAATGCGCAATCTCTCACTACAAATGTTGGAACATCATCGGGACCCTTAGTAAATTTTGGTTTTAACTTTTTTAACGATTCTAAAATGTTATCGGTACAGAACTTGTTAAAATATAGATAAGTATTAGTCAATTTATCTTTCAAAACATCTTGATAACTATTCATTTTAGTAGGAACGCTAAATGATGTGCTAAAATAATTTGCAAATCCATCTACCATATCTTGAGTAGTACTTAGCTCTTTGTTGTTGTAGATTAACTTATGAGGAATAGTAGACCCACTCTTTTTTGAACTCACGTATGACCAAAAGGAATTTATATTATTTTTGATATTATTTTGTATATTATCGATATGTTCTCTTTTTGCATTTTTAATATTTGATTTAACCAAAGTCTATATCTTTTATATTCTGCAAATTCAGCTTGATCGTTTGTTTGTTTAAATACTTTAAAGAGTCTACATTTCTCCTTTAAATTTCTAGCTAAAATGGAGTTGAACCATGGAGGATATTTATTTCCAACATACATGCTTAGGAACATGTTGGTCAAAAATATCATATAGTACAGTGTGGAAGAAAAGTGTGGAATAAATTCATTATTTCTAAAACAACGAAGTTTCATGAAATTTCCTCAAACACGTCGATTTTGCTTTTTAAAAGACTCTTTTCTATACCAACGCATTTCCGGCGGTCATTTGTTTTCGCGTAATGACGTCATCGTCATTATAGAACCCTTTATTTTTCATTATTCTTGTACAGCTTAACTTGCCGATTTCAAAATGTATAACTTCAACACTTTGTTCCTTCAACTTTCAAAAAAAAATAACCGATAACCGCTTGAAAAATGTGAATATTTCCATTTGTGTCTCTACAAGAATCCGATGAAATAATATAGGGTTCTATTTAAAAAATACCCGATGACGTCATCACGCGAAAACAAATGAACATCGGAAATGCGTTGGTATAGAAAAAGAGTCTTTTGAAAAGCAAAATCGACGTGTTCGAGGAAATTTCATGAAACTTTGTTGTTCTCGAAATAATGAATTTATTCCATACTTTTCTTCCACACAATCACATATATTATAATATTATTTATATAATTGTAATTTGTATTGTTTTATCAATATGTTGGATTGGCAAATCCGTAAATAAATTAATTGATTATGTTGTGGATTTCTTAATAGACTCATATTAATTTAAAAAACTTCTAGACGAGCCGCCACTGCTCGCTGACGTACGCCACTTTTTAATCACAACAATAACAAGATTTATATTTACAACTTTATATGACGCAAGTGATGGCCACGACATTTAATTTAGGTAGTGGTAGACAACGAACGATAGCGCCTGACTTTCGTAGTCTGGGAAGTTCGGAAACAAGTGCTCGTACTGTTTTTATTGTGATTTCGGAGATTAGCTATCCTAATTTAACTATGTGGCGAGAAGCCAATTATGCCGCGTATCTAATTAGTGCTATTAAGATGTGGCTCGGATAAGTATGGAATGATTTTTTTGCTCATCTGACGAAAATTACTGCAGGGTTAAGTTCGGAAAAAGCTATTAAAATCATATTAATTTGGCTGCAAATTAGGATAGAAATAACACAGTAATTTTCATATGACAGCACTGCGATCTTGTATCATTGGGAAAATATGATTTAGAATGATAAACTTTAATTGGCGACATAATTTCTAGTAGCGTAAGCGCGACTAAATCCATTCCATTCTGCACTAAATCAGTCTTTGCTGCATTTAATTTGTCTTAAAAAAAAACGAATTTAATGAGTAGAGATAATGCGATTAAAAAATAAAATGTTAGAAAAAAATCAGTCTTTATAATGGTAAAGTTAAGTTAAAGAAAAATAGGAACATTTCTTTATCGATTGGATTGGAAAATTTTATCTACAACAATTATATGCAATATTTTGTATAATGATGTCTCTACCCTACATTCTAATCACGAGGATTAGCCCAAAAGTGTGGATTAAATATACTCAAGGCCAGAAGTCCATATTTATGCGGGAGAGGGGGCGGCATATTAAAAGTATTAGGTTTATGTGGAAGAATAACGCAGATTTAAATATTAAAATAACTTTAATATCAGTGTCAACACTTTATAAATATTATATGTTATAATATTATTCTGGATCTAATATAGGACTGTAGTTAACTGTAGCTGAATAGTGAGTGGTTAAATACAAAGAGATACACTTCTTATGTATACTTCAGTTTTCTACCTGCATCCCTAATATTTAAGAAAAACAAACATAGGCTCAATGAGATAAGGATGAACTTCGTACTATAAACAAATCATGTAGAGACTAGTCGAGTATTTTATTTTTGTATATATCCAATACGCCCACTCAAAAAAAATAGTCAGACACTGTTGCACTTATTATCATCACACGTAGATACTAGCACGTGGATCTGGGGAAGAGATGTGTTAAAAGCTGGCCCAACATTTGCTGCATGGATTGGGAAAAAAACCCTCAAAAACCCAATCAGGCCAGAGACTCCAAAGTATCCTCCAAGCCCATTTGGCGTCGAAATTCAAGGAATTTTGGAGGTGGAAGTTGTTTTGTAAAAGCATGTGCCAATAGCTCACCTGTAGGAATATAAACAAATTTTATTTTTTATTCAATTTGTTCTCTTAGAGATGATATTTTATATCAACATGTTTTGAATATTTGTGACTTATTCGATTTTTTTAGCAATATATATATACAATATCATAAATGGTTATAAGCTCTGACAGATTTATATTCACATCACTTAAAAGTGATTTAAGCCACAACAGTTCTCGGACCCCTTAGAAAAAGGGCTCTGTACTTAGCCTCTGTAGATGAAGCCACCACTGAATTTTGTCGTATTGTGTTACAATATATTGTATTGTTTTCAAATAACTTAAAAATGTAACCCGTTGTGTTTAATTTTTTTAATCGATTTAATTTTTCTCCAGTCAGAGTCTACAAAAATAATTAATATATGATTATAAATACTGCGTTTGTACACTTAATTAATTGAGCTTTTAAAGTATCTCAAAATTCGTTTCAGGCATTGCCACAGTTCTTTATAATTTTTTATTTTGATACCTGCTTAATAAATTTTATTGATGTACATACATCTGACTGTGTTCGTAGAATTACATACATTAAGTAACCAATTCAATTTCTACAAAACCAATTACAGGTTTCTTCCGAATTTAATTTGGTATAATTTAGTTTGTTTAATAAAGGTGTACTAACAGTCTTACAATCATTCATGCTATATTTATTTAAAATGGTTTTTACATAGGAACTTTGATCTAAGATAAATTTTTATTTATTTATTTTAATTTTTATTCATTAAACAATTTTTAAAATTCCTCATAGTATTAATTATTGTGTGAGTATTAGAAGATCGCCTAAACATAAATATTTTCCTTAATATGTCCCTTATCTAAGAAGTATAAACAACAGTTGGCTGGAGAACTTTTAAAATTATGTCCTTTCAACACCAAGTTATTCAAGTTAAAACATTCAACCCAGCAAAGTGTAGAATGTTTTAAACAATATAATGATTTGTTTAGTTTACAAACTGATTAGGAATCAGCTTTTATTCCATCAGGCACTCCCATATATATTTCTTCTTTTAAAAACACTAAGAAAAACTGTTTTAATATCCATTTGATGGATTAATAAATTGTCCATTATAGTCGGTTAAATATTGCTGAATAAAGTCTTGAGCTACGAGCCGAGCTTTATATTTACTTATTTGGATTACCAAATATGTCATGATTGAATTATTCTAAACACCTATATGTATACAACTATATAGATATATTTTTATTTTGGGGCTTTGGTACTAGAGACCAGATTTTATTAAGTTAATTAAATTCGTCTTTAGTGCTTGCCCTCACATAAGACTATCTTGACTATTTAGATTTCATTATAGTTTTTATTGAATTGGCATACATTAATTACCTATTAAAGTTTTCAAATATATCATTAAGATCTTTACAGGAGGGTCTAGGACATTTTTAAGCCATTTGCCTTTTAGTTTTAAGTTATTAATTGTGCACCCAACTGATTATTTGCTTTGGTTAAGACAAACTTATTATTTGTTTTGGTTAAGTTAAATTTAGTATCTGTTTTAATTAAAACAAATTTAGTTTTAGTATCTGCTCTCTGATTAGAACAAATTTAGTTTTATATAATATCTGCTTTGATTAAGACAAATTTAGTAGGTATCTCCTTTGGTTAAGACAGATTTAGATTTAGTATCTGCTTTGATTAAGATAGATTTAGTAGATATCTGCTTTGATTAAGACAGATTTAGATTTAGTATCTTCTTTTGATAAGAAAGATTTAATAGGTATCTGCTTTGGTTAACACAGATTTAATAGATATCTGCTTTGGTTAAGACAGATTTAGATTTAGTATCTGCTTTGGTTAAGTCAGATTTAGTAGATATCTGCTTTGGTTAAGTCAGATTTAATAGATATCTGCTTTGGTTAAGACAGATTTAGATTTAGTATCTGCTTTGGTTAAGTCAGATTTAATATACGTATCTGCTTTAGTTAAGACAGATTTAGATTTAATATCTGCTTTGATTAAGACAGATTTAGTAGATATCTGCTTTAGTGAAGACATATTTAGATTTAGTATCTGCTTTGATTAAGACAGATTTAGTAGATATCTGCTTTGGTTAAGACAGATTTATTTAATCATGGTACCAATTTAACTGCTTTTGTAAGTGAGTTTTTACCAATTTAACTGCTTTGATAAGTCAGTTTTATTTATTTCTGGTGTCACAGAGGTTTCCATTTTCTCAACCATATCTGCCTTGGTTAGACAAGATTTATTTATTAGTTGTAGACTTACTAATTTATTTGTAGACGGTAAGTCACATTTATTAGTTTGTATTGGATTGACCTCTTTATTATAATTTAAGGGCGATCGAGAGATTTTATTATTTTTCTCGTCAACTATTACATCCCGAGCTATGATACATTTCTCGGATTTATTAACCCATACCATATTTTCGTTAGCTTCATAGCTACTAAGAATATCTTTATACGATTTTATAACAAATTTATTGTTACGTTATTTATTATAGGCGTACATCGTGTAATCAAAATTTTGAAATATTTTATTACTAGTTTTTTTTTTTATTGTACCACATCAGTTTTGTTAATTTGTAAAGTTTTAAACAATTTATCAGATAAATTTCAGTTAAAATAACTTTTGGTAAATCTGCTGTAACTATCAAAGTACGAGCAATTTCTGAAATTGTTCTTTTCAGATTTTCAGGTACTGAATTTTGTTGCGGTGATGTTGTATGTTATGCCTTTTACTGCAGAAAACTCCTTAACTCATTTGATATACAGGTACTCTCAGTAACCTTATAATTAAAATGGGCTCACTTTTACTAAAAAATAACTTGAATATGTTCTTCAGACTTATATGTTAAATAGATTGCATATTAAATATATTTGTCAACAAAAATTAGAAAGTCATTTTTTATCAATAATGGCTGGAGTTATTGGCCCACAGATATCTGATTGTATTATAAACAAAGGTCTGTTTATACAGTGTGAATACCACTTCTGGAATAAAATTCATGATTCATTAACTACAACATTTCGGGAAAAATCCTCTTTAATTTTTAGTTTTTAGTTTGCATTCCTTGATATCACATTTATGTATACATGGTGAACTATGTAGATCATATGACTTCATCGATTATTATTATTATTATTATTTTTAATAAAACACCCTGTATATGTTGCAAGCGTTAACTGAGCTTTTCAGAAATGTATTATACAAAATACTTATCTTTTATGGTTTTCGAGATATTATAAGTTTATTGTTAATATACAACATCATATCATAATAAATGCAAAATTAGTAATTTTTTTTTTTAATTTAGTAATCATTGATTTTTATCCTTCGCTTTTGAAAAAGGAAGTTTTATTTGTTTACTATAAATACATGCTTCACAAATTGAATTAGTGGCATAAATATTATTATAATCGCTATTACTTTTAGCTACTTATAATTTCTTAATGTCTAAGAATTTTTTGTTTTCCTACTTGACCTAAGTTTATATTTCTATCGTATTGTAAATTTGTAGCTAAATTTATTTGTTTAACACAAGGTTTCAAATCTAATTTTATTTAATATTGTTAACAGACTTACCCATCAAAATTAGTTCGGTGCCTTTTTTAATGCTTACCCCACTTGATTTATTGAAAAGGATTGTCATACCTGCTTCCTGGATGCAATATACAAATACAAATTGTAAGATACCACCTCAGCATACAGGACGTTGACAAAAAAAATCCTACAACCCCTCAGTTAGTGGTGATGTTTATGGTAGGTACATCTTAAATCGCTGTGATGGAAACACCAGTTTTGACCACTCATCTGAAGTTTTCTTTGTTCTTGGAGCATCTTCTTGTTGCAGTACAAATTTTTCCTAGTTCTTTCAGCGTCCTCAATGGTTGCAAATAACGGCATAGTTTGTTTTTCATAGTATCACTGAGATATTTCACAATTACACTTTTAGCCATGCACTCTAGTTGCTGCCACTCTTCATTAAGTACTTTCGATTTCTATTCGTCCAGCACCTTTGAAATTCCATTGCCACACATTGGCAAAAATTATCACACTGTATACACTAACCCGTCAAGTGACCTGGGCCCATAACCTATTAGGTTTATGTGGAAGAATAACGCAGATTTAAATATTAAAATAACTTTAATATCAGTGTCAACACTTTATAAATATTATATGTTATAATATTATTCTGGATCTAATATAGGACTGTAGTTAACTGTAGCTGAATAGTGAGTGGTTAAATACAAAGAGATACACTTCTTATGTATACTTCAGTTTTCTACCTGCATCCCTAATATTTAAGAATAACAAACATAGGCTCAATGAGATAAGGATGAACTTCGTACTATAAACAAATCATGTAGAGACTAATCGAGTATTTTATTTTTGTATATATCCAATAAAAAGAAGAACTAGAAAGAATAAGAAATGTATTTATTGGTTTTAACAATATTATAGTAGCAAGTCTTATAAGCATAAACATTGGGATATCAATGCAAAAAGTGTAAATCACACAATAATACATTGAAAAAATAAATTTAAAGGACCAAAAACAATGATATTTAAGTCAATTAACCGTTTTTTATATATATTTTTAGGTATTAACAATATTGTGCGAATTACACCCACAATATCTGCCCATATAATAATAATATTAATATCTCTACCCCTCATTCTAATCACGAGGATTAGCTCAGAAGTCGAAGATTTGTGCGGGAGAAGGGGCGGCATTTATTATTAAGCAGGCCACATTTGCGCCCAGGAACGACTTACGTTGGTAGGCCCTAACCACCATTCAGTGCAGGAATGAGAGAAACCTGGAAAACCTCATTAATTAGGGGGGGGGGGTAGTCAAATGTCAACCGGTATCAATCTCTCACATTGATCCAAGCCAACATTCTTCCACCCTACCATACCCGCAGAGAGGGTGCCAATCCTTCCACAAATATAGCTTATATACGATCTACTGGCTGGGGTCGACCCACAGCCATCTAGTCACCTCAATTCAACTACTGATGCCTTAAACCGCGCGACCACTGACCGACTCTATATTATTTTGTTTTGTTACTATATTGTTATTGTAAAGGTATTTTAATCTAATATTAATCAATTCTACAATGAATCAATGAAGGCATATGTATGCTCTCTGATACCAAACATCTAGGTATGCTAATGAACAATTCCATAGACAAAGCTTTGTTCATTAATTATCCAATGTAAACAATAATGTAGCTAAATTTACTATCAGATCTTATCTGTTGTGGTTGAATTTTCGAGTTCCCACAGTTTCAAAAGTGAACTTAGGTACTTATAGAATGTTTTTATTAAACCAGGTAAGTAAAAGCTAGATTAATTTTTATGTTAGATAATTAATGAATAAAGCTGTGTCTATGAAATTGTTCATTAGCATATGTTTGGTATCAGGGAGCATACATATGACTTCATTGAGTCAAATAAATTGCATAATTACATATTTGAAACTAAAACAAGTTAAAAACAATGATAATTATCTTACGAGGTCAATTTATAGGTGCCCATATATTCCGGCACTGTGTAGAAACAATGATTGTGCATACTTAAAAAAAATAAATTTCGTGGAGCATAATGTTCTTAGTTCCAAAGGCACTTTATTGTATAACTTCAAGTCGAAAGAATTCTTTGGTGATATCTGTAGTTGAAATATTTGTGTTCTGAATAAATTGGCAGATCTCATTGGTAATTGTGGAAATTTTAAATAATTACTATCTGTTTTGATCAAAGAATAAAATATATATAGAGGGCAACAGCATAATTTTAAGTTTTTTAAAAAGAGGCTTGCGATGTTTTCTGGGTCCAACCCGTGCAATATACAAGCAATCTTTTTTTGGAATTTGAAAACTCTAAATGCTAATGACGCGTTCCCCCATAGAACCACCCCGTAAGTTAAACATTAATGTACAACATCATAATATGCATTCAAAATCATATCATCATCTAACATCTTTCTAAGTTGTCGCACGATAAATGTACTTAGAAATCTTCCTACAGAGATTATCAATATGATAAGTCCATCTGAGAAAGCCATAAAGAATAATGCCTAAGAGTTTGGCATGGTTTCCATCTTAAGAAACATCTCTGGATAAAATAACACTGGGTTTTTTCTTTGTTTAGCTTCAATTTATTAGCTGAGAACCATAATTCAGTACACTACTACTAGCAAACTTAAGAGTTAGCTCTCTACTTTTATGTGAACACAATAATGTTGTGTCGTCGGCAAATAAAATGCATACCTCAGGAGCCATATCATAATAAAGGTCATTAATATAAATAACAAACATAAGAGGCCCCAAGAGACACCCCTGAGGAACCCCATAGCATACACATTTTAAATTGGTTAATATATTATTAAAACTGACACACTGTTTCCTACCCGGTACGATTTGATCAATGATAGAGGAGTTCCACGAACTTCATAAAATGATAATTTCTCCAGCAGCGTTTCATGATATATGCAGCCAAATATCTAACTGAGGTCACAGAACATTGTCGCTGTATAAGTGTTGCTCTCAAAACCCACAACCGCCTCCTCAACTACACTGAATATGGCCTTAATTGTAGAGCGATTCTTACGGAAACCATATTGGCTATTGTTTAAAATAAAGTTTATTTTTTATTACTATTAAGCAAGCCGCATTTGCGCCCAATCTGCACATACTGGAATATGTGCTAATATTCAAAAGCAATAAAAAAAACTTTAAAGGAAAATGTCTAATATGAATACATTTTCTACAAATACATTTCAAATGTAAAAATGCAACTACTCTAAAATGCGAAACTAAGGTACAATAATTAAGATTAAGCAAAAATCTTTAACGTGATTTGTTGGTAATCTAATCTAAAGACGTATTGTCTTTTGATTTCTCTAAGTTTTTACTCACGGCATTAGGTTTTGAATATAAACTATTAAAATTTAGTAAAATGTGCATAAATTTGATTAAATCAGCATTATTGTACAAATATAAATTCCTTAGATAATACTAATATATTAATATTAATTTGAAATGTTATAAAACGCACTTTCAAGGTTTTGTTCTAAGAAATCATGCATTCTATCGCTAAGAATATTTTTATACAAAGTAAAAGATCTACGGAAGTTATACGACACAATTTTAGCTTTGAAATTATTTCCAGTTCAGTATCCATATTGTCCTACTTGCGTACGATTGTACATAGTTTTTTTATAGTACTTGTCTGTCGACTCTGCTGAACTTAGAGATGTTATCCTATCCTTTAGGCTAAAAACTATAGTTGCATTTAATGTATAATACTTTAAATCCATATCATCCAAATTTAGGGGTGTAGAGAATGTTTACGAATTTTGCATGTGATTTCAATGACATGGGCGTTAGTTTTAGGAACAAGAGTGTCTCACAAGTACCCTAAAAATTCTGAAAACAAGACAGACAGTACAAAACATAGACGGATGCAGTGAAGAACTTGGATGCGTACAGCACGCATTACTTTCTAGTCATTACCATTTTATTCAACTCATTCGTTCATGTACAATCGTTTGCAATCATAATGACACTCAGTAAAATGAAATTTGCGATTTAGTTTGAACTGTCGATGTATTCTTAATGAAATCTACTATAAAATTTTAACATTAGTTCTTAGTTGTTTCACTCACCAATAGATATTTAATGGAATTTCTATTCAAAACTTTCAGAAGTTCAAAAACTGTTTTGAGAGAGTGTCATTATTATTGCAAAAGCATATACATACAGGGTTAACTATGACTAAGTAAAAAAATGTAACCACGTGCTCAGGGAGGCCTAAGAGACAATAAAAGAATTATTCCAGAATTTTAGCTCGATATTTAAAAAATGGGGCAAAACCCTTTTTTCCTACGGAAAGTCGGCGCCTATGATAAGAATCGACTAAGATGGCTTAGATTCATAGATAAAGCTTACATCTGTCAATAATGTCAACTACCATGCGGTCGTCTTTTTGTAGCGTTTCTAAATATAGAAGCGACAATAATTAACATTCTTATTAGTAATAATACCTGATAGATAGGTAGGTAACAATTAATAGTTAACTCCACTATTTTCCATTCGTTTTTCATTATTTTGTTACAAACTGGTAAAACTACAACATTTTCATTCATTATAACCACTCACTACCGATATTACACACTTCCTGTAGATACAGCACAGCTAGATAAAATATCTATTTATATATATATAAAGCTGTTTACATGCCTTTTAGGCCCAGAGCTGTGTTATTCTCCTCCACTCCATTCTGTCCTTCGCCTTTCTTTTCCAATCCGTTACATTTTTCTCCCTTAGATCTATTGCCACTGCCTCTCTCCATCGCTTCCTCGGTCTACCTCTTTTTTTCTTGTAGTTAGGTTTACTCCCTACTATTTTCTTAACTGCCCTTTCATCCTCCATACGTTCTAGATGCCCTAGCCACTGCACTCTCCTGGCTTTTACAAATTCGTCTATTGTTGGTGCCTGGTACATTCCATATATTTCCTCATTATTTCTCCTTACATAGCCTTCCTCTGTCCTCTTACCACCTAGAATTCTTCTTAAGATCGTCCTTTCCCACCTTAAAAGGTTTTCTCTTGACTTCTTATTGAGAACCCAGGTTTCACTACCATACAGCGCTGTCGGTCTCAAAATTGTTTTATACATTCTAAATTTTACTCGTCTGGACAAATTTTTTGATTTCAATAAGTGGTTGACTGCTGCCGAACTTCTGTTTGCTTTTATTATTCTCCTATTTATTTCTTGTTCCTCATCACAGTTAGCTGTTATTAGCGCCCCAAATACACATATTCTTGAACTTCTTCAAACTCCATCTCTCCATGCTCTGTTATCAATTTAAAATTTGTATCCCTTTTTTGTTCTCCTATTCTCAGAAGCTTACTTTTCTCTTGATTTATCTGCAATCCCACTTTACTTGCTTCCTCCACAAGTTTTCTCGTTACTTCTTCTAATTCCCTACTATCTCTAGCAATAATGGCCACGTCATCTGCATAACTTACTATTTGGTGACTTTTAAACAATATGTGTCCTTCTCTGTTCAACTCACTATCTCTCCGAAAACCAAACCGGCGAACTATATTGTAGGAAAATATCTGTACCCGACACATATTCCTTTATTTAATAACTATAAAACGTTTAAAATTAAAATAAGGCACTAAAAACTGAAGAAGACCACAAAATTACAACGTAAACACAGGAATTGAATTATGACATGACAGCGATACCGACTGAGCGACTGTTGGATGTTGGATGACTTGCTTCTTGCTTGTTGGTTGCATACTCTACATTGGCGGCGTTAAATAAAGATTTAAAATAATATTGAATACATTTCTTTTTGGAAGTTTGGAATTTTTTTAAGGGTGATTCCGTTAATTCCTATTTTTCCCTATCCCCTCTTAAAATATTTGTACTAAGTCATAGTTAACCCTGTATAGTGTAAATAAATTGTACGAACTCATTGTGCGTTTATCTCAGCACCAAAAAAAACCAGTAAAAAAATCTCACAATACAGTCCACTCATCAAGTATCTTTGGGTCCCTCATTTCGTACTCAAGACGGTTGGCGTACAGTTTTGCAATATATGGATTTTGCAACGCCTTAATGTTGTCGAAAATAGCCTTATTTTTCAATTAACTTTAAATTGTTTTACGCATATTGACAAAACTTATATAAATAATAATAATTCGATATATGTAATATGACATGTGCTACTAAAACTAATGTCAAAGTTTGAATTAAATATGTTTAGAAACACCGTGTATATGGTGTGTTAAATAAAAGCTGGGACACCCGGTATATCTATATACTATACAAAGGTCCCTTAAGCCCGGAGTCAAATACATCTTTTATAACGAGGCGATAATAAATTGTGTTAATCCCTTAAATTTCTGGGTACAGCAATGACTCATGCAGTCTTTTGTCCTAAAACAGTAGCTTTTAGGGCATTTCATCCAAAATGTATGGTTCACCTTTAGTTAAATATTTATTATTCCACAATGTGGCTTTCTAAAACGTACAAACTCTCATTGTGTTGTTGAAATTATAAACAGCACGGTGTGGGGTTTAAAAGATTATCATGCGAAGTAGCGTTTAATTTTACCATTGTGATATTAAAGATAAAGTTTTGGACTATTTAATTATCTGAAAAGACAGGCCTTACATCTACCGGTGCTTTGCGCTGAAAAGTTGTGGATTTTTTTGTTTTTGGAAATTATAGTGATTGTTAAAGTAGGGCAGTAAGCTTTATATGAAATACATAACATGTGCTCAAGGGATAATAACTAAGAGATAACTGTTTTAATGGACTAAGTCCGTCTTTTGCTTGCAAGCTAAGCTTTTAAATGAATAATAACGTCTTGAGGCATCATAAGCATCTATAATAGATAAAGGTATTAATAATTTAATGTCGTACTAGTATTTTTATATATTTTTAGGTATTAATAATATTGTGTGAAACCAAAAGTGAAGTTAGATATTTATAGAGTGTTTTCATTAAAGCAGGTTAGTAAATTTAGATAGATTAATTTCTTTAGATAATTATTGAATTGAGCTTTGTCTGTGGAATTGTTCATTAGCATACCTAGATGTTTGGTATCAGAGAACATACATATGACTTCATTGATAGGAATTGTAGGAGATTTGATTTATATTAGCTTAAAATACCTTTCTAATACAGTAAAAAAAGTCGTACTAGTATGTTGTTATGCAATACATTAATGAGAAATAAGGCCATGAGGCACTATGAATATCTATATCACCTAAGGAAATTAATATTTTAATACCCTTCTTGTCTTATTTTACAGCAATCATTAATGAATTCCATTCAATAAGAAACAGCGCCCTGGAGACTGTGAAATCTGAAACATTCATAATTTAATATTCTACTCCTCTTATTTTACAACAATCACATTATTTTGAGATCCATTAATTCAGAAATAGCACCCTGGTTGATATCACACTTGTCTCATTTTACAATGATCACATTATTTTGATTTTCATGAAATGAAAAAAAAGCACTACGAGACGCTATGAATATCTATAACGGTCAAGGGCATTAATAATTTATTGTCTTAATAGTCTTATTTTACAATAATCACACATCATGTTGATATACATTAAAAGATAAATTAGCGACCTGAGATACTGTGTTATAATGGTCAGGCATTAACAATTTAATATGCTACTCGTCATATTAAATGAGAAATATCGTCCTGAGCCGCAATGAACGTCGTAGGGCATTATATAGGGTTCAATTAAATGATGGTCATGTTAATAACAACACATTTTTGCTTAGTTACTCTCTTTTAAATGGAACCTTGCTGAATTAATCATTAGTAAATATCAGTAAATTTTAGAATTAGACAAATAATAGACTAGTAGGCTTGAGAAGACCTTGGGTCGTTATTATCGTTTTCCGTTCTTGATATGTTCTATAACACCTAAGGGCATATAATTTAATGTACTACTAGTCTGTTGTTATGCAATACATTAAATTAACGCTGAATAACGCTATGAGACGATATGAATATCTATATCGAATAAGGAAATTATTATTTTATTACCCTCTAGTCTTATTTTACAGTAGTCACATTGCTGAAATCTGTTAAATATTAAATAGCACCTAGGGTGCCTATAACGCCTAAGGGCATTAACAATTTAATATTCTATTCGTCTCATTTTACAATAATCACATATTTTAATATCCATTAATTGAGAAATAGCACCCTGGTTGTTGTGAATGACTATAATGCCCACGAGTATTACGAATTTCATATCATACCAGTTTTATTTTACAATTACACACTATTTTGAGATCCATTAACGCCCAAGGGCATTAATAATTTATTATCTTTCTAGTCTTGTCTTAGAATAATCACAACATTTTGACATCCATTAAATATAAAATAATGCTGAGGCGCTATGAATTTCTATAACGTCCAAGGTCATTAATAATTTATTATTATTATCTTGCTAGTCTTATTTTACAATAATCACGCCATTTTGATGTCTATAAAATTATTAAATAAAAAATATCGCCTTGAGGCAATATGAATGTATATAACGCCGTAGGGCATTATATACAGAGTTCAATTAAATGATGATCATGGAATAACTAAGCAACATATTTTTGCTTAGTTACTATCTTCTAAATGAAACGATACTGAATTAATCAGTAGTAAATTTTCGAATTAGATAAATAATAGGGACGTTATTATCCTGTTCCATCACTTTAACATGAATTTTGCTAATATTTCCAAATATATTCAACATAGTATTGCAATTTGGTAGGAATATATTTTGATAGATCCTTTGTAGCTTGATTCAGTTCTTTAATAATAAGATATACAAGACTTTGAGATTTTTCCAGTTCTTTTTAGCCAAGTATGGCTGCTGGCTTTATTTTCGATAAACGGACGTGTGTCTGGTTTTGTTCTACATAAAATATGTACCCTTGTCAATACCATTATTTTATTTTTCGCCACTTGTAGCGTACTTTAGAAGTTATCGTTGAAAACAGAAGATGGTACTACAGCTTATAATTTATTTTTATCCTTATTTTTCTCTGTCTTTGCCTCGGTTGCTAGATGAAAAAATAAAAATCGGAGGCGAATTATACCTACTACACATCTTAAGCAATGCGAAGGAAGATTAAAGATAAAGTTCGGAGCGTATTACATCCACCCCTTGGCAACGAAACTTCCTATAAATAAAGACAGGAAAGGCCTTGCTTACCTTGTTGCCAGGTGAAAATATATTTCGCCAAAATTGATATTGGGAATTCGCAAAAAAGCGAGATGTTTAAAAGCCCACGCATGGGTAAGAAAGATTAATCTTAGATTTGGAAATTGGGAAGCTCTCGATCAAATCTGCTTGAGGACGGCTAACGTCGCTCTTATAATAATTTTATTTTATTACAGATGTGAAGAACATTACGGTCTCAGGTTACCTGCCATTAAAATTTAAAAGGGATATGTATTTTATAGACATTAGCAGAATAATCACAATTTAATATTATATTTTAAAACATTATAGAATTTATTTACATTGAATTACCATTTACGCATTAAATTGAATAATTTGTAATAATATCACCTGCTATTTTAACAATTAATTTGTGAAATAAAATTACAGTTAACTCTTAATAACGGTATTTAATTTAAAGTACCTATCAGCTATAGAGTATGCGCCAAAAGTATGGAATAAATTCAATAAAAACGGAACAATTATTTTTTGGGAAAAATCCTCGAACAGGTCGATTTTTAATTTAAAAAATACATATTTTAACGTAAAATGCGATTTTCAAATGTCATTTGTTTTGGATGGCAATTCGAACATTTAATTTAAGTATAAAATTTAATCAATTGTATTTTATTTTACATACCTCAGAATTGTTACTTTTTTTATGGATAAAATTTACGTTTTCTAACATTCAATCGTCATTTACAGGAAAACTTTCCTATGTAAGAGGACAAAATTTTAGTACTGTCTGATAGAGAATTAAACGATCTTTCAGAATCAACGAAAAAAATATGGTGTTGCCATTTAAAAAAAAATCGATGACGTCATTACTCGAAAACAAATGACATTTGAAAATCGCATTTTACGCTAAAATATGTATTTTTTAAATTAAAAATTGACCTGTTCGAGGATTTTTCCTAAAAAATAATTGTTTCGTTTTTATTGAATTTATTCCATACTTTTGGCGCATACTGTACCTATCAAATCAAGATTGAATAAAAATAGCGCGCGTAAATGATTACTTATTTTCATTTATAATTTATGTGACTTTCAAAAGTAAAACATTATTTCTGGCAAAGTAATATTTAGCATTATTAGGTATGCATAAGCCATTTATTGAACACAAATAATTCGTCAAATTAATTAAATTAAAAACTTATATGAAATGTAAATACCTACCTATTTACAATACAATATTTGCATTGCAATTCTACTAACCATTTTATTGACGTGACAAAAGCCTGGCCTACCGCGATTTTTTAAAAGGGTCATTTTTCCAGAAAGTGGGTGTCAAATTTCGAAAAATCAGACAACTAAAAATTATAATAAGAAGGTCAAAGATTTTTATATATTTTCAGGTATTAACAATATTGTGTGAAACTAACTACTCTGGTTGGGGCTAAAGCCTAGATAAATCAATACTAGGCTAAAGCCCCAACCAGCGTTGAATTACACCCACAATATCTACCCATATATTCTTTATTATTAGCTTTTGTAACATTTTTTTACTGTTTTAGAAAGGTATTTTAAGCTAATATATATCAAATCTCCTACAATTCCTATCAATGAAGTCATATGTATGTTCTCTGATACCAAACATCTAGGTATGCTAATGAACAATTCCACAGACAAAGCTCGATTCGAGTTAACTAACCTGGTTTAATGAAAACACTATAGATATCTAACTTCTGACAGTGGGAACACGAAAATTCAACCACAATAGATGAGATCTGACCTATTTCTGCATTTTTAGGATTGCTTCATCAGGTGGCCTCCTTTAGCTTGAGTCAAATATCTAACTATAAAAATTATTATACCAATAAATTAAAATTGTTTGAAACTAAATGTCGACAATGTCAAACTGATTAATCTGTCAATGAATTTAAACATCATAACGACCTACTAAAATAACTTAAACCTAACTGAATTACCCTTTATGTATAGTTTTTTTTTTATATATTTTAAGGTATTAACAATATTGTGTGAAACTAACTACTCTGTGGGCTAAAGCCCCAACCAGCGTTGAATTACACCCAAAATACCTACCCATATATTCTTTATTATTAGATTTTTTTACTGTTTTAAAAATGCAGAAATAGGTCAGATCTTATTTATTGTGGTTGCATTTTCGTGTTCCCACTGTCAGAAGTTAGATATCTATAGAGTGTTTTCATTAAACCAGGTTAGTAAATTTAGATAGATTAATTTCTTTAGATAATTATTGAATAGAACTTTGTCTGTGGAATTGGAATTGTTCATTAGCAGATTGCTAAAACGACTGAAAGTTCAAGTATAAGTAGCACTAAGTTGGGTGGCGAAAGTCAATTTATATACCAATGACGTCATCTCAAAAATACTGCAATATTATTGGACGGAAGTTTGTAGGTAACCTCCTTTGTTTAGGGATCTTGTCTCTAACCTACCTTTAAAGGTGGTGTTAGAATTAAACATATAAACATTACATAGAAGACATTAATGGCCATTGGGATATTAAAAAATTGTTGAAATTATTTTGGTTACCAAAACAGAAAATTTCTATAACATTGAGAAACATGTTGGTAACAATTGAGTTGTTCTTGTTAACTAAAAGTAACAGTTTTTTTGTAGATCTACCTAACTAGTGTAATATATGACGCATATTCGAACAAAGCAAGGCGCGGAAGCTCTGCACCAGAGGAAAACTTATCATATGTGTGTTTCTGACACATTTCATACGCTATTAATTCCGCTAGATAAGAACGTAATGATAATCGTGATAAAGTTCTGAAAAGCTTGCCTAACCTGCGAAGGGGCGACCAAAATAATGATGTCTTCTCTCGCACTGCTCGTTAGGTCTTAATATTCAAAGGAATATGTCTGGATCCTTACTAACCGAGCCTTTATCTGTATAATAGCGTGGAAGGACAGTGGGTTGAATAACAGAGGAAAACGCAAATCTACTTCAGAAAGGGAAAAGAACATGCCTGGTATTTTAATTGCTCTTGATTTGTTATCCAAAGGCCCAGTTTTCAATTTCAAAAGAAAGGTAATACGCAGATATAAAATGTTTAAAAACAGGGCAAGAAGTTGAAGATTAAACATACATAGTGGCTTGTAACCGCGCACTGCTACGGAAAAAATGTATTGTATTTGCAAGCATTACATGTTTATTTGAAGCAAATCGTAGTACCATTTATAATTCTTTACATATATTCATGTATCGTCAGCTAAATCGCAACAGCCGCGCTTTTTCTAGTCTGTTCTATTGCCCGTTTGCTTTCCAGTGACTCACCGCGCGCGGCAGCACACTACAGTATAAATAACGTACTCGGACATAGTCGTCAATTGTTTTTATAGAAATTATGACAAATGTCAAATATCTGTTAAGCTGTAAGTTTCTGATTACGCATCATTTTTAAATTTATAAATTAATACAACTACAATAATAAGTATTATGTTTTTATTGTGAAAGTGCAGGAGTAGCAGTCTGTTATTAATATCCAGTTTTCTGAAGAATGTAAGATATTTAGACATTAAAACATTGTGTGAAGTATTGGAATGCCGCATATTTTAATGTTTTAAAATAGTAGATAAAAAATACTTTAGCAACCCAAATTAAATAAGTAGGTTCTATTCAAGGTCAAATTCTGACATTGATAAAACACGTTTTATATTTTTGCAAATCCCAAAAATGTGTTAAAGGTGTATGCATATTTTTAAAGCTTCAAAATTTTATATTAAACATATATAGATTATATTTTACTAGATATAATATTATTTTATTCTACTAAATTGAACTCCTATTTAACGACATATAAAATATATAGGCTGTTCTATCAAAAACGGTAAACTTCTTTCTATTTTGAAGTCGATCTAATAAGCAGTTTTCGAAATGTACGAGGTCAAATTGGACTACTTTTAAAATTTACAATATGCTATTTAAATGCAGGATAGGTACTTAGAATGGTTTGATTCCTAAAAACATTTGTTTTGTTATATTTCTATTGGGCAGTCTTTTTAAATTTTATTTAATTTAAAGTTTAGTTACTAATTATACAGGGTGTGTCTAGGAATGTCTAAATTATTCTATTTAAGATCTTCACAAGAAAGCTACAGAGATAATGCAGTGCAGCTTATGTTTAAATTAAAAGTGTTTTCTAATTAAAAGATAAGTTACTACAGTGTCAATATATCAAATTCTGACATTTATGGCCTGAGGTGTATGTTTCCAAATATTAACATTGGTGTCGTCACACTACAGCACATTACAGAATTCTAGATTGAAATGCAGGTGATTCGACAGACAAGTATTACAAAGGGGACGCGATTTAGAAGACGATGATTCATGTAAATTAATTACCAGGTTTTGGAAAAAGGTATAAAATCTGGCCGGTCCTGTATTAATTTATGAAACATATAGGAAACGACCACAGTCTGGCATATTGTGTTTAGCATTCCTTAAGAACAACCATGAACCACTATAGGTCAGTCGAGTTTACAATAGCCTACACACTATGCAACTTGTTGTATAATCAAGGTCGATACAACAGTCGAAACGATAATTTTATAGTCTGCGGCCTTGCCATTCAACAAGTCATACGGCACCGTTGGATCATATGGAAATTTGGCCGGTCAAACATTTTTTGTTCTAAGAGCATAACCGCGCTTGAGATAGTGTGCAACGAATTCTAACCCCTAGAAGGAGCTTCTTGAATGTAACATCTTACTTTTACCTGTAGCCAATAACTAGATAAAGAACTACAAATATTACTAATTTGATAAGGGCATATTCATGTATATCCAAAGATACACAACGGTAGTAGCGTTAACGGGATATATTTTGCATAAACTCGATCAGTGACAACTAATGACAGTTATTGTGCACACAAAGTATATTCTGTGGTTATGCAATAACAGTTTTTGAACCACTGGCAATTCTGAGTAGAAATTTTATGAAATCTTTATTGGTGAGTTGAAACAACTAAAAGATTGTGCACATTACATCTGCATGGACCTGCATAGACCAGAACGGACCAGGTCCTGCAAACCTGCAGGCATTCGCACACTTGTCCAGCAGGGACCAGCAACTTTTTGTGCAGATTATGTGTGTGGCAGACGTTTTGAAGTTTTTAAGTTGTAGTTGAGTGTAGCTCCGATGAAGGAATTTTTATTTTAACGAAGTTGTATGAAACAGAGCAGGGTAAATAAAACGAGGAAAATGAAGTTTTTGGTTCAATAAAAAGAGAAATCTGTATGATGAATTTTATAATTTATTATCTGAACTCAAGAGAGATTAACATAATTTTGTCAGTATTTCCGAAGGTCACAAAACAAATGTTTTTGCAGTGCAGTGTTATCTGAAGAGCAGTTCATTTAAGAAAATAGAAGTTGTTGATAAGCGAGAGTGTCCGACAGTTCTGTTTTGAATGAGTTAAAAAAGCCTCGACTCGGTAAGGTGTAACCTATGACCTACCTGTTACGAAAGATCGGTTGCACCTCCTGATCGAGTTGTGGACTGTATTCTTTTTTCTGAGAGATGAGGGAATTTTCAGCGGGAAAACACAAGGCTGAATGAAGCACACCGTCTTGTTACACGCGTGAGTTCAATTTTCGTTCTTCCCTCATCTCTCAGAAAAAAGAATACAGTCCACAACTCGATCAGGAGGTGCAACCGATCTTTCGTAACAGGTAGGTCATAGGTTACACCTTACCGAGTCGAGGCTTTTTTAACTCATTCAAAACAAGTTCAGCGACACATTCACAACTTAAGGGGTCGAATATTTCTAACACCTTGAAATCAATCCCTGACTTTTGTGGGAACAGAACTTGAACTATCGCGACCAGGCATAGAAATAGCAGGCCACCGACACGACCTGCAGTCACGGTCGTTGCAGATGCCGGTCCATGCAGATGCTGGTCTAGTATACGATGGTCCATTAAATAACATGGGAACCTTCATGAACAGGCTTTGCAGGTCCGTGCTGGTCTGTGAAGGCATAATGTGCGCGATCTTTAAGAGCTAATGTTGAAAGTAAACTTCATTATGAACACGTCAGCAGTTCAAAACAAATCGTCAAATGCGTTTTAATGTCCGGGGTGATATGGGTATATTTGTATATCTCGTGTCCTAGATATTATAACTAAATTATAAGAAAGTGAAATATAAAATAATTTTATATTCAACACAAAGCATTTATTAGGGAACTAATACAATTTCTAAAATATTGAGCTTAAATTGAAAAATGTCAACAGACGTAGAAATTTGCAAATCGCGTAGGTACATTGAAAATATTTGAAGGGGAGACATTGACCCTCCAATTATAGGATTCTAAATAGTTTTTTTTTACAATAAAGCATTATGAAGTTAAAAATATTTGTGCCAATTTAAATTTTTTTTCTTTACAATTAAGGTCATTAATTAAAAAATTATTCATTGTTAAAATTTTTGATATCCAGTATCTCAGAAACTAAGCATATTTATATGAATCGGGGTTGTTTTCTTATTTTAAAAAGTTCTATTGCCTGGTAACGTTTAGTCCCTGCAACCTTGTACAGATAAATATGTAGAGATATTCACAATCCTTTGTAGACCTCAATTAACACGATTATGTTGATGTTAATGTGTGTTTTTTAATTGTAACAGTACTTACAATCATATTATGGGTGTAACAAATTTCGCCTATCATCAGGAATTACTGTTTACAGTTTATGCACTAGATTTTACCTTAAAAATAATAGCACGTTCGTTAAATAAAAGAATGAGGCTCTTAAACCCAGTGTTGTCATCACCCACTGGTTTGATCAAAGTATTCACTGATATCTGATGGTTATCAGGATAATTTTCTGTAAACAGTTGACGCCCACCGACGACCTACATTTTCTCTATTCGTTCGAAGCCGCTTTAGTACAGTCTTTTTCATATAAAATAATCGTTACACATATGCGTCAATTATTTATTTAGTAAATATTTTGTTGGCGAAAGTTTCGGATCAATACACTAAATCAGAACCGGTTGTAACAGATATATCGCAGTGTTGTTACAATGAAAATTTCACAATAGTATTTTTCAGCCAATTAAAGGCCTGTATTTTGTAGCGTTACTATAGCAACTAAGACAATTTCCGGAAATATTAAAGCGTCCAAATGTTGCTGAAATTCCTCAGCCACGTCTTCTTTTCTTAATGGGGAATAAACAAGCACACATTCACTAAAATTTATAAAATGTCTATGTTTCAAAAAATAAATGTAGTACTTTGAAACAATCAGATGTTGAATTTCTTTTTTTATTATGTCCTGGTTTTCTTCTCCAAAACGAGACATTTTTCGTAAAAAAACACTAAACTTTTCACTTTGACACCGTGCATATAAAATGACATTTGTTATCCTTTTTGAATTAACATACAAAGCCTACTGTCTCTTCAAAACAATCAAAAAATTTTAATATCTTTATATTTTTGTCGATATTTTTTAACACTTCATTGTGAAATTTTCTTACCGAATACCACTCTAGCTTCAATTAAAAACTGGAAATTTTTTCTTGCACACGAATATTTTTTAGAATTTTCAAAATTTTCGTGTGCTCGAAAAAATTTCCAGTAATAATTGAAGCTCTAGTGGTATTATAAGTGATAATATCTGTAAAAGTTCGACCAGATTTTAAAAAACAAAAACGTTGGAACTGATTTTCTGTTTAGTTTCCTATTATTTTTTTAAAAATTTCTGTAAATATTTTCTCCAGCTAAAAACTTTGATGCATTTTAATATACCAAGCTATTTGATTAACCTGAAAATTATAAAATCAAGAAACACACGTGTGTTATTCTTGCCAATCCCAAAAAAGTGTTAAAGTTGTGCAAATGTTTTTAAAGCTTCAGAATTTTATATCAAACACATGAAGATTATACATATTCTACTAGAAATAACTAACTTCCCATGTTCTTTGAGGTTTGGAGAGTATGCAACTAGCAATGCAGTATTCTAGGTTATGTTATTTAAGTGATAATGTATTAAGTGTAATTTTAAAGGTTTTATAATAATTAAATAAAGTATTTTATGTCGGATGTGTTAGTGGATAATTATGACGAATCTGCAAGGAGTGAAAATGTAGTTTTGGCAGTGTGGAACGAAAGAACGAAGAACGAGTACAAAATACTTCAGCTAACCGGATTAACTGTTATCTATCAGGTACTTAGGCGTTATTATTATTAATAAAAATGTTTATTTTAGTCGTTTTTACACTCGACAACGCTGTAAAAAACGACCGCACGGTAGTTGACATATCTAGCCATCTCCGACGATGATTGATTGTCATAGGCGCCGACTTTCCGTAAAAAAAGAGGGTTTGCCCCATTTTCTAAACATTGAGCTAGGATTCCAAAATAAGTTTTTTATTGTCTTTAAGACCTCCCTGAGCACGTGGTTAAAATTTTTATACTTAGTCATAGTTAACCCTGTATAAGTAAACAATCTTATACAGATTTGGAAAGTGAGGATCTTGATGGTGAATTGTATTTTGCCGCTTGCGTGTATTTGTGTCATGCTACACGCATACTTCGACCACAGCGTGTTTGCATCAAGCAGTGTTGCCAGGTGGGAAAAATTCAGTGCATGAGAATAATTTCAAAGAAGCAAGTAATTTTTAATTACTTTTGTAATGCCATTTTTGTTTCATTAAAAATCATTATGTTCTGCTATTTTATCATAATATTACATTGTAAGTAGGTAGTTACAGGTACTTACTTAAAAGTTGTTAACCACGTAACCTTTCTAATTTATTTTATTGTTAGGCCGGGCGAACGTTGAGGCGCAGTTGACGTGACGCAGGGTGACTCACGGGTCGTAAAATCTGTTGTTTCCAGAAAATGTAGGTACCCTTACGGAATAGAGTTAAGAATCACTGCAATACAGCGAGAATATAGCACACACACCTCATATCCGTAGACTGTCATACCCGTTTATGTATTCATTGCTAATTATTAAGAGAGCAGTCTACAATAAAGGATATTTCAAGTACCCATATATTGTAGATACCTACCTCTATCTATTCAATTTTGCCCTCGATTTTGCCTTTATTTCTCGTTGGTTTTTGTTTTGGTAGATTTCAAAGAGTAATTTTAATAATTTTATTATTTCTTTTTGTGTCTATTAAAAAGCATGAGATTTTGTAATCAAAATATGAAAGCATGAGATTTCGTCGGAATGCATGAGATCTGACAACACTGGCATCAGTTGATCTGACAGTTAGATTTTCAATGGCGATACGGGACCGATTACCTTAGTAGTGGGGAATGCTAGACCAATGCACGTCGCCGCCCCTCTTAAAGTTCGTACCTTCCCTGGAATGAAGCGGCAATTTCTACTTTCTCTGTAAAGATCCGCAATTTCCGAATCTGTATGTAAGTTTATGTTATAACAATATTTACAATTTACAGTCAAATTTAAAAAATACGTACCTAAAATTTTGTTAGTTAGACCGTGTTTTCTTGATATTATTTATCTTTTTACTACTGCATCTTATTCTTTTTATTTCTACAGTCCTGTTATTTGCTAAGCTCTAGATTATTCCGTTATTAAATTATTTGTATTTGTAGAAAACACTGTTTAAGAATACGGCGTCGTTTTTTTCGTGTTAAATGTAAAATATAGGAAAACACACCGTACTTAGCGAAAAGTGTGGGAAAACCAGCACGCCGTCGGTCGGCGTTGTGGTATTGATTTACGTGGTGATTCTGGTGACAGTAAAAACAATTATTTTTCTGCTTAACGCCTACCACACATTTCTTTCTAAAAGCCTTTTGAAATTAGCGTAAACGGAGCAGTTAAATTTTATCCAGAAGGTTGTCACTTTTACTTTATGAAAGGAAACGATAAATGACATAAATGGCGTATGAAGATTTGCAAACTAATTACTCGCCCTTCAAGGCACCGGTTTTATTTTCCTCCGACGAAGCCTAGTATCACCGCTCCGTTTATTTTTCTATATATAACCGACGTGTGAGGCAATTTAGGAGATTTGCCCACTGACTCGGGCATCAAAAATGAAAAATAGTCAGACGCATTTATCTAGTCAAGGCAATTTTTCTGAAAATGAGGTGATTTCAGACTTCATCATTTGATACCGGAAATTCATGAGGAACGTCGCTTGAAGTAGGAAGAATATGAAAATAGTGAACTGGCCTTTGGTAATAAGACTCCTAAACATTTTTTTAGTCAATGCAAGTAATAAATTTTCAGAATTTCTGCATATATTATCCAGACATTTTTGTATATAAATACATACAAATAATACCTACATAAATAGCAAGTTTTTTTTATTACATTTTCTGAGTGATTTTTTAAATTTTAGTGTGATATGGAAAAAAATATAATTTTTTGACGAATCTAAGGGCCGGTATTATAATGTCCCGTAATGTCAAACTGCAGTTTGAGTATTATCTATAAATGTCAACTGATGGTTGAAGTGTCGGTTTAGCAACGTTTCTTTCAACCGATGGTTATAGTTCAGGTTGAATTTCAACAGTTGATTGAAATATTATTTTGAAACTGCAAATATCTACATAAACAAAAGTGTTTGTAAACTTGTATAAACAAAAACAGAGCAACTGTATTAAATATATTTGCTTTAAATTTATCTTTACTGGTTAATAGCTATTTAAAAATATACTCTCTTGACGAATTTTAATCTATAACGCTATAATTTTAGAAAATAATTTATATTATATTTTTTAAACTTCAGAAAATGAGTTTTATTTGTAATCTTCAGAACTGATCTGTAGAACAATTAAATTATATCAAAAAGAAATATAAAGAAAAATATTTGTATTTTTTATTTCATCATTATCCGTACTTGCCATTGGCGAAGTTAGGGGAGGGCTTGGGGGGTCTTAGTCTCCCCAGAAATCGTATTCCACCTGGTGCTTTATTCCCCCTCAGACTTGATGCCTAACTTCACCCGTGGTACTTACATTTGCTGAAATTGTGGAACTAAATAAAATGCATTTCTCTTTTGTCCATCTAACTGTAGATATTAATTATAACGTACATACAATTATAAGTATCGGCAGTTTTGTCCGAAATATTGCGGAAGAAAGTTCATAAAATAACATTTTCTTACACTTTACAATATTTCTATAGTTAATGATTACATCTACTAGACGGTGGCAGTCAGTATCAGAATAAATTACTCTCTTACTCTTTATAGTAATATAAAAATTTCACCAAGATTAATAGGTTTGTTTTAGCAGCAGTTGAAAACTGTCCGTCCAACTATTTATTGCGTCAAATTCAATGGTAACGCGTTCTCAACTTAACTGGTCGAATATTTCTGACAGTTTCCAAACCATTTTCAATTGCTGCAAAAACAAGCCTAATGTCGTTGTCAAGATAAAAGACAGGTTTTTTGCGAAAATTGGCGGGAGAATATTCTTATATTTCATTGGCTGAAATTGAGCGACAACATTCAGAAATACATCTCAACGTCGGACCGTGACTTGAAATAGTGTTATAATATGGAATTTCTTTCAACCACCGGTTCAAATTCAACCTACGGTTGGACAACCGGAGATTCAACCTGACTTTATAATACCGGCCCTTAAACCTTTAAAATAATTTGAGAACATGGACTCGCGTAAACCGCTATCAGTGTCGTTAGATTTTTTTTGTTTCAATCCTGAATTATTCAAATATTAAAGGTGTTATTAGAGACTTCAAATGAAAACAATAAAAATTTAGATATTGTATTGTACCGAAATGTTCCAGTACAAGACGTTATAAAATTTTAAATATTTAAAGTAAAAATGAATAAATGTGAAGGTTTGTTTACATACGCTGTAATATTAACCAAACTTTAAATTAACTAAAATTTAAAAAGGCTGGCTAATAGGTACATATATAACAAAACAATTGTTTTATTTAGTTGTAAGCACTTACATAAAACTTTTTTTAGAAATCAAAACATACCATTTTATTTATCGGTCGGTCAGTAGTCGCGCGGTTTAAGGCGTCAGTACTTGAATCGAGGTGACTAGACCGGTGTGGGATCGCGCCCAGCTGCCGGTAGACCGTATATAAACTATATTCGAGGAGAGGATTGGCACCCTCTCTGCGGGTATGGTAGGGTGGAATAATGTTGGCTTGGATCAATGTGAGAGATTGATGCCGGTTGATATTTGACTACCCCCCTAATTAATGAGGTTTTCCAGGTTTCCCTCATTCCTGCACTGAATAGTGGTTAGGGCCTACCAACGTAAGTCGTTCCTGGGCGCAAATGCGGCCTGCTTAATAATAATATGCCGCCCTCTCTCCCGCACAAGTTTCCGACTTCTGGGCTAATCCCTGTGATTAGAATGAGGGGTAGAGATATTATTATTATTATATTATTTATTATTATTAATTTTGTAACATCATAATTAAATCCATCGGCGCATGCCATTTATTGGGATTATTTAGAACTGCTGTATTATATTTTTGCATAATAAAAACACATTATTGTACGGTTTCTGTATACAGTTTTTTCTTGTGGAAGGCAAGATATTTAATTGATATTTTGTAAACATGTATTTAAAGTGATATTTATTTTTTCTACACAATTGTGTGGAACTTCACACATTCGTAAAACATGGTAGATATTTATTTAACAGATTGTGTACAGTTTCTGCACAATTATCTTTGACTCCTATGCAACGCATAATCTAACATTGCAGGTGTATCATAACTAACCTTTCTAAATATCAAAAAGTGGCCAAGTCCATGGACCTCAATCAATCAATTGAACAATAAACAATTATATTTGCAAAAATCTTGTGCCGATGGTTCGCCTTAAATAGACAAAAATCTCGGAAAAAATTTCGAGTCTCTAGTGATTCCGGGAGTACAGTTATTAATTTGTTAATTAGTCAGGTTGCAAAAATAGAAAAATAAACAATTTCGTGCAACAACCTTGTGGCGATGGTTCTCCCCATGATCCCAGAATTATTGCAAAAAAAATCCGATTTTCTAACGATTCCCGGAGAAGAGTTATTAATTTGTTAATTAGCGAGGTTGCAACAATCGAAGAATAAACAATTGATCGGTCAGTGGTCGCGCGGTTTAAGACGTTAGTACTTGAATCGAGGTGACTAGACGGAGTTGGTTCGAGCCCAGCTGCCGGTAGACCGTATATAAGCTATATTCGTGGAGAGGATTGGCATCCTCTCTGTGGGTATGGTAGGGTGGAATAATGTTAGCTTGGGTCAATGTGAGAGATTGATGCCGGTTGATATTTGACCACCCCCCTAATTAATGAGGTTTTCCAGGTTTTCCTCATTCCTGCACTGAATAGTGGTTAGGGCCTACCAACGTAAGTCGTTCCTGGGCGCAAATGCGGCCTGCTTAATAATAATATGCCGCCCTCTCTCCCGCACAAGTCTCCGACTTCTGGGCTAATCCCTGTGATTAGAATGAGGGGTAGAGATATTATTATTATTATTTTGTTCTGACACTACCTTATAATGAGTAGGTAGGATGTATTTGGTGTTCTAATAGTACTACTCCGGACTCTTTCCAAGTGTCTAGGGAGCAGACAGTTACATTAGTACTCTTCTGAGTATATTTGCTGTGCCGAGCAAAGCAGTTTTTTGAATTATGTAAGCATTGTGGTTTATTATTATTATTATTATTATTATTATTATTATTATTATTATTATTATATTTGCAAAAATCTTGTGCCGATGGTTTGCCTTAATAAGCCAGAAATCTTGGAAAAAATTCCGGTTCTCTAGTGATTTCGGGGGTGGAGTTTTTAATTGTTAATTAGCCCAGTTACAACAATTTAGCAATATATAATAAAGATAACACCAAAGTGATAAAGAAGGACCTCGAAAACCCCCCAAGACAACACTTTCCAGACATTTTCGTTGAATCATGTGTGACATTTGCCATATGTTCAACAAAAATGGGTCATTTGTTAAATAAACAAATTAAAAATCTGCGAGCGTACGGAGGTTAGATGTACCTTTTGTTATAAACAATTCCCTGAACATTTTGCAGAAAACCGCATCTCAATTGGGCCTCTCCGCAAAAAGTTGCAAGTGAAATGCTAATTTGACGCGACTAAATGCGAAATCGACGAGAAGCATTCGAGTCGTTCGGGAAAATGGATCTATAGATACTAGAAAATACCTGGAATATTCGTTTGGTCTATAAAAGAAGAATAGTCTTGTATTACAGTCTTGAATTGGAGTGTTTAGAGCGATATAGATAGCGATTAAAAGTCAAATAGTGTTGTTGAGTTGTAATTAGTATTCTGTAGTGTACAAAGATTATATTATAGTACTTGCTGTATTTATCTAACTATTTTATGAAATAGGAACATAGAAGAAAATTTCATTCGACGAAGATCGATTTCATGTACATTCTTATCTCTCTACATGAAACTGCAGCTTTATATTTTCAGGTTCTTTTTACAATAGTTCAGCAACGTCAGCAGATATCTTAAATCTGTTTGGTTTATCTTAACGGCCTTGAAAAGGCGCAACTGTTTTCTAATTTGAGCCGGCCTGTATATTTTACGGTTTACGAGATGCTATTGGTGAACTATGGGAAAGGAACCACACTGTATATATAAGGATATTCCATGTATATTATTTCTTAAAAATACGACTATATCAATGTCACAATGACCGAATGCAACTTTTTGCGTCCTACCATACCTGCCGAGAACTACAGTTGACCTACGGCAATGGTCTTAAACCACTGAGTTTTTTTTTATTATATCGTGTTACCAGCGATTCATATTTGTTACGTTACTTTATTTATATTTTTTTAATCTTTGTAAATTTCGCTATTGATTTTTTAAAATTTTTATTTTAGTCATTTGTTAGGTATATAAAGCACTATTTATCTTTTTGCTGATTTTTCGTAACCAAAATTAGTTAAAGTTAAAACACAATATACTGCAGGTCGTTGAGATTTATTGATCAATTTTCATTGTTAATTACATAATATTATTTTCTCGTGTAGTTATCCTTGTCAACACAGAAGGGCTCCAACACAAACATAACATTTCATAACACTACATTCCAGCAAACTCGCGAAGGCCCTTCTATCATAATGAAATGCTTTAGTCTGAGTTCTATTATTATGCCGCAGTTGTAAAAGAATCAAAGTTCAGAAGAGTCACGTATTTACGTGGTTCCCAAACAAATGTCTGGATGTCATTCTAGTCGGTGGTTGAAAAGGTTTAAATTAAAAATAAATACCTTTCTGTTATTTGTTTTTGGGTTCTTTATTTAAATTGATTAAAGATTAGGGTTAATTAAAAATTTTAATATTTGCTTGTTGTTCATTTGAAAAGAAATACCTACATATTTGAAATCAAATTATGAAAAGTAAAAAGCAAATTTTATATCACTTAATTTTGTAAATATTATATTATCTACATATAAAATTACCCCTTTCAAGAATGTGTTACTGTTATATTAACACAGTTAAACCTTTAACACAGTGCCAGGGTTGAGGGCAGCCATAGCGGGCTCCGGGGTGAAAACTTTTGCCGAACCCCAACAACGTTAAAATTTGTCAGGAAGTTCAGTGTCAGTGACGCGGTTTAAGGTACTTGATTTGATGTGGCTAGATCGGAGTGGGTTTGAGCCCCGCAGCCGGTAGACCGTATATCAGCTATATTCGTGGAGAGGATTGGCACCCTCTCTGTGGGTATGGTAAGGTGGGAGAATGTTAGCTTGGGTTAATGCGAGAGATTGATACCGGTGGACATTTGACTACCTCCCTTATGAATGGGGTTTTCCAGGTTTCCCTCACTGCTGCACTGAATGATGGTTAGGGTCTACCAACGTATGTCGTTCCTGGGCGTAAATTCGGCCTGCTTGATAATAATTTGCAGGTCCCTCTCCCTTTAATTGGGTTATTGCCACACTTCTGAAAAAATAAATATTAATTAAATAAGCCCTGTGCCAAAAGATCAGTCTAGAGTTATTCTTGACACTAAGTTTGTTAACCAAAAAATCTCACACTGATAAAGCAGATAAGTAAATCATAATAAAAATCACATCACTATCGCGCCCTTCCCTATTTTTTTACGTTTCAAAAACTCTCTGTTTTAGTTCAAAATAGCAAATTTGTTAAAAGTATGTCAAGTTTAACAGTGTAAAATTTGTTTGTATCAAACTGTTCAGTTAACATTGATCATTGTTGGCTACAGTTATATCAAGAAGTAACAATAAAATAGAAATGATTTAACATCTCTATGGAAGCAGATAAACTGTCAAACTTGACATAATTTTAATACATTTGCTATTTTGAAATCGAAAACAGAGTTTTTCGAAACGTCAAAAAATACGGAAGTGCGCGATAGTGATGTGATTTTTTGTTATTTATTACTTATTTGCTTTTTTTAGTGTGAGATTTTATGGTTAGGCAAACTTAGTTTCAAAAATAACCCTTGACTGATCCGTTTGGCGCAAGGGTTTATTTAATTAATCTTTATTTTTTCAGAACTGTGGCAAACACCCAATTAAACTAAAGCAAAACTAGAATTAAGAAATGCAGGTGCAAATAGGTATAGTTTTTTTTACTAATAGAATGCTGTTTTAAAATAACTAATCATTTTCCAAAAATCTCCTTCCCTAAAGAAAAATTACAATGGTACAGGATCTCTGGGCTCTCTGTACATTTAACACAAAAATATAAACAAATCTTGTATAAAATTTTAATACGATTACTCAAGAAATAAATAATTTTGATTTATTTACTTTCTCAGGTCTATAACTTTTTAAGGGAGCAAAATTGTACTAAGGTAAGTTGATTTAAATCACCTTATTTTCGCCCAGGGAAGCTAAAGCCTTAAAGTATGGCCCGTTTATTAATAAACACCCTGTATACACTTTCAAGCACAAAATCGTGTCCTTTGGAATTAAAATGTGCTATCTCGAATGGTTTCAAAAATATCTGAAAATATTTTTTTTATTTTTGATCTTACAGCACTTCTGGAAGCCCTGTGTATTTGTATAGTTGCAAAATGATCGGTAGTATTATTTACGCAACCTTTTAAATTAACCTTTACGGAAATATATTCTTCCAACAAAACCATTGAATGCAACTTTTTTTCATATATGGTTGTTAGCTGAAGCACAACGAGGCTTTATAAACCCATTACTCATGAATATTACATTTACATAGAAAAATTCTGAAAACTATTAGTTATTCAATATGGTGTCATTAGTAAAAGCTTGTACGAGTGATGGATTATCGCAATGGTGGCTGAATAAATATGCATCTACGCTTTAAAGTCGGATGCACAAAGAACTCCATGTAGTTGACAAGAATGTTAAATGTGTTCAGTATGATAATATCGAAAGAATGGAGAAGAGCATAATTTATATAAAATGTTAAGATGCTGCTAATAAATTAGTTCAAGATTTGTTAAGGGTATTACAAAAAATATGATTTTGTTCTGACTTTATAAATATGACATTTTCTCGACTGTTTATAATTTTCGAACAAGATTTGTTACACAATAAGTGGGATATATACATTTTTACAGTACACATGTGAAGTTTGTTGCAATCACATAAGTGCGGTAATAATGTAATATCCCACGTATTGTGTAGATACAACGTTTTATCTACAACTGTCGAAGTTATTAATAATAATTAGTATTGTTATACATAATTTGTAATAATAATAATAATAATAATCCAGGCTGTATCTAGACCACTCTGTTAAGGTTGTGGTGCTAATTATAGCCGTCCTGGGTGGAGTGAGACATACGCTGCTTTCTGAATTAAAGATCATACCGGCTTGCCGAAATTCGGCAGAGATCTTAGCCAACAGAATGCAGAAGGCAATCGTCCTTGGTTCGCTACATCTGCTCAGAACACATGATTTACGGGCGCAATGATTACTGACTCCACGGAGTGGAGAGTGGTCATTGTTTCACTCTTCAGGACATCTCCGAATGTGTCGGAGCTTCGGAAGGTGTGACTTAAAATAATAATAATAATAATAATACTTCTACCCTTCACTCTAATCACGAGGGTTACCCCAGAAATCGGAGAAGGGGCGGTACATTATTATTATGATGCAGGTCGCATTTGCACCTAGGAACGGCTTACATTGGTATGCCCTAACCACCATTCAATGTAGGAATGAGGGAAACATGGATAACCTCATTAATTGAGGGGGCGGTCAAATGTCGACCGGTATCAAGCCAACATTCTTGCACCTTACTATACCCTCTTGAAAGTGAGAAAATAATGCTTTTATTTACCTTTATGTTCTCCAAGGCATCTTCTCCGTAAAACTCAAATCGCTCTAGTAGAATTTAATGCCTTTTTCTAAGTTTCGTTATTAGTTGAATTAAAAGGATTAATGTAAGATCTGTGGTGGTTGAATAGTTCTTTTCGAAATCTAAGATGATACTTATTATTTGAAGTCAGTTCAACTTCTATAAGTTCACAGAAATTGCAGATTGAAGAAAAATTTCAGTAAGAACAAGAAAATGTTAACCAGGGTGATATTAATATGATGGCAAACTTTTGTTACATACTAAAGATAGAACATGTTGTAAACCATATTCCATAATCATTCGAAGATAAGGTAAGAAAAACAATTAGATGATCATAACCTATGCGGTAATTTACTTGTCCAAGTTTGAACGTTGGGTATTCACTGACTACATTGGCTAAATTACACTCAGGGTTATGTAGTTATTAAATGTTTACTTTATAGATTTCCTTCTGTTCTTAATTACGTATGTAGTTATTGAGAGGCTCAAAAATCATGCGGTTTGCCGGAACAGAACAGGAAGTTTATCATCGATCGCCTTCTTTATCCCTGGCTCGTTATAACTGTATATTATGATGTTAGGGGGTTATTTAATCACAAGGGTCACTTGCGAACTGTTCTATATCTATGGTTATAACGTTGGCATGAAAAGATCACAGAGTCCAAAGTTTGAAATTCAGAAGCAGATGATTTTTTTTTGTGTCAACAAGTATAACCAAATAAGGAAGAGAATGTGTCGAGTACTTCAATTAGAATTACTTTGCTCTCACCGGTTGTCAGACGCCGATTGGTGATTGGTATATATTATTCTCTAATTGATTCGAGTTAGTATTATGTCATTCTATCATATCCACGAAGATGGCGCTTGCCTCTCTACTAATATGTCTGATCTAAGGTTGTCCAATTGTGGAGTTCGAACTCGAAGATTGACGACTTAAACTGTTACCGACGTGGATTTTTTTTATGATTAAAATTTTGTTATAGGTAAACTTTTTGAATACCTACATTTGTTCTTCTCCATAACAAGATTTTCTGTAGTCGTTATGTCACTAGAAACGATAGATTCCCCGATAGATGTATTTTCTTGCAAAATTTTTCGTGAAAACTATTTTATTCACCAAAGAATCAGCTACTTAACCTTCTGCAACAGATGACGAACGCCACCCACCATGTCTCTTAAGGCGCAAAATATCAACACCTTTATTCACTAAAAGGGTAGCTGAAGTTCTTCTAAACCCATGCCCAGTATAAAGATGCGGATCCGCCAAATTCAAGCATTTTGATGTCTTTGATGGACACTTTCCTATTGTATTTGTGCCGACTACTTTATTGGTCACTTTTCCATTGTGCATTGGTAAGAAAAAGTTAGAAGACTTTGCGTTGTTTGATATTAAATTCAAATATTTTCTGAAGTACTCCAAATAATTAATTGTTCCGTTATCTAAATCGGTTATTGTAAAAGTTCGATAAATATTAGTCTTGGTATTGGGGATGTGGACTGTAATAAATCCTGGATATCTTGTATTTTCATTTAATATAATTCTTCTCTTATACAGGTTTCTGCTATTCTCATAATCATTCCCATTTTCACATTTAAATAAACTTCATCTGAGAATTCTTTTAGAAACTTATTCATATTATCGCTTGTAAACATCTTCGATTTTTTAAATCGATATCCTACATTTGTTCTTTTGAGAAAAGCAATGTTGTAAATTTTTAAGTATCAATTCCATCTTTAAGGAAAATTGTAGATTTCAACATGGAATATTTCGCCCATAAATTCCATGGTGATTTAAACTTTTCATTTCTTATAAAATAAGCCAATACCACCTTTTCCGTAATATGCTCATAACTCTTCTCATTACACCATGCTTTGAAAACTTTGGAAGCATTTTCATAGCGTTCTTTCGACTTATCTGGTATAACAGCCGAACATCCTATCTGTCACGAATCCTCAAGATCCTTTGAATGCATTTTACAAAATTATAAATAACAACTAAAAAAATTGACAGGTTAGTAATTCAAATGACTCAACTGATTTTTTTTTCAAATATGGCTACCGCCACAGACGAAATGGCTACCGCTGTTTATAAATCTCCAAGTTAATTCTGTCTTTTATAATTTTTGAGATTTTTTAGTAAGTGATAGTTGTCACAGGATTGTCACTTTCGCATTAAACAGATTTAATTTAATGAACAAAAGATTCTTCCACCTTGTCTATAATCCATTCCTGTTATAATTTTTTTTTTAATTAATCTAATCCATTTGCTGAATATTATTAGCTTAGATACTAGTCATTTTGAAATGACCTCTCGATTTTTTTGCAACACTGTTCTTTGACCATGGACCACTTTCCGTCCCTTGCAATTGACGAAAAATAAAAAAATACTTATTCCACGGTGCAGAATAATGACCTAGGAACTGAAATTACAAAACTAATGTACCTATTGCAGAGAAATATAAAGAACGAAGGATAACGAAGGATGTCTCCTCTAGACAAATGTAATGTAATCCCACATAATGTTGTTTGCTACTGAGGATAATTCAACGTCAAGGCAGAGTTTTCTGTGAGGATATCGGTTTCAGTACGTCAAGCGATGGACAAAAAGCCAATCGATAGGGATGGTATAGTTTTACGGCGACGGCATCATCTATATACGCTTTTCGATAGATAAGGTGAGTAAACTTTTCTAATTAGGCATGATTTAATGCTGACCGTAGGAAAGGTAGGGCGCGGAAGTGGGAACGGCTGTCAATCGGACTCGTGCCGCTTTCTGTTAGGCAGTATTGAATTATTGAGGGATATTTGCACGAAAAGGGAGGGTATCTAAATTTGGATTAACGATTTTTTTGTGAAATATTGATACAATAGACCAGTCGCCAGTTGGTTTTGGGAAGGCACTTTGTTATTTAGATGTGACTGTTAAGGCGATTTGATTTTGGAAACGTACTCGTAATACATACGAGGAAGAAATACCTTGCAATCATGCATAACTAATAAGGCTGATTCCCATTTATGCGTTTTGAGCCCGGATTTTCACCTTGTATCAAAACTCCAAGACTTCAATACACACTTCTACGATTTGAGTCTTACTAAAAACCCTGGGTATTCACCCTTGATATTAGAGCATGTCCCGCAAAACTACCCGTTCTGTAGACTGATGATTGATTCGAGTAAACAATCTGACAACAATGTTTTAAAGAAGTGTTTGACAGGAACTCTACTTTTAACATAATATAAAATATCATATTACCTATTCCAAGCCAACTCTTGCCAAAAACATCTTTTTTGTCAGGTTGTATTCTGAATAGGCAACACAACATACACTGATATTAAAGTACAAAATTCACATTAAATTAAACTTATCGTGTGGCTCCAACACATGTTCTATTTTTTACAGTCGGTGAAGAGTTTTTCTTGAAAAATCACTAGATTTGTGGGTTGGTGGCCCATACCATTAGATTTGTAGAGAAGCTTGTAAAACCAATTATACATACTAAGATTTTTTTTTGTTTTATTGGCGTTACGTTACAATTATTTTTATGTTATTATGTTTTTCGTAAACATGTTCTGTGTTCATAAGTATATCAAAAATAATTAAAATTTAAAACTTTTTAGTTATTACATAGACATAAAAATAACTAGTTTTGCCCCATCTACAAAATATATCGAAAAACTCAACACACAAATGTGTATGTATGTAGCAATCCGTCCTCAACCTTGCAATGAAGACTCTTATAACCAGCTGATGCGGTTTCATAAAATCCCGGGATCAAAACCGTGCTTAAAACTCCTAAATGAGGATTAGCCTATTTGTGCAACTAGTGCAAAAAGTGTGTATTTGTTGTGTGTACAATCATGCTGACTGCAACAAATATGTTTTTTCTACATGTTGCATACAACATTTTTTCTAAGATTGAATTAAATTTGTTTTTATATCAAATTTTATTGAAGAGTTTAAATTAACTTTATTTTTATAAAATTAGTAATTTACCTTTTTTGAGTAAATATCAATTTTAATATTGCAGTTAGAGCAATTTTCTATGGCAACTGATAGATAAACTTCATTTCCAGTAACTTTTTGTATATTATTTTCGTTTTTGTTTGATTGTTGTGATTAGGGTTGGGAATATTTATCGACATATCGCTTATAATACAAATACAACATTATCGAGTTATCGATAATATCGATATTATCGAAGATTTATCGATATTATCGAAAATTTATCGATATTATCGAAGATTTATCGATATTATCGAAAATTTATCGATATTACCGCTAATATAGATATTATCGAAATGGATATTATCGTTATAATAACGATAATATCCATTTCGTTATAATAACGATAATATCGGTAGCTACCGATAGTTTTGATAATGTCGATAATATTTTGACTCACGAAGAATCACGTTTAGCCGTAGCTTGAAGCCAATAATGATTTATGCGACTTATAATAATATGTAACATTTTCGTAGGTTTTAGATTTGTTTATACTATGAATTGAACAGTTTTCGGTAAGCAACCTAAAATTTAGGGAACAATCACGAAGTGGGCGACATCTGTTGAGATATAATGAAATCCTTCCGGGGCTGAATAACAAAGGCCACAGATCTTATAAAGAGAAGCGACAACTTGGGAATATTTATCGATATATCAATAAATATTTACTAGTGCAATAAAGAACTAGTTTTTTCACTAAATATAGTTCAATAAAGTTTTGTTTCTTGCATGAATGTAGAAGAACGCTTTTTTCATGTAGGTAATTGTACAAAAAGCTATAAGGTATTATATGTTACGCTTGTTCATTTTAAACTGAAATATGTATGAAGATTGTGTTTCATACAATACTTTTTGTATAAGGTTCTTAGCGACAATTTGAACTAGTCGGAGATTTTAAGTAGTAGGTATTCAAACAAGAATCTGAAAGCGAGAAATAGTAATATATTCAGTCTTCCTACAGCACGTACTATCATCTTCATTCCATCCCATTTATTTGAAATGATCTCAAATTATAATAAAATTGAGAAGGAAAATGGTATTCTTTGTCGTTCAAGGTATAGAGAAAGCTATAATAATGTAATTATGTCTACATAAATTTCTATTTTGTAGTATTTTAATTTGTATGTAGTAGTACATACAAAGTGTTTTCTAAAGAAGTAGCACACATTGTACCGGTGAATATACTAGCTAAAACGAACACGTTTTGTATACAAGTGACCTTTGTAAAATATTCACCCCTTAAAAATTAAATAAATATGTAATTGCGGCTGTAATTTGAAAATCAGAAAAATATATAACAATCAACTTTTACACAAATTTTCTACATACATGTGCAACTTTTCAACAATTTTTAGAAATTTCCTACTCCTTGGCGAGAGATGAAATAAGCATCCCCTAAGTTATTTTTTGCTACATCTTATTTATTTGACAAAAATTGAGAATTCGAAAACACATATCAGATATTTTAAAACTCCTGTCAAACTCCTCTTTAAAACTAACCGTTTATTAACAATAAAATAAAATCCATTATATTTCGCATTACAACTCGGATGGTTGCAACTAAGAACTATTTAAGTAGGCGGCTATCAAGCTAATTTCTATTATAGTAGTTTCTGTTATTAGATCTTTTGTAATTTTTGCGAGTGCTTCCTTAGATTTGCTACTTAAAAAAATATTTTTTACAATAACGGGAAGAATTATGGCAAATAATTTTACTAATGCCGAATATTATAAATGCTGCAATTATTTCTTGAATGTTGGAAAAGTACTGAGAATGTCTCTGTTGGTACAGTTTTCTTGCACAATTTTGTTGTGCTGTTTAAAAGTCAGATCAGCTATAATTTATTAGGATGTAAGTATAAATTTATTTCATTTATCCACAACCATCACAAGAAGGATTTGTCTGTTATTAATATTAACATTTTGACCGGGATTATTTAAATTCACTCGATAAAGAGTTTCTGAAGGACTGGATGGGCCCATAACTTCACCAGGTACGAAATCAATTGTGAGGAGCTTAACGAGGAAAAATCGGAAGCTACTGATAGGAAGCACTTAAATTTCATTAGCAAAACAAAACCCACCCGTCGGTTCTAATTTGACAGAGGAACGATTTTTCCCTTGGAAAGTTTTCGGATCGTATCACGTTGATTTCGTGGAAAGAATTGTAGATTGTAGCGAGGCGAGACCCGATTAGATGCGACAAACCGGCGTTGCTTCCACAGGAGAAGCAACCGGGCGTGAGACGGGAATAAACTGCGAAGGAAATATACACAATAAAATTGGACCTTTTCTTTTTAGTCCAGGTGAAGAAAAATTCGGTATTTATTCTGCTACTCTTGAGCCAGGTGCGATCGTGACCTGCCGGCGGTAATGGGTCGTTCAGCTTTTCCGGGTATAACTTTCTCTAAAATGTCGTACGAATGACGGAAGCGAAAAAAACCGTGGTTTTCATAATAAACATTGGTTTATATTGTAATAAAAATAGAACTTAGCAAATTGAAGGATTTAATAGAGTAAAATAACTGGTTATTACCTTATTTTTAACTACTAGTGAAGACAAAATAAGTTTTACAACTTCGCAATAAATATGTAAATATTTATCTATTGTAATAATTTAAAAAATAAAAATCCCTGAATATTGAAGACAGATTTCAAGGCAAAATGAAGTAAATTATAACTTCGTCTTACACGTTATTGGAATGTTAGCATTTGGAAACACAGAAAAGGTAAACAATTTGTAATTTCGAACTATATAAATTGATACATATTTCAATTTACTTGGAAGTTATTATATTACTCTTGGTTTAATAAATTTTTGACTAAAAGATTGGTATTATAAAATTTTGTAAAATTGAAGACTATTTTTATGGCGGAAAGTAGTAAATCTCGATCAATTTAGGTTTTTTTTGTGTAGTCTATTATGCATAAATGTTATGTTAAATGTTAATAGTTGATCTGGTGAGGGACTTGTTTAAGGTAAGTCAATACTTGAATTGATGTGGGTTCGATCCCAGCAGCCGATCACAATTTAGCTGATCGAATATTGCTAACAGTTTGACTGACTTTTGTGGGATCAGAACTTACGTCGGACTAGTACGACTAAGCATAGAAATTGCAGGCTACCGACAAGACCTGCAGTGTCGATCGTTGAAGGTGACGGTACATGTTAGTGCTGGTCTAGTGCGCTATACTCCATTAAATAACGTGTGAGTCTTCATGAGCAGGCCTTGCAGGTCCGTGCTAGTTCGTGCAAACATAATGTGAACTATCTTTTATACATCCTGACAATTCGTCCTGATCATACGCTCCATGTGAAAGAGCAAGTAGAAACGGCAGCATACACAAGCATGCCATGCGCGGCAGCCGCGTGAAATGGATATCCCGCTTTATATAACAAATCCCAATTATTATTTTCATCTGTAGAATACATTACTGAAGATTAACCAAACCTATCGTTAATACCGTGAGTATTTATTATTTGTCAAACATATGCTAGTCGTTTATTCTTCTTAACGTCATATGCATGAAAGTAGCCCAGCGAATTAAATGCTGGTAATTTAAAACATAACAGAGACGATTTTTATTGATCCCAAAGTCCCTACCTGAGATAAACATTCTGACCTTCAGTAAATAATCATTTCCAGGACAGTGTCAATCACAATTTAATCACAGATAAATTGACACGTACCGCTCGTTAGCCGAGCGTCAGTAATGTTTGGTTTCGATTTTCCTGTCAGGAATTCTGTGACCAGTGCGGTAGAGATGGCATTACCGTAACATCCTACCCCAGAGAGTTCGCTGTTATAAAAGTAATTTGATCGTATTCAGTGAGAATACGGGAAAGGTACTGAAATATTAACCGGATTCCTTCGTTAAGGTTAATTTTCTGGATGTCTAGGGCCTTCGCTACGACGATCAGAGCATATGAGAATAACGGAAAGGGAGAAACCGGTCATAATCATTATGGAGATGCAATGGAAATACTTTTACCCGATTTAATTATTGTAATACATCAGTATATAAATGTGTTTATTCTGTAGGTATTTTAAATTATACCATTGATTAAAAATCTAATAAACTGAAATTAATGAATTAAATTTTCAAATATACCACCGTCCGCCTCCATGCATGTATCAGCTCGTTTGTCAAGTACACGGTGATTTTTTCTTATGAGTACTGCACAATTAACAATCCGATCGAATAGAGCCTCTCTTGTGTTCACTTTTGTTGCATATTATACTAATGATTTAAATCAAAGGCAGTAATCAAAGAAGTCTGGTGACCTTGGTGGCCAATCCCGCGTTGTGGAACGCGATTGTTAAGATGATCGATCACAACACGACTAAAATGGGCAGGACACCATCCAGCTGAAAGGACATGTTTTGCCTAATATACAATGGAACATCGTCCAGCAGATCTGTCAAATTATTTTCTAAAAATTCTACATACCTAGCTCCAGTAAGACGACCATCTAGCATAACTGAGCCAAGTGATTGATTTACTAATAATATTTCGCCCCCTCTCCCGTAAAAATCTTCGACTTCTGGGCTAATCCTCGGGATTAGAATGAAGGTAGAGATATTATTATTATTATTTATTATTATTATTAATCATACGACACCACATGTTAATACTGAATCGATGCTGAAAGTTACCTTCCACCATGGTGTGCGGATTTCTATCTGACCAACGATGTTCATTGTGACAGTTATTTACTCCATCACGAGTGAATTGAGCCTCATCAGTCAACAAAATGTATTTGTAAAGCCGTGTCCACATTATGCCGAATGGTGTCGATCGACAATGTCGATCGGCAAACCTAGAGTTTCGACTCGTCCACATTGTATTTATGTACTTAGTATGTGTAGACGTGTTGACCGATATACATCGCCGCGCCATTTAAGTAAAACTCTAGTTGACTCTCTTTGACATAGTTTTTTAATTTAGATATAAAAATAATGAGTGATGCAGAAGAGTGGCCACTGCTGCAATTATAATTGCAGTTGTTGGAAACCAACAACAGCGCCGGCGACAATGTTTGCTCTTCACTCCAATTCATCATGAGACAATAAAAAAATAGTACCTAGGTAATCAGAAAAAAATAAACACACTGCACAACAGACAAAATTAATCAAAATGACTACGTTTGTAGATACCTAGTACATATGTAAATGTTCGTGTTTACATCGGCTGGCACTTAAAATGTTGAACAACATGCTTCAACACGTCTACACTATTCATGTCGAATAGATTTTCTTTGATCCGTACCGACTTGGTTCGGGTTGCGTTCGACTTGACCCGACATGATTCAACAATGCCGGGCGACACGTCTAGATTGTACCGACATTGTCGATCGACCGCGTCGATCGACACCATTCGGCATAATGTGGACACGGCTTAAAGTGTATGGTGTGCGTTTATACAATTACAAAAATGCAACCGCGAATCATTGTCACCGTCCTGAAGATTCTGGACGCGCTGAATATGGAAAGGTTTTAAACCATATTTGTGAATGACTTCCCATGCCGTAGTTTGATTAATTTGGAGACGGGTTGCAATGCGCCTTGTACTTATACTCGAGCTACTTTCTACCATATTTAAAATTTTTTCTTCCACTGCTAGACCACGACCAGCTTGCCTCTCAGATGTAATTCTCACACTGGGAAACATTCCAGTTTCACGTGCATTGTTGCAGACTGTCTGGAATATTGCTATCTGGCACTCTTCTTTTCGGGAAATGTGGTAGACATTATGAAATTATGTGTGTACAATACCGACTAAACGAACGCACATGTAACGCGTATGTAAAAATAAATGCGACAGTTATAAAATAAGCGTTTAAATCACAAATGCTAAAATAAATGTGACAATTAGTAATCACTAATATGAGTTTCATTTAGAATTTATGATCTACTGAAAATAAAATATAAAATAATAGTAACAGTTTTGGCAAAAATAGCAATAAAATATTTTCATTGCTATCTCAGTAACCGTTGATATTCGACTTTATTATATTAGGTTTTGTTGTTCACTTTGGCCCCCTGAACAACCTTTTCGAATATTGGGAGCTCCCCCTCAAACACCCTGTATAAGCTACAAACTCAACGATCATTGGGTTTTTATATTATAAATGTTTCTAATAATTATTAATTTCTGAGTAAGAAAATAATGTAATTGGGAATAAAATAAAATGTGATATTATTTACGAGAACTTGCTATTTGCTTGCTGAAGTTTTTTTTAAATGATAATATTTGATTTCCTAAAGATGAAAAAACAAAGGATTTTTGGATAACTGCATTAAATTTAAGAAAAGAGGATATTTATTAAAATTCTAATGTGTGCCACATTTTAAAGAACAAAATATATTTACTTGTTACTATTCAAATTTAATTAAGCTAATTCCATCTGGGTCACTGACTTTCATGTTTTATATGTTCTTAATTTATAATAAAAATGTTTAATCAGTACCTACTGTTTTCTTAATTATAATTTTCTAAACTTAAAATATACTACATATGAGATGAGATCAGATTTTCATGATGATAAAGCGCTGAGTACATGTTAGAAATAATATGCATGGACCAATAAGATCCAATAAGATGGACCTAATCATTATGAATTGCTTAGTTGGTTTGTATAGTCTATGAGGGAGCAGTACATTTTAATGCGGAAAAAGCTTTATCATGAAATATGTGGTATATAATGGTAATTTTTTGACGCACCCTCAGTAAACCTTATATTTGATGCTGGAAATTTAATCGATGAATTTAATAATCAACTATATATAAAATAGAAAGTAAGTATAATCAATATTATTGATATCATTTCACCTATTTATTTGTATATATTTTTAAATATGATTTTTTTTTCACAATATAGCGACAGAGAGAAAGGCTTTATCTTGTACCTCACTAATATTTTCACTAATATGACATTTTTGTGTCGATTGCATGATCATGATTATAGATCAAATATGCTTCGTAACATATCTGTACCATTTAAATGTCATATTTTACGATATTTCCTGAACCATAAGGTTGACTATTCTAAGTTATATTTGTAATTTATTTGAGGCGTGTTCATATTTGTTTTGATATTTTATTGGGGTTTTCGCCTCATCTTGAAACTATTCTATTCTAACAGTAGGTTGAAAAAGTTAATGTATAGTGGTAATTTCAATTATTTTAATCTTGTTTAATAAAGCTAATAAAATGATTTAACTTCAACATCTGGAAGTGTAAAAAAATAAGGTTGGTTTGGTCTAAATTAAATATGTCTTATCTATCGTAATGCAATTTTCTTTCTACTCTATAAGTCACCACCTTGTTATACAAATTTTCCCATTATACTTTGATCAAAATATTTCGTCCTTTTACAGGCAGGTCTCGTCAGATGGGGGCCTAGTACCTATATACCTACATATATAAATGGTAGTTCTATAACGTTTTTTATGAAACAAAAAGGCTTCTGTTACTTATTTACTCTATAATCATTTTATAACAATTTCTCTAGAGCTTTTTCTCTTAAATTCGATACCAGCTTCCATACTTGTAATTTGTTGTTTGCAGCAGAATTGTGAATTAACAACCCCTTACGCAATAGTTCTATAATTAAACTATAAGCAACGGAATAATTTTATAAGAGTGTCGTAGGAGATGGTATGGTCTATAAGGCACTATTTTGTAAAATTGTGTCATTGTACACACTTATAGGGCTACATTTGCAGTTATCGTATAAATGCTCTATGAATTATGCTTTAAGAAAGTTCTTCGAACAAATTTAAAAAACAATTCAGTTTCTGAAGGTAAAATAGTCTCATGAGCCACACGAATGCAAGAATTCAGTGTTCTAGATACAATTATAAAACTTCTATTACTCTAAATTTATAGAACTCCTTTACTAGATGGGTTACCAACCCTTCCAACCTCTTTGGACCCACCCTAGTCACTACATACAGTTTTTAGCCACAATATTCCTTTCCCATTAAAATTAACTTTTCAAAATCTCATTTAACTTTAACTTGAGAAGCCTTTCTGGCTATTAAAGACTATTTACTCCACCTCCATGCAAGTGTTAACAAAGTTATTCGCTCCTTCAGTGCGAACGTTGTTAGTTACCCAACCTGCCCTCGGTTGTCCCGCAAAGTTCCAACTTATCAAATAATGCGCCGCTGTCCCATTGACCCACTTTCGAAATGTTAGAGATCACGGGGTTACATCCACCACCCAGAACGTTGCACTCGTTTCGGCTACCAGCGCGAATTGCACTCCAAATTATGATTTCAATTGCTGCCGCCGGTTTCTGGTGCCGCCAAAAAATACGCCGCTTTAGTTAAACGAATTATGAATCGCCGCCTTTTTTTGTTACGGCTAGAATGAGGATTTATTGCGTACATGCTGGATTTTATGGTTTCATAAAAACGTGAAATGAACATTTTCTAGTAGTTTAACAAATCAAAAAATATTTTATTGCTCGTTTATTCCCTTTTTCTTTCACGAATAATAGTAGCGCTTTTCCAGTGAATATAAAAATCTCTTTTGACTACAGAAATTAACAATTTTTTTGTTTAAAGTAATACCCGAGAATAGCTGGTTGCTATTCTCGTGTAATGGGTACTCTCATCAAAAATTAAATAGATGAAAATGAAAAGAAAAAATGTATAAATTTGGAAAACAGAAATATAATTATTTATATTTAGTTCCTGGACTAATTGATTTTGATAGATGAACAGCTACGGGGTATATTGAAAAAAAGGTAGCATAAATTCAGTGGCTGATTAAATTTTAGGAGTTTCCTAAACAAATAATGAAACGTAAAGCTAAACTTTATAGAATTAAAATGTTACCGCACACGTGATCGGTATTTCCTGTACCCCCTCCTCGTCTATCATTTGGGTACGCGTTGGTACACAATACGATACTCAGTGTCTCGGTTTGTCGTACGCCGTACATTATACAGTGTGTCAAACAATTCGTAGTGGACCTAATTTATTTAATAATGTCGAGACATCGCTGTTCTGTGGATGGGTGTTTTACTGTATATGATGGTGTGCTACCATTTTTCCGGTACCCAAAGAGGTAAACACAATATAATAATAAATTACAAAAAATACATTACGACTCAGATTTTTCTTCTCTAAAAAGGAAAATTTCCCGCAAATATTTTTATAAGAACTTTCTTGCAGAAATAATGCTTGGAAACAAGCTTTAGGCTTTACAGGAACACATAGATATGCCGATGTTTCAGTAGATCAATGTTACAAACTAATAAACAAGCTTTACAGATTCTAAACGAAATCGCATACACAAATCTGCACACAAATATAAAATTTATAGGTGAGTTAACAAAATAGGAATCTGTATGACATTTTATAGGAAGCTATATATAAGTATATTATATATTATTACGCATAAACATTAAAGTGAAAACAAAATAACCTTTGAATAAAACATCGGTATGTGTTCTGATTTGACGAGTCAGGAAGTTTTATTGTGGAAATTAAAAGCATTTTAGAGAAAAATCATTTGGGGGTTTAACTGTACTATCTAGAGATATTCTGGATTCCATAATGAAGGATGTTTTTGTCGACATGTTTAATAAATTAGCATGTCAGGAGTCATTTGGCAAACAATTGTGATTTTTAAAAAATAATATATCGCCCGTGTAATAACTCTTTTTGTGTATTTTATAGGTAGGTATTTCATTATATACAAGAGACCGCATTTATTTTATTTATTTTTAAAAATTCATCAATCAAGACTTAAATTGTAATAAAAGATGTAGCGTTATTGCAAAACTTAATATTCTCAACAATTTATAAAAAATATATATTATAAAGTTACTAGTAGTTAGTTTACTATGTTCTAAGGGGAAGAAATTCTGTTTGTTTTTTATTTTTCAAAAATTCACTCCTACAATATTTTTCGAGACTTGATACACATATGTAATTATTGCAATGGAAATAAAATTGTTCAACCAATTTTTATTAATGGGTAGGTATCCAGTTTTTTATAAAATGAGATAATAGGACAATTAGGCGTTATTTCTCACGTCATATTTGTTACAGTTACAAAAACTTATTTATTTTTAATTTTATTAATATTAATATCGGAGACAATCGATATGATTGTCAGTTTACCCTCGTAATGCCAGGAACAATATTCATTACAAAATCGCCCTTGTATACGTTTGGAGGCATCGCCTTGGCCTCACTTTTTCAAAGGCGCCGCGCTGGGTGCAGTAACTTATATTTTAATTCTGTAAACTTTCGTAAAGCTTAGAATCGTGGTGCAGCCGACTTTTTGAGAGTGTTAAACACGTCAATGTTATTAGCTTCATTTCTCAGTGATATTTCATATCGCTCTTCCGGAAATATATTCTCTGCGACGGAAATCTGTGCGATGTGAACTTTTAGTATGGTAGGAAGAGGCATTTCTTATGTTAATAATTGATCTCAAATTACTGTAGATTGTTGGTTATTTATTGCCTATCCTTAGTACCAGTTCTATGTAAAATTCATATTTATGTAACTTTCCATTTCTTTTGCGTTTATACCCGAAGTTTTGGGGTAATTTTCATGTATAAATTTTTCCAACTTATTGTATCATTAACTCGTACTGTTCTTCAATCTGCATTCTAATGAGGATGTGAAATTAATAATCAATAAGTAGTACTCATTATATGAGTATGAGGTATGCTTCTGGAAAAATTTGAAGTATATTGGCTTTGAAGAAATCTTCTAAAACTATTTACTTCATTTCTGTGGAATAGTTTTCATTACATTACTTACGACGGATTTAGATCTAGTCAATATACAATTACTTTCGGAGTACCTCAGGGTTAAAATCTGGGTCCACTCTAATTTTAAGTTTTCACTAATGATGTCCCAAATTATATTGATTGTTGTAAACTGGTTTATGCTGATGATTTAAAAAAAAATTAAAACAGAGTAGAGAAAGAATGTTTTCTTAAGTAATATATTTTTCATTAGATATTGGTCAATTGCCGGAACATTGGAAAGTTGCTTGTATCAAACCTTTACCAAAAAAGAAAAATCTTAAACAATTTAAAGATCTCCGTCCGATCATTATGCTATCTGTACCTCTCAAGATTGGAATCTGCTATTTTTGAACATATGTTTGAGTATTGTGTTAACAATTCAATAATTCCTATAAATCAATCAGGTTTTCAGAAGGGGGTTCTTCAACATTATTGGCTAGTGTAACTGATGTCATTTTGTTTGTTATTGACAATTTGCAGATTTCGTCCCTCATTTTACTAGACATGACTAAGGCATTTGACTCAACTGACATCAATTGCCTCATTGCTAACATTCATTATTACAGTGTTTCTATTAATATAATGTGCTGGTATTGCAATTATTTACATGGTATAGAACAATATACTAAGTTAAATACAGTTTACTCGATACTTACTTCACTTTATAGACATTTTTACAGCAGTCAAGATATTAGTAAAAAAAGATGGAACTAACTGGATATATAAGATGTTGAATATATGCATCTTAAACTTCAATGCATCTTCTGAAATTGCTCAAACACCTCTGTTGTACTTGAAACAACATGTGATCATTTCTGACAAAACCTTCGGACTCCCTCTATATAAAAAATTTCCTTTGATATTTTTTAAGCTATTTTTATAAGTTTATATCCTGAATTCCACACTACACAAGCATACTATAGTTTAATGCTAACAAATGAATAATAAAGTGCTTTAATAGTGTTTACTGCGAATTATTTAGAATTAAGAATAATAAATTCGAGAGATTTGTAGGCTCACATAGTAGGTAATGGCTTTAATGTAACGAACTAAAGTTATAATCAAATGCAACACTTAAATCTTTAAATTCCTTACATTTTGTTAAAAATAATGTAACCGTTTTGTATGGATGTTGAATAGTGATTAAAAATACTTATCGATGTTAAATGGTAAGAAGTTACTTTTACGTCATTGGTTAATTTTTGTTAAATCAGACTGCAATTTCAAGCAACATTTTCCATACACGTGAACAGTTATTTTAGATCATCAGCATACATCAGTGTATTGCTAGTAATATTCATGTTTTTGTCATTTATAAATAAATTAATTAAAAGAAACCTAAGAAGAGAGAAGGAAGACTGGAAAAACGAGTAAAATTTGCTTCATGCAATAGAAAAATAAGTTTTCTAGGAGTAAACCGTAGTGGGGTCAAATATGGTTTTGATAGATCACTATGACATCGACATACCCAGTATGGTAATACTTCTTACACAAGAGAAATAGATTATTTATCTAGATTTTTTTTTATAAAAAAAAATAACACAGTTGTACATTTAAGTAACTGATCTTCTTTAAGAAGAATCTTTGGACTTATGTCTACATGAAGAAACATGTTTGTGACATAGAACACCCTGTAGAAATATTGCTCCCTGTATATGTATACAAGGTGATTCACAAGTGATGACCAAAAATTAAATCTTACATTCTGTAGTGAATTTATATAAAGTTTGTATGTAGGACGCTTCGTTAAAACGATACAGTGTTCAATTTACAAAATTATTTTTGATATTTTCAAATATTATAACTAGTGAGTGGAATAATTTAAAATAAGGCACATGGATTTATGCAAATTGTCCAAAATCTGTAAACCTTTCCTAAAATTTAAATACTCCAGCGGCGGAGATACAGGGTATAGGTGGCATATTTTTCTAAATAAAATAGTGCGACTGCTTATTGTAACAATTATGATTGTGATATTTTCGAATTTGTCTTGTACAAACTGCTGCTCCTTCAAGTTTTACTCAGCTAGTAGCAAAACCAGTTTTCTAGTACCTAAATCTTAAAAAGAATAGATAAGGAAAAGTTTGCAAGAAAACGGACAGTTAATAGAAGCAAATATAAATGAGGAATAGATAAATATCGAAAACATTATGCAGGCAGCAAGCGAAAAAGTAATACCAAAAAAAGAGTAAGCAGAAGAATATACAAAACAATTTTAAGCCCGACAGCGCTATATGGAAGTAAAACCCTGGACCCTCAGTATAAAGAAGTCAAGAGAAAACCTGTTAAGGTGGGAAAGGAAGATCTTAAGAAGAAAACCTAGGGGAAAAGAAGACGGAGAAAGGTTGTCTATTGAAATAATGAGGAAATATACGGAGTGTACCAGACACCAAATACAGAGAAAGTTGTAAAATCCAAAAGAGTGCAGTGGTTAGGGCATCTAGAACGAATGGGAAATGAAAGGACAGTTAAAAAAATTGTAGAGAGGAAACCTAACTATAATAAGAAAAGAGGGAGACTGAGAGTGCGATGGAGAGCGGCAGTGGCAATAGACCTTAGAGAAAAAAATGTAACGGATTGGAAAAAAGACGAGAAACAGAACAGTGTAGAAAAATAACGCAGCTCTATGCTTAAATGGACTGTAAATAGCTTTATATAAGTACAAAAATTTTAACCACGTGATCAAGGAGACCTAAAAGACAATACAAAATTATTCCAGAATTTTAGCTCGATATTTAAAAAATGGGTCAAAATCCTTTCTTCCTACGGTTGTCGGTGCCTATGATAAGCATCGACTAAGATGGCTTAGATCCATAGATAAAATTTACATCTGCCAACAATATCAACTACCATGCGGTCGTCTTTTTGCAGCGTTTCTAACTGCAGAAACGACAAAAATTAACATTCTTATTAGTAATAATACCTGATAGATAGGTAACAGTTAATCCATTTAGCTCCAGTATTTTGCACTCGTTTTCCATTATTTCTTTACAAACTGATGGTAAAACTACATTTTCACTACCGATGAAATACATTTCTCGTAGGTACAGTTAGATAAAATGCCTATTTATTATAACACACTCGAACGAAAGGAATGCGTAATAGCACTGAAAATATAGCTACATATATTCTGTGGTAATAGGCAATAGAAAACTTTTAATGCACCCGCGGCAGTTTTGTCCCTTAACCTAGAAAACAAATCGGCGAACTATATTGTGGGAAAATATCTGTAGCCAACACATATTCCTTTATTTAATGACTATAAAACGTTTATAATTAAAATAAGGCACTAAAAACTAAAGAAGAACACAAAACTACAACGTAAACGCAGGAATTGAGTTATGACATGACAGCGAATTTTACCTGTAATTATTGGTTGCCCGCTCTGAATTTTTTTTTGCTTTTTAAATAAGTTCGAAATTTGAAGGGCGATTCCGTTAATTCTTAATTTTATCTATCCTGTCTTAAAATATTTGTACTTAGTCATAGCGAACTAAATCATATTTTTTTAAACGTCCTTTTGGCTCGCTTTTTATAAATCACCATCTATATGTACAAAAATATATCTAGTTATGAACTCATTAAATTATTTCATTTAAATAAATACATCTTGACTAAATAATAATTGTTTAATCCAGTATCATATGTTCTTAAACGTCTCTACCTAACTTTAATGTTAGTTTCGCCAATCTCGGTGAAGTTTTTTTATTTTCATATTTAGCATACAATTTTCCGCGTGGAAAATCAATTTTATATATATGTGTAGTTTTTTGTTGTCTTTTTGCCACGTTTAGCAATTACACTGTTGGTGCATCTTGAAAAGGAAATGCCCTAATAATGACTAAAAAGTTCCTTTTACCCGCCAGAGCGATGTAAGAATAATAAACAACAAACGAAAAAGTAAATTAATCGTCTGCCTTAACTTCAGCAATTATTTAATTGTGTTTGTTTTGCGTTCAAAATCCAAAGACAGATCCTTAGAAGTAATAAATTACTTCCAGGAAGGCGTAATTTTCTGTTTATAAACGCCGCTACAGAATGCCCCAACCTGGATTTCAATTATGTTAGCGTGCAGAGATCAATTAATAATATATTCACCTTACGTTCATTTCGAAAACGTGGTAATGTGCTCGCAAATGTAACCATACTAAATTCCTCATACTTTCAATATTGAGGAATAAAGAATGAACAATATGTAGACGTCTACAGGATATCCCTGTTTTTTTGTTCTCAACAATGGGAAAAAACCATGAAAAAATAATAGGGGTCGACACTGCGTTTTTCTGATACATGGCACATATTAGAACGTTATTCCATTTTCTGCAAAATGTGCTCTTGAGGAAACTCACAAAAAAGCTAGCCCGAAAACAACAAGGACATGTTAAAAATCCTTGGCTGGGAAAGTAAAGCTATACTAGACGGCCGAAAATCTAGAGAGTGACTAATGCTATAAACCAGCTCACAATTTATAGCAGTCAACACAAAGAAATGTACATGCAGCCCGTATATATTTCCTATAAAATCGTGTGGCGCATATCTCTAGGATCATACCAGATTACACAGCTTCTCCTGCAGTAAGTACGCATGCGCCGCAGTTTTCTATTGGCTGTGGCGAATTGACGGATCCACCTCTTCCATTTCCAGCGCTATTATGGGCGGGTATGTCGTTCGGGAAGGCAAAATTTCAGGAATATCTTTTCGCTAATTTAATTATGAATGTAATTAATTTTATTAGTGATTTTGTGTTCTTAAAAATGGAGAATAATTCAAGCTCTACAGTGTATTCTCAAAATCGTCCTAATTTAACAAGTGAGGAATATAGGATGATGACTACGAGGAGTTTACCGTGCGAGATCAAAATATGAGTGTAAGTGATGTTGAAATATGTATTTCATTAACAAAAACCTGAGTAGCGTATATGTATAGTGCAAATAAAAAAGTGGTAAAGAAGTACAACTAAAATGAGTTTTCAACAAAAAAAAAATAATTGGATTGCTATATCTTACAACATGAAACTTTGCCTACAATATCAACAAGGGTACTTTTGCAAATTATGCGTGATATATGAATTATAGCAGGTGAATATCTTATAAATGAAACCGAAAAGAGTATACAGACAGAAAAAGACGAAATAGTGATATGGCGAAGAAACTATTTAAAATAAATATTAAAAGATCGAAAATTATATTAAATTTTGACGAAACATGGATGCATGAAGGTCATACGGAAGGCAGTACGATATGATATAATAAATGTTAATGTGTGACCGTTATAGTCACAGTAACCAATAGTAAATAGTGTGTATGTATCCATTTGTACTTTTGAATGCGGAATTCGCAAATATTTGTGTGATTTATTTAAAGGTGGAAAATATAACAAATTTTGTCATTTATAACATTTACTATCATTTTCAACATGAAACTGCTATGGTAGATTGCCAGAAGCTTAAAACAAATTTATTAACACCACATAATAATGAAAGTAGCAATAATATTTGTAGTAGTTCTGACAGAGCGATATGTCTCTCGAAACGTCAAGAGTTCTAAACCGACGACGTGGCAACCAGCCCGGAAATCACCTGACCATTAACGACAGCCACGGAAGCCTACAAACTAAAAATATTTGTAGTATTTTCCTGTTTCCCAAATTTGTCAAAAGTTGCAAAATTCGTGCAAAAATCCGTGAATTTTGCGTCCATGAAGACAAGCCTTAAGTGTGATATCCGGGGAGTGTTGCGCATCAGGTAGATGTAAGTACGTGGTGGTGGGCAATCGCCGTCCAATAGAACGGCATTCTAATTTGTAGAGAAGATGGCACAAGGGGCACATTTAAAATAAATTGTTAATGTGCTAGATTCAGTCGACGTCAACTTATTTTTAATAATTTTGTGTGCTTTGAACTATTCTCAAGTGGCACGCTTAGGTAATCTTGCCACCCTCACCGACCTTGGATAATTGATAATACAAGATAAAAACCTTAAACTTGATCATTTGTATTATCTAACGCCTCAGAATTGGTAACAACTGTAACAACAAAATATTTTGGTCATTTTTGTATATTTTTTATATCTGATCGCCTTCAAATTTAGTACGCCTATGAAATGTTGCTCCTCGCACACTTCGCCCGTCGTGCTTGTCTACAAGCTAGAGATTAGTCACTCTCTAGATTTTCGGCCGCTGGCTATATAAAAGTTCACAGTAACTGGCAAAAATGATTCTATAATTAATTAAATATGATGAATGAATAAATCTTTTTTAAGTTATTATATAAGAACTCATTAGCAATTGTTATTTTAAATGGTTTTTTCTTCTTTACTACATTCAAGAAGCTCGAAACCGGTATATGTCTGGTGAGCCGTTGACGAATGACTTTGGCTGTTTGCTATAGGTTTTTCAGGTGTAATTCAATGCTTGACAAGACACTAATCCGTAGAGTAGTTGTTTTCCGGATTTCCGTTTTGCAAATATCGTTATCGCCGAAACGCGATAGAGGTAAAGAATTTTCCATTGTGGCTACATCATGGTAGGACACTTCGTTGCTCTGTGGCCTCATAGGGGCAGTATGAAGTAGTTAATGGCCACTAGATGTAGCTTTGCTACATACGACGTCAATCATTTACAGTTACTAAATAATATTTTTTGCTTTCAAAGGAATGCACTAACTACATTGAACAAATACCAAAATTAAATTCTTTCTTAAATGTACCTTTTAATAAAATTAACAGATAAGATCATAATCTAGATAAATTAAAAGATACTTTTTAAATAAACCAATTTACATTCTTTATTATTCCACCAAAAAATATTTTGTTGGTGTTTTCTATGTTTTGGCACTGTATCAATTACAACTTCTAAACAAGCAAAAAGTTATTTTTGTTTCTCACATAAATCTTCCGAATAACTTTCCCCAGGAGAAGAATTTCATCAAAAATGTAAAAAATGGTACTATAAATTAAATAAGTTCTAATGACTTCACATCTGTTTATTTTCATCCGAGTAGAGAATGTCTCCTATTAAATATTTCAGTACTAGAAGATACTTTTTTTGCCAAGTAATATTACGTTCAAAATGTCTCGGTGAAAATTTGGTACATAAATTTGATAGCGTAACATTTATTTGTTGTGTTCAAAATGGGTATGTATACCAAGTTTTAAAAAAACAATTTTTTTTTTTAAATCAATAGGTTCTGTACAACGAAACAAAATTTAAAATACATATGCACAATCTTTTCTGTAATAAATAGTTGTCTAAATATCAACTTCTAGCAATGAGGAGCAAATAAAATCGTGTAGAGTCAATATAAAACTGTCAACTATTTACACTGAAATGGATGTTAATATTACCCAACTCAAACTTGAAAAAATTACAAACTGACATATACATGTTTTGAAGTTAAAAGTGACGTTTAAACAAGGGTTAAACAGCCTTTTTTTGTTGTGAAACTTTTAATATAAAATAAAATCGTTTCAAGCCAGCGTGGTCTCGTTTTCAAATTGTGTAGAAAATAATAAAATGTATCTAATGAAAATTACCTAATAATAGGTATAAAAATACGATCACAGACCAACAATTTTAATTTTGTTTTAAGAACATTTAGCTCTTCATAAAAACAAAGTAGAATAATAATAAAAGAAGTTTTTGTTGATCTGGTAACAGACCAAATTAATAAAAGAAGAAAAACAATTTTCCACGTACTGCCAACTTTTCGGCCTACATTAAAGCCATCTTCAGGGCTCGTAAATAACAATGGTGCAACTTACATTTATACAGTGCAGCGATAAAGTCTTGCCAACTCTCAAAATAAAAATCGACCTCCACATCCTATCAGACATCAAGAGGAGGGGCAACACTTTCAAACAATTACGTGTTGTTGTCCTTTAATCCCGTTTTGTTAAATATGGATCTAGAGATGCTAGAAAATACCTGAAATATTCGTTTGGTCTATAAAAGAGGAATAAACGGCCGAGTCAGTCAGTATTGAATTACAGTCTTGAATTGGAGTGTTTAGTTGGCAATTTCCTGGAGTTTCAAAGTGAAATAGTGAAGTTAATAAAGATAAGTGATTAATTAACGGATTGTTTTCCTAGTAAAAGAGAAATGCGGATTGGGAAATCCGTGACAATTTGGTGTCAGAAGTGGGATAAGCTCATTCCACTCTTCCTGTTAGCTTACCGCTCAGCTGTCCATGAAACTACGAGGAAGACTCCCGCAAGGATCATCTTTGGAAGAGAGCTTTGCCTTCCAGCAGATTTGGGATTTGGTCGTCCTGCGGAACAACCCACAGAGCCAGACACATACCCATAAGCTAGAACGAAGACTAGCAGCCGTACACGACCAAGTCAGATCTCGAATGCGACTAGAGAGCGATCGTATGAAGACTCGATGCGACGTCCGGGCCAATACAGACGGATTCCAACAAGGTGACCTGGTGTGGCTGTACAACCCCACGTGGAAAAAAGGAAAATCGCCTAAACTACAGAACCGTTGGGAGGGCTTCTATACCGTCATTAAAAGGATCAATGACTTCGTCTACCGGACACAGAGGACTCCCAGGAGTAAGATGAAGGTCGTCCAGGTGTATGAAGGTGTATCCGATCGGTCCTAAGGAGGGGGCAGTGTTACGGAATTTGCCCCACTCGCAGCCAATTTGACGATTGTGGTATCGCGAAATGCTAGATTGCCCCGATCGCCTCTACGCGATTCTGGTGACTGGAAAAATGGGGAATAGACAAGAAGCGTTCGAGTCGTTCGAGAAAATGGATCTAGAGATGTTAGAAAATTTCTGGAATATTTGTTTAGTCTATAAAAGAATAAACGGCCGAGTCAGTCAGTAATGAATTACAGTCTTGAATTGGAGTGTTTAGTTCGAAATTTCCTGGAGTTTCAAAGTGAAATAGTGTAGTTGAGTTGTAATTAGTGTTCAGTAGTGTACAGAATAGTTAATAAGGATAAGTGACTAATTAACGGATTGTTTTTCTGGTAAAAGAAAAAGACGGATTGGGAAATCCGTGACAATACTTTAAATATGACCTACTGACCTCTGTGGGCATTGAACACACGTTTTTGAAACTGAAATGGATTATTAACGATAAATGCCACAGCCTAACATCTAAACATTTACAGCAGTTGCTGGTTATTCAATTCTATTTCAGTATTACAAGTGAATAGTTATGTAGAGTGTTTTGTAAACTAATTAACTTAATGTGAATAATGTTAGATATTATAAATTACCAGTACAAGGTAAGGTGTTGATTTTAACTTCTCGTAGGTATCTATTTGCACCTCGGTGCGCCCCTGATAATGACGTCATCTGCGAACGAGGTGCGGGCTTTAGACATGATATTGTCTTTGTATTGTTATATTATCAAATTTACTTTGTTCATGGAAACTTTATACTACTAGTAATATTACTGAATTACACTATTGTGAATATTGCTAATATCGGCACAATTGAGTGATACTTGCGGATGAATGGCAACTATTACTTCTGACAGCGTAATTAATAAACTCAGTTGGGATGTTCATTACTCCACACATCGTTTAGTTGGATCAATCCCAGTAAATTGGTTTGTTGGCAATATCTCCTTACGCCAAGTAGAATTATATGTAATATGTGGGACTTCGTCGGGTTCATTTCTAATTCAAATAGATTCATTGTTAAGGAAATTAATAACGTTCAGCTATGTCTATTTAATGGGTATATGCCATGAAATAGTTTTATTTATAGTTTCCTATAGGTATATCGACAGACGCAAAATATCATAGAGCTTGATTGCGGATTTGTTTACAGTTGATTTAAGCTGCTCACGATGCATTTTTTCAATAAATGATGCTTGATGGCACAGTAGGTACTTTAAAACGTAAAGCAAGTATATTTTTAAAATAAAAACTTGGCGTTGCCTTAATTTCATTTAGCATCTATTTGTACATGGTGTTTTTCTGAAATAAATGCAATCCTTTAAAGGTGTTCTAAATAACACAAAAATTAATAATTTTTCCTAAGGGCGTTAAGTAATCTAATTTTGGTCATAATAACATTTACGTTATTTCAAGTAACTCGTAAGAAATAATGGCGATGTTATTTCTAACACGTTATGCAGAATTTTAACAGACTTTCTTAAACACTTTACACTTAATTCGCGGTTTTATAAATGCACATCGAAAGTAAAATTTAAATCAAAACATCCAACAAAGAAAGATAAAAAAAATTAAGTAATTTGATTTGCTTGATGAAGAATTCAAAAAAATTTATATTTAAATTTAGTAAAGGTGCAATACGGCAATTTGCTGAGGAACAGGTCAGTAGCTTTCTGCAAGTTCCTTGAATGCCATTATGCAGATAACAGGCATGTGTTTTCCCTGCTCGTAATAATAAATGATTGTTGACAATTCGATTATTGTTTTTTTAATTTTAATATGATACGAATATCAGAATTAATTTAATTATGATAAAACTAAAGCTGCTTAAACTAAACTGTTCTTGACGCAGCTTACTCAGATTTTGTGTGGCTCCTTGTTTGCTGAGTTTGTAGCAAATGTTCGGTAACAGCATTGGTTCCCTGCGCGTAATACAGTTAACAACTGATTTTTGACAGTCGTACATTAAAGTTATCAGTACATGTCTGGTAACTACCTTATGTTAAATAATAATGTTGCAAATACTAGAACCAATCCACCTAACAAAAAATAAAATTAGAAAGTCGTAATTTTATCTTTGGCTCTGCCGGAATACTTTTTGTCTCTGAGGAACTGCCAAAAATGGTCTTAATTCGTTAATAAATTGCCATATTGCTTGTACTAAATCTAAATAATTTTTTAATTTTTCACCAGCCAAATCAATTAATGATAATAATTTAAGAACTGAACAATAGCTTAGCAAATCTCAGGAACGTTATTTCATGCTAACTGTGAATACTCAAATGTACCGATGTAAAACGAAAATATAACGACAGAAAACGGTATAACCAACAAATTTTTAAGTTCAGAAATCTTTGAAAAACGTATTTTTTTAAAATTTAACTGTAGATGTAGATACTGTTATAACATAAATTTACATAGATCTGCATATAAGATTGTTCACTTTTGTTTATAAGTATGTGAATATAATTGTTGAAATGTGAGGTTTGAATGGCAAATTAATGTATGTCTTGCAAACGCTTTTTACAAGTTATCATTTTATTCGAGGAAAATTTAAAAAGTAACAATGAATAAACATAACATCAACATTTTTATTTTTTGATATTACTTTTGTTCTTTCTACATGTTATAATTTTTGAGATTTCCTAAAAACAACACAAATTTAATAACTTTACGTCGAGAAATTCGTCGACCTCAAACGCACCGTTTTCCAGTTATAGATCTTAAAATGTGTAAACTTCAAAAGTAGTTTTTGCGACGTAACTTCTTTTTGGAAAAATGAATAAAAAAGGAATACATAATAGCATTTTCAGGGACTAGTCAGCTTTAGAAAAACCATAAATAATCGGGATATAATTTCAATTGAGAGAGCAAAAGAGTGTATTCTATTTTCTGCTAAAAAGAAAAAATTAAAAGTACAGCCAATTTAGGTCGGTCAGTGGTTGCGCAATTTAAGGCGTCAGTACTTGAATCGAGGTGACTAGATCGGTGTGGGTTCGCGCCCGGCTGCCGGTATATAAGCTATATTCGTAGAGAGGATTGGCACCCTCTCTGCGGATATAGTGGAGTAGGAGAATGTGAGAGATTGATACCGGTTGATATTTCACTACCCTCCTAATTAATGAGGTTTTCCAGATTTCCCTCATTCCTGCACTGAATAGTGGTTAGGGCCCACCGTAAGTCGTTCCTGGGCGCAAATGCGGCCTGCTTAATAATAATATGCCGCTTCCTCTCCCGACTTCTGGGCTAATCCCTGTGATTAGAAAGAGGGGTAGAGACATTATTATATTATTTCACAAGACATAGAAAGGATTTTTGGAAAGGAAATTAGAAATTTTTTATCTCTTGTGTCCCATCTGTTTTATGTAATATTTTCTAGTAAATTTACAAAATGCAGAGGGTTTAGTATTCTAGTAATACTTATACCACAGTTCCAAAATAGTACAAAATGACTAATCTACAGTAGTTAGATGAGTAAGGTGAGAGCTGCAGGGAACAAGATTCCATAAACATACTCAAAGGGGGTTCAAAGACCACAAAAATAAAATATTAAAGTTCTATATTCACTCAACGTCAACTTACTATTGATAATTTTGTGTTCATTGAATCGTTCTCAAGTGAAGTTTTTAGTCATTGCTTTATGTACTAACAACACTCAAAGTTTGGAACATACTTTACGGGACACTGTGTATTCCTCTGAAGGAACTCATTTATTTCATAAATACCCTGTATAGGGCTTGTGAAGACATTAGCATACTCGCTAGGTCATAACTTTGAAATTCCAACTTTCATTTTTCGTTTTCCTTCGTCAACTGTTTCTTGTTCCAGAAAAATATATATTATAAAGAGATACTTCCGAGTTTATAAAATGGAAAACACGACCCGAACTTTGAAAAAAGTAAATTTAATATAGATTTTAATCGAATACAAACCATACATCATCCAAGAAAAATAATATAGAATCACTTTAAAAAAAACTGTTTTACATTCTCGGATGTAATTGTACTCTCCAGAGATTTATAGACTTCCTTAGAAAAATTATGTTTTAAACTCCAAACCGTTTTTATTCATTAAAATAAAACGCAGGGTATTCTCAAATGTCTAAATTTATTCTGGAACCTTTGAATTATTTTCTTATCATTTCGTCGCACTACGGTATAATTTTGAGAGCAGAATATGGGGGGGAGGGGGGTTTAATAAGTTCTTTAACATAAATTTTCTTGTTCGTTCTCTAATGTTCTTTCCCTTCACATTATTCATATTTATGGGCGAAGAAAAACGTAATTTGAATTCAACATGTTGATATACAGTTAATGCGGTTTAATTAAACGATGCATTTTGGATATCCAGGGTGGTCACTCTTACGACACGTGGTGTTAAATGGAATCAGGAAGCTCAATTTTCAATTGAAAGTATTATCTTTGGGATTTGACAGAAATGACTAATGACGTCATCAATTACATTTTTTCCAGAAACATACCCAAATTTTGTTCGTGTTAAAAAGCTCTCTTTTTTCTAATAAACTTTTATTAGAGAAATTTTTCTGTATTACTTCCCGGTTTAAAAGTTGAGTCTTAAAAGAAATACCACCTAAAAATCACATTAGCGAAGGATCAAGTAGTCGTTGGAAAAAAATTGAATATTCGTTGTTCAAAGTACATTAATGTCACAAAATACTGTCATTACTCAGTACGAATGTTAAACGTTTAAGTTTTGTGCTTACAAAATGTTTTTTGATTCAGAAAAAGTTGATATGTTGCTAATTTACGGCGTCACAAAAGAATCCAGAAGGGCTGTAAAGTTATATCAAAGGTATCCAGGCCCAACTTTCGTTTAAGGGTTTAAATCAGTTACAAAAGAAATTGTTCTATAGGAAGGTTCTACATAAGATTATTAGTATATAACCAATTTTCTTTTTCCGCGGAAATGTTTCGTTTTCCGAAAAACTCAAATTTTTCTTATATTGTATTTTAACTGAAAATTGCCTCAAAAATTTCTTTTTTAAATGTCTTTATATTACATGCTGCTCTACAAATGCAAAATTAATAAAATTGCGGCTTTGATTTGATGTAAAAATGTAAACATTTACGGAAAATTTCCACTTTCCTTCGACTTTAGAATAAGGGAAATCTGTTAAAGAAATGATAATTAGATAATTTGATTTGACTACTAATTTGCGCTTTAATGATATATAATTTTATTTGCGGAAATTATTTTTAAGGAAAATATTGAGGAAAATCATTTACATATTCATGTTTTTTGAGTTTTGTGAATAAACGAATGTTAATCAAGTTATAAAAAGTAAGTGGATTTGTAGCATTTTTTTTTAAATTGAGCGCGCCCGGTCGACGTTTCGAAATCCGCGCGCGTCGTCGACCGGGCGCGCTCGCTTCGCTCGCGTATATTAATTATATCCACTTAGATATAATTTCATTTGACTACTAATTTGCGCTTTAATGATATATAATTTTATTTGCGGACATTTTTTTAAAGGAAAATATTGAGGAAAATAATTTACATATTCATGTTTTACGAGTTTTGTGAATAAACGAATGTTATTCAAGTAAGTGGATGTGTAGCATTTTTTTAAAAGCAAGCGCGTCCGGTCGACGTTTCGAAATCCGCGCGCGCATATAAATGTTAAATAAAAAGCATGTGATTTTGTAAGAATTCTGTATGGATTTAAAAGTTAAATTATCTTTTGTGACAATATTGTGGTAGATGTATCAAAATAATGATTTTTATTTTGAAACTATTTATTTGAAAAATCTCCATATTCTAATTTTAGTTCATCCATTGGATCTAGGCTCTTTTTCTTGCAATGGCGTCTCCACAAGTAACAGAGTCGGTCTGCAAATTCGTCTGGTGGAGAAGTTGACCTTTTAAAAAATTTTTTGCAGCCGACCACGACGACTCGATCTGTTAGGTATAAAAAATTCTACCTTCTTTTCGCGCTTATAAAACAGTTTAACTCGCATCGAAATGGAATGAGATATTTGGTAGGTATCTGTAAACAGGCATTTATCATCAGGATCGTAACTATGACCGATTTAAAAAGGTCAAGTCAAGCCTTGGGTATGGCAAAATATTAGAAGATTAAAAATGTTGAGTTTTGTGTTCAGAAATACGTTTAGAATTAAAAAAAATGTCACATTTTTTCACTTTTCTACATTTTTTCCATATAGGTAACGAAAATGACGCATTTCCGCGGGAAAATTTTGTCGTTTCTGTGTTAAGAAAAATGTCTATAATTCACAGCAAAAATAATTTTTTATGTAACTGATTTCCCTTTTTCTAAAGTCCACAAAATTTCCTTTATAATGGAAATAAAGCAATTCCGCGGAAAATTTTGGCGTTTCTGTATTAAGAAAAATGTGTTTAATTCACAGCAAAAATATTTTTTATGTAACTGATTTCCCTTTTTCTAAAGTCCACAAAATTTCCTTTATAATGGAAATGACGCATTTCCGCGGGAAAATTTTAATGTTTCTGTATTCAGAGGGGCCTCTGAATGCTATTTGTTATATATTTTTTTTCATAGCTGATTTCCCTTAAACGAAAGTTGACCTCGTTCTTTCGACGAACGAAAGTCGGTTTGTCAGTAATGGTTTGCCAAATAGACGTAACGAACACTACTGGTCCATTGAAAGTCCCCACATTGTAAATCCCGTCCAAAACCAAGGCCATTTTAAAGTAAATGTATGGTGCGGCATCATACGTAGGCATTTAATTGGCCCTTATTTTTATGAACATAGATAGATAGATAGATAGATAGATCGTTTATTATCCATTTTGGAGCAATACAATGCTATAAGGATTCGTCTATAAAATACATACATACATATAGTATAAGTAAATTACATAACATACATAGTAAAAAACAAACAGTCGTTAAAATCACATCAAAACAAAATACACATCGAGAAAACGTCATTAGGATATAAACACACATATATAATATATAAGATAAGATATAACTAAACGTATATGAACACAAGAAAAAAGAAACAGAACTTTTATAATCACTTGTATCCTAGAAATTCCTCTACAGAGTATGCATTAATTTGAAGAAGATACTTTTTAACTTGACTTTTGAAGTTACGAGTTGGTGAATTTTTATATATGTCTGGTAAATGATTATATAATTTCAGTCCAAGGACATCATGAGCCCTCGAGGTAATATTGAGGTGTCTATAAGGAACACAAAATTTATTTTTGTTTCGAGTGTCATGGGTATGATAAAAACTATTTTTTGTAAATTTTTGTCTATTCTCATGAATGTAAACCAAAATGTAAAATATATATAAACTTGGAACAGTTAAAATGCCATATTTTTTAAAAAAGGGTCTACAGGATTCTATTGCAGAAATACCAGCAATACATCTAATTATGCGTTTTTGAGTAATAAATACATTTTGTGATTTCGATGATTTTCCCCATAAGATAATGCCATATGCTAATTTAGATTGAATTTCAGCATAATAAAACAATAATAGACAAGATATATCTAAAACACTTTTTAGTATTCTAATTTGGAAACATTTGGAGCTCAATATATTAACCAGCGTATCACAATGGGATTTAAACGATAAGGTATCGTCAAATACAATACCTAAACATTTAGTGGTGTCCGTTCTTTCAATTTCAAGATTATCTGACTTTATCTTTATAGTAAAATCACTGCGATTTTGAGCAGTATGGAATATCATACATTTAGTTTAAAAAAATTCAGAAATAGTTAATTTGTTTTACACCAGTCACACAAATTAGTGTTTTCTGCATTAATTTTACTATGAAAAAAATCTTTGTTTGAATTAGAAAAAAGAAAGGTGGTATCATCTGCGTATAGAGTAGTGAATGCCTGGTGCATTAAATTTGGTAGTTCGTTGATATATATAATAAACAAAATCGGTCCCAGGACTGAGCCTTGTGGAACACCAATGTTGTTATTTAAAATAGAGGATGTACAGAAGGACTGTTTAAAGTTATTATTATGAACTATTTTTACCATTTGTTTTCTATCTTTAAGATATGACCGAAACCAATCAAGTGGGTTACCTCTGATACCGTAGGAATATAACTTAGTTAATAGTAGATCATGTTCAACGCAATCAAAAGCGCGACTAAAGTCGCAGAAAATTCCAATAGGGTTACTTCCGGCTTCAATAGCTTCTAAGATTTTCTCATAATACGACAGTACAGCAGTTACAGTAGAATGCCCTGGACGAAAACCGTGTTGACCATCATTTAATACATTATTTATGTCAAGAAATTTTACTAATTGGGACAATATCGCATATTCAAATATTTTAGATATTACGGAGGCACAGAGATAGGACGGTAATTCGCGATATTCTTGGCATCACCACTCTTAAAAATTGGAGACACTAAAGAAGTCTTTAATCTGGATGGAAATAAACCCTCTCGAAATGACTCATTAATTATATGTGTGATCGGTTGAACAATGTGTTCCGAAATTTTTTTAATTAGTATAGCCGACATGTCATCGTGCCCAGCAGAAGTTTTATTCTTTAATTTATATTTTATAATATGCAGAACATCTTCCATACATGGAACAGTGTGAGTTACCTAAATTTCCTACAAGAAAAACTTCCTGCACTTCTGGAGAATGTCTCTATGCAGGTAAGGAGGGAGCAACCTGTGGTCTCAGCTCGACCGAGTTCCACCTCACAATGTCAGAATTGTGCAGCAAGAGTTAGATAACACTTTCCCAGAAAAATAGAATGGGATTAATGAACCTATTCAGTAGTCCGGAAACTCACCAGATCTAACACCCCTAGATTTTTTTATGGAGGGTTTTAAAAAATAAAGTTTACTTTGTTTTATAAAAAATAAGACGCAATTTATTGTATTATCTTGTGTATAATTTGTGGTTTAATACATTGACACTAGTGATATTTATTTAAAAATATAAAACAAAAGATTTTACGTGTTCCAGATTGTAACAACCAGGAAAATCGAGAGAAATACATATATGATATACTTTACATTAATTTAATAAAATTATTTAGTTTTATTTACATAAACAGTTTTATTTTATTATCTATTTTGACATATCAGAAAAAAATAAATTACAGATTAGTTATTTTCTATAGTAAGGATTGATTTTTAATAAAATATTTTTTTTTGCTATTATTTCTTTGTAAAAAGATATTATTATGTATCACAGAGTGGTGATATGAATGCAGGTACCTAAAATTAAATTAAGTATGCAAATTGCAAATTGGATCGGTCAGTGGTCGCGCGGTTTAAGGCGTTAGTACTTGAATCGAGGTGACTAGACGGAGTTGGTTCGAGCCCAGCTGCCGGTAGACCGTATACAAGCTATATTCGTGGAGAGGATTGGCACCCTCTCTGTGGGTATGGTAGGGTGGAATAATGTTAGCTTGGGTCAATGTGAGAGATTGATGCCGGTTGATATTCCCAGCTAACAATTTCTTGTTCTGTAAAAATTGTAAGAACGTTTCCAGAGCAAATTTTATAGAGCAATGTTTGTTCTAAGAACATTTTCAAAACGTTCTTACAACACTTATACCATAAAAATGGGCACCGTTCTATAGAACTTTTTAGTTCTTTAAGCGGTTCTGTAAAGTTTGCAGGAAATAATTATAGAAGTCTTAAAGAATTTTTATAACACAGTTACAAAGCAATCTCATAAAAATTCTATAGCACTTCGCTATACAATTTTGTGTTGCATGGTGTTATATTTAAAGAACTTTAAAATCGTTTAATTGTATCTTTTAAAAACAAAATGTTTCTGTATCGCACATGTTAGAAATAATATGGACGGGCCAATAAGAACCAATAAGATGGGCCTAATCAGCCTGCATAGTAGTACTTACTTACATTATTACGAAGTGCTTAGTTTGTTTGTCCAGGGAGCAGTACATTTTAATGCGGAAAAAGTTTTATCGTGAAATATGTGGTACATAATGGTAATTTTTTGACGCGCCCTCAGTTAACCTTATATTTCCTATGATGCTGGAAATTTAATAAAATTTTTTTTTCTAAATTGATGAATTTAACAACCAACTGTACATAAAATAGTCAGAAAGTATGTATATCCATATTATTGATATCATTTCACCTATTTATATTGTACATATTTTTAATTAAAATTTTTTTTTCCTTCTTCACAATATGGCGACAGAAAGAAAGGCTTCATCTTGTACTTCCAATGGATTCTCACTAATATGACATGATTGCAATGATTATAGAGCAAATATGCTTCGTAAGCAACTACTTAATATTCACAGTGTTGTCATATTTTATTGTGGTAATTTCACTTATTTCAATCTTATTTAATAAATCTATTAAAATTCTTCAACTTCAACATCTAAAAGTGAAAATGTTTAAGGTTTGGAATGGTCTAAATTAAATATGTTACTAAATTTCTATAAGAAAATCAATTTCTCTTAGCAATCAAAATAAATCTTATCTATCGTAATGAAATTTTCTTTCTGCAAGCAGATAATAATTTTTACAAGTCACGACTATGTTATACAAATTTCCCCACTATACTTTGATCAAAATATTTCGTACTATTACAGGCAGGTCTCGTCAGATGGGGCTATGGGAAACCTACATATATAAAAAATGATAGTTCTATAGCGTTTCTTTATGGAACAAAAAGGCTTTTGTTACTTATTTACTCTATAATGATTTTATAACAACTGTATTATTATTCTCTACAACTGCTTTAAAGATCTCTTAAGTTAGATAACAGCTTCCACATTTGTAATTTGTTTTCCGCAGCAGAATTGTAACTTAACAACGCCTTATACAATAGTTCTATAATTAAACTATAAGCGACATGACGGAATAATTTTATAAGAGTGTCACAGGAGATGGTATAATTCTATAAAGCAGTATTTTGCATCGGTTTTGCAGTAATTTGATTCTATAAGCACCGTTGCTGTAAAATTGTGTTATTGTACACACTTATAGGGCTACATTAGCAGTTATCTTATAAGTGCTCTATAAATTATGCTCTAAGAACGTTCTTGCAACAAATTTAAAAACAATTCAGTTTCTGAAGGCAAAATAGTCTCATGTGCCACATTAATGCAACAATTTAGTATTCTAAATACAACTATAAAATATTAACAGAATATAAAACTTCTATTACTCTAAATTTATAGAACTACTTTGCTAGCTGGGGAGGTTTTCCAGGTTTTCCTCATTCCTGCACTGAATAGTGGTTAGGGCCTACCAACGTAAGTCGTTCCTGGGCGCAAATGCGGCCTGCTTAATAATAATATGCCGCCCCCTCTCCCGCACAAGTCTCCGACTTCTGGGCTAATCCCTGTGATTAGAATGAGGGGTAGAGATATTATTATTATTATTATTAATAATTAATTTTACTTATGAAATTCAACGTATTAATAATATATCTTTTTACAAAGAGATAATAAGATTAAAAAAATAATAATCATTCGAAAACGGTTAAAGATATAAATATCACGTCATATTTTTGAAATCACGATAAAAAGAATAATTAAAAAAATAACAATACACAGGGCGTTCTATTAAAAAATATATTATTGCTTTTTGTACCCCCTTCTGCACGTCACTGTGCTTCTATTAACTTAAAGAGGTTCACTTACAGCTACAATTTTTATTCGAAACTTTATTTTGTATCTATAATAATAACGATAATAAAGGGTGTAATAAAAGTATTTAGTTAGATTTTAGACAATTTTTAACAAATTAATAGCATATGTACCTATGTGTATTTTAGTCAGTTTTCAAATACCACTTACTGCTCTATATTTTATGAAGCTGATGTAATCGAAATTAAAGTTTTGAAGTTTGAAGGTTGTTATTTAATACACACGTAGCAGCATCCCACCGAGACTTTACATAACATATACATATAACACAAATATCCTTCGCCAAATATCAACCTTAAAAAATATTACGTAAATGCCAATCGTTAAAGGGCAACGCTAAGTTGATGGAAGACAATTTAAAAACCCGAAACGTCATTTTAGTACTCGCTTAGCATTTATGTGAACACAATGATACACATGTGAACATCAAATCTCAAATGGCATCATTTAATGGCCGTTATGCACGATAAACCTCGAAAAAGGACGCCACAAAATAAAATGATTGCCTAATTTATTTTTAAAGGGAATAAACAGGTGCCTAGATCAGATGTTGGCAAACGCCTATGAGAATATCTAATTTTGTTAGTATTAAAAAAATGTGTATCGCCATAACTCTTGAGCTATCGAGCAAAGCTAGCCAATTTTCTTTTTATATTTGAATGAAAACAACTACTATCTATAAAAACTAGAACAAGAAACTAGAAAATATAGCTTGAAGTCCATCCATTTCCAACCTCCACAGAAGGTAGCCGTTTGAGCTTAAATTTTATTTATATATAAAAATTGTTGGTAAGTATGTAATTGTTTCCGTATATTGCTACTATAGTTATGTAACAATTTTTTAAGAAATGTTTTATAAAAGATGGGTATAATCCTGAAACGTACGTAGTAGTGATGTTTAAACATGATCAAACAACACTCAAACCCTTGATATACTTATTTTTTTGCAAATCATGGGAAATTTTATATCTTAAAAAAGTAAGTTTACTATATATATTTTACTATTCAAATACAATACATTTACCACACCATACTACACTAGTAAGGTAACCTTACTATGTCCCTTCGTAAAATCTTAGTATCTCACCATGAAATATAGTACCTGACAGTCCCTTTTCGCGTCTTTTACATCTCTAACAAATAAATGAACTAGTAGGGGACCCATGTGTGAACCCTGCGAAACTCCAGAAGTTATGTTTATATACAATAAAATAAACTCATGTGCGATTTTTCTTAATAGGCTACAAATGTTCTATTTAATTTGTCTTTACATTTACTAATGAACTATAAACTGTATATTAAAATATGTATGCAAGTTAATGGCGTAATTTCATAATTTAGATCTACTGAACTATTATCTTTATTAGAATTTTAATGCAAAGTTCCTAATGCCGGTATTGAAAAATGAATGAATAACTAGTTTGTATATCCAAAAGCTCGAAGCGAATTCAATTCAAATTGTTTTCGTTGATAATTCCCAATCATTTCAGTATTAAAAACAAAGTTTTCGTTCCAGTAAAAGCCACTGCGTTCAACTGAGAGGAATTATTTTTGTTTCCAATTCTGTGAAAGGTTAAAAGTTAATTTTCATGTCCCAGTCCAGTTCTATTTTAGTTAATAAGTGCTTATTTATGTTATGTATTAATACGTTAAATATGTATTTAATTTTTTATTACTTAGTTCACGTCTATTAAGATTTAGATATCAAAAAAAAACAACAAATAGAAATGCCTATTTATTATTAGGGACAGAACGACTTTTAAAAATATTTAAATTATTATAAAAAATACTATTTTATAGATATCTGTATTGCCAAATTTAGACAGTGACACATTATTGCATACATTTTTTGCATATTCATTTTATATTATTCCAGATGGTTTTTAACGCTTTCTGCTATACCCGCGTCAAGAATTCAGACGACTTACGTCATACGAACAAATAAATTACATTTTTATCAAAATATTTTAGAAACTGCAACTGAGAATAATAAAACTATATACTACACTAAATGTTTGCATTATATATTGCACTAAATTGTAAAAAATTGTTGAATTTAACGCGACCAAATATCGAAAATTACGTTGACAATAAAGACAATTGCCTAATGTCAACCATGACGTAAGACGTCTGAATTCTTGATGCGAGTATATTAATTTATCGATTTTAGATATGTCCATTAGTACCGCAGTTAGAAGCAGATGGGAGCAAAAAATTACCACAAAAATCCTGTGACTAGAGATCATAGATCTTTTTTTCGCTCAATAGCAGGGCGATATGATGACAAAATATACATTTTATCACTGTTGTTATCAACAAATTTTTCTGCAGAAACAAGAGGGTTGAAGGAGTTGTTACACACTTCATCGACAGTTTTATATTTTCTTTTATTATCAATTTCTTCTTAATCTCTAAGTAATCGAGTAAATTCTGCTATGTTTATAGATTTTTTTTCTCGATGAGAAACAAAACCACCATTGTAACATTGCAACATTCCATTAGTTGCGATGTGTTTATAGAATAAAATATGATATATATTTCATTTCTAGTGTTAGACCCCTTTTAATACAGAAATATCAATAACGCTACAGCACAAATGGTCCTTTATCTGTTGAAGTAGGAGAAAGTGATGTGAAATGTCCACTTTGAGTACCCACAGCTTAAAAAATGAATGTTGGCTGTAATCACATGTCATTATATCTTTATGTCTCTAATATTTCCTGAACGTTTTAGTTCATTTTTACATGTATTTCGCTGTGGCAAATTTCAACTCACAACTTGCAAATATTTCTGTAGCGTTACCTACATTTATAAAATATACAGGGTTAACTATGACTATGTACAAAATCTTTTACGAGAGTATAGAGAAAAATAAGAATGAACGAAATCGACCTTCGAAAAATTCTCAAAATAATTTAGAAAAGTGAAACATTATTTCTAAACTATATTAAATCTCAATTTAACGACGCCTATGGCCGCGAATTTAAATTTCGTATATGTCAAAGGTAGGGACGCAGCGCTGTGTTGCCAAGTGTAGGTATTTATGAAATATAGATTATTTATTATTTGATAAGAAACTCAACATGATTTACAAGACACCCAGAAAATATCCACCAGTCTCCGGTAAGATGTAACATTCCTGTTATTTGTTAAGCCTTAGATAGTTCAGTTATTAAGTGTTTAAAATTTTTTGACTTTGTAGAAATAGTATATTACATACCGACCTGAAATGTGTTTCATTCTTGTCGAGAGAAAAGGATAGGACCATTTCTCGAGACAAGAATGAAACTTTTCACCGAGGTTTGTATTGTATTTTATCTACAACTATACATTTTAAATGTATGGTTTTTGAAGGGAAATTAACAAAGTAAAATCGAAAAAACGCCAAGTTGGATATCTCTAAATAATTTTTTGAAGTTATTAGTATTTTTCAATGCAAATTTCCAAAAAAATTGCAGTGTTTCTAAAGCTTCCGCATTGTGAAACATACACGGGACACTGCTTCCGAAGAACGGCAGCCACATTATCGATAAAAAGTGGTGGTGACTTTCTCCAGTTGAAGAGATTAGGGGGATGGAAATCTTCCAACGCAGTGGAAGGGTACGCCGACAAGTCTAGAGATTCTCAGGTTGAAATGACCACAAAAATGTCTGGTGAAATGTCAAAGTCCAGTACTAAAAATGATACTATATCTACGCATGATGTTTAGCATGGATTAACAATATCTGTTGCCGCTTGTAACCAATCGATTATTATAATTAATTTAGCAAAATAATTTGCATTACTTAATGTGAATAAAATTTGTTGAAAATGTTTTAATGTACAATAAGATATTTTTTGAAAGAAACATTTTGGTTATTCAATGAATGTTGACATTTACCTGGGTTGAAACTGTTGAATGTGACATTTGTCTGGGTGGAAAGTAATCACTCCATCTGGATACATGTCACAGTCAGAAATATGTTTCAAACTTACTGTTTATTAGTAGCGATCTTAATTCCTCTTTTTAAGGAATCTTTAATAGCTACTTGTGCTACTGCACCACATCTGTGAGTACTTTATTGTACCCTTTTTCTTCTCGAAGGACCAGGAACAGACCGTAACATCTGTTCCAATAAAACACTGTACTTTGTATAACGACGTATATAATACAAAAAAAAAGGAATTTATACACAGACATATAGCGTATGCACACCCTTTGGTGATTGCGAAGGAACTCTTGTTACTCGACTGACTAATTTCTTATATAGGGTTACAATATACCTCTTACTTAATTCTTACCCTAATTTTATTTACAACTTCACTTAAGATTAAATATTTACAACCGTAAACAAAATAAGAAGCTTAAGATTAAATTATAACTTAGTATTAAATTATAAACAGGATAATAAATTTAAACTAGAAGATACTTAGGCAGGGTTAAAGGTAAACTACGGGAAAATCCCAACTACTGTGCAATGTCCAGGTAAATTCAAACACTTACTGTAAGTTTGAAATAGCAACATTACATATATGGTTGTAAATAAACACTATTTCAAGTGTATTGGGGCCTTAATAGTGTTTTTTCTATAACATAAGTATAGTTTGCTCTTGTTTGAATTATCAAATGTTTCCTTTCAGAACATCTTGTACATGCAACTGAAACATTTATTTAGCACCTGTATTTTGGAAACAAGTAAACATTTCATTCTTACCCACTTTAACCATTTCCTAAAACTTAAATTGAAAACCAAAATTGTCACCGCGTGTGCACTTTGCGGAATAATATTGAAAAAACTAAAAATGCGATTTTCTTAATGATATTAGGTACAGGAGCTGAACAACTTTTTTTAATAAATTTTTTCGATATTCTCAAAGCGAAGCAAAATACCGGGAATAGGCCCATCTGGAGACTGTCCTTGTCTTAGTTTGTTGCTTAAATTGGTTACCTTGAACTTTATATCTTAAATAGGACTACAATTATTGTGGCTAAGCTCAAATGTGAATATCAAAAAATGACGAAAATAACTAGTTGTCTTCATTTTAAATGACAAACAGTACATACATACTCGTACATATAGTTAAAATATCTGAATATTCTAGTCTTTATATGAAGGGCAAATTTTATAAACTTCGCACCTGATATTTTCTTTCAAATTACTAGATTTAGCTTTTATTCAAGCGAAACTTCTTTGGGACTTCTGTTTACGCGAATGGTTCAAATACAGCTAGAAAATAATTCAACAAGTTTCCGAAGATGTGCCCTGACGCATATAAAACTACGAGATGTTTGTTTGAAAACTTTTTCAATTCATTTCCGCACCCTATAAAGTTATGCATACTTAAGACCGCCTTCCAAACAACTTCTAATAGTGCCACTCTGGAAGGGCAAATTCATGATTACTTTCCGCTTGATGTTGAGGTAAAAAATAATATGATGTGGATATGAATTATTTTTAAGCTTACGTCAAAACTGTTAAATATTCAGTTGACATTGTGTGGCACTATATAACTCTATGTAAATGAATTCAAATTTCAGGAAAAGTGATGATATCGACTAAAAGCTGTACCGTCATTGGCCATCATTCTTTAGAGTTTGTGGGAATTTTTAAGGAAATTTCACCTTCAACAAGGTAGCTTGATACTGCAAGGTAAATTTGCATGCAGATGGTCCATTTAAAACTCGTGTAGGTTGAATGTTGTACTTTATGCTTTTGCTACTTTTTTAGGCTAAATATTTATGCTACTGATTCAACAAAGTCTAGGGTGGTGAAGCTTAAAGACAGAATTGGCTGAGGTAGAGCTGATATCAGCGCCATCTACATTTTTGCAAACAGGCTTCACTAGATTTATTAGTTAAACTCAATGACTGCAACAACGTACAGTTTGATATTTAATGTTTTTAAATATTGATTTTATGAAAATATATTATCAAGCTTCTTCGTTCAAGATTGATAGAGGTTTTGATGTACTCAATTAAAACATTAATTGAATATATGTAAAATTTCAATTGTCAATATTATCAATTTCTTATATTGGCCAATGTAAAAATATTTATTAATACAATACATGCCAATACATTGATTCAAGGGCATTCACAGTTATAAACTAATCCGTGTATACGTTATAAAACGAATAGAATCATTGAATAAACTATTGTACAATAAACGGTATACATTAATATTATGAACGATACAGGGTGTTTGAGGAGGAGATGTACTTAAGTCTAGAAACGCTTTGTTTAGGATATACAGGATGCCAAATTAATAATAAATATTTACATAACTAATAATTAATTATAAGGTGCTTATAGGTACCGTTCGATGCAGCTTACCGTATGATACAAGCAATCACCGCTAAAAAAATCCTGTCATTTCCATAACTACGTGCCGTTTTGATTATTAATATTTATTGACATAAGCTCAGTTTAGTTTGAAGGTTGAGTTTCATATATTTTTATTGCTCTTCGTCGTAAACTAGCCAAAATGAGTGAAGAGATTTTTAGATATTAACAATATTGTGTGAAACTAACTATTCTGCGGGGTAAAGCCCCGACCAGCATTCAATGACACCCACAAGTATTCGATATTGAAACTATGCTTCAAAGAATAGAAGAACATTGATATTGGAAAATATTTCAGGCTAACGGGATACCTATTTGAAGAAATCAAATGTTGGTTACATGCCAAGAAAATATAAGGTACTAGAAAGAAATCAAACAGAGAGCATACATATGACTTCATTGATAGGAATTGTAGGGGATTTGATATATATTAGCTTAAAATACCTTTCTAATACAATAAAAAATGAGTGAAGAGTGTCTCAATGATGTTCCGACAGAGATATTAGAGACCGCTAATGATAAAAGTAATGTATTCGCTATGAAAAAGAGGTTGCCTTCGACCGATCGCTCATGGAGAAGAACACTTTATCTTTAAGAGAAAAGGTATTTCCACGATACTGCAAAACATAACTGTCCGTCAACTCTATGGTCGAAGTATTTGATGTTGAAACTATGCTTCAAAGAAAAGAAGGACATTGATATTGGAAAATATTTCAAGCTAACGGCATACCTATTTGAAGAAAATCAAAGGTATTAGAAAAAAAGGGAACAGAAAATTTTCTTTTGAATACAGCAGACAACGTATATCTTATGACCAAAGTAGCCACGATATTTGGAACTGTCGGTGCCTCTCGTCGCGAAGAACTAGCAAAATGACGATCCACAATATAGAAGACAATCGGGGTGTGAAAACCAATATTTGTGTGAACAACAAAGAAACAATTAAACATGTCGATATCTATAGAAGTTATGTTATTTTGCGTCCTAGAGATACCCCTCACGATTAGTATGTCAACTAACATCGGTGGTTACTTAGGCCTTCCAAACCTCGAAGCATATACAAGATATTGTGTTGGGCGCTCTTCTTTCATATTATTAGTCAACTCCGAGTCCAACATTACAATACATATAAAACGACATGGTGGTTGGAAGTCCACAGTGAATCATAAATTGAGGATTGAGGATTCCGTGACTAAAGAACAGCATCTAGCAGCTATTTCCTCATCACTGAAGTTACAAGCTAATCCAGTAGCACATACTTTGTCATCACTGAATTCCACGACTGAAGAACATCCTCAAGCCGCTATTGCCGTGACTAGAATTGTCATAATCATAGGAGAAATATTACCTAATACGTGCAAGAAGTGTCTTTTCCGGTCTCGATTGCTGAGAGAACTATTAAGTGTTAATGTGTAGCAGAATTAAAGCCAAGTATAATACATTTAAAATCTATAAAGCTGTTATTATCACCGACTTATGGCCGCTTTCTCAAGTAGTAGATATCTATTAAATAAAATTATCGATTCCATAAACTGGAAATATCCCATGAATTCGGTTTCTGAACCATTCGATAATGCTTATCTATTGCATAAGTTATCGAACACTTATCCAAAGGAAAATGGCAAGATATCTGTCCAACAAACATTAGCGCACGCAGCGATTTAGCTTTTGCTTGTTTACATCTTTATTGTAAGGCTTTACCCAACTTTTTTGGATATTTTTTGATATTTTCGTGACGATTACTTTGTGCAATGGAAAATTCTGAATTGTCTGCCTCTTCAGATGAAGAATATTTAAATATAGTCAAATATCTTGAACGGCCAAGACTTATCGTGAAAGAGAAAACCAGTATGAAAAATATACGAATAAATCTATCAGTAAATTTATTTACTGATAGATTTAATAGGAGATAGTATTCAAGTGTCTAGTACTAGAACAAATTCACTATCAGTATTAGAAAAAGTTTTAATAACTTCGTTTTTATGCAACAGGTTTGTATATATTTTTATTTAGTTAATGTGATCTGATATCATTAGGTACTGAATATTTATACTCGTATAAAAAGTCGCTGAAATTGTGTGCACGTTTTATATTTTCTTTATTTTCCGTTTTACTCTGTTGACATTATAAGGAAACTGAAAACTCGAACAACAGGTAGGTAGTAAATACACGATAAATGTAAATTGTGGTTATGTTAACAATTTTATTAGAGCGATAGTGGCGGCATCTACAATTATTTCTTGAAAGTGTGTTACTTTCATAAATGGCATCTGCAAATACTTGTGCATTGGCTAGCTCCCTCTATAATTATTGCATATATTAAGATATCCATTCAACTGTTATGTATTCACAAAATTTGGAAGGCTTTCGTTCAGAAACCAATATAAAGTTATCGGTCTGATAAATTTATCTACTTGATAGTTATCGAAGGGACTGTCCCAAATGTTGAGAGACCGTCCATTAGCAACCTTATTTAGTTCCATTTTGTTTATGGTAAGGCAAATGAGGGCACCACTGTCGTTTTATTCATCTTAATATTGATAGCATTAAAAAGGTCTTCCTGTTTTATATGTTTTGTGTGTGCTATTATCTTTCCGTTATTAGTTCGTTATTAAACTAAATACTTATAAACAGGCTAGGGTTCGCTAAATTCTGGATCGTTTTACGTCGCCGTTATCGATTCATAAAAAGTCTCATTTTCCTAATGAATAGTGGATTGCATTAAAAGCAAAATTATGTATGTGGTTAAACGCTGCAACAGCAAATTGCTTTTAATTCATCGCCGCTGTTTAAAGCTGCGGAGTTGTTTCGTTTGGCGCTGAACTTTAAGTTCCTGCTCTTGGAAAATACAAACGCTGCACGAAGCTAACGCTAAAGCAAACTGAAATCCCATTTCTTCGTTTCTTTCAGTAAGTTCAGTACCTATGCCTGTTAATGTGTGTCACAACATACTAAGCATTCGTGGTGTATAGTCGTGTTTTAAATTGCTCCATGCTGAATATATTATTTATTAATAACGCTAACGTTTTTTGTAAATTTGCCTTAATGTGTGCGGAATAATTGAAAATGTCTAACATTTGTGGTAAATGTGAGTTAGCGATCGATCGCCGCAAATCTCCTGCGATTTCTTGTTCCGGTTTTTGTGGTAAACCCTATCATGTGGCATGTTGTGGAATTTCTTCTGATTTATTGAAATATGTGAAGACTTCCGGTCTTTATTGGTACTGTGAGAGCTGTGATAATAGTCTAAGAGCCAGTGGCCGGCAACCTATAAGTAAATGATTATACCTGAAATTTTGCACAGTGAGTCTCTTATACCTATCACTCATGAGGTGATGACTCGCTAAGCCCGGCGAGGCCGACCCAACTGTTACTCAGGTGCGAGAGGTATGAAAATTTAACCAACTTCGTTATTAAATTAACAAAGCCGCCGTTTGAACATTTTAAAATTTCAGATCTAACAAATTAGGCATTAATTTTTATTATTTATTATATTTAGCACCTTTTTATATTAAAATAGTATAAGTAACAAATAACCTCTATTTCTGGCACAGGTTCTGAGATTTGGTGATGTCGATTACAATGCTTGACATTTCTGACAGTTTTTGAACGTCAAAAATCAGATTTAATCAAATACTTTTTAAATTTATAATTTTTGCCAATTTCACAAGTGTCTACCATGACCTTAGAAGCACGATAATCGTCTGCCTTTGTTATTTTTATATAGTAATAATTGTATATTTTAAAATTTTCAAACGGCAGCTTTGTTAATTTAATAACGAAGTTGGTTACATTTTCAGACTTCTCGCACCTGAGTAACTCTTGAGTCGGCCTCGCCGGGCTTAGATAATCCCCACATCATGAGTGATAGGTATAAGAGTCTCACTGTGTACAATTTCAGGTATAATCATTTACTTATAGGTTGCCGGCCACTGGCTCTTAGACTATAAGGTCAAAGTGGATTTTGAAAATGTCATTAAACAACAAATTGAATCCAAGCTGCAAGAGGTAATGAATAATATTAGTAAATTATTTGAAGACACTAAAAATGAAATTTTAACAATTGCATCCGATAAATTGTCCCAAGTTTCTATGCCCTCCAGTACTAAAGAGCCTATGCCTTTTTATTCTCATGTAGTTGACAATAAGTCCATGGTAATTATTAAGCCTAAAAACTCTGACCAACCTAATGCTCAAACCAAGTCTGATCTAATGAATACCCTTAATCCTATGGACCTAGATATTCAGGTAGCTAAAGTAAAAAATCTCAGCCAAGGTGGCATACTAATTGGTTGCAACGATTCTAAGGATGCTAACAAATTCAAACAAATTGCAAAACAAAAATTATCAAGCAATTATGAGATAAAAGAGCCCAAAAAGGGAAATTTTAAAATTAAAATTGTTGGTATGATTGAAAAATATTCCAATGATGAGCTTATAAAGTTTATTAGACATCAAAATGAAATATTCTCCGAAAATAGTGAATGCACTATTTCTAAAGTATGGTCAACTAAGAAAAATAGCAATATGTATCAGGCCATTTTATCGTTGGATCCTCAAACTTATTGCAAAATTTTGAGTCAAGGCTATTTATTTGTTAACTACGATGTGTGCAAAGTTTATGATGCAATTGATTTAGTAATTTGTTACAAGTGCAGCGGATTTAATCATTTTTACTGTTTAAGAAAGGTATTTTAAGCTAATATGTATCAAATCTCCTACAATTCCTATCAATGAAGTCATATGTATGTTCTCTGATACCAAACATCTAGGTATGCTAATGAACATCCACAGACAAAACTCTATTCAATAATTATCTAAAATTTAATATATTTACTAACCTCTGGGTAGAACTCGAAATTCAACCACAATAATTGAGATCTCACTTATTTCTGCGTTTTATTTTGGATCGCTTCATCAGGTGGTCTCCTTTGAGTCAAATATCTAACTATAAAGATGATTATACCAATAAATTAATAATCATCTTTATAGTTAGATATTTGACTCAAGTTAAAGGAGACCACCTGATGAAGGATCCAAAATAAAACGCAGAAATAAGTGAGATCTCAATTATTGTGGTTGAATTTCGAGTTCACTCAGAGGTTAGTAAATATATTAAATTTTTTAGATAATTATTGAATAGAGTTTTGTCTGTGGATGTTCATTAGCATACCTAGATGTTTGGTATCAGAGAACATACATATGACTTCATTGATAGGAATTGTAGGAGATTTGATACATATTAGCTTAAATTACCTTTCTTAAACAGTAAAAAATGTTACAAAAGCTAATAATAAGGAATATATGGGTAGATATTGTGGGTGTAATTCAACGCAGGTTGGGGCTTTTGTCCACTGAGTAGTTAGTTTCACACAATATTGTTAATACCTGAAAATATATGAGAAAGGATTTAATCATTATGGAAAAGCATGCCCCAGTAAGAAGTTGTTTTGTCCGAAATGTTCTGAAGCACATAATATTAATGACTGTCCGGAAGATGCGATTCCTAAGTGTATCAATTGTGTTAACGCCAAGTTACCTGATTGTAATCATTTTGTATGGGACAGCGTAAAATGTTCAGTCTATAAAAAATTATTACATTATAAAGATTCATTATTTGGTAATAAATAGCAATCATTGCACAATGGTCTTGATCTTGCAAATATGTTTCATATATACTATCAGAACGTTCGTGGTTTAAAATCCAAAATAAATGATTTGTTTAATGCCTCTTCAGCAAGTCCCCATCATTTATTTGCTTTAAGTGAAACGTGGCTTGATTCAAGTGTACTTGACTCTGAATTGTTTTCCAGTGACTTTTTTTTAGAAAGGACCGCAATTTTGACCTGACTAACACTAGTAAAGGAAGTGGTGTTTTATTAGCTTTGAGAAAGTCATTTCCTGCAATTTTAATTGATCTTAGACCATTAAACGCTACATTTCCCAACATTGATATTATTGGAATTAAAATAAATTTAGGATCTTTTTCAGTTTATGTTGTGGTATTATATATTCCTCCTAACGTTTGTGCTGAAACATATAATTTATTTTTGATGCATTGTCAGCAATACCTGATTTTTTAAATGAGGATAAATTGATAATTTTAGGTGATTTCAATATCCCTTCTTATTCTAATTATTCCATATGTGGTGAAATCAATAATGAATGCCTCAGGTCTCTTGTTCATTTTTCAGATTTTTGGTCTTGCTCAATATAACAGTATCTTGAATGGAAACAACAGAATTTTAGATTTAGTACTTAGTAGGTCATTTTTGACTGTTGACAAATCGGAAAACTATTTAGTTCCTGAAGATATCCACCATCCACCCCTGGATTTGTACTTTACTTGTGATCATAATAAAAAACTATTTAACAATCAAAATGTAAAAGCATCGTTTAACTTTAAGAGAGCTAATTTTATTGAATTATATCAGAGTTTATCTAGTATTGACTGGTCTTACCTATCCGAATATGCAGACGTTAATGAAGCTTGCGCTGAATTTTATGAGAAATTAAATTTAGTTTTTTCGCAACATGTTCCTTTAACAGCTACGAATAGACGTAAAACATCATATCCACCATGGTTCAATAAATCTATAATAAATAATATCAAAGCAAAATCTCGCCTGTGGCGTCGTTTCAAGTCCACGAATGATATAATCTTTCTTAATGAATTCAGAACCTTACGTTCTCTAATAAAGAGGGATATTGATGCTGCTCATAAAGATTATATTAGAGAAGCTGAAACGTATATTAAGTCAAATCCTAGTAATTTCTGGTCTTTTCTACAAATCATGAAAAACACTCATAATATTCCTAATTCGATGACCTATCTAGACCAATCTGTCAATGATATTCAGGGTATAGTAGAGGCGTTTGCACAATTTTTTCAATCTGCGTTTAATCAGTCATCAACTTTTGATTGGTCTAAGTCTGATACCACAAATAATGTGTTACTTAATATTCCTGTAGTTTCTGAGCAAGATGTTTATACTGCACTGAAAAAATTTAAAAATAAATTAACAACTGGCCCTGATGGAATTCCTGCTTTTTGTTGAAAGATTGTGCACCTATATTTGCTTTGCCACTCAGCATTATTTTTAATTTATCATTTAATTCTGCAACTTTTCCGCAAATTTGGACTAAGTCAAAAATATGCCCAATTTTCAAAAGGAGACAAAATGAATATTGAAAATTACAGACCTATAGTTATTCTTTGTAATTTTGGAAAATTGTTTGAAATGATTATTTATAATATTCTCTGTTTCCATGCTAAATCACTTATTTCATTCTCACAACACGGTTTTATTTCTGGTCGATCTACAACAACTAACCTTATAACTGTCACACAATTTATCGCTAATACTATGGATAAGGGTGGTCAAACTGACATTATATATACGGATTTATCTAAAGCCTTTGATAGGCTTGATCATGGGCTATTGTTACATAAATTATCCAACTTTGGATGTACACTGAATTTTCTTAAATTTTTCATTCGTATTTAAGTAATAGAACTCTAAACGTTCAGTACCGCAATTATAAATCAATTGACATATTAGCGACATCAGGTTTTCCACAGGGATCGGTACTTGGTCCCCTTTTATTTATAATATTCATGAACGACATATTTAATAGTATTCAGACACATGCCCTCTTATATGCTGATGATCTCAAACTCTTTACATCTGTTGATTCTGTTCAGGACTGTTACTATTTACAGCAAGAACTGTTAAAAATTAACTCCTGGTGCCAAAATAACAAACTACCATTAAATTTATCGAAGTGTAACGTCATGAGTTTTACTAAAAAAATTGTTCCTATTCAATATAACTATATAGTGGATAATACTTCATTAAACAGATGTACTCAGCTCAAGGATCTAGGCGTCATTTTTGATACAAAATTGTCTTTTGTTCCGCATATTGAGCAGGTAATGTCTAATGCTTACAAATGTTTGGGTTTTGTTATAAGAAATTCACGTCACTTTACGGAGGTGTCTACCCTTAATTTACTTTTTAACTCGTTTGTCAGACCAAAATTGGAATATGGTAGTATTATCTGGGATCCCAACTATGAGGTTCATATAAACAGTTTGGAAAACATTCAGAGGAAATATGTTAAATATCTTAGTTTTAGACTTGATGGTACTTATCCACCTCGCGGGATTCCGCAATCAGAGCTATTAAGTAGATTTAACTTTAGGAATTAGCCACACGACGCACTTATTTTTCAGTTTTATTTTTACATAAAGTATTGTCTGCTGTCATTGACTCTCCAGATATTTTGAGTAACTTTAATTTCAATAGTCCTTGTTTCCAAACTCGTTCCCATACACTTTTTATTTGCCTACTGCAAGAACTAACGCGCTTAAATATTCTCCTATTTATAGAATGTGCACGGAGTATCTGAATTATCAAGCACACTTTGACATTTTTAGCTGTTCCACTGCTACTATAAAGCAATGTATATTAAAGTAAGTTTACACTGAATTGTCATTATGATTCCTTTGTTTTTTTTTCTTAATTTTAATTTTCTTTGTTTATTGTTGTTTTTATTTTAATGTGTTTTCAAATTTAATTACTTATCTATTGTTATTTTTATACCAATTTTTGTTATATGTATGTATTCTTTTAATTTTTTGTCTTATTTTATCTTTTTCTCTTAAATGTTATGTTTGTTCCTGCCCTGTAATTGGATTTCTGTCTGGGCAGCAGTACTTCTAAATAAATAAATAAATAAATAAATAATGTTATAGAAAATATAAGTACCTATAGTGGACTATAGGATCATTTGGTCTAATCTCAAATTACACTATTTTTGTAATTTTTATAATGTATGGTCAACCCAGAAAATTTTAAGTTGATCTGACAAGTAGTGTTCGAAATATACAAGGTCAAATTGGAATTAATCGTGAAGCGTGACGTCATTTCCTCCTACAGCTTATTGGTGCTCGTCCCCTTTGAACTTGGGCAAGGGTCTTTCTGTGTCAAATTAAAACAGATTAGCAAAAGCTAACTACTGTTAAAGTTTACAATGTGCTCTTTAAAAGTACATTCATCTATATATTTTTAGGTATTAATTATATTGTGTGAAACTAACTACTCAGTGGACATAAGCCCCAACCTGCGTTGAATTACACCCACAATGTCTACCCATATATTCCTTATTATTAGCATTTGTAAAATTTTTTACTGTATTAGAAAGGTATTTTAAGCTAACATAAATCAAATCTCCTACAATTCCTATCAATGAAGTCATATGTATGTTCTCTGATACCAAACATCTAGGTATGCTAATCAACAATTCAACAGAGCTCTATTCAATAATTATCAATAATTATTTAAAGAAATTAATCTAATTTACTAACCTGCTTTAATGAAACACTATAAATATCTAACTTCACTTTTAGGCAGTGAGAATACGATAATTCAACCACAATAGATGAGATCTGACCTATTTCTACATTTTTAAGATTGCTTCTTCAGGTGGCCTCCTTTAAATTGAATCAAATATCTAACTATAAAAATTAAAATTATTTGAGGTTAAATATCGACAATGACAAAAAGTGACAGCCTGTCAATGAATTAAATATGACAATACCTACTTGAATAATGTTCACCTTTTATGTAAAAGTTTTTATATATTTTTAGGTATTAATAATATTGTCTAAAACTAACTACTCAGTGGACAAAACCCCAACCTGCGTTGAATTACACCCACAATATCTACCCATATATTCCTTATTATTAGCTTTTGTAACATTTGTTTCATTAAAACAGGTTAGTAAATTAGATTAATTTCTTTAGATAATTATTGAATAGAGCTTTGTCTGTTGAATTGTTCATTAGCATACCTAGATGTTTGGTATCAGAGAACATACATATGACTTCATTGATAGGAATTGTAGGAGATTTGATTTATATTAGCTTAAAATACCTTTCTAATACAGTAAAAAATGTAATGCTATTTGTAGTTCTATTTTTTTTTCAAAATTCAAACTAGTAAAACTAAATAAACTCGAGATTTTGGTAAAATACCAAGTCAGAAATGATTTTGCAATTTTGGATAGCATTATGCATAACTGGTGCTCTCTGCGCCACTTGATAAAACTACTATATTGATCATGGCCCAATTCCAAGGGTCTATTTCTAGGGACCCTAAAGCTCTTAACAATTAAAATTCATAAAAACAAAACCAAAAAAATACGGGCTAAACAATTTCTTATGTTGATTGTATGTGTGTATCTGGATTTTTCTTAGTACCTACCATTTCTAAATCACTCCTTACAAGGAGGCAACATTTCTAGATGCAAGGAATAGTGAGAAAGCACAATTCAACCAAAAGAAGAATTAAAATTTTACATTAATATTTTTTTTTGCCTTGATAATTACATCATAATAATATATAATTTTTTGATAAAATAAATAGAAGATTTTAGAATTATTATAAAACTTATTTAACTGTGTGCGAATTATTTTAAAATTAATAAAATATATATACCATTTCTGTTGAAAAAAACATTGAGAATCAAATTTGAAGATGTTGATATATTTTTTAAAATTTCAACACCTTTTGTATCTCTAAACCAGTGACTTTATTAAAATGTTTTGGCTTAAAATTTACCCAAGAAACAATCTCCTAAGGTTCTGCCATATACTTAGAAGCCACCTTGTATATTCACAAAAAATGCCAAGAAACGAAATACCCTCATAAAAATTTACAGCAACACTAAAAATTTTATCGTTTGGCCAATTGAAATTTTCGGTGTATCTAATTAAAGGAAAATAGTAATAGTTATTTTTATGACAAAATGAGAAATACTGTTCCTGGCTATTTATAAAAATTTCTTTAGATAAACCGGTATCTGAGTACGAATGAATCTGAAGCAATTTACACGATTCTAATATTCCATTCAATAAATAATATATTGACATTAAAACATACCTATCTCGTATATTTAGGAACAATTATACTCATATGTATTCTATCCCTAGTTTTGCGAAGATATTTTTTTGTTAAAAAATATTTCCATATACGAGGGCCACTTCTATGTATCTCGCTTAATATGCGAAACACGCAACGCCCCCCGTAATTATTGTAGCAAAGTTTCAGAAAACCATGATTTTACATACCCTTTGTTCAATAAACTGCCTCTCGCCCTCCCCTAGGAAAATTCCTGGCGACGCCCATGTGTATTCGTGTTATGATGAAGGGTGTCTCGACAGTATCTATTTTTTTATCCTCTTTTACCGCCTACATTTCGTTGCAGCACAATGCTCTGCGTCATACGTATTTTTCTGCGTCTTTTATATCTCCAAATTTATCATTCGGAACCGCCATTACACCGGGTACAATAAGTGTTACACTTTATTTGTTAAAAGCAGCCAGTCTTTGCGCTAATCTTTGTTTTATGCCCCTACCATCCCAACTTGTTTCCCAAATGGCGAAAATTCGTGACTTTCTCACTCTTGGCTCGATTTTATTTTTTTCAGTGTATGTTTTATATTTAATAAGTCTAGCTGCGTTGATATACAGTGTGGAAGAAAAGTATGGAATAAATTCATTATTTCTAAAACAAAGTTTTGTGAAATTTCCTCGGACACGTCGATTTTGCTTTTTAAAAAGACTTTTTTTTCTATACCAACGCATTTCCGACGTTCATTTGTTTTCGCGTGATGACGTCATCGGATATTTTTTTTAAATAGAACCCCTATATTTTTTCATCGAATTCTTGTAGAGCTTAACTTGCTGAATTCAAAAATGTATAATTTCAACACTAATTATACATATACTTTTTTACACCCTATATATATTTTTGCTTGTATTCTATTTCACTGCTGTAACATATAGTTACCATAGTAGTCATTTTATCTTATGCTGAGACTTGCATTTATTTCCTTATATATAGAGTTCCAGATCTAGCTTAGCTTCAGTGTGAACTATACATCTGTACCGCTTACTTTGAATAAACGTCGTTTGATATTATAAATGTATTAAGTTATTTACAACGTTCTCGTTCGGTACATACTTAATTGGCGCAGTCGGTAGGATCTACAAACAAGTCTCTGAGTTCTCGTGAGTGAGTGAGTGAGATCCTTGGTGTACTCCTGTACTTTGTTGAAGATCCAGAACCTGTCCAGCTCTCAGGTGAAATTTATTGGATCGGAACTTCAAGTGGTTGGTTAACTTGACGCCGAGATCCCTGGACCGTCAGCGACGATTCAAAGTAAGTCCCTTTCGTATTTTTCCACTCCTTTCCTCGCCTAAGTTGATATAAATTGATTCTTTATATACTTGTGCGGCGAAAAGACATTTTGATCTACACTTGCTTGTGTACGTTCAAAATTAGTTAGGTTTAAATTTTTAAAAAGTGATTTAATTGTTCTGAATTCTTTTTATATTTTTTCTCTGTCCAAAGTGCTTCTTTTGTCGAGTGACTATTAAAAACAATTTGTTTATGAGTCAACTCGACTGAAAACGAAGTGCTTGTTCAGATGCCAAAGGATAGTAATTCTCAAGCTAGATTACGTGTAGAAAATCCATACCAGGTCCCTGTCGGTGTTGGACTCTCCGTTAATCAGAACGAGATAGATAATTTAGTAAACCAATTAACTAGTACATTGAATAGTGAAAATATGACTACTAATTCAAATATAAATGAAGCAAAAGCTTTCCTTGATGTGATACCAGTCTTTGATGGTTCACAAACTAAGTTACAAACGTTTTGCAAATTATGCGACGAATTAATTAGAATATTTAATATACCTGAAAGAACTGACCGCATGGTATATTTACTTGCGGGTATCAGATCTAAAATCACGGGCCAAGCAGAAATTATTTTAAACCAACGTTTGGAAATCCAAACTTGGACACAAATCAAAAATTTATTACAACAAAATTTCGGAGATTGTAGAGATCTCCCATGCCTTCAGCAGGACTTAATCCATATGCGATATAACCCTAAAACGAAACCTTGCAGGAATTCTCGAATAGAATCCAGCACCTGAGGTCAATTTTATCTCAGAAATTAGTGAACTTGAATATCTCAGCTGTTGAAAAACAAGCTTATCAGGATATTTATGCCAGACTCGCTCTCGACACGTACGTTGCTAACTTGCCAGATAATTTACAGTCAATGATACGGACAGCTGACAAAACTACTTTAGAAGACGCGATATCTTTCGTAAATAGAGAACTACAGTTTAATCAATACAAAGAACAACTTAGAAAAACATGTCTTATTCACAACCGTCCGTCAGTCCCACCTAAAATTCCCCAAAGAAATAATAATCCTAATATGAATTTTAGAACTAATCAAAATTTCAAACCAAATTTCCAAAATCAAAATTTTGCAAGACCACCTCTTCCACCAAGAAATCCAAATTTTAATCAAAATTTCAACCAAAATTATAATCAAAACCGAAATCAACAAGCTTCGGGAACTTACCAAAATTTCAGATCAAATCATCCCACTCCAATGTCAGGAGTTCAATCATTCGTAAACCAAACACATAACACTAGAAATAATCATCAGAATTTCAGACAACAAAATTTTAGACACAAAACCGAATAGGCAAAATTTCCCTAGAACTAACGAAAATTTTAATATTGAAGAACAAAACTTTGAACAAAATTGTGATCTAGATTTTGACCCTAGTCAAGAATGTCAAAACGACAATTTACCTTTTGAACAAAATTTTGAAACAGATTATAATGACGAAGATTTTAATCAAAATTGTAACCAGGATTTTTATAACCAAAATTTTCCTTTGACCCCTCCTCAAGACAACCAAACATAGTAGAAAGTAATATTCAATTAGCTGCTCAGTTACCGTATATAGAAATTTCACAACATCCTTATCCCTCTTTGAAACTTTTAGTAGATACAGGCGCCTCATATTCTATGTTACGACCTGACATAATAGGAAAAATCTGTCCAAATCAAATTTTTAATTTTTCGACTCAAGTAAAAACTATTTTAGGAAAATGTACCATTAAACAAAAGGCTCATGTACCCGCTTTTTCGGAATTTAATTCAAATCAAAATTTAGAAGTATTATCTTATGATTTTCATAACTATTTTGACGGACTTATTGGCTACCATGATATGAAAAAATTTAACATGATAATTGACTTACCTAACAACAGACTTATAGGACAAAACTTTAATATTCCTCTTTATTTACGTGATCCCTATGACATAACAAGACGAGTGACACTTGCCCCAAATGAGTATTTAAAAACAACCATCCCTGTAGAAGCAAACTTTGGCGATATTTTAATACCTTTTCAAAATTTAAATAATTTAATAATTAGAGAAACATTAACGACCAGCGAAGACGGATATGCCCCGGTAGAACTTTTTAATCCCTCTAATGAAACAAAAACTTTTTATTTTCAAAAACCCATTCCTTGTCAAAATATAGAAAATTTCGAATTATATAATTTCCAGATCTCTTCAAATTCAAGTAAATGTAAAAAGGAACAAATTCCAAATTTATTAAGAACGGCACATTTAACTAAAGAAGAAAAACAACATTTAATACCCCTTTGCAAAAATTATTATGATGTTTTTTATTTTCCTGGCGATCCTCTGACTTTTACTAATCAAGTTAAACATCAAATAAAACTGAAGACGAAATTCCTGTTCACACAAAAACATATAGATATCCAGAAATACATAAAGAAGAAGTGAAATCACAAATTCAATCCTTATTACAAAATAATGTCATCAGACCTTCAGATTCACCATGGTCCAGTCCCATATGGATTGTACCCAAAAAATTAGACGCTTCCGGAAATAAAAAATGGCGACTCGTAGTAGACTACCGAAAAGTTAACGAAAAGACAGTTACCGACAGATATCCTATTCCAAACATCACGGACATATTAGACAAACTAGGACGATCCCAATATTTCACTACCCTTGACCTAGCATCCGGTTTTCATCAAATAGAAATGTCTCCAGAATCAATCCAAAAAACCGCTTTTAACACTAACAATGGGCATTACGAATTTTTAAGGGTTCCCTTTGGTCTCAAAAACGCCCCCGCAACTTTTCAGAGAGTCATGGACAATGTCCTTAGAGACTTACAAAATAAAATTTGCCTCGTATATATGGACGACATTGTAATTTTTAGCACTTCCCTTCAGGAACACATTCAAAATTTAAAACTAGTATTTGAAGCATTAAGAAAAGCAAATCTGAAAATCCAATTAGACAAATCTGAATTTTTAAAAAGAGAAACAACATTTTATGACATATTATTACCCCTTCAGGAATAAAACCAAATCCAGACAAGGTAAAAGCCATTCAAAAATTTCCTATTCCTAAAACGCCTAAAGATATAAAATCCTTTCTTGGACTTGTAGGATTTTATCGAAAATTTATAAATAACTTTGCAAAAATAACAAAACCACTAACTCGATGTTTAAAAAAAGGAAACAAAATTGAACACTCTGAATTTCTAGAATCAGTAAATTTATGTAAAAATATTTTATCTAATGAACCCCTTTTAGCTTTCCCAGATTTTTCAAAAACTTTTGTATTAACCACCGACGCATCTAACTTCGCGATCGGAGCTGTTTTATCCCAAAATGGTCACCCAATTTCATACGCAAGCAGAACTTTAAATCCGGCAGAAATAAATTATTCGACAATCGAAAAGGAATTATTAGCAATCGTTTGGGCAACCAAATATTTTAGACCTTATTTATATGGAAGAAAATTTATAATAAATACAGATCACAAACCCCTTCAATGGCTTTTTTCCCTAAAAGACCCTCAGTCTAGATTAGTCCGTTGGAGACTAAAATTAGAAGAATTTGAATACGAAGTAAAATATATTAAAGGAAAAGAAAATAACGTTGCAGATGCACTATCCCGATTTCCCCCAGACATTAACATTCACCAACTTCAACCCTCTACTTCTCAAGCCTTAGATTTACCCTTTCTAGATGACGATACTCTCTCCATGTTAGTAAATGTGGATAGACCTAACTCACCCATTGACGAAGAATTACTTAACGATATTTTACGAGAACTTCCAGAACCTTCTCCTCCAGTATTACACATACCAGAACCCTCTCCTCCAGTATTACATATTCCAGAACCTGACGATAACGAAACAATACATACATCAATAGAAAATCCAGTAGCAGAATTACCCATAACAGATCAACCGATAAACCAATTCAAATATCAAATATCTATCGCTCTAAACCCAAATCTTGTTCAACCTTATTGGCACAGACTAACCAGACCTTTTGATAAAAACTCAATTTTTATAGTATTTAATCCTCAACTTTCAGATCAAAATAAAGCTAAAATATTACGAAACTTTCTAAAACCAAAAGAAATAAACTGTTTATATTTTTATGACCAAAAAGCTAGACAATGTTTTGAACATCTAATACCAAAATTCTTTAATAATACAATTAAATTTAGAATCTCCACACTAAAAACTCAAGATGTAGAAAAACTAGAATCCCAAATTAGATTAATAATGAAACAACATGAAGTAAATACAGTACACAGAGGCATTGACACTGTTTATAATTCTTTAGCAAAACTCACTATTGGCCTAAAATTAAAGAAACTATAACAAACTATATAAATAATAGTGAAAAAAGTAATCGAGCTAAATATGATATACACCCACAAAATCAACCAATCCAAAAAAAGGAAACTCACACTAAACCTTTCGATAATAAACACATAGACATACTATTCTTTGATAAAAATCAATAATTTTTAACTGTTTTTGACACATTTTCAAAATTAGGACAAGCCTACCCTATACCTAGCAGAAATGCTATAACAACGACTAATACTATTCTAAATTACATCTCCCATTACGGAAAGCCAGTCAAAATAATCTGTGATCAAGGCAGTGAATTTAATAATAAAATATTTTCAGAATTTTGTCAACTACATAAAATAATTTTACATTTCACTAGCGTCAGTAATTCAAATTCTAATAGTCCAGTCGAACGCTTCCACTCAACAATTTTAGACTCCATCAGAGCTTTGAAATTAGATAACCCTACTTTAAATCAAGAAACTCTAATTAAATTAGCAACCATTGGATATAATAATTCCGTACACTCTGTAACTCAAAAACACCCTTAGAAATAATATTAGGTTCACCTCAAAATATAGAAATAGATGAAAGAATAATTACCACAAATTTTATAGAAAAACAAAAACAAATTTACTCAAAATTATACGAGGACGTACAAAACAAAATTGAAGTGACAAAACAAAAAACTTTAGACCGGGTAAATAAAAATAAAACCGAACCACAAAAAGTCAAAATTCTACAAGACATACTAATAAAAGACAATTTAGCAAACAGACATAAAACAAGACCAAAATTTAAGAAAGCCATAGTTATGGGAGACAACGGCCCTACTATTCAAACAAAACAAGGAAAGATTCATAAAAAACATGTCAAGAAATTAAAATCCCCTGACACTTCTCCTCTGTCGAAGGACGAAGATTTTACTGATAGTGACGACAATATTCCATTGGCACGCCTCTTCCGTAATACTTAAACTCATCAAACACTATTCGAAATCTGACTTGTAGAAAAATTCTAAATCTTATTAGTACAAGATATAATAAAACCCTTTGGCCTCATGAACAATCAAAACAGAGAACAAATAGTTAGTAAATTAGAAATTTTAGAAATCAATTTAATTTATAAACTCAATTAAAGGAACAATTAAGTTACTTAACCTCTTTCATCAAAATTAGTAATAATCAGTCAAATATATGTTCAAAATTATAAAATTTATATCAACTTTCAAATTCCCATGTTCCAAATACCTCCGACTTTTACCTGTACCCTTGAATCAAAACCTACCTATCCTTACCTTAACCTACTTACTTAAGAATCAACAAGATATCTTCAAAGGAGGAATGTACCCAAATACCAGGCCTGTACCCATGGAACGACACGAGCAGAGACAACTGCACAAATTCATTGATGCACTGACAAAATCCTATCGACTGTACTACATCCAAAATTTAAAGAAATTCCATACATCAAATTCAAAATTCGTTGCTCATATAATTCACAACTCATCATGATATACAGCTAGATGAACTGAGTAGTTTAGCGTAGAGTATATCCCAAATATAAAATCCAACCCTGGAATTGTTTGACCAAGATTCACATTAGCAACTTCACTATTTTATCATATACATATATTACATTTTCAAGAGCTTCAATCAATAGCACCTAGAATTTTCATACGAAGGTCAAACCCAACGACGACGACATAATTCAACGACTGGAATCACGTTTACTCCGATGATCTCCAGTCACCACGCCAGGAACAGCGACTCCCTGCTGTTTCCTTATTACCCTCCGTGAAGATGAGCATCAAAATGAAGAAGCACCCCTGAGCCTTGGTTTCAGATGAGGACTTCGCTGCCCTAGATGTCTCAACCCCAGAAGGAGCGACTACCGCCCACTAGGACCCTGGTCGCTTCACCCCGTGAGCTCCTCTACGACGGGAGGAATTATACATATACTCTTTTACACCCTATATATATTTTTGCTTATATTCTATTTCTTTGCTGTAACATATAATTACCATACTCGTCATTTTATCTTATGCTGAGACTTGCATTTATTTCCTTATATATAGAGTTCCAGATCTAGCTTAGCTTCAGTGTGAACTATACATCTGTACCGCTTACTTTGAATAAACGTCGTTTGATATTATAAATGTATTAAGTTATTTACAACGTTCTCGTTCGGTACATACTTAATTCACTTTATTCCTTCAACTTTCCGAGAAAATAAATAATAACCGATCCAATAAAATCGGCTTGAAAAAAATGTGAATATTCCCATTTGTGTCTGTGATGGGCTGGTTGAGAGTAAAATGGATATAGTGAATTCATCGGCAGTATCACAAAATAAGGACTTTATATTTAAAACAATTTCATAATAAGCAACTAATTAATTAATTAATAATTAAATTCTGGTTGCCTCAATCGTATTTCACCCCCTAATTTATTATTTTGTTTTATTAGATTGCATGTTAGGATATTACATCTTTTGATAGCAAAAACAACAAATTAAATCAAGTCACCTCCGGCAGCTAAACAAAATCTAATTAGAATTGACATCTGTCAACTGCAGGGTTTATTTGATTGTAACAAATCGTTAGTGACATTTTCTTTCTCGGAAAGTTGAAGGAATACAGTGTTGAAATTTTACATTTTTGAATTCAGCAAGTTAAGCTCTACAAGAATCCGATGAAAAAATATAGGGGTTCTATTTAAAAAAATATCCGATGACGTCATCACGCGAAAACAAATGAACGTCGGAAATGCGTTGGTATAGAAAAAACAGTCTTTTTAAAAAGCAAAATCGACGGGTCCGAGGAAATTTCATGAAACTTCGTTGTTTTAGAAATAATGAATTTATTCCATACTTTTCTTCCACACTGTATAAATTGATTTGTTATTAATTTTTGCACATTTATGTTACGTAAAGTATCCAACTATTTCAAATTTTGTACTACCCATACTATGTAAAATCGTTTGGGACTAAAGCAAGGTGTATATTTTTGTTGTTGCTCATATAGATGTAGAACTAGAAAACGAATCATTTAATTACAACATCAGACAAGAAGTATTTCTTTTTTTGCTGAAATTTACAAGAATAGATAAATCGCCGCTATAAAATCGAGCTAAAATCACGAAATAATTTTTTATTATCTTTTAGGCCTCCCTGAGCACGAGGTTAATTTCATTTTACTTAGTGATAGTTAATGTTACAGGGTAACCTTTCATACATACATATTGAAAATGTCTGGCGGCAATAATCACATAATAATGAAAATATTAACATTATTAAAGTGCCAAGGAATGTATACAAAACCACGTGGCCAAGACGTCACACGACATTCAGCGTGATTTATGTTTCCGTATATACAAATGACAGGTGCAGTGTTGCGATGTTGATGATGTAAACAGACATTTGTTTCTTGTGGCATTATTGGGTCATAGATAGTGTAAATACTGTGTAGGTAATACTGTGCAAATTTTTGTGCGGGTTTTGTTTAAGAATAATCAGATGATTATTAATTTGCCACAAGTGGATGTGGAGTCAGAGCAAGCAGGTGTCTTTCCATGTTCAACATTACCGTAATTATTAGTGGTGATGTGATAATTACGCTATTGTTAAACGTTTAGTTTGTAGGCTTCCGTGGCTGTCGTTAATGGTCAGGTGATTTCCGGGCTGGTTGCCACGTCGTCGGTTTTGAACTCTTGACGTTTCAAGAGACATATCGCTCTCTTCTTCAGAAAGTTTCAGAGTAACTTCTCAAGAAGAGAGCGATATGTCTCTCGAAACGTCAAGAGTTCTAAACCGACGACGTGGCAACCAGCCCGGAAATCACCTGACTATTGTTAAACGTAACTTATTTTTATGTACAGATAGAGATATTTATAAAATTATGCCATCGGATTTCACATTAAACTACGTGTTTTAGTTTTAAAAATAGCAAATAGAAATAATGAATAATAATATTTAACATTAATTAATTTTCTTTTTTTCTACGTTCATGCAAAAAACAATACTTTATTGAACTATATTTAGTGGAAAAAGTGGTTCTTTATTGCACTGTCATCTGTCATTTTACTGCAGCGTTTTATCATTATGACAAGCATAAACCTTCAAATCGACATCACATTTTTCTAGACTTAGTGTCATCTAAATAACATTTTTTGGTTTTTGCATGAACGTAGAAAAAATATTGTATGCAACTCGTACAAAAAGTGCTTATTGCACTCGACGTGTTGACAATTTCACGTCGCGTGCAATAAACACTTACTTTTTGCACTTGTTACATAAATAAGTATTAAATTAATTTATTAATTAATTTACTATTGACTTCATTCATCCTGAAACATTTTTAAAATATTCTTATTTTACATTTTTGTTTATTATGTCTTCAGTGGAGCGGGTGAGTTACTTAATTTTTTATTTTGGATTTGGCCACTTCTGCAACTCATTTTGGAGTTGGCCGGTTTTGCAACGAATTAGAACTGAAAAATCACTAAATTTAATGTAAATGTTGGGATTTTTGGGATGCAAATGAACAAAACTTTCTCGAATAAGTGAATATTATTTCAAAAAGTTAAACTCTGAAATGTTGTGAGGTAACTCAAACATCTAGATGGAAAAACTGGCTAGAATTGTTTTTAAAGTAAGTTAGTTCCGAAAAACTTAATTTAGAAAAATATAAACATTTTGAAACTTATACTCTTGTGGCATTATCGTCTTCAACGCGCTCACACATGTCTTCCTGATGTTCTTCATTCCTCTCATCTACTTCTCTGCTTCCTTCTTCTTGAACAGCTGATGCTAAGACGTTCTTGTAAAAACTCAAACGGTCGTCAGTCTCCCAGTTGGGCCCAAAATGTTTCGCCAATAAGTTTTGGACATCGCGCAGATTCAGAGGCTTCACCACAGTACCTGGAACCACGGCCGAAATGTTATCGGTTGTGATGTAGCACACTATGATTTTCAAACACAGGTTTTGGCCCGTTTTGGCGAAGATTCATGTATCTTAGGACTCAGAAAACAGAAAAAACGTTTTTCTCAAAATTGAGGGGTTGGCCGGTTTTGCAACTAGACGGCACAAATGACAAATTAATTCTTCTCAACTTATGTATCACGTTGTCCGAATATGGAAATTCTATACATGCTGTATTAGGTATTATTAATGGCGGTTTCGCAGGGGTGGTCGGACGGGGGATGAAATTTTATGGTTTTATTATAAGTTCGGATTTGCGTGAGACATGCATGAAACGTGGTTGGTGCAAAAATAATGGCCGTTTCTACATTGTTTATTTTTATGTATGAATTTCTGAATAAATTTTTTAATGAATGTGGTCATGTTATATGTCGTTTTAAATCGCGTTTTTCGCTCTATCTTTTAGTTTAGTTATCTTTTTATTATCGTCATACGTCTCTGATTTCAGATAATTTTTTACGATGCTCTCAAAGAAGGAAATTCGCATTATTTTGCTTCACGAGTTCAAACTTGGCCACAATGCTGCGGAGACGACACGAAATGTCAATAAAGCATGGGGCGAGGATACTGCTTCCGAACGTACCACACGTAGATGGTTTGAAAAGTTTCGTGCAGGTGATACCAGCCTTGAAGATGAAGAGGATCGCGGCCGCCCATCTGAGGTTGACAATGACGAATTGAAAGCCTTGATCGAAGCCGATCCTCGCAAAACCACACGAGAAGTCGCACAAGAACTCAACGTCGATCACTCAACAGTCCTACGCCATCTGAAGCAAATAGGGAAGTCAAAGAAGCTCGATAAATGGGTGCCTCACGATTTGAACGAAAATCAAAGAAATCGTCGTTTTGAGGTGTCGTCAGCTCTTCTTCAGCGCAACAAAAACGACCCTTTTCTCGACCGGATCGTAACGTGCGATGAGAAGAGGATTCTCTACGACAACCGGCGTCGTTCTGCACAGTGGTTGGACAGCGACGAGGCTCCACAACAGTTTTCAAAGCAGAAACTGCACCAAAAGAAGATTATGGTTACTGTTTGGTGGTCTGCCGCCGGTCTCATCCACCACAGCTTCCTCAATCCGGGCCAAACGATTACGGCAGAGAGGTACTGTCAACATATCAACGATATGCACCAGAAGCTGCAGCGTATGTGCCCGGCATTGGTCAACAGAAAGGGGCCAATTCTGCTCCACGACAACGCACGTCGCACAACCGACCCTGCAGAAGTTGAACGAATTGGGCTACGAGACTCTGCCTCATCCGCCATACTCGCCGGACCTCTCGCCCACCGACTACCACTTTTTCAAGCGCCTCGACAACTTCCTGCGCGAGAAATGCTTCAAAAGCCGAGATGATGCCGAATCAGCCTTTGACGACTTCATCGCCTCCAGAACGCCGGATTTTTATGCTACCGGAATAAATAAACTTGTTTCTCGTTGGCAAAAATGTATTGAATCTAATGGTTTTTATTTCGATTAATAAAGTTTATTCTGAGTTGAGTTACGTTCGTTGAAAGTAGCTGTTTGAAAACGGTCATTATTTTTGCACCAACCTAATATATACGTGCAAACGTCGTCTGACGTCGCAGATCTTCGCTGTGGTGACCACCATTTTATGGGGGCGTGGCCAGACCAAAATTTTAAATACCGTTTGTAGGTTTATTTTTCCTGTTTAGGATAAATGCCATGTCGATTAAAATGATACATTCTTCCATCTGCACATATTTGGAAAAATCATACAGCTTTTCCATTGGACTGCTATCAGAATTATCCATTTCGTAAAATGTTTATTGAATCTGACAAATAATGCACTCATGTCGATACTGAATTAAATTTTGTTATTTGTCATAATTTATCAATTTCGCGATTGTCTTTGTTTAAATGTTATTGCCAATAGAACAATAGGTGCCATTTTCATTGAAGGTTCGCAACATTATCTAATAACAAGTATTTCTGGTATGTTTCTTCATTACTACTATTTGGGTTGACTGTTTTTGGTTTTGGATTATTAATGGCCAGCTTGTCATTATCTTAAAGTCAAACTTCCTAAGAAGTTCGTAATCATAAATTTATTACTGAACGATATTAATCACCTCTTGACACAGTGGTTGCTGCAGTAAAATTATTCCAAGATGTTCAAATTGTACTATACTTTTGATTGTAGAAAATGGTCCCGTCACTGAAATATTAAAATTATATTTAATTTTCAGCACCTTTTATCTACTACTTGGGCATTAATAAACTTTCTTATGACAAAGAGCTTCGGATGTAGGGGGAGAAATGAATTAATTAACTTTGGATATATATTTTAATGTTTAACATATTTTAATATAAGACAGGGGGGTGCTATTGCAACGACTAATTAAATTATGGATAGAAAAGGGACTTGCCAACATATTTTTGAGAAACAAACGGGATCGAGGATCACCGTAATTAAAATCTTTGACTTCAAACACGGGCAAATATGATGGGGGAAGTAATAACGTATAAGATTTGTCTTTGTTTTAGGACGGCACTATATGTATCAGCAGAATCGAAAAGTCATTTAGAAAAATAGAGGTATTTGTGTAATAAGGCGTAGGTTTTATAATACGTCATACGCAATTTTTTTAATGCATGCTTCCGCTCTCCTTTGCATGGAATTGCGCACTCGTTCAAATATTCTCGGAGTATGTCGTATTATCATATGCTGCAACTATTCCTTCTCTTAATTGCTCTTCGGTGTTAGTGAAACTTGTGTACAAGAGCGTCTTAAGGTGGCCCACAAAAAATTTAAACTATTGAGGTCGGGAGACCTTGGTGGCCATTCCTGAGGCCGACCGCGCCCAATCTAATGATTTGAATAAATTGTTTGTAAATAATTGCGTACTGTTATACTGAAATGTGCTGGTGCCCCATCATGCATGTACTACATTTGATTTCTTATTCCTAAAGCAACATCCTCAAGCAACAAAGGCAACTGTTGTTAAAGGAAATTCAGGTAAGATTGTCCGTCAAATCATCCCGACAGGAAGAATGGTCCAATAAAGTAATCACCAATGATACCTGCCCATACGTTAACCGAAAATTGTTGTTGGAAATGGGTTTCAGTTATAGCATGAGGATTTTCATCCGCCCAAATATGATTGTTATGGAAATTTTGAATGAAATTTCTTGAAAAATTAGCTTCGTCAGTGAACAGAATATGCGATCTAAATTGCGGATTTTGGGCAACATTATGAAGATACCACTGACAAAACGTCACACGCTTTGGAAAATCTGTGGGAAGTAACTTCTGCGCTCTTAAAATATGACAAGGATATAAGAAAAAATTCAATAAAATTCACAAAACAATTTGGTACCAAATATTCAAGTTTCTAGCGATCTTCCTCGTACTCGTTTCAGGATGTTCTTCGATAATGTGCAACATCTTTTCCTCAATTTCGGGTGTTCTTACATTTCGAGGTCTACCTTCAGATGCACCTTTTCGGACAGTACCAGTTTCAAGAAGACGAATGAAATATTAGGAAAAGTGCAACTATCTAACAGAGCACGATTGGGATATCTCTCGTGATAAATACGTCTAGCTTGATCCGCATTACCGTCGGCTAGGCCATACACGTAATACATTTCCACATTTGAATAGTTCACCATCATTAGCGAGTTTGTAAAAATAAGATATTCACAGCAAACAGATTTTAACGACAAAAAGTTAATTGATATCATCACAAAGCAAGTGACATATTCCAGGAAAACTAGATTTATTGTAAAATTATATTCTTAATAATTACATGAATTATCTCGGACAATCCAACGATTTTTATTTTTTCCTCCAAAAAGGCGCATTGCAGTCCAAAAACTCAATAGATTTTTCAAATTGAACGGAGAATTCAAAAATATTTTTTTTCTTTTAAAAATATTAAAGTCAGTGCTCGTGCGCACGCCACTGTTAAAGATAGAAATTATGTTTATATTGCAAAATATACACCTTTATTAATAGTCACCACATACCAAACTTCATGAAAATATCTAAAGCGGTTTCAAAATTATTTTCCTTTTTTTCCCTAAAACTTTAACACTCCGTATTCTTGTAACGAAACATTTTTGGACCATAGCTTATAAAGCAAACTATCATTAATCATCGATATAGAATCACCCCCTTAAATATTCGCATATCATTTAGGACCATTTAGCATAAATACCATATGGTAATATATTGTAATTATAAATTAAATTTAACTATACTATAATATCTGCACCCAAGTAATAAATATCTTTAAATTTATTTCGTTGTCATTCAGTACTAACAAAATGTAGAGAGAGTATAGCAGTGTAGCTTACTGTTTAGGATATACCTACTAGTTCCGCCACTACACATAATAAGTTTTGATGTGCAGTGTTGCTGTTAGTCGGATTTTGTGTTTTATGTGGTTGATCGGTGTTTTTCTTATTAAACTTTTATTCAAATTGTTATGAAAATTATGCGCCAGTGTCAAGTATGTGAAATTTATTTTTTTGCATCCAAAATTGTCTTTTCATAGGTAAGTTTAATCAACTGAAATTGTCAACACGCGCTCGAAAATTATTTGCCGCAAATATGCTGCGTTGCATGGAGATGGAATTTTCACGTTCTTTCTCTCGGCTTTCTCTGTCAAACACATGCACAACTGATACAAGACAAATGAAATGAAATTTATTAATAAACGGTTCAGTCTCTCTTTACTTACGTAATACATACTCAATAGAAGAAAGGTATATTTTACCACCACCAGCACATGAATATCAAATTGTAAACGTTAAACATTTAAAATTAAACTATGATAATTGGAAAAAATGGAAATTTTGATTTTCGATATATTATTAGGAATATCCTCTTAAGCTGCGGCTCATTATTAATGAAACACTCTATATTATATAAAAACGAGTGACTGTTCGATTCTTCTTTTATTTATAAATCGAAGAGGAACTTCATCCGATGCACGAAAATAACATGAAATAAATCATCTTGAGATTAGTATCAATCAAATCAACAAATCAGATGTCAGATATGTGTTTCTGAGAAAGTCATTTTTATTGCAATAAATATACATATTGATTAACGTTCTAAGATGATTAATGATTCAATACTGGATCTGTTATTTCTACGCCCACGTCCACTTTTAATATATCTATTTCTGCTACACTTTTGGATTTCTATCAAATGCTATGAGAACATGACGTTGTTTAGTATACAATAATATTTTTGCGGTTGCAATTACATTGCGATATTTAAGAAGGTATTAAGAGTTTTATACTTATGTAATTAGCAGAGTAAGTTGCTTCGGTGCCTAACCGTAAATGCAGAGAAAAGGTACAGCAAGAGGCATACACAAGACTATCGTCGTGAACTGAGGAAGGCTTCCGTTTCCGTTCAATATTTGTATTGGCTGTTATACTTACAGAAATTTAAAAATTCTCATAGTCCAAGCTAAACCTACGAACTCAATCAATTTGGTAAACGTTTTCGTGATTGATGCTGTGAAAGAGTCTACAATGCTTGATCAAGTAAATATGCCATATTTACCCGTAAGTAATAGATTGCTTAAAGCAGAAGTTATAGTATTTTAAACCTTTATATCGCTAGGCTACTGTAGTTTCTAGCCAGGCGATTCCAAATACTGAAATGCGATTACTTATTTATTTATTTATTTGCATTATACTGTTCAACAGGTAACCCAGTTACAGAACAGGAAGACACATAATAATATGCATATATAAAAAGTAATAGTTAAAAAATATAAAATAAGCATATACAAACAAACACTAAAATTAGAATCAACTTAATCATTTTAGGTAAAAAGATTTTATGTCATTAAGGCTGCAATTAAAAATATCTATATTGTTGATGTTATAATTGTTACAGATTACAAAAAGAGGAGAATATTTAAGAATATTAGTGCGGGCGGCGGGTAGATAGAAAGTTAAATTTCCTCTAAAACTAGCTCTGGGGACGACAAAAGTAATTTGGACATGAACTCTGCTTGAACATTATGGAACTAATTCTGTGGATGTGCAGGAAATTGTAATCTGATGAACTATACTTGTAGGAAGCACGGCCTCCCTTGCAATGTTGCATGTAAAATTTGTGAATGCGCTACTTGCAGCAATACCGATCGATATTCAGTTGAAGACATTATTGCGGCAGAGGAAGAGACCTTAGATAAGAAAGATGACAAAGAAAATGAACAGGCCAACGATTTGTCACTTGATGGAGAATCCGATATTTAGTAACGAGTTGAAATTATGAATGAAGCAGGTTAGGTCAAGTTACGGTTGAATTGTATTTGATTTGAGATCAATAAAGAGTTTCTGAAACTCAATTACTTAAAATCGACTTTCTATTCACTCTATTTCTTTCCAGGATACATAATTGAACTTTAATCCTTTTCGACGTCAAATTCTGCTTTGGTGACCGAAAAACCCCCCTTAACAATTCCTCGTTCGTCTTTTTCGAGTGTGTCTGGAAAGCCTGGAGACGACCTTCAGGTCTAGGTTGCGGTGCACCAGGTGCTCGGGGGATCCTGTTCGACGTCAAATTCTGCTTTGGCGACCGAAAAAACCCACCGTAACGATTTCCGGTTCATCTTTTCGAGTGTATCTGGAAAGCCTCGAAGACGACCTTCATGTCCAGGTTGGGGCGCACCAGGTATCTGGGGGTGTTCGCCGATGCCATATTTGAATTCAGCGATCCAAAAAACCCCCGGGCACCAAGTGTTTTTCCTTTCGCGCATGAATTGTGCGGAGTTCCACGGAGATGACGTTCACGTCCAGGTTGTGGCGCACCAGGTGTCTGGGGGTGTTCGCCGATGCCATATTTGAATTCAGCGACCCAAAAAAACCCCGGGCACCAAGTGTTTTTCCTTCCCGGGATAAATTTTGTTCCACGGAGATGACTTTCGTCGGCGTTCCTGAGCCCCAGGTGGACAGGGTGGCGATTTGGACATCATAATCGTGATCAGCGACCTCAAAAACCCCAGGGCACCCATTCTGGGTCAATTCCGACTGTTTTTACAAATTTATTAAGTCGTCCAAAGGGCGTCTCAAAAAATGCATTTTTCGAATGCATTTTTGGCTGCAGCGATGCAACTACGAATTTCAGCATATTCCCACCTAGGTGAATTTTGGATTAATAATTTTTAGAAGCAAATGCAGAAAACCGCATTCCGATCCATCTTGTACGGAACTTTTCCTATTTAGACCCGTTTTTCACGTATCTTGCTGCGACTAGAAGTTACGCGATTTTTAGACAGGTACAATACTGGGTCTAACTTTTGGCGCAAATATGGACGTAAATAAACAGCCTACCTAGCAACGCATGTTTCGCTACCTAGCAACGCATGTTTCGTGAATGGGTGCAAGGCTGATTAGTCCAATTAACGCGCTTTACACGGGCGCAAAGCGGGTTAGTCCGACTAACGCTACGCCCGTTTCATGAATCCGGTTTTATGTGTGTTACTATCTGCAAAGTCACGACAATTGCGGGCGATAAAACCATATGCTCTGTTTGCATCAGAGACGACAGCATCAATATTATTAACGTTTTTGCGATGCGAGTGTTTACATTAGTTTTTCAAGATAAGAGATAATTAAATTATTATACTATAATAGGTGACAAAGATCATTTTAATTTGATAAATTTTGTTTACTGATCTTGGTGAAAGTAAAAAATGATTAAATTTTCAGTTTTATCTGTTAGGTTTTTTTTAGAGTTTGCATAGGTAGATAATTATGAAAATGAAATGATATTTAATGGCTGTCTGTTTACTTTTCTTTGTCACGTAGTATATTATTATATTTCAGATTGGTCCTATTGGTCAATAAAATCGACTAATGCCAATCCGCTTCAAATAAAACAATTCTATTATTCTGTTCAGCACAACTCTATATTGATTTTAATGTAATATTCTGAATTGTAAATTATAATTTCAAGTACGCTTCCCAAAAGTTAGGCAACGCTTTATAGACAGTTATTTAACTTTTACATTTACATATAATATGCGGTTTTAAAATAAAATAAAAACTAAAAATACACTATAACGTTACATTTCATATGCTTGTTTAAGCAGAATCATTGAGGAAAATCCAAGGCGGTTTTGAGTTTTAGCGAGCCACGTTCTATACAGTGCTGTGATAAAGTATTTCCGTCATTTCCGGGAAAATCGGAAGTACCACAAGAAATTTTATAACTTAATGGGCTGGAGGAAGACGGCAAGACTCAGAATTAATTGATCAAACTTAAAGATTTAAGTTGTCAAAATAAGAGAAGTGTTGTAGATGGAATGTTCGGAGAAGTTATGTTTCCCAGCACAGGTTGCTCAAATTTGAAAAAAAAACACATTTACTTAAATATATCTAAAGATGCTTGACGTAGAGATGCAGTGGCGGAGATGATTTTTTTAAATTTGTTGTAGTACCTATTTCTAAGACAAAGAATGATCTTTTCTGTTTGCTTATAAAAGGATAATTTTCTAATAACTATTTTTTAACTTGACATTAACCGGTATTTAACATTTCAATAAATTTCAAATTACTACAATTTTGCTTCACAAATATATATTTTTTTTTGCCAAAAAATCATCTTAAACACAATATATTAATGAAAGCGCAGAAAAAATCATTGACGGCGAAAATTTACATTTTATTCAAAACTATCGAAAGACATAATTCGAAAGAAATCGTTATATTTAATCTTTGTTACTAAATAGTTTTAAAAACAATGCTGATATTTAGTTATTTTCGAATTGGTGCAAAAAGTTTGCATTTTATTTTGTAGCTCCTGCTTCCTTTTATTCTTCGTTTTTCAAATATTTTTTCCTCCTGATATGGTCTAATTTTTAATTTATCAACTTTTTACCCTTGGTTAAATAACTCATCTGAATAAGCTTTAACATTCTACATCATGCTAGTCAAAGCTATTTTCAAAAATGGTAAGTTTTTTAAAATGTCGCACCCTGTATCAGGATATTTTTCTACTCTGACCATCCGACTTTAAATTTGTTGTCCAATTTATCTTGAAACATCCTACATATTATACAGGGGATTCACAACTTATCCAAAAAAAATTGGGAATAGATGCGTCATGAAAAATGAAGTGAATATCGTAAAAAATTGGGAATAGATACGTCATGAAAAATAAAGTGAATATCGTAAAAAAATGTAAAATTCTTTGTTTCCGATAAAAAAGTTGTAGTATTTTCAACCTTTACATCGCTGGGCAACCGTAGTCTCTAGCCAGGCGATTCCGAATATTGAAATCCGATTACTTATAGTATTAACGTTGTTGTGCTGTGAGTGTTTTCATTAGGTTTTCAAGTGTAATTTTTCTGTTCTGTCCACTGCAATTTAAATTTTTTTGCCAGTTACTCCTGACACCCTTTAAAATAATGGAAATGTATCTGCTCGTACTGCAGACGAAAGCTGAATTTCTCATCTGTTCGCTAACAGTGTAGCCTAGATTATACTGCTGATAATCATGAAAAACAAATCTAACAATTGTTCCTTTCGCATAAGAACACAGCATTCGAGTGAGAACTCAGACATCTGCTGGGTTTTAAAGTCTTAGTCGAAACGTCAACATTATATTTAACTATAAATGATACTACGAACAGCACTAATCCAACTATTCATGAATATTAAATTTAGTATTGGAAGAATCCATAAATACTTAGTTTGCTTTCTAAATTGAGAGTTTGATACAAGAATCGATTGTCCATTTTGTAAAAGTGGCAGGAATACTAAAAAAACTGTTTACTAACTAAAGTATGAAGTGACTAGCTTAGTTTCTTTTTGTACGTATTTAGTTTCTGTCTCAAATTTTCTGTTCCATATACAAACCTAGTGCTTAGTTTACTCATTTATCTAAGAAAATAAAATAAATATATGATGATGTAAAACCTAAATCTCCTTTTGCTCTTCTGCTAGATACCATATTGTTAATTCTTAGTATCACTTATATGCATTTTTTTGCATTAGAAAATTGTATAAATTTTACAGTATTATCCTGATTTACATCTCTAGCTATAATAATATAATAATAATATCTCTACCCCTCATTCTAATCACGAGGATGAGCCCAGAAGTCGAAGACTTGTGCGAGAGAGGGGGCGGCATATTATTATTAAGCAGGCCGCATTTGCGCCCAGGAACGACTTACGTTGGTAGTCCTTAACCACTATTCCGTGTAGGAATGAGGGAAATCTGAAAAACCTCATTAATTAGGAGGGGTGGTCAAATGTGGACCGGTATCAATCTCTCACATTGACCCAAACCAATATTTTTGCATCCTACCATACCCACAGAGAGAGTGCCAATCTCTCCACGAATATAGCTTATATACGGTCTACCGGCTGCAGGGGTCGAACCCACAGCGATCTAGTTACCTCGATTCAAGTACTGATGCGTTAAACCGCGCGACCACTTACCGATCCTACTACATATATCCTATACTACGACTGTACATATTTGATAACTGAATGATTTTATCAGAAGAAAGTTAGAAGAACTCTTGACATGGTGTGTCGAATATGAGTGCCTTTATTTTGCTGTATTGTTTGGTAATTGTACTAAACAAAACATATTTAAACTTGACAATTTTTTTTTCTGACCAACGGTAATAGAATTATGACAGTAAACAGGTCTTGAATGTTTGACAACGTCGCATGACTACCATGTCAGATGTTTGTACATAATAATGACAAATAGTTATAAACATACTTACTAGGAATGGTTTTATTAGAGCTCTCTTTATAACACAATAAAATGTGAACCAATTATAAGTGTTAAAAATGAATGCCGTTGCCTGGAAAAAGCTTTTACAAACTTCTCGTAGCCAGATTAGCCATAACATGTCGTGCAGCTGGTCATGGTTGCTATAAATTGTTCCATTTTTTATATATACTCACAAATATCAAAGAAACGCTAGGTCCAGAAAACGAAACGAACTAACCGCACTATTGCTACTAATAATAATGTGGGGTTACCAGCAGCAGATAATGGATTGTAATGTTGTCGTACGTTACAATTTTACGAATTTCTTGGGAAATTTCTATTGTGTACTTTATTAATACTAATAAAAAAACAAATTCCAAACAAATTACGTTACAGGGCTTTTACTTAATCCTTTTTGTTTGTAATGTAACACAGTTTTGCATTTTATTACACTGTTAATTTTATTTTTGATCTGCTTCATGTCATAGAAAAATCAATTTTGAGTCTGGAACCTTCATTTAGGGCGCAATGGATTGATTTCATGACCTACCAGAAATCGATTTAAATACCTTACAGTTCTTTTGCGGGCTTTCAGCCATTACTTCGGTACCTTTGAATATTCGCAGGTGACATGAGTAGCATTGCTATTATTTGCTAAAGTCTATATTATTCAGTTCTTAAATGTCTAATATTACTGGTATTTGTAAAAAACACTATTTCAAGAATACGGCGCCCTTAATGTGATTTTTTAACATCCTATATTATTGTATGATCATTGAATAAATAAAGTTTCATTTGATTTATTTATTTTTCTACGTTCATTCAAAAAACTTTATTGAACTATATTTAGTGGAAAAAGTGGTTCTTTATTGCACTCATCTGTCATTCTACTGCAGCGTTTTGTAATCATGACAAACATAAACCTTCAAATCGACGTCACATTTTTCTAGATTTAGTGTCATCTAAATAACTTTTTTTGGTTTTTGCATGAACTTAGAAAAATATTGTATGCAACTCGTACAAAAAGTGTTTATTGCACTCGACGTGTTGTCCTACTCGGCTTGACGGCCTCGTTGGACAATTTCACATCGCGTGCAATAAACACTTACTTTTTGTACTTGCTGCATAAATAACTATATTTATCTCGAAAATTATGCAATAAAAATACATAATATGTAATTTAAAAAAAATCTCTGATCAAATATTTGGAAAATATTTCTTTGTTAAATTCTCAATTAAGGTTGATCAAGCACTTTAGTTATACCCTGTATATTATCAAATCTATGTCAAAGCCGATTAAAAGCCCAGAAAATGAATATTTCATACCGCGAATTTGGCTATTATTTGAAACAATAATAGCACTGCCAAACTAAAAGCTTAAAACTATAAATTCTAAGTGGTTCGGTTATATTCTCTATCAACCGACTGTATCAAGGCGGTTAATGTGGCGACTAAGCCCTAAAACTAAGCTGTTTTTGTGCACTCCGGCGGAATTAGATGTAAGAAGTAGCTTGTTCCTGCGAGGCACATGCCACGAAAGCTGCGAGAATTGTTGGATACGAAATCATTAAACGCGTGTATAAAGTCGACACAGAACGAAGCGAGGAAATGAAATTTAACAGGAACTGAAAATATTTACGTCTAACTTCACAAGCTTTGGGAGCATCGGAGGATTGTTTTAAATTTAATTTTAAATCGAAGAAATATTTGAAACATTGTTAACAATTCGAGGGTCGCGGGCGTCAACAAAAGTTTTTATCTCCTAATATTTTTGTTTTGTTTTAGATTTATTCAGAAAGAGGCGAGCATCGTCAACACAGTGTTTTCTTCAATTGGTATCGATAATAAATTAACTTTTCTTGATCTACGTAACAATAATATAATGTATCCCCATAGAAATCATAAAATATACAGGGTACTTCAGAACTTATCTAAAAAAATCTGAGTATACTATAAAATCATAAAGGGCAGTTCTAAAATGATTACACTTCTGCACGGCACTGTAAACCTGATACGACGGCAATCTGCGACTGGATAAAATAATGGAAAGAAATGCTCAAAGAAAGAATTAAATAACATTTTGTAACGTCGATTTAATACAGCAAATATAATTGATTTTGCTGTTATTGTTATTAGATTTAATTTTGGGCTTGTCTTATCCAGTTTCTATAAACTAACACAAATGTTTCTGCTTCTTGTTCATTTTGAACTCGTATGTTATTGGCGGCAACTATGATACGTTTCCGTAAATCATCAGTATATGTATCCACTTCGGTGCGATACATTTCATTTTTTAAATATCCACACAAAAAGAAGTCGAGATGATTTAAAATCAGGAGATCGTGGTGGCCACGGTACCGGTAGTACCGGTCTTCCTCGTCCAGTCTCTTGATGATAATGCTTGGATATGCTGTTCATGGTACGGATATAATTGACCGTCGTGTATGATACGTTAGTTAAGTAGGGTAATCTATGGTTAGTTACACTGCTGCAATAGAACCTGCGAGTCTTGGATCTCTTCCACGATTCGGTTTCCAATTTCCCTCGCGTTGCACTGCACTTGCACTCACTAGAAAGCAGCCCATCTAGGGAAAACTTATTGTAAGCTGTTGGTTATACTGCATTTTAATCCCAGTATACAATTGAAACCAAAATGGAATGTTTGTAACTGGACCATACAAATCATATGTTTCTACGAATTAGACGTAAAATTTTCATATTTTGAAATTCCCGCCCATTAGTGTGAAGCCATCCCGTCAGTGCAACCAACTCATGAAAACTAACCTACTGCAATTATACCAGACTCGTGCTTTCTCCATAGGTTGACTATTTTCGGTATCTTTTTTGGCGTTCTATATATTTTATGATTTCTATGGTTCTCCCACGAACGTCCACGAACGATATATGGAAAAATATATACAGGGTGGTTCCAAAAATTTGATTAGTTACCAACGTCAGTAGAGTCTACTTTTAAATATATCAGACGTTCTCCGGAAACAGTGGCCTGTGTAATTCCCAGCATTCGCTTTTTTTACGTTAACCCTCTATAGAATTTATACCAACACATTGTCAATTGGTGATGGACGAAGAGAGGAATATTTTCGTAATATTTCGACAAAATTCCTGTTAGAAATAGTAAATTTTGTTGCCACGTTCATCTTTGTGTCGGAATCTCTATCTCGGGTGCAGATAGATCATGACAAAATAAAATGGCAAGTCCCTATACATTTTTTTCCTACAAGCCCTCCGGCGATATGTGTCGCTGAAGAACGCCGCTGGAAATCTTTTTTTTAACAACTTTTAAAGTACTTAATATAATTTAATAAAAATTTAATGTGATGGACACTATTAAGGACCTCTTAGAATAGTGTCCTTGAAACAAATTTAGCTTTTTTAGTTCTTCCAGGGGCGGGTTAAACTTTACAACTTAATGCCTAAATTTTTAACACTCTGTATGACAAAGACTTTAACCTTAGACTAAAAAAGGTATTCTTGTTTATTGTCGATAAAATGAACTGTTTACGAGAAAAAATTCGAGCTATGCTCGCATGTTGAATCCTCTTCATGGCGCTTTTTATTAAAAATAAAACATGAATTCGTTTACTATTCTTTTTCTCATAAACGATTCAATTTATAGAATTGCTCTATATTATTTTCTCTCATGTTTTTTGTATGTCCAAGATGAAGAAATGTTAGTTCTTTATGACGGCATGCTCCATTGATACCAATAATCAATATTTGGAGAGAAGGGTAAAAATTACACTACATCATCAAGTAATTGCAATTAAGAATATTTTTCAAGATTAAACTTTCTGTTTTTGTTTTTTTTCTTTCACTTTTATATTTGATGACAGAATTTATTGTTTATTATTACTTATATGTTATAGCTTTCGTTTAGTAATTAATTCTTCTTTTTGTATTAATCACTTTTCTTTATTTGTGGTTTACTCGCCCTATCATAGTGTTTTCTGTTAGGTGATGTATTAAATAAAATAAATAAAAATAAAAAAATAAACAAGCTAGGTACATAGCATTGGCTTAAGTAGTGTCGCGAGGTGCAGGCTTTGCGACAATGCAGATTTGATTCATATCATTTGCAGTTGTATCTGTTTAATAGTAATGAGACACACATATCTTGAGGCAGTTTGTGTTTCTCCTTAAGACCTTAGAGCGATTCCAGCAGAGCTGTTGCTAGCTTTTGCGCTCAGCATGGGTCTATTTTCAACTCTACAATCATCGACATGCACAATGGGTCTTGAGATCTGAGTCCTGCAGATAATCCGCGCCGCTTTTAAGAACAACATGACACCAAAGTGTATTTAGTACATTTATAAATATATTTATTGTAAATTTAAAGCATCGAGAGAAGTCATACACAAGCATAGCAATTTTTCTCAGAATGTAAACAGATGCATGTATGACACTTGACATACAGGGTGTACTATTGAAAACTTTGCACCCGGCTTATTTTGAACTACGTTCCAAAATATTAAAATTGCCGCAACACGTCCATTTTGTTTTCGAGGAGGACACATTTTAGGGTGAAATACAAACTCGCCAGAACAACCACCTTCGCGGGGGCGCATTCACCTTTAGAATCTTAAATGGCACTCTAGGTCGAGTGACACCTCATTCGAAAGTGTTTTTAATTCTGGTTATCTTCGTGTAACTTTTTTCAATTTTAGTTAATCTGCTGTTGAAAAAAGAATTTACTAATGCTTAGAAATAAAAGACAATTTTGTATGAATCATTTAATGAATTGTTCAAAATGCCAAAGGAAAAACTATGAAAAACTTCAAGACGAAAGGGTTGAAATAATTTCTCTCTATTTTAAAAATAATGATAATGCACGGCTTACGGCAAGAATTTTTAATCAGTGTCACCCAAATAAACACACCTCCGATGTTTACGTTGCCAGTTTGGTTCAAAAATTCTGTGAAACAGGACCAGTGGAAAATAAAAAACGGCAAATTGTCGTTCTTGGTCATAATTTGAGTATTCGTAAGCTATCTGAAATTTCAGGAGTTTCTAGCACACATTGTCAACGCATTTAAAAAACCTAAGACTTAACTGCGGAAGAGATGATTAACAAGTGACACCAATCCGACATTATTTAGAGAGGAACACACTCAACATCCTGAAAAATTTAATGTGTGGGCAGGAATTCTCGGAAACAAGTCTATTGGACCATATTTTCTGCCAGGAAATCTTAATGGGGATATGTACCTTGAGCTTTTAAATGACTACATTTATCCAATTATTGTGGAAACTATAGAAAATGATGACAACATTTTAGATGACAATGTTTGGTTGCAACAAGATGGCGCACCTCCATATTTTACAGTTGCAATTCGTTAGTTTTTAAATGAACATTTTCCAAATCAATGGATAGGTCGGCGCGGACCAATTGAGTGGCCACCCAGATCACCTGATCTGACACCACTCGATTTTTTTATGGGGACATGTAAAGTCTAAAATTTATGCCACTCAGCCGCAGTCTCTATATATTATATTATAGTAACATAACAAATGTGATAGCAGAAGTTAGGACACAGATCAGTAATACGCTAAGAAATTTTGCGTTGTTGTACCAAAAGCTGCGAGAGAAAATATAAAAAAAAATATTACGCTTTCAGGAGGATATTTAAGCCTGTAATCAAGTTTGAAAATTAATTAACCTACGGCTACATAAACATTACTCATTTTCCCTTTTGCTGCCTCCATGTTTTTTTATGACATAATGTTTCCTACAAGACGATTTTTTACCACGGTGTTATCAAAACAAGATTTACAGGGAAGCGAGACGTGGGGAATTCAAAGAGATAATATAATTCCTTTTTAACCTCCTACAATTTAATGAAATATTGCAAAATGAGTCAGCGGACCTCGTTGCTACAATTTATTTCCAGGTTTATATTTTTCTTTGCAGGTAAATTACGTTATACCAATTTCGAGCAATTTCTTCACACAGGAGTAGGTACAAATTCAACCTTGTTTTACATATTTCAAAAGGAAAGTGAAGTTACATTTTTTATAAATTTACCTTTCTTGTACATGGTAACTTATAATAAAATTTTAATGAAGTGGTATACATAAAGGCACAGATACGCTACGCATTAGCTAATTTATTTATGATAAAAGCAAAGAACGTTACGTTTGTTATTAAAATGGAGGAAAAATTATGGAAAATAAGTACAGTGCCAAACATGCCACTCGGGTTGTGACAAAGACATATTTTATGGATGTACAGGGTGATCACGTGAAAATGTTGGATTCGAAAAACTGAAACGGGCCTTTCTTGACTAATCTTCTACAGGCCTTTCATTTTTTATCAAAAAACAATTGAGCACTGTAGTTTTGAATTCATTATAGTAAAAAATTACAGTTTCAGTTATGAAATTACTTTATCATTGACATTTTTATAATAATGCAATCAGGAAAAAAAAAATTAAATTTATTTCATAGATGCTCAAAACTGCTGAATTTTTTTTGAGAGAAAAAATAAATCTATTTGAATATTCGCTCCTCACAACCTTTTATTATTTCTGAGAAATAGAAGGTAAAATTAAAACTCATATTTGTCTTAACAATGCCATTATGTATAATAATACCAATACTATTTATTTCAAACAGCTATACAATGAGTTAAAACAGGTCAAAGCCAAAAAATTGTGGCAAGAAAAAAGCACAAACACAAAAAATGTTAATCATTTCAGATGAATGTATCACTGGAAAATAATTAATAATAAATATACAACAATAAAAATTACTAGCTCATAAAAAAACTAACAAATTCCTCTATGAAATAGGGCTCTATATCTATTAATAATTTAAAAACTTCACGCTTAAATACTTTAAAATACACAATATATTTTATGTTTTCTGGCAATGCATTGAATAACTTTGTTGATGCATACATAAGTCTTCTCTCAGTGACATTTAGTTTATGCTGTGAGAGTAAATAATTATTTTTCCTGAAGTTATGGATTCCCAATAAGAAAACTTATATTTAAAATTAAATAAAATGTATTCATATACAGAATCGGAAATTGCGGATCTTTACAGAGAAAGTAGAAATTGCCGCTTCATTCCAGAGAAGGTACGAACTTTAAGAGGGGCGGCGACGTGCATTGGTCTAGCATTCCCCACTACTACGGTAATCGGCTCCGTATCGCCAACGCCAATTCGCGATTGCATATCTAACTGTCCGGTCAACTGATGCCAGTGTTGTCAGGTCTCATGCTTTTGCATGAGATCTCATGCATTCCAAGGAAATCTCATGCTTTTTAATAGACACAAAAAGAAATAATAAAATTATTAAAATTACTCTTTGAAATCTACCAAAACAAAGACCTAACGAGAAATAAAGGCAAAATCGAAGACAAAATTGAATAGATAGAAGTAGGTATCTACAATATTTGGGTACTTGAAATGTCCTTTATTGTAGACTGCTCTCTTAATAATTAGCAATAAATACATAAACGGGTATGACAGTCTACGGATATGCGGTGTGTGTGCTGTATTCACGCTGTATTGCAGTGATTCTTAACTCTATTCCGTAAGGGTACCTACATTTTCTGGAAACAACAGATTTTACGACCCGTGAGTCACCCTGCGTCACGTCAACTGCGCCTCAACGTTAGCCCGTTCTAACAATAAAATAAATTAGAAAGGTTACGTGGTTAATAACTTTTAAGTAAGTACCTGTAACTGCCTACTTACAACGTAATATTATGATAATATAGCAGAACATGATGCTTTTTAATGAAATAAAAATGGCATTACAAAAGTAATTAAAAATTAAGCTGTGTCAAGAGGTGTTTTTTGATAAATTAAGTCATCTCATACTTTTTTCTCCAAACTTCATGCTATTTTGATATTATTCTCATGCACTGAATTTTTCCCACATGGCAACACTGCTTGATGCAAACACGCTGTGGTCGAAGTATGCGTGTAGCATAACACAAATACACGCAAGCGGCAAAATACAATTCACCATCAAGATCCTCACTTTCCAAATCTGTATATAAACCTACTACTGTCAAACACCCAAACAATCTATTTGCCTTTACATGAACTATTAAAACCTAAATTAAACATTATGAGATGAAACTTGTTTTTAAATAACAAACACTCGGCCTCTATTCGAACTTGCACCCCATAACGAAATTCCAAATTTCATTTTTGATAAACAACTTGCATAATATATTGTTTTTAAAATTTTTTCCGACACAGAATATTATAACTATTATAGCGTAACAAACACTGTTTAATTTTTTTGTTAAATTATCTATATGAGTAATCCATTTTAAAGTACCGTCTATACCCAAATACCCAAAAATTTAGAGATGTTTGAATTTGATTAATATTTAAAGTAGAACTTCTGTTTTTTGATCTGTTAGTGCTAAACAAAACATATTTGGTTTTATTTTCATTCAGAACAAGTTTGTTTTGTTGAAACCAATTCTGAATTCTCACAAAGCATTCCGAAGTTTCCGACTCCAGTTCAGAGAGTGTGCTTCTATATATTAATCATCGGCATAGTTATTATTTTATGACGCCCATTCCAAAACAACTTACTCAAATCGTTAACATATATTTTAAATAACAATTATTCCATCAAAGTCGATGTTAGTTATTTGACTTCTATTTTCTAAATACGTTTTGAACCACTCTAAACAATTTTCTCTAATGTCGTAATAAACTATTTTGTTAAGTAATATTTCATGATCTACACAGTCGTAGGCTTTTGATAAATCAAGAAATACACCCAGCGCTAATCGACTGTTTTCAAGATTGTTGAACATTTCTCTCAGCAGCTCAAATTGCACTGTCTCAACACACCTTCCTTTTAAAAAACCATGTTGAGATTCACTAAAGAGTTGAAAGGGATTCAAAAAAACTAGTTCCTCGCTACAATTTTTTCAAATATCTTTGAGAAAGCCGGCAATAAGCTAATTGGGCGATAACTTTCCACGATATTTGGATCTCCATCTTAAACAAAGATCTAATGACCGAAAGCTTCAGATTGTTTGGGTAAATTCCATGCAACAATGAATTATATATAGTAAAATGAATAGGCTTTAAAATACTCTGGAAACATGTTTTAAACAAGGAAGTTGGTATTTTATCTTGTCCACAACTATTTTTACTTTGCAATGCACTGACATCACTTAATATTTCGTTTCCCGAAACCTCATAGAAAAACATTTATTGAGGATTTGCATTTATATTATTTACATGTTCTATGTTAGGTTGTAATGATAGTAAATTGTTAACAGAATCATTAAAATCATTCACAATATTAATAGGGTCTAGGGTCTTCCAGTATACCAATTTTATACTTTTTAAACTTTTTTAAGTTCTCAGATACTGACTTTGTAGAATAACATATTGCCTTTGTTACATGTAGCTAGTAATTAGAGTTCCTATCTTTTTATTTCTGAAGAATCTTTTTTTATCCGTTTTACAAGTATATTTATTCGAGTTGAAGTGTCATTCGGTACCTTCTTTACTCTATCGCTGCATGTAGCACTGCTTTGAGGTCAAAAAGGTCTAAGCGATAAATCTACGAAATAACTTTAAAACGGAAAACCTTTTATGCCAGCACATAGATCAAGTAAGATTAAGAACTACTTATTAATTTAGCAGAAGGTATTGTTTCCCTGTTTTTTCTTCTGCACATAGTTCTCAGTTTACCATAAAAGTAGTTTTAAAATTATTGCAAAACACCAACCGTTAGCAAAATCAAAGAACCAGTGCACTAGAAATGTACCGTAATGCTAAATGGAAAGAGGTATAAACTTGCAAAATGTAACAAATGTTCTGTCGCGGACACTGGGCGCAGGGATGGTTCGATTAGTAGGATATACTCGCGACAAGAATTCAGACGACTTTCGTCATACGAACAAATGAATAATTCATTATATTTTCATCAAAATATTTAAGAAACTGCAACTGATAGTAATAAAACTATATACTACACTAAAATTTTGCATTATATATTGCACTAAACTGCAAAAAATTATTGTTTTTAACGCGACCAAATATCGAAAATTACTTTGACAATAAAAACAAATGTGTAAGACGTCTGAATTCTTGACGCGAGTATATCACGCTCTTTATTCCAATGCAGTGTCATACTAAAATGCTATTAAAACTATTTAATCTAAAGTAGATTAAAGCACTTCAGTCACTACAAGAGGAAGATAAGGAAAAATACAGTGAACAAAGACAAAAGGCAAAGAAAGTGTTTAGACAAAAGAAGAGAGCAGAGCAGGTTAAGAAAATAGAGGAAATAAAGCAACATTACAAGAGGAAAGAAATACGTAACTTCTACAGAGAGATAAAAAAAGGAAAAAAGATAAAGAAGGAAGTAATATATGTGAGAGATGAAAGTGGCAATCTAATTGGAGAGGAAACAGAAGTGAGAGAAAGATGGAGGTAATATTTTGAAGATATGTTGAATGAAGGGAGTCTAAAGGAAGGAGAGGAGCACGAGGAGATGATACCGGGAAGGGAAGAGGAAGTGAAAGTAGAAGAACCTACAAAAAAAGGAAATATACATAATTATAGAAGCTTTAAAGAATAACAAAAGTCCAAGGAAAAACGAAGAACATTAAGTACGCAAGAGAAGATTTAAGACAAAGAATATACGAAATTATATGAATGATCTGGAGAAGACAATGTATGCCTGAAGATTGGAGAGATGCTATGATTATACCAATCTTAAAAAAGGGAGATGCAACAGACTGCAGAAACTATAGGGGTATATCATTGTTAGATATAGGGTATAAAATTATGGCAACGTTAATAAAGCAGAGAATAGAACTTATAGCAGAACGACAAATAGGGGAGTATCAAGCAGGTTTTAGAAAGGGAAGGTCAACAACGGACCAAATCTTCATGGTGAAGGAAATGCTGACTACATGCTATGAGTATGGGATCAAAGCAATGGTATTATTTGTGGACTTCAGGAAAGCATATGATTCGATCAAAAGGAATAAACTAAGTAAAATTCTGGAACAATTTGGGATACCAACTAAACTGATTAGGCTATTGAAAATGACCTTAGAAAATACTAAATCCAAAGTACGAATAAAAGGTGAATGTTCGGAAGGCTTTACTATTGATACAAGACTGAGACAAGGAGACCCACTCTCAACGCTTCTTTTTAATTTAGTACTAGAAAAGGTCATAAGAGATAGTGAGTTGAACAGAGAAGGACACATATTGTTTAAAAGTCACCAAATAGTAAGTTATGCAGATGACGTGGCCATTATTGCTAGAGATAGTAGGGAATTAGAAGTAACGAGAAAACTTGTGGAGGAAGCAAGTAAAGTGGGATTGCAGATAAATCAAGAGAAAAGTAAGCTTCTGAGAATAGGAGAACAAAAAAAGGATACAAATTTTAAATTGAGAACAGAGCATGGAGAGATGGAGTTTGAAGAAGTTCAAGAATATGTGTATTTGGGGCGCTAATAACAGCTAACTGTGATGAGGAACAAGAAATAAATAGGAGAATAATAAAAGCAAACAGAAGTTCGGCAGCAGTCAACCACTTATTGAAATCAAAAAATTTGTCCAGACGAGTAAAATTTAGAATGTATAAAACAATTTTGAGACCGACACCGCTGTATGGTAGTGAAACCTGGGTTCTCAATAAGAAGTCAAGAGAAAACCTTTTAAGGTGGGAAAGGAAGATCTTAAGAAGAATTCTAGGTGGTAAGAGGACAGAGGAAGGCTATGTAAGGAGAAATAATGAGGAAATATATGGAATGTACCAGGCACCAACAATAGACGAATTTGTAAAAGCCAGGAGAGTGCAGTGGCTAGGGCATCTAGAACGTATGGAGGATGAAAAGGCAGTTAATAAAATAGTAGGAGTAAACCCAACTACAAGAAAAAAAGGCAGATTGAGGAAGCGATGGAGAGGCAGTGGCAATAGATCTAAGGGAGAAAAATGTAACGGATTGGAAAAGAGAGGCGAAGGACAGAATGGAGTGGAGGAGAATAACACAGCTCTGGGCCTAAAAGGCCTGTAAACCAGCTTTATATAATAATCTAAAGTAGACGTTCGATTCGTGATAGTTAAATTAATATTTGACTTGATTTCGAATAACAAGCCTTTGCAAACTATAGTATCTGCCTAATTTATGAGCATTTTTAACAAAGCTGCTTTTTAATAAGTATTTCATTGAGGTTTTTGTTATGTGAAGAAAGGTTCAAATTGTCAAGATACTTATGTGAAAAGGATCGATGTATCTATTATGTTATTGTATTTCTGGATTTGCATTGTGTTATGTTTGCCGTTTTGATTCGAGTAACAGAATAGTGTACCTATAACAGTGTAAATTACATTAAGTAAAAAGTAAGAAACGTCAGCTAATATTTGTTGTTGTCTATATTGGATCTGCCATTTTCTATAGAAAAGGTAAGTTTGCACCTAATTTTGTTTGTAGAAATCCAATCTATTACCTGTTAAAATAATAGTAGTCCTTTCTGTATGCCCTGTATTTTGTTTCTACAAATATCTTATCTCGGAACACCCATTACCGTTTACGATAAGTAATCAATTCACTTTTACAGTTTATTCCTCTTGATAAAAACAAGGATTCTATTGAACTGCAGAAAATTATTAATTAATTTCAACATTTTTACTAAACTGCATCCCTGACGGGAATTTAGGATTGTTGTGAGAAAAAATACATTTGCTTTAAACCTTGCCGAACTTTTGTAATTAATCTTTATTGATTCTAACCTGGCCTTAAATAAACTATAAAAATAATTGTGAGATGTCGGTAAGGTTGTACCAGGTTTTTATTAACAACTGCCTTAAATTTCCGTAAAATTGATTGGTGTATGAAAACCCATTATCTTGTTATTTGGTCGTAAAATCATACCATCTGACCCACTGACTGGGCTTGATATTTTGGTCAAGCCGTATTAATGTTTCAACTGGATGTAATTATATGCACATATGGTGCATTCAAATACAAAGTGTAGATTAGAAAGCAATATTTTTTACAAAAGAAAAACATGCCGTTTAGTTTAAAATAGGCCTCTTTATTCAAAAATAAAACATGAATCTTTATTGAAAACAAAACATGAATTCGTTTATTATTCTTTTTCTCGTAAATGGGTCATTTTATCGACAATAAACAAGAATACTTTTTTTTGTCTAAGGCTGAAGCTACCCAGATTTATTATTTTAAAGTTTTTATCATACAGTGTTAAAAATGTAGGCATTAAGTTGTAAAGCTAAGTCCGTCCCTGGTAAACTAAAAAAAAATATAGGAACTTGTTGTCGTATATTTTCATGATATATCTGCACCTGAGAGATTTCCTACATTTTCCGGGACACCCTGTATAAAGTAGAGATGCCTTAAGGTAGTCATACACAAGCTGATTTGGTCCGGTCATTAAACCGCCGCGATTGGGTTTTAGTCAATTTTATATTAGAGTAGTGTTGTGTACTTCTAGGAATATGATCCTGCTTTATTAAGAATGACAATTTCTCAGATATTTAAAAAAACCAAAGATACAGCGCAGGCGTTCTAAATGGATAAAACATTGGTTAAAAAAATGACAATATACGCAATTACTTAAACATGTTTTCTATTACTTCAAAAAGAAGATACTGCATCTACCGTCTTTAATTTTTCCAGCAATACATTGTAGGCAGTTAATTTCAAAGATTTGAACCTACGTTCTTATATCGGTCATTTTTTTCAAAAATAAGTATTTTCTTATCAGAAGACTACGAAATATGTTAGCCAGACTGCTTTCCGTCGTTCTAACTCTCTGCTTGTACCCACTCCTCACACATACACGGTTTGACTTGCATGGGAGAAGGCAAACCAGCAGGCAAAATTTTAAGCGCTGGCAGTTTTTTGGGAGGTCGAGAGTTCAGGCAATACAACCACGGGTTTTGATGGTTTGCTAAAGACCTTCCGGTAAACCGCATCATGTATGGCCACCAATATAATAGATTATGGCAATAAATTATAAAACTGAATGAAATTAAGTGTAATATTTGAATCGTTGTTTATTCAAGTTTACGCTTTATTCAATCACCGTTGTTTTAGTTTGACATGCTCATCGATGTCACGTGGCGTTGGTAGCTCCCAATTTCTATTTTCTTCAGTTTCGTAAGTGTATCCAGTTTCTTTAGTTCTTCTGCGTCTTCAGTCTCTCCGTCTGATAGTTCAATTGTCACGAAATTCTTTAAATTGATATCAATGGGTTCATTGACATTAAAAGTTTATTAATTTTTGCAAGTGGTACAAATGATTTGCAGTTTCTATGGTCTCGAGAACGCATCTAGAACCAAATCGAATATAGCCTGGACTGTTCTAGAAAACGTCAAAATAAAGGTACTGCAAACATAAATTTGAAAGCAAATAGGAACTTAATTAATGAACTAAGCGGATAGATAAGTTTCCGTAACAATATTTTGTAGATATTAGTTCCTATCCATCCAGAAATTTCTTGAATTTTGAATTAGTAATAATAGCAGGCAATGAAAAATCAATTCTTCAAAAAATATTTGATGTCGTTTTTGTAATAGTGGTGAGTGCGTATGAAAGATTATTCAGCACTTTCTACAGATACAAATCTAATCACCAGCACTATTTTTTCTGTAAACCTTCCATGAAAAATTGTACTATGGATAAATTGTGTTTATAAATAGTATTTCATCAAAAGAGTGCATTCAATTGATGGTATGATATTAAAAGTTAAAAAAGGGCGAAAATTTTATGTTAATTAACTTTAACGTATCGTTTTAATTAAATATGAATTAATTTAATTAATTAGTTGGTATCGTGATCCAGTTATTACTGACTCTAGAGACGTATTATATTACCCATTTCACAGTTAAACATAGTAATTAGATACATGAAGGTTTTTGCTAAATTGAAGCAAATTCTAAAAAAAACATACGCTCATGTGACTGTATTTTATATTGTGCCGAAATTTTCTGTAAATTCAGTGTTAATCAAAAAATCTATGGTAGGAAAAATGTATTTGTTCAAAAACAGGTGCAACATTGACGATGTGGAAGTTGCCGTTGCTTTACTGAATTTATGTACTTTATTTTGATTTCTCCTTCCTGTACACACAACAACTTAATGATTTAAGGTTACTATATCATTGAACTGTAGTTATTAAGTAAATATTATCTTTGAATACAATTCTTTTAATAGAACTTTCAAATATTTCTCTGTATATATCGCACTATAATTTAAATACGTATTTAATTTTTGTAAATATTATGCTTTACGCGTCGATCCAGAAATAAAGCGCCGATATAATTTGATTTAGTAACCGATATATAATTAAAATTCCAATTCTCGTTATAAACAGGATACGGTTTGAATTGTATCACCGAAACGACACAAACAGGATACATTTTGGATGTATCATTGATGATATAATTTCAAGTTAGAGTCAAAACAGATGTGTATCAACGCGGAATGTTTCCAAAATATAAATAATAATATAATAGTACTAATAAAAATGTAGTATACAGGGTCGTCTTGGAATAAGAGCCTTTCTTTAAATGGATAATCAAGGCCCTGTTATGTAGAGAACAAGCAATCTTATACGCACATCGCCACGCAACTATGCTTGTTTACTTTCGGTGATAAACCGATTGGACTGTAATTAATTAAAATATAATACAAATAAAGTAAGATACTTAAGGCTAATACGGCCTGTTGGGTAATAAAGCCTAAAAATCAAAAATACCTCTTAAAAAATTAATTTGAGTTCATTACGGTGTATTGCAGCAGTGTGGAGTATACATGAGGCTCAATTATATCTGTACCATGTACAGCGTGTCCAAGCATTAATATCAAAGAATTAGACGAGAAGAACCGGTACCATGGCCGCCACAATCTCCTGACTAAATCATTTGGACTTCTTTTTGTGGAGATATTTAAAAAATGAAGTGTATATCAACCAAGTGGATATATACTATTGACGATTTACAGAAACGTATCATAGTTGCTGCCAATAACTTACGAGTTCAAAACGGACAAGAAGCAGAAACATTTGCGTTAGTTTGTAGAAACTGGGTAAGACGAGCCCAAAATGTTGTTGTAACATCAGGTTTGTCAAAGTATTTTATTAATTAAAACCACAAATTAAATTTATTAATAATTAATAACATAAGCGGCAAAAGCCTTTGAGCTCTTTGAGCATTTCTTTCCATTTTTTTGTCCGGTCGCACCAGTTTCCAGTGCCGTGCAGAAGTGTATTTTTAATAATTATGTTTTCTTTTTCCTATTCATCACCTAATTTCAATTTTTTTAACAATTTTAACATTTAAATGTGTTGCAGTAGTAAGATCTGTTACTTGATACACACAGCCTTATTATCTTTAACATTGAGCTATATAAATCCTTTTCGCCTTAAATCACTTGGCATGGAATGATAATGACTGCTTTCAGATGAGTCGCGTTTTTGCACACTGGGTCAGACGGACGTTAAAAAATATGAAGAAAACTCGAAGAGAGATATACTCCAGTTCGTATTGACGAGAGACTTCCATTTGATGGCGGATAGGCTATGATTTGGACGGGAATCTCTCCAGAAGCGCGCATAGAGTTGATCCTCATAGAGAACGGCTCCCTGGCGCCCCACAGGTATATTACAGAAATTTTAGAAGACCGTGTTATAACTATCATGATTACTATAGGCGAGCATGGCATTTTCATGCAAGATAATGTTAGGTCTCACGCCAGAGCTGTCAGAGAATATCTGAATGATGCAGGAATTAGGCGATTTGATTGGCCAGCACTCAGTCCAGACATGAGTCCCATTGAATGCATCTGGGATAAATTGGAACGACGTATTCGAAGGCATATAACAGCTCCAAAAACCGACCAGGAGCTGAGAGAGTTGCTATTGGAATAACATCGACCAGAATGTGATCCTTAAAACCGGGGGCACATTGCTTGCCACGTCACGCCAGGCCACCCGACGTGATGTTACATATGTACTCTGTGTGTACACTGTTACCACACCATGCGATGCCTTGTTACGTTATTCACTGTTCAATTACTTTTACCACTTGCGAAGGTCGAACTTGGAACGTTGATGAATCTATTGACATTGATTTAGAGATTTTCCTGACAGTAGAATTATCGGATGAAGAGAATTAAGAAGCAGAAGAAATAATGAATATTTAAATATTCTACTTGAATTCGTACAGTTATAATTTAATTATTTAACTATTCTATGACATATCGACTTTATATACTCAAATGGTATAATCTGTTCCTTATTTTATAGTAAAACAAGTTACTCGTTCAGTGTTTAGACACATTTCTCCATCTAACATTAACGACATTTCATCAGTTTTTTCTGTCATTTTATGTGTTTGACATGAAATTCAGGTGCACACTGTTATCACGCGACACCACGTTACACACCATGCGGCATGATGAAAATGTAAAAAATCGAGATTCACAACACGTCGGATGTCGTCGCAGGGCGTGGCGTGGTGTAGCATCAGAGCAATGTACACACAATATATACAAATACATAGGAATACACGGCGCCGACGATAATTAACGTAATATGAGCGAAAACGCGTTATTAACGATAATTTTTTAATATTTTTGTTCCTAACAATAATAAGTTTAACTTTATTTTTAATGTATCTAAATTTGTTATTTTTTCAGAATAAATCATAAAAATAAAAATGTTCTCCGATTCAATATTGATTATTACATTTATTCTAGAAAATACACTACAATTACACACAACGTCGAAAGTCTTGGATTCCCCCTCATTTTTGTTAAAGAAATCTTTTTGTCAGAAAAATCAAATACATTTATAAAAGTATATTGTTTTCTGAATCTTTTTTTGTGTGAAAAGTATTTGTCCGATAAACTGAGTACCAATAGCATATTGACACGTCTGTGCATTGAGATAATCAAGCGGTTAACGATCTCTTGCGGAATATTGTTTCATTCCTATTCTGCAGCAACGACTAACTCATCTGCAATCTGAGGTGGAGGAACATGATTATGAATGGTGTTAGCAACAAAATCCCGCATGTTTTTCATGGGATTCATGTCAGGAGTTGGCTGGCCAATCTAATCTATTGATATGTCCTGCTCTGCTTCGAGTGTCTCTTGAACCTTTCTTGCGTGATGTTGTCGTCCATAAACACACAATTTTCACCTAATTCATTACGTAGAGGGTAGATAATGGGCGTAATAACTTGTTCGATATAAATTTGACTGGTCATATTCTGTGGTATGCGAATTAATGACGTGCGGCGGCGGAATATTATTCCACCCCAAAACATTACGATACCCCCTTCATACGGAGCAACTTCACGGGGAAAATAAAGTCACTGTTGACGACCTGGTTTTCTCCAGACTCTTTGTCGATTGTCATCAGTAACCAGCCCAATTCAACCCCTATGCTCTCGCGCCCACTGCAGACGGGCAGCAAGATGCCTTGGAAGTAGAGTGGGGACCCGTAATGGTCTTCTGGCACGTAAATTTGCGTTGTGGGGCCGTCTTCGTATAGCAGGTGTCGATATAACACGACGAAACGTACCTTGAAAGTTGGCTCTGAGAGCTGAAGCTGAAGATGTGCGCTGTCGACGGGCATATTGCACCAAATACCGATCCTCCCTTTCATTAGATACTCGAGGACGTCCACAACGTGGTCTGTTTTCCACTGTATCAAATTCTTCATATTTGTGTTCTATTCGTACAATATATGATCTAGGAATGCCCAACATGTTGGATATTTGATGATTAGAATGTCCTGCATCATATAAAGCAGTCATTCTTGCTCGGGTAAACGCATAAAATTCACGTCCTGGCATTATAATGTGCAAAAATCAAAAGGAACACTTGGCTGAATACACTGCCAAACTGACCAGATTTGTAAAAACATTGGTAATAAAGTAAAGGTTTATGGTCTGCAATTTTGTATTGTCTTTTTTGTTTCCTAAGTATGTGTACTTTTACCACATTAAGAAAAACCGCTAGGTTTAATCGAATCATTTTATATATAGGGAGTCCAAGACTTTTGACGTTGTGTGTATTTACAATTTGCAAACATAAAATGCTTAAAACATTTCAAACAGAAATCACAATATCAATGTTCATTATTTTTCTGGTCAGTTTATATTTTGTTTATGATGTGCTTTTTATAACTGATCGGTTCTACTGTGCCCGTATAATATTATAAGTATATATAATATTGATAATATTGAAGCAAATAACTACTCTGCAAGCTAATGTCTCCACCACCATTTAATTACATCCACAATATCTAATCAGTTATCATTCGTCAATAGAATTGCCAGACATATTACCGCTTTCAAACAGCAGAATGGCAAACTGGCTAAACTCTGAATATTACGTTACTAAATAGCAGTGCTGGTAATATTTAGACTAATATCCAGTTACAAATTCCAAGTAACAATGTTCACAAATGCTTAAAATAATAAAATAAATAGGCCATTTGCCTTGTTGACATCTGAAAGTTTTGTTACAATTATCATTTTTAAGATGAAATTAAGCAGTCGTTTTTACTTCGTAATATTTTTTAAGTCACTCAAAGGTATCAAACAAAAGTATGTTTAATAAGTTGTATATAACTAAAGCTTGTTTAATGCCTTGTACCTAGACTTTCGCAGGAGTAAAATTAAAAGCCGCTTTTAAGGCCCTTAAATATTTCATTCAGAAACAGAACAAAACTTTGAGTACACAAGGGTTGTAAATACTTTATGGCATATTGAACCAGAATGTGTATGTGTATACCATTTATAGAGGCATTACCTTTAAATACAAAATAACGAGCTCAAATGGTGGAGTATAACTGCTTATTAAAAGAGTAGCATAAGGTCTTGGATGAAAATGCTTTTGACTGTGTTTAATAATTATTGATTTTTTTTTAATTCCCATGGTGAGCAAAATAAATAAAACAATTAAAAAATTTTACTTACGCAACTAATTTACGACATGAAATTCCAACTAAAATGTGAATTTATGTAATGCGTAATGTAGTAAGTGTGTTAAAATATCTTTTAAAATATATGTAATATGTAACATAACATTAGACCTTTATAAAATTTGGAATTTAAAAACATTTCTATACTTGAGAATTTTATTTCAAAAGAAAACTAATTTCAAGGTAGATTTACAACAAAAATTACAGTAAAGCAAATAGAAAATAACTGAAGCTATACTGATTATACAGGCTAATTCTGAAATATGCACCAAACAGCAAAACTAGAGGTTAAATTAGATTATTTGAAACTTAAATTGATCCAGAATGTATTCCTATAAATCCAACGTTGAGGCAACGTATTGGTGAAGCTTTCTATGCCATACGAATTCAACATGAAATTCTTCAGCGTGTTCGATTCAACTTCCCAAAAAGATTATGTGTCTGTATTTCGATCCAGGGTGGATAATTTGAGTCTTTGCTTCGCACTTGGAATCAAGATTTTTTATGCATTTTATAATTAAAGGTTATAACCTAAAGTTCAAAATAAAAATATATTTCATCATGACAAATACTATGTGAAAATATCTAAAAAATGAATCATGCATTATTTAAAAAATGATTCTTTCTGACATTACTACGCAGAATCTGAGAAAAAAGTTTTCTTTAAAAAAGTTTAATTCATTAAAAAATAATATTAGTTCCTTGATAATTCAAAGGAATAACAATTTTTGAGAAATCATAAACCTAGAACTGAAATTATTTTGAATTATTTTATTGGCTTGTTCTTATATTATGACTATTACCTCCAATGTTCATTCCATTATCTTAATCAGAAAAAAGTTCTTCTAAAAAATAATAAAATGATAAGACCTCTTTGGAGGGACATATCTCAGTAATGTTGCTCCGGAAGACCAATGTTTATGTAACACTACTATTTTATTTGAAGAATAATCCATAAAATTTAAAAATATAATAATTTAAATAAAAAAACTTGTTGTTCTTGACGGAAAATAAAAATCAGCAAACATTTGGACAGATTCGATATTTGCTAACTTTGTTTATATTGTTTATAAATCTTACTTTTTAGAAGTATTTAAATATTTTAAGAATGCAAATGGAGAATGTACTGATAATCTTTCATTAAGATAAAAATGGCGCAGTGCTTTATAATTCTGCAATAGTGTTCCAAATATGTAACTACCTGTTCCTTGGCTTGGTCTCCACGGTGTCCATATCTCAACCATTGATCCTTTACAATCCCCGTGAAAAGTTAGAAGACTTACACGACAGAATTTCTGCTGCTTTTATGTCTATTTCACAAGGTATTTAAAACGTTGTGGACAATATTAGATTTAGAGTTTTCAGTGCGCGGCAGTGAGCGTCACTTGGAAGTATTTATGCAGGATTTGTAGAATATTTATGTGTTTTGTTTGGTTAAGTATTGAATTTTGTTTTACGTCAAGAGTAACTAGATTTTTTATGTAAATTGTTGATTTTTTAAAATTTTATGGATTCCTCAAATCAAATAGTAGTATTATATATTGTTATGGAGGCTCATCTACCTTGTTAGCTTGTTATTTATGTTCCTGTTTGCGTTAGAATTAATAATTTTTGTAATACTTTTATTTTGACGTTTTCTAGAATACTCTAGGCTATATTCTATTTGATTCTTGACACGTTCTCGATGTCGCCCAAACTTCGAGGATCCTAAAAACATATATAAGCGGTTCGGTTTCGTCACCGAGTTCAGTTTATATTGAGCATTTAAACGCGAATGACTGAAACGTTAAAGTAAAGAATTTGACAGTTGTAAATTTGTTGAAGGACTTTTCTTGTGTAATGAAGAGTGGAATAAAATTTGTTTGTCTACGTGACATGTTTCCACGCTAACCCAATTTAGAGGTTAAAATATTTATGTGATAGTAATTTTATTATACATCTCTGTTGTTGTCAAAATCCAATATGGTGCCTCATAAGAAAAAAGAAGTAAATGTTGGATAACCGAAACTAGTGCCAGAATTTTTTTTAGCGAAAATGGATTTCTCACATATTTTTGTCCCTCTGTATAAAATTTCAGCTCTTTCTATTTAGCATCATTATTGATGCTAGATGGCATATATCGCTATTTTCAAATATTATAATAACTTTTAAAATGCATTTGTATGACACACATTATTTTGCTATTCTAACCCAACATTTGAACAATTATTTTCTCATACTTATAAACAAAAGTGAACTGTCTTATATGCAGAGCCATATAAATTTATGTTTTAACAGTATTTACATCTACAGTTGAATTTAAAAAAAATATGTATTTTGAAAGATTTCTGTACCTAAAAATTTGTTGGTTAAACCGCTTTTAGCCGTTATCTATTCGTTTTACTTCGGTACCTTTGAATATTAGCAGGTGACATGAGATAACATTGTTATTATTTGCTAAACTCTATATTATTCAGGTCTTAAATGTATAAAATTACTGATATTTCAAGAATATGGCGCCCTTAATGAACATTTGAGTCATCTAATTTGAGCCATCCTGTACATTTTACGGCTTCCGAAATGCCAATGATGAGACACAAAAAATGGACTACCCTGTATAATGTAAAAGTTACCGCACTTCTGTTCAGTAGGCGGGCAATGATCACTCGTAATCCTTTTTGTTTTTGATGATGTAATTAAATTGATTTTTTTTTATAAAGAGATTAATAATTTCTCAAAAACTCTTTGACATATTTCACAAATTGCTTTCACCTGTTTCGTTAATATAGTCTGATAATTTTTTAATTTATTAGCTTACAACAAACAATTTATTAAAACCGACACAATATTTATTAACAGAGAGTATCACTCTTGCATGTAAGGGAAACACTGAATAAAATTTTTAATTTACGAGCTACACTCCATCACAATTAACCTTTTTAATCAATCAAGAGGGTCGTATTACCCAGTTCAGTAACACGGAGAAGTCGGCAGTGACAGAGCACTTACATCTGCTTGGAACTCGCGGGATAGACTTGACCGGGTAAGGTACTTGCCAGGGTAAAGCGATATTATCCAAGGGTTATCAGGAAGTACTTGAAAGTAATGAAGAACGGAAATAACTTCAACGGAGAGGATGACTATCGCCTGATTATTGCCTGGAAGGCAGTTCTCTACGACTTCGTATTGTGATTCTAGAATCAAACTTGAAGGGTAAAGTGTAAAATGGGGAGAGTATGATAATAAGTTATTTTACATACATATATAGAAATAGTCATACAAATTAAGTACATACAATTAAAGTAAAAGCTCATTAAGAGTGTAAAAACAGTTATCGATTAAAACAGTTTTAGTTTCAATTTAAAAGAATTTTAAACTTGGATTTCTTTTATTTCTTTTGGTAAGTTCACAAAAATCTAGAGAATTTACACTTTACATATATATTGTGCCGGTAATGAGGCATATGAAATTTATATTTTTGTCCAGTATCTAGTCCATGAATATTACTCTTTGTTAAAAACTTAGATTGATTTAAATATACATACGTACATAACTCAAATATAAAAATTCCTGTAAGTATTAGCACTTCATATTCTTTAAATGATGCTCGGCAAGTTTGGTAGGTACCTTGGGACACCCGCTATACATATGCAATATCTTTTTTTGAACAGTAAATACATCCAACAACATAACAGAATTACCCCAGAAATACACCCCATACCTCAATCGGGAGACAACCTGAGCATAGTAAAATTTTATTAGTTGATCTACTGACTTTAGTTAGTCAATACAATGTACTTTCCAGTTTAAACACTCATTTAATTTAAAATCAAAAAAAGTTATTCTATTTTCGCTGTCTGGCAAGGAAATTCCATGACCTTTAATATTAATTTTAGAATACTGTTTCTGATAATTGTAAAATGTAACAAAAACTGTTCTGATAGGATTAAAATATAAAAAATGAGCGCCAAACCAGTGACGTGTCATCTACACATAATAAGAGCTTCATTATTCATGCAAAATGGAAGGTCATTCATGTACAATAAGTATAAAATTGTGCCCTGTGGGACACCTCTAAATACTTCACTGTATTTCGCGCTTATGCTTCTATTCGAACCCAATTGCACAATTGAATGAGGCAAACTAACATACTGATATATTTTGTTTGTAAATATGATGACACTCAGTTATGCTATATATACAGGGTGTTAGGTAAACATGCGGCAAAAATTTAAGGGGTTATTCCTTGACCTATTCTAAGAATATTTTGTCCTGTTGATTTCTGAAAAAACCCTTTTGTTTCGAAGATACAGGGTGAACAAAATTTGCAATAAAAGTATTCACTGTGCCAGTGTCATATTGCCGGCGACCGCTAAGTCATGCTACCCTAAAAGGTCCAGAATCAATAAAACTTGGTTTCTATGCCAATTTACGTTGGTTGTATTGTAACGTGAAGCTCATTTGTTTTCTGTGATTGGTCACATTCTTTAATGCCATTTAAAATGACAGCAAGTTAGTTAATTTCATATTGCAATGCAGCCACCATATTTGCAGAACTGCAACATAAAGCAAATAAAATATCCATTTTCTAGACCGTATGACCCTAGGAAACGCGGGACCTTTCACGTAACCTATATCATGAACCGACGCTGTTTCGATATTTTTTCTAGGTTGTGCTCTTAATCCTTGGAGCTAAAGTTGACACTTTTAATCCTTTAATTACAAGTGTTAATCAAGTTTTAATTTATAAAAGTTTATTCAAAAATGTTTACAATAAATTTTGTTCAACCACATTGATATTAAATACCCAGTTTGAACAAGTATTAATCAACATTATCAATTGTTAAATTGACTAATTCATCAGAATGGCATACGCCTGTCATCCCCAATATTAGGACGACCTATAAAAAAACTTTTTAAAAATAATGTCTTTTATTTGTAAAGATACAGGTCATCATCAAATATAAATTATCAGGTGCACTATGCAAAAAGCTTAACTTTTTCGGTACATATTCCTCATTTTATTGTGTGTGTGTTTTAGAATATTGTGACCAAATCGTTGACGGTTTCATTTTATTTGCTGTTTTGACAACTTAATGTTTCTTCACCAATGGTAGAAAATTCAAAAAAAACCTTTTTCGCACACTCCAGTATCTCCTCAGGTTCACCTAAATCTGCATTAGATTTAATTTTTACAGACTTTTTAGCAAATTGAACCACAAATGAACAATTAGCAATATGACGATTAATGTAATACATCGATATATCCTTTGCTTTATTATCCAAATCTGGTTCGAATAATATCAAAGCCTTGTGCTTTAATAATTAAATGGAGGTTTTTGGTTGGATAAAAAATAGCATGTTTTATTCGAATTAAAAGTGTCTTTTTTGTCTCGTAATTTTGTATTTGCGTTCTCACATGCCATTAAAACACAATAATGTTGCGCACTTAATATAAAAATAACTATACTACATTTTTATTCACTATTCGTCATTATTTGTCCGCAGCTATAAATTTCCTCAGTTTATGCGAATAGGTTGAAATAGATAACGTTTTCATCCAGTTACTGGCAGTGTTTCCCATTTTTACAGCGTTGTAGGTGATGACCATACACTAGGATATTTCCAGAGTAATTAGAGGTTTCATTAACAGAGACAATATAATATGACTCTCACAAAAGGACTTTAATTAGGGCAGCAAGTATTTCCAGATGGGTAAAACTATAGACCGTGTAAAATAATAAAGCGACCTCAATTTTACTTAATTTTCTTAATTTGTATGAATGGATGCTTTTATCTTTTACCTGCAGCTAACAAAGAGTTCTGCTTCCTAGAAGCATCTAATTAGTTAATACAGTTTTACCTCATTCTTTAGTATACAGTGTACTGGATTTCTGAGTTTACTTGCGAAGCCAGTACTCCTATGTCATAAAAGATTTCTCGAGATTATCGAAATTTTTGATTTAGATAATGTATGGCATACTGCTGTTCTAGTACTTTGTCTACACGCGATAAGTAATAACCTTACTTTTCTTAACTAGTACGAGTACATTGAACCATCCTGAAATTTTCATTAAACCAATTTTTTTCTAATCAAAGTTGCAGTACACTTCGCTGCCTGAAAATTATAAAAACATAGCATGAGAAAAAAAGTTATAATAAATAAATATTGTTTTGATGCAAGAACATTCTAGGCCTGCATGTGATCTACAGATAGGTCAATTTTTCGTTGACATCTGCTAATGAAATTAGGGTATGCTATGTTTAAAAAACATACAAACTTGATTTAGAAGGTAATAAACAATTTCCTAAGAAAAACTAATAAGGTAAACTATATTATTGTTAACTAATACTGATTATTTTGTAATAAAACTAACTTTTGACACGTATAATAAAAATACTCATTAATACAGGTGTTTTATTTACTTTTTTATTATATTTATTTAATATTTATATTGTCACAGAATTTTCCGCGCTCGCACCCAATTCGCCGACTGTGTTATCGGAAACGCTAGAATGCACCGATTGTCCCTACGCGATGCAGGTAAACAAACAAAATAATGCCGTGTATTGAGGCGCGACTGGAATATTGAGAATCGACGAAAATCCTTCGAGAAATGGATCTAGAGATGCTAGAAAATATCTGGTATATTCGTTTGGTCTATAAGAGAAGAATAAACAGCCGAGTCAGTCAGTCTTGAATTAGAGTTTTCATTTGGATGGTTCAGTGAGATCAACTGGAGATTGAGAGTGATTTAGATAGTGATTAATTAAATAGTGTTTAGTTCAGTTGTAATTAGTATTCGGTAGTGTACAGAGTGTTAATAAATATCAGTAAAAATTAACTGTTTGTTTTTCTGGTAAAAGAAAAGTCAGGGTAGGAAACCCGTGATAATATACTACGTGAGAAAGTAAACACTCATCAAATATCATTTTAGTTTGATAATTTTTGCATGTTTACTTCTCTCGGAGAAGGGAAAAATTGATTAAATTTTCAGGTTTATCAGTTAGTTTTTGGCGTTTGCATAGGTCGTACTTTCATAACGTAACAATCTGTTTTAAACAATTCTGCTCACATTTGTATCGCAAGTGTTGTGAAGCTTTTTGCAAATTACATTTTTTATATTTGATTATACCAAGAGTATGTAGATTTGGGCAGATTTCCCAACTTAGTGACTTTGAGAGGGGGCGGATTGTTGTGTTGCAGGTGTGTCGGTGGGAGAAATTTCTATGAGGACCAACAGACCCTTACATACAATAGTACAGTGTTACCAGGTGTGGACTCAGGAAGGCCGTGGACACAGAACGAGAGGCATCGACCGTCGTAGAGAGACCACAGAGTTTCGTTTTATTTCGTGCTCGCAAAATTTTAACTTTTTGCGGAGGGTTGTCTCACTTTAGACCCAGAAACATGCAGACAACAGTGTTTCTAAAAATGCAGACCATGAGCTTTAGATTAGTATATACTTTGTTTTATTAAACAACTGGTGAAGTTCTACGGCAACAATGTAAACAACCAATATTGAGAACCTCCTAATGATACATTATTTATTTTATTAAAACTGATTTGTAGTTCACCTCATTAATTAAAATTTTTAAAGCATGATTAATGCCTCTAGGAGCCGGCTTTGATTAGCCAATTCGTGTTAGGATGTAAATAAGTTGTTTAAATATATTAACTTTTAAGTGAAGGTACTTTGCAGTGAGAATTTGGACTATATGGTCGATCATCGACAATGGTCGATTGGTAGACATTACAAAGTATTAAAAACGGTCAATTTTACATAATAAGGTATAAATAATGGACGAAATAGGCGAAACAGAATAGGAGTTCTTTGAATCAAGTGGCAGTGAATTAATAAATTAGTTCAGTTCAGCACAACTGAATTTTATATGCTGGATGTCCTTTAAAGAAAGTAGTAAGTAGTAGTAGTAGTAAGTAAAGAAAGTTTAATTAGTCAAGGTTTAATAAATATTACTGAAACACATTTTGTTTGTCTCTAAATGCTGCGGAATCCAAAATATGTTGTTTGTTTAAAAAAGCAAAGCAGAGATAGCATAACTGCTAATAATATTTATCTTGAAGTAACGTAAATGGTATTATTCAAAAATCTTTTGGTAACATAAAATTAATTTATTCTAATAGAGATATATTGACTAATCGGTGCGTCAGTACTTGAGGTGATCGCAGCCGGTAGACCGTATATAAGCTATATTCGTGGAGAGATTGGCACCCTCTCTGCGGGTATGGTAGGATGGAAGAATGTTGGCTTGGGTCCATGTGAGAGATTGACACCGGTTGACATTTGACTACCCCCCTAATTAATGAGGTTTTCCAGATTTCCCTCATTCCTGCACTGAATGGTGGTTAGGGCCTACTAACGTAAGTCGTTCCTGGGCGCAAATGCGGCCTGCTTAATAATAATATGCCGCCCCCTCTCCCGCACAAGTCTTCGACTTCTGGGCTAATCCTCGTGATTAGAATGAGGGGTAGAGATATTATTATTATTATTATTATTAAGAAAACAAAAACTTTACTTTGTTTATCTCTTGTACCTTCTCATAAAAATTACGCATCTGTGGTATATTATCTTTTCTTACGTCAAGTTGATGTCATACGATTACAGATATTGCAAAATAGTTGTATAAGATTAATTTGAGGAATTAGGAACTATAATTATATATTATATGTATACCTGTATAGGTCTGAAAGAAGTTGGATGGCTGAATGTCAACAAAACAATTCATTACTTTGCTTGCTCTTTTTATCATGATGTTTTATTAAATAAGTCACCTCCTTACTTGAACAATAACATTACTTATAGAACTGCTGTCCATAACTTAAAAATCAGACACAGAACTACTATCACTATTCCGAAACATACTACTTACAAATTTCGTTCTGGATTATCTTATCGTATAGCCTCCATTTATAAATGGAGCATTATAATGCTATTCCCAATAAACTCAAATAGCTACCAAGTATCAAATGCAAAAAGCATATTAAAACATTGCTTCTTTATACGTTTTCAGTTCTTTTTATAATCCATCGACCATTACTTTCGAAATGCGCCTCATATATAGAATTTCATGGACATGCAGCACATATGACAAGATCTCATGGATAATTTTTCCAACGTTTCCGGGATAATACCAGCTTCCTCAGTTACACCCGCTATCTCTGGGAGTAAAATTAAAAAGCTTAAGAAGTATCAATACATTGTCTGCTCTCTCTAGTATTGTTTACCCTGAGAGTACTAACAGCCGGTGGCTCAGACCGAAGCGAACAATAGGTACACGTTATCTGTAAAATCCATCATCATATATGTAGTTAAAACGATGATTTCGTGTTTTCGGTATACTTAAATGTATGTAAAGAGTGAAAAATATAGTCAAAAGACTTACGGTATCTAATATTTTTTAATTTAAGTTTGCTGATGCATTGGATCAGTTATCAATTACCAAATATTGAAAATAGTAATAAATTAGTGATGAAATGCCAAATAGGGCAGGTTATACCACATATGCATTTATTAGCTTTTTAACAATGTTACAAAAAGATATATACTGTCCAAATTTCATTCTGTTAGATTTATTATTGGCTATGCTTTTGATTCTTAACTATTTTCATTTGAACATTGATGCAACGCCACTGATTTTGGTTTCGAAAAATGCTATAGCAAGTAATTTATATTCTTCAGCATTAAAATAAAGTAAAGACGATTGTAAATAGTACTCGGATTCAAATAATTGCCTATTTTTCTAATAGCTAAGATAAGTTTAATACATGGTTTCACAATATCAACAATTTCTATAACTATAATATAAATAAATTCGTGACCTAACAATAATATAAGATTGAATTAAATATAAACGGGAACTTCTTTTTATTAAATTTATTATTACGTACGAGAAAATATTAATCTTTTATTAATACATTCTTATCACAGAATTGGAAAATTTTTAATTCTCTCAAATTAAGTTGGTCGTATCTGTAGTTGTATAGTAGTCCAAACAGGTAACAGTCACATGGCGACAAATCTGAGCAATATGGCCCATGTTTGGAGTGTTTGCCAATGGATTTCTCCAGTTTTTTTAATCAACTGTGTGTGGAAAAGCATTGTCTTGAAGACAAATCGCACTTCGGACTGCAATCCTAAAAAAAGTGGCCAAAAATTTATCTGCAGAAAGACGAGTTTGGCTTTTCCAAGTTGACTCCACGCTTGTTTTGATTCCGAGGTGTAATGGTGCACTCACATCTCATCCCAGGTGACAATGCGATTTAAAAAATCACATGTCTCTGGTCAAAAGCACGCCAGAAGCCGTTCATAAACTGTATGACAATTTGCTTCCTGAATTTACTGTTCTGTGACTACCTTGAACCATTTTCATTATAGATCTCACAAATGTTCGCTTTACTGATGTGTGTCCGGGGTCGTGGTGCATATACCTACTCTCTCTTTCTACTAATTTTCGGCCAGTTAAAAATTGATCACAAACTTGGAACTTTGAAAGGGTTTTGTTGACAAATTCTCTAAATTTCGGCAGGTTTTTACAAATGGTAAAATTTACTTGCAATGTTGTAAGTCTTAGTGTAAATATGTTTAAACGTAATCTAACTCAATTACTATATGCGATCTAGATTTTCAAACTATAGGCTTAAAAAATACACTATGATATTTTTAGGAACTATATACTTACTATCCTATAGAATTAACAAACTGTACAAGTTCATAAGCCTCTTTATATACCAGGACTGTTAAATCAGTGACATTAAGATTTTCGCTAAATTTGAATGGCAAAAGTGGACTATTAAAAGTGATTGTTTTCTAGCACTTTACAATAAAAAAGTGCAGAGAATTGCCTGGAAATTAGGGTCATTTTCAAATACATTAGTATAGATAAAAAAGTTATTTGTTTAAAGATACCCACATTTAATTCAACTAAAATTTTGCAAAGCTGCATTATCAGGTAAACCTATCAAGTGCGACAGTATACGAGTAGATAGTTATATTTAAAAGCCGACCGACTTCAAGAACTTACATATTCTCTTTATTGTTATGTTGTTTGAAATTTAATTTCCGCTAACATCTTAATAAAGCATTTTTGTAGTATGTTGATGATTATTAAACAATTTTACGCTGAATTCTTTCTTAGCTTGATCAGCAGTTGGGGCCTATAGGAATAAATTTGTTTAATATAAAGCATATTTTCTTTATCTACTGAGAATGTCAGGGTCTTCTTTAGCAGAATTTTAAATACTTATTTCAAATTTTATGTTTGTTTAATAATATTAAACTATCCATTATAATATTGTTTGACTCTTTTTAATTAAATTAATATTATAAACAACGACCTTAATTTAATGAAAGGATAGATTAGAGTAGAAATCTTTCTTAATTTTGTTTTATGTAAACCCGCTGGGAGACTTTTCTGATTAGAGTGCAGTGATGTAACACAAAATGTAACTGTCTTCTTAGATTGGATTAATCATAGAAAAATAAATTTCAGAATTACTGTAGAGGCTAGGTAAACGTTGGTTACTTAATAAGTTAATTTGTGCAAATATCTATCAAAATTTTGTTATCGGGAATATGAAAATTAATATACAGGGATAACTACCACTAAGTATAAATATTTTAACCACCTATAATAAGTATCGTCCGAGATGGCTTAGACCTGTCAACTAACATGCGGTCGTGTTCAGCTTTTCCAAATGTAGAAACGATGAAAATGACCATTTTTATTAATAATAATAGCAGTTATTCCGGTTAACTGCAATATTTTCTATTCATTCTTTCATTCCAAACTGTCAACATTACATTTTTACTTATTATAGGTCCGTCAGGATTACCCACTAGCCACAAAACACACTTCGCCAACAGTTAAATAAAATGCCCATTTATTCTGCGAAAATCGAACGAAAGAAATATTAATAGATAATAATAATATATCTACCCCTCAATGTAATCAGGAGGATTAGCCCAGGAGTTAGGAGACTTGTGCAGGAGAGGGGACGGCATATTATTATTAAGTAGGTCGCATTTGCTCCTAGGAACGACTTACGTTGGTAAGCCCTAACCACCATTCAGTGGAGGAATGAGGGAAAACTGAAAAACCTCATTAATTAGGTAGATGGTCAAATGCCAACCGGTATCGATCTCTCACACAGACCCAACCCAACGTTCTTCCATCCTACCGTACCCACAGAGAGGGTGTCAATCATCTTCACAAAATATAGCTGATCTACGGTCTACAAGATTCTAGTACTGACGCATTAAACCGCCCGACCACCGACCGATAAGGGAAAACTTTAGTTGAACCCGCGGCAGTCTTGTCCGATAACCTAGAAAAACAAACCTTCGAACTATATTATTCGAAAATATCTGTATCCGACACAAATTCTTTTATTTAATTATTATTTATTAAACCGTTTAAAACTGAATAAGTTTGGAAATTGTTTGAAAGGTGATTCCGTTCATGCTTATTTTTCTCTATCCCCTCTTAAAATATTTGTATTCAGTCATAGTTAACCCTGTATAAGTTTTAATAATTATAGAGGCTTATTTAATAAGCAATTTTTTAAATAAAGATCTATTTATGCTAGTGTGTCATCATCATAGCGTATCAAAAATGAAGCTATTTTACTCGCCCAATGTTATGCTATAGGGCAGAGCAATGACCCTTCGTACTACATTATTGGGGGTGAAAGTGGCGGAGTCAAAAGTACCAGCAAAGAATGTCCCACTTTAATCTAATATCGACGGCTTATAGCGTTTTTCTATAATATTAACGCAGTTCCTGAAACTGGCTTTGTTTCGTTTTCATCTGGCCACTCTGTATATGTGCAGATGCATGTTATCGGCGCCTTCGCCATTTTATATAATTATTGTTAGATAAAAGAGCGTAACAAATAAATATAAGCTACAATCAAAATTACAATTTCAAAATATATAATACGTATACAGGGTGGCCGTTTTTCACGGCTCACCATTGCTATCTCGCATCGCAAAATATACAGGATGGTTCAAATTAAAAAAAAGTTGCGCCTTTTGATGGACATTAAGATAAACCAAACAGATCCAAGATATCTGCTGCCGTTGCTGAAATATTATGCAAAAACTGAAAATAATAACTTTAGAAATTGTTATAACTTTTTTACATAAAAAATAGGAGAATCGATTGTTTCAATAGTCAGATGTATACACTAAGCCGCAAAACCATTGAAAAAATGCATGAATCCATAAGCATTGTTCTCTACTAGTGACGTCAAAATTAGAAACAAATGTTCGTTTTTCAGCCCCAAAAACCCCCGATCTCCAAAATGTATGCAGCCATTTGGATTTTTTCAAACGTTATTTACAAATATTGAAAATAAAATTTTAACTTTAACACCCTGTATCTTCAACTTTTGACAACGGCAAGTTTGGCTACTTCACATTATCTGGTTGTCAGGAATCTATTGTACATTAAACTTTTTGTGCCACGGTGTATGTCATTTTGGAATAGAAAACATTTCTCGTAACTTTTCTACTTAAGAAATGTACACTTTATTGAAATCTCTATGAGCTTCTGTTAAAAACTCATCTAAAGACGGCAATGCATGCAAATTATGCATTAGAGTGAATCGAAAGTTTTTTATATATTTTCAGGTATTAACAATGTTGTATGAAACTAACTACTCTGTGGGCTAAATGTATCTGCTCTATGTTGCGTTAAATTCGGGACACCCTGTATAATATCTGAAAACTCCACATAAAAAAATCTAATTTGGTCATCGAAATACGTTCTGTAAATATACCTAAGAGGTATACAGGGATATTATCTAGTTGTTTCAATTTCTAAATGAAAAAAAACTTGAAAACATAAAATTTGTTTATTTGGCATGGCTGGATTCAGTTTTCTATAACCTTTTCAACGACCTCCCTCTCATGTCTTATGTTTCCATTTGAGAAAAAAGTAGGGGTAGCTGGGGGAAAGATGGGAGAAATCAAGATCAGTTAACGTGTTTTGGCGTTTTAAAACTCATTCGAAAGATATGAATTTTATTTCGTACTTTAGCTCATCCCTATATAAAACAAATCATTGAGATTCTACAGGGCATGTCTAACTTGAACACACTGTAATAATTTACAACAAAAGCAAATTGCAAAAGTCATAATGTGTAAATTTTATCAATTGCGAGGGTGCTCTCATTTTTTAAGATCAACAAGGTGGGTATTTCTTTAATGTAAACGATGTGCATTGTTTTTATACATAGGTACATGGTGATCACAAGGTAGCATTAAATTCAGTTGTAACTTTAATATCCTACGATATTGTAAAACTGAAACGTACATTTCTTGACTAATTGTTTTACAAGACTTTCGATTTTTTATCAAAAGAACAACGCACTGCAGAGATATTAAGTTTATTTATTCTTATGAATCACACTGTATATTATTACATTTTTGGATTCACGATTTTTCCTGATTGAACTGATAGAAACGGCATCGATTATCTTTTACTGTTTACGAGATTTAATAAAATAATTAAAACTGTATTTATTTATTATAAAGAATACGCACCTATATGAAATTCTCGATTGTTTTTTTCATAAAATTGATAAAGAAAAATTAGTCAAGAACTACACGTTTCAGTTTTCAAATATCTCCTAGGGTGGCAAAGTTACAGTGCAATTTAAGGTTTTCGCATGATCACCCTGTACATATAAACAAATATAGATAATTTTTTTCTATTTTTGCAAATATATTTTATTTGTTAACTTCATCGTAACGAATATTTCATAAAATTCAGTTGCTAAATGACGTTTAAAATCGTATACCCACGTCAAGAATCACATTTTTCCCAGCATCAACCTGACTTAATTGGTTAGCGTTAATAGTTACCCAAGGGTCTGCTAGGGGTTATGTTAAAGGGACCATCGCTAAAGCGTCAAAAAGGCATGCTAGGCCTGCTACGATACACACTTAGGTCGTTCTCGGCTTGCCCCGCGACCTAATGTGTAACCTTAGGGGTCTGATGTCCTGTCACACCGCACCGCACATCGGCTGTTTTCAGTGGCACTCACACACCGACGCGGGATTTTCAGGCACGTGTGGCGCCCCCTGCCATAGGTCGACAACTGAGAGCAGAACGACGGCTGCCGAAAACGATGCCTGAAAACGGATTTGGCCTCCGCGTACACGCGCATCCCATACGTGCAACGCGCGGGCCCGAGGGCTCCTTCTGATCTTTGCCCGACTTCCAGTGGCGCAGAACAGGGGGTGTGCAGCCTTTACGGCCTACTAATTTATTTTTTAGTTTTATTTATTTAGTGTTTCCGGAGGAGATGTACATATACTTCAGTATGTTATTATACGTTTAATTATAAGCAAAAAAATTTCTATGAACTTTCTTTAATAACTCTCGACTACCTTAAGTTAAATTCATTAAATTGTGTATGCGGAGGTTTCTTGGGACGGGAAATTTAAAATGTATGCACAATCGGCTGTATCTCCAAGAAGGCTCCACAAGCGCCCATTAAACTTTTTTGTGCCACGGTGTATGTCATTTTAGAATAGAGAAACATTTTCCCTTAACTTTTCTACTTAAGAAATGTACACCTTATTGAAATCTCTAGGAGCAGTCGTTTCCGTTAAAAACTCATCTAAAGACGGTAATGCATGCAATTTATATATTAGAGTGAATCGAAAGTTTTCTTATATTATATTTTCAGGTATTAACAATATTGTGTGAAACTAACTACTCTGTGGGCTAAATTTACACATTAAACATTTTATTTTGAACTCTTTACAGGTTGTAACAATCATAGAAGGCATAGGCAGGTGCTTGTTGATGCAATGAATTAACCTTTTTGGATATCACCCATGTTCAAGATAAAAGCAGGTATGTATACCTAGTCATTCCGGATACGAAAACATATATTTCAAGAAGTACCGCGATCATGGAAGTTGCTGTTTCAGTCAATGCTGTAGATATGTGTCGAAAATACATTAGTCTGAGACCTGGGATGGGAGATTTTTCTTACGACATGTGGCTGGAAAATGTACTACACAACTTGTACAATTTCGAAAACGTTTTCAAAAATGGCTGCATTTCTTGGGCTGCTTGATCCAGAAAGTTTTACCGGACATCGGCAACATTACTGGCCACTGCTGGGGAAGATATTACCACTGTCAAGCGTTATGGTGGTTGGAAATCGACTGCGGTAGCGTAAAGTTATATTGAAAATTCACTGTCTAGTAAGATGGCAATTGCTGAAAAAATCCAGGTCCTACCTGGCGAAGTGTTGGGCCCCTTCAGTCCTACAGAAACTCCTTATTGAGTGAATTTAAATAATTCCGGTTAAAATGACAAGATCGATAAATGTTAATGTTTATATTAATAATAATAATTGTAAATAAAATCTACTAGTGCGTTAGAAGACTTTTAGTTCACGGAAAACACAACATAAAACACTTCACAGAGACACCAATCCAATGCCTATTAGCAAATAACAAATCGAAAGAGAAAAACTAATTTAAGGAATATGTTGAAAGCTATTATTACTGTTCTTATATGTACATCTGTTTCAGGCGTGCAGTAAACAGACGTACATTAGGCGTTAATTTCGTAGAGCTGCTCACCCCTACAAAATTTATAAATTAAAGTCAATCTTTACAAATATTCTGTTCAATGGGAAGCCAACCTAACCAACATAACATTGATTGGGGTAAGTATAAGTATTACATTCTAGAATAACTCTTATACATTTGTTTTGGAGTACTTGCAAGTTTCTTATTTGTTCCTTATTACAAGAAATCAACAATGACACATAATAATTGAAATGAGGACAGAGAATAGTGTTGTGTATTAATAGTTTACACCAATATGAAATTTTGGCAGATATACGATAGAAGAAACCAATTTATTCGCCTATTTTTTGCAAAGACACTATGATTATAAAATGTAAGTTGCGGATCGAAAATTACTTGCAAACATATACAGTGCTTTCGAAAAGAAACGAATAGGTTCATTATTTTTGAAATTGAGAAGTTTTCGAAAAAATCCCCTGACACGTCGATTTTATATTTAAAAAAGGCACATTTTGACATACGACTCACATTTGTGACACAATCGTTGTTCGAGATATGACGTCATCGACAATTTTTTTATAGGAACCCCCAATTTTGACCATGCCATTTGAAAGAGCGTATCATTTTACATACATACATCATGAAAAATTATGGTGTTACATAACAAAAATTAACATAAAATGTCGAAATCACCTGATGAATTAAAATTAGATCGTTTGCGGTCTAAGCGAGAGCGGTTGTTTAGGAGAGTTCAGCAATGTTATGATGCGGGGGAAGCCTTAAAAATTGATCCTGAAAATGCACAAAGGTTAGAGGAATTTAAAATTCGTCATAGTACATTTTCTAATACCGTTTTAGAATATAAAAATCTTATTGAGAAAATTATTGTCTTAAAACAAAAAATAAAACTGGATGAAATTTCATCTTATAGTGTGTTAGAAGCATTCGAAGATTTAACCGATCGTGTTGAATATATGGCTGCCAAATTTATTAAACCTTCTTGCAATTCACTAAATGTCGATAGTAATCCGAGAACTAACCAGACCCGTATTCATATGCCGAAAATTGATCTTATTAAATTCGATGGATCTGATATAATGTTATGGCCCGTGTTCTATGAAAATTTTAAACAGCTAATTCATAGTCGCACAGACTTTTGTAATGCAGAAAAACTACAATATCTATTAGGTAGCATAATAATGTTTGAAGATTTTAAAATTTAATTTTCACAATACTGAAAATGATAATGATTATGCAAAAAATCGACTAAATTAAATGTTTAAACTGTGCACCGTTGGCTGTTCAGGAGGCATACGAATTAACCACTCTAGTAACGTATACTTTGCTTTTTAAGTCTCCCCACAAGAAATAATCTAGGGGTGTCAAATCAGGCGATCTGGCTGGCTACTCAATCGGCCCCCTTCTCCCTATCCAACGATTCGGGAACAGCTCATCTAAATAAGCACGGATATGTGTTGCATAATGGGGAGGTGCACAGTATTGTGAAAACTAAATTTTAAAATATAATAATAATAATAATAATAATAATAATTATTATTATTATTATTATTAAGCAGGCCGCATTTGCGCCCAGGAATATTCAAACATTATTTTCTTGAAATTTTTGTAATGTAACACCATCATTTTTCATGATGTACCTATGTACGTAGAATGACACGCTCTTTCAAATGGCATGGTCAAAATTGGGGGTTGTTATTTAAAAAAATTGTCGATGACGTCATATCTCGAACAACGATGATGTCACAAATATGGGTCGTATATCAAAAAGTACCTTTTTTAAAAACAAAATCGACGTGCCAGGGGATTTTTTCGAAAACTTCTCAATTTCAAAAATAATAAATTTATTCGTTACTTTTCGAAAGCACTGTATTTAATTTCAGAAACGTATTCTATATTTTGCTGGTTAACAGCGATTACGTAATCCATTTGAGTATGATGCACAATTTGGTTTTGAACCAATAACCATATATTTACTTTTACTTAAATTTAGACAAAGTTTATTATTGCAAAGTCATTTATAGGGGGGACCAGCTCACAATTTAGTGATGACGATGTTGTCAAAATTGTCACTTGATATAGATTTCAATGTATCATCCGCGAAAAGACAAGTGAATGAGCTTTAAAACTAAACACTTTGTTTACATAGAGAATAAACAGAAGAGGACCTAAGACACTTCCCCGGAGCACACCATAGCAGTTTTTCTATCTTACTTGATAATCTGTTGTTGACTCTTGTTTGCTGAAATCTGTTCTGTAAATAATTTCTTATCCACAATAATTAAACTGAAGTAACACCATTAGGTGACATACTACTTGCAGAGCTGTTTCACATGAATTATAATTAATTATAGTAGTTATAGTAATTATTTTACTACTCCCAAGGTAGTAGCGCGTAAATTCGATTTCTTTCTGTGTAAAATTTTTATACACAGCTTTAAAAATGCATCATTCTCTAGTATATTCATAATTATTTTTTACCTTGTTTTTCTTCTGAATTAATGTCGAATATGAGGACAGTTCCGTACTTACATCTGGAAAATTAATCAGTAATATGACAGTATGCCAAACCAATGTTAAAAGAAATTGTATTGAGTGCAGATGAGATAAAGTGTTATAAATAAGTCTAAATCTCATAAACTCTTCTAATTTATTTTGTAGACTACCGGTTTCGTAATACGATGACTAGATCTTCAGGTCTCAGTATCAAGGAATTTTAATTTAAACACAGTTGTTAAAAAACCATCAAATACTAAGGTATAATGTGTCACAAAATATCTCATTCATTAATTATAAATAACTTGAATAAATAATGTGTCATACAGTTAAAGAAGCTAACAGAATACAGCTACAGGTTGTTTCCTGCAGTATCATTTACATATCATTTACTGAAATTATATTTATATTTTAAAACATATTTTTCTAAGAAATCATTTACAGGCGAAAAAGAATGAGTATATTTAAAATCTATTCAAATATCCATGCTCGTATGATCTGTTTAGTAACAAATATTTGATCTTCATGTGTTTTTACTTAGTGTGCACTTATGAATCAGAACACTCTGTGTGCAAACTATAGAGTTCATTGGAAAACACTGTATAATTCAAAGTCATACGGAAACAAGTATAAGTAAATAACAGAATAAGACGAGGATACATTTGTTATTGTTTTAAAGATGTTTCAGAAGTTTATTCAATTACTACGTATTAATGCTGTTATTCCTTTTTGAAGTTATGATGATAATATAAATGTTTACCCTTCAAACTCTAGCGAACAAGAATTGTAATCTTTCACCTAGGGATATTAAAAATTACAACAGAATTGTTTCCTTTGTTCAGTGGATAAAACAAATTGAATTTCTCCAATTATTCCGCTTTGAAACAGTTGCTTGAAAAATAATGTGGATACTTTAGGAGCTGAATCAAAGTAGATGTAACTTTGTGATAAAGATGCTAAATAGAGAAAAAAACAAATACAGGCTGTGAACCGTTAGAAGTTTTCATGGTTGCAGTGGTTATTTTTTCTGAGAAAGATTCAACTGTTCCTTGAATAAGAATTATTTCTTTAACATCATTCGATTTAAATAATTTCAAACAAAGTGATGAAAAATTATTATTTTCCGATACATTGCACCTCAAGAATTAGGTATAGTAAAGCGTTATAAATGTTATTGACATAATGGTCACCTAAAGCAGCGTACTCACTTGTAATAGAACCTAGTTGAGTAAATTAGTCTGGAACAGGGTTAAAATAGATCGTGATACGCAAAATATTTCTCTCCGAACACAAAATCACTGAATCGCGACTATTTTAAAGTTTTCACATTATGTGCAGTCCAGTCAGTCCACCAGTAACTTTGTGCAGATTATATGTGTGGCAGACGTTTTTAAAGTAGTAGTTGAGTGTGGCTCGGTGGAAGAACTTTTTATTTTAACGATGTTGTATGAAGCGAAGCAGGGGAAAATGCGAGGAAAATGAGAGGGGTTCACCCTAAAACTCTCTCATTTTCAATAAAAAGAGAAAACTGTATGATTAATTTTATTATTATTTCCGAAGGTCACAAAAAGAAAACTTTTGAGCTCTTGGATCGTCCTCGCCACCAAAACACAGGATTTCGCAGTGCAATGTCATCTGACAAAATACTTGCAGTTCGTTTGAGGTAAGTAAATAGAGGCTGTTGATAAGCGATAGTGTCTGACATTTCAGTGACACATTCACAACTGAAGTGGCCGTATATTTCTAACAGTTTGAAACCAATCTTTGACTTTTGTGGGAACAGAACTTACGTTGGACAAGCGCAGTCAAGCATACAAATTGCAGGCCATCGACACGTCCTGCAGTAACGGTCGTTGCAGATGCCGGTCCATGCAGGTGCTGGTCTAATGTGTGATGCTTCATTAAATGGGAACATTCTTGAACCGGTTTTGAAGGTCCGTGCTGTGCAGGTCCATGCAGGCATAATGTGCGCAATCGTTTAAAGTTAGAACGGCGACCTACACAGCGGTATGTACTGACTGAGCACAATTCATAAGAAAAGTCACACACAGAAGTTTTTACAGTAAGCTGCGTATGGTTTACATCATTGGCTAAGACGTTTTCAAAACACGAATCTTGTCTATTTGTCTATTGGTCTGGTGTCTTGGTCTATTTACCGCTTAGCAACAACCGCCTCGGCGACCGATTCGATTGCCGAGTCGGCACAATCAGCTGTGCGCGTCATTGCTCTAAGTACGGTATGAAAGAGATTTATACGTAGGAGATCTTTGTGCTTCAATTGATGATTTTTTAGCCTACCCTTATGTTTAGTTGAATAGCCACATGTATCACACGTGTACATTTGAACATCAGAAGGATCTTTGTGTGTTAACTGATGACACTTTAGTTTACTCTTATATTTAGTTTCATAAGTACAAATATCACACTTGTACATTTGGATTTCAGAAGAGTCTCTGTGTGTTAATTGATGAAATTTCAGGCAACTCTTTTGTTTACTTTCATAAGTACACATATCACACTTATACATTTGGATTTCAGATGAGTCTTTGTGTGTTGATTGATGAAATTTCATGCAACTCTTACGTTTAGTTTCATAGGGACAAATATCACACTTGTACATTTGGATATCAGAAGAGTCTTTGTGTGTTAAATTATGAACTTTCAGGCAACTCTTATGTTTAGTTTCATATGGACAAATATCACACTTGTACATTTGAATTTCAGAAGGGTCTTTGTGCAACAACATATGATCCTTCACAGATTTCTTGTATTAACACAGCGGTTTTCCTTATATCGTTGAATCCGCCGTTAGAAGGACTATTTTATATTCTAATATATAGAGCGTCTTATTTATAAAAAACGTCGGTAATGTAACAATTCTCCAAACATGAAAAAATAATATAAACTATTACAGAAAAGTGGCAATTACTATATAGGGTGGTCCGTTATTCATGGCTCACCGTTGGCATCTCGGAGACCGTAAATTATACAGAGTGCTTTAAATTAGTAAAAAGTTGCGCATTTTGATGGCCATTAAGATAAACTAAATAGATTCGAAGGTATCTGCTGTTGTTGATGAAATATTGTAAAAAAACATTATTTGTCAACAGAAAGAGTTGAAATTTTGTATAGGAATATACGACATAACGGAAACTAGTGACTGCAGAAATTTTATTTCGACGAAAATCTCGTATGTTCTTATCAATCTGTATGAAATTCCAACTATTTCTGTTGAAGAAATAATGCCGGATAGAATTTTCTAAAATAGCTATTTTCAGGTTTTTAACAATATTTCAACAACTGCGACGGATATCTCGGATCTGATTAGTTTATCTTAATGGCCATTAAAAGCGCAACTTTTTTTCAATTTGAGCCCCTCTGTGTGTAAGAGTAGCGTCAGCTAAATTGTTTTTATTACTGAAAACAACATTATTATTATTATTATTATTATTTTATGGTTTCCGATAGACAATGGTGAGTCACAAAAGGCGGACCACCCTATATACTAATTGACCTGTATCAACCACTTTTTTAATCTCAACTAGACAAAGTATCAATTTGGAACACACTGTATCTATTTTTCTAATAATTTTTCCTGATTCAGTTAATAATGATGGGTAAAATCAAAACCCGAGAAGCTCTGTTTAAATTTGCCACTGAAGGTGTCTTTGTTTATTGAAATCAAGCGAAATTTAAAAAAATGTTTTATAAATACGATAAGTCATCCATTTCAGAGTTGATTTGGCTGATATGTAGACATCAGTTTTAAATACGTAAATACGTAATAGGTTCAGTCAGTCAAATTCACGTTTCACTGCGATATTTACAATTTTCTATTGGAAATACAAAAACGAGTAATGAATTTTATACTTACAACATACGAGTACATCAGATGAAGATGAAAGATCACTTACCTGAAACAAAGACAAAGACGTTAAAGCATTTTATTCAATGCTCAACATTTTAATAATCATATACATTTATTGGTTACCAATTTGCAAATTTATTAGTTCAGTTAGTTCTAGCTGAAGGTAGAAATGGAGAAATCGATACTTCAAAGATGTACGTATCTAGGACACAGGCACAAATAACTTTAAATATGGATGATGACCAACATCTGGCAGGACAAGCTGACGGTGATGCTCTTGAAACTGCACAGATGTTCTGAAAAATTTGTCACTGATCGCCAAAGCTCACCTTACAGAACCCTCATAAATGCTTCTATTGTCTGTTAATACCTTAATTGTGACCCGATAGGAGTTTGAGAAGTATTCTTTATCGTTTTTATAGGTATAATATAATTAAGATGGAATATATTTCATTGGAATATTATTTTTACAAAAATTACATTTATTAAACTACTTAATTAACTATAATTAAATAAAATAAAGAATTTTTCAGAGGTAGCTGAATATGTTTGTAATTATTCGGCAAATAAATATAGGGTGTCTTGTAAGCCGTTGCAATAATTTTAAGAGATGATCTGGCAACTGCTATACGTTAATTATGAAGATACATGTGCATGTATAGTAAAAGTAGGATTGATAACTTGAGAAATTTATTGGACAACTACCAGAAAGGAGAAGTTCGTACCGATTCTACAGTATACAGTAGACAAAGACCCATCCCGTGTTGGAACTGTGGAGCAAAGGGACATCTCAGGAATCAATGGCCTAGGGATATTTGCAATCGTAGTCGGGATAAGTGGAGAACAAGCAGCAAAATAGTCCAGCCAGAACTGAGTTCTAATGTTGAGACACAGTAGAATCAATTATTAAAATTGAGACAGGATTTAGGAGAAGAGGAGGAAAACAGTAACTGATCTGAACAACCAGAATAAAACTTTGGACGCTACTAATGCCGAACTCTTCAAGTAGATAAAATTAATTGAGAATCGAATGGAACAAAAAAAGAAGCTCAGTGGGTTAAAGAAAAAGAGGAACTGTCGAACAAATTAAATCATAAATAAGTTAGAAAGTCGGTTGAAAGAAAGAGAAAGAGCAAAATCATCAGTGGAAGAAGGAGTACAAAGTAGCATAGTAACATTAACAACTGGATTGATTAAAGCTAGAGAAAAGGACAAACTTGTGTGCCAAAGAATAAGTTGCCGAGCCCGAATGAATGGGATAATAGAACTCTTGCTAAAGAACATAGTGAAGATTCAGACTTCGGAGCTATATACCAGTGGAAGATTAAAAACTTGGATATACCTAACTGAAGTGACATTTCCAACAGTTCTTCGTCTTTGAAAAATTACTGGACCCTATGGGATTCTTTAGTAATACAGAATGGCGTATTGAAAAGAGTACTGAAAAGGTCTAATGGTAAAGACAAGATTTACTAAACTGTATTATCCCAAAAAAGAGTGCCAAATATTCTTAAAGCTCTTCATAGTGGTATAGGTGGCGTGCATTTAGGAAGAAATAAAACTTTGAATAAAGAGAACGATTTTATTGGCTTGGAAGTCGTACCGATGTAGAAGAATGGTGTCGACATTGTAGTACTTGCACGTTAAGTAAAGAAGATTCTATGGTGGAGTAACCTGATCGGGACGATCAGTTCTAAGAGGGGAGCAATGGAAGCTCACCTACCTTTTTAGTTTGTTAATTATATCCTATTTACGTTAGAATTTATAATTTTTGTAATACCTTTATTTTGATGTTTTGTGGAATATTCCAGGCTATATTCTATTTGTTTCACGACACGTTCCCGAATCGCAGAAACTTTGAGAACCCTAAAAACCTGTATAAGCGGATCGGTTTCGCTATCACAGTCAGTTTATATTGAGCAGTCGAAGGCGATTGACAAACGTTAAAGTAAAGCGCTGAAAGAAATTTGTTTGGATATTATTTCTTGTATAATCAAGAGTGACAATAAAGTTTGTTTGTCTACGTACGTGCTTCCACGCTAACCCCACATAGAGGTTACAATATTCTTGTTGTAGAATTACTATACGTTTTTTTTTTTTGGGAAGTCGTGTATACAAGTAAGACATAAGATAAATATATGACATTTATTTATTACAATAAGGTAGGAACGCCTATGAGTACGCTTCCCTTATGAGTACGCAATAGTTTCTTTGTTAGTAGTTGCAAAGAGAGTTGATGCAATGTTTAGGTAGGAAATCACTTGAACAAATCAACTTTGTTATTTTGGGGTATAAACTCTGATAGAGTTCAATTCTCAGATTCCCCTTCCGATGCCACTGAATTGAACTTCACCAAAGTTCATGTCCTGAAAATCAAAATTGACCTATCCGAGCGATTTTTCCAAAATTGTCAGTTTCCGAAATGCGCATGACATTTGGGACACACTCTATAGCTCTAGTTACAATTACAAGCAACAACTAACCCCTCTATAACAGCCAACCCCAATCTCTCACACCGTCTGCTGCTTTATAAGCCGTGTTTTGTATTTCTGTGTACGTTCTAGGGAGTTTTTTTGTTTTGAATATATGTTCTCTACCAAGCGGGCGTAATTTTTTCACAGCAGACAACTCCAAGCTAAGGTAGGAATTCCCGAACAAAGTGTATAGCCTTCAGGGAAAATTACGGCAATTGCGGCAACTGTAAACATAATTTAATATTAAACAGACCACGAAAAATTCTCTTGACAAAAATGTTTTCATTATATATAATAAATGAACATTGCGAGAGGTACTTTGCGGCAGCCATAAAATTAATATTTTTTACAAGGAAATTGGATTTTCGCCAAAAATTGTGTAAGCTTGTTGTAGTTGAATGCACCCGCGCAATGTATTTCCGCTGCATAATACAGGGTGTTGAGATGCCAAATTATACTGTTTTTCACATTTGACTACTTTGATTTCACCTGCTTTGGTTCACTTCGCTTTTAAAAACCGAAATTGATTAACAATTTTTTTAGTGTTTCTTCAGAGAAGAAAGGAAAATGATATACAAGGCGTAACTAAAATGCATGACGATATCGTAAATGAACAAATTAACAAGTTACATTAAACATTTAATTCACATTTTATATGCAAGGCGTTAAAAGTTGTTTATGCTTATAAAATTAATAACAAAAGTCAAGACACAACATACACTCATTTTACGTATGCATTTTTAAAATGTCTCGTTCTTTCGATATAAATATGTATGTCAATTCTTTGTGTCAAAATTGAACTAATTACTTGCATATAATGGTTCTAATTCACTCAGGTGATTGCGACCTCCACCTTCTTGAATTACAGCCATCCTTACATGCTCATTTAATAATATTCCTACTATTATGTTAAATTTTTTTGACAATCAGGTAAATCTTTATTACCTTCACTAAAACATCTCATAGGCAGCCTCATATTTTAATCATACATTTTCAAACATATTGCGTTTAGGCAACAAGCAATGTGTTTTCAAAAACTAAATCTTGTCTATGTCAATGCCCTTGGGTTATTATAATTTATATTTTATGTAGTGCAAAATTCACTTGACATATTTTTAGTAAGATGTTATACATATTACAAGATTGTAAATATACAGGGTGATTCAGAACTTATCCAAAAAATGTTAATGTAATATACAGAGGATGCCAAAAAGGACAGTTTGAAAATAACTTAAAAATAAACTTTTTCACGGCACTGGAAACTGTTCCACTGTCAAATCTTACCTTGCGCAAGGCAAAGCAGGCAGTCGGTGACCGGCACGGCAGGAAAGTGTAATGAAAAATGAACTGATAAAATATTTAAAGAATTTCCCAAGGAAAGAAATAAATAAAATTTTATAACACCTATTTTATATCAACAAATTCAGCTCCTGTTCTCGTTATTGTTATTATTAATTAATAAAATTAATTTGTGGTTTTAATTAATAAAATAATTTGAAATACCTGATGTTACAACAACTGTTGAAAATGTTGTCCACCAACGTGTAAACACATTTGGGCCCATCTTACCTAGTTTCTATAAATTAACAACACTAGTGTTTCTTGTTTGTTTTGAACTTTGAACTGAAGTTATTAGCAGCAGCTATGATACGTTCGTAAATCATCACTAGTGTCCACTTCAATGGAATACAATTAATTTTTTAAATATCCATACAAAAAGAAGTCCAGAAAAGAGGATTTAAGTCAGGAGATCCTGGCGGCCATGGTACCGGTCCTTCTCACCGAATCCATAGTACCCCTTGAGGTTCATTAAAATACTCCCGAACTTTTTGTCGAAAATGAGGGGAGCATCATCGTGCACAAACTACATTCGAAGTCGAACAGCTAACGGCAAATCAATCAGAAGTCCAGAGATTATTTCGAAGGAACTCGAGATATCCTATCCATTCGATTTGGTAATATGAATGGTCCAATCAAGCAATCCTCGACAATTCCTGCCCACACATTTAAGGAAAAGCGTTGTTAGAAATGATCGCGTTGAATCGCATGCGGATTTTCAATGCTACACATCCCATTCCGTGTAAGAATGAATAACTAACAAGTCAGATGTAAATATGGAATTTTGTTGCAGAAATCATTTACATTCGAATTCGTAAGGGATAATCCCTTGTTATTAATACTTGGACATGTTGTACATGATATGGGTATAATTGAGCCTCGTGTATTATAAGTAAAGGTAGCATGTCGTTCGCACATCTCAGGTCCGTTGGTTGAAAATCGTAATATTTAAATATTCCTAATTAAATTCAAATATCATCTTCAAAATAATGGCCAGTGTTGACGAACCTCACATTGTTTATTTACCGGCATGTGTCAAGGTCGCAGTCCATCTACAGCAGTCATTCTCCGACGTGTAGCGCATCCATTTTCCAATTGCCAGTATCAATCTCGCAGTTAAACGTTATGCGTGCCGGATCTTTGTAGGGACTATACCGCGTTATTAGCAAATGTTAGTTTCTTGTTGGTTTGTCTGTTTCGGTGCTTGAATATGTTCCGTCGGCCTCCCACTCGTTCTACGGTGGAGAAATGGATTAAAGATTATCCAGATTTAGAATTTGACGGGACAGAATTAAAGTGCAAAATTTGTGAAAGAGTTATATCGTGGAATTATAAAACACGTATTGTGGAACATATGCGCTCGGAACAACACAAAGAACCTGTGACAGCATCAGGCTATTAAATAAATAATGCCGTAAATAGTGTTTTAGACTTCCGACAGTTTATTTCTTAGGTACCAGGATCTAGTGCTGAATGTGTGAAGAAGAAATTTAATAACGTTTTGCAGAACAATCCGGGATTCTTAACTGTATGCCGTATAGTAGACCTTTTTGAAGATAAAGGAGTAGATTTTGTTGAACCCACCCTAAATGTGCCATCAGTAAAAAATTATACATATTTTAAATATGCCCCAGTGACCTCTGTGGACGTTGATCGTACGTTTTCGAAACTGAAATGGATTTTAAGCGATAAACGTCATAACTTAACAAGTGAACATTTACAACAGTTGCTGGTTATTCAGTTTTATTTCAGTACTAAAAGTGAATAGTATAGTGATTTGTAAACTACACAACTTAATATGGACCATATTGGACATGGACAACATACATATAATCAGTACAAGGTAAGACGTTGATATTAACTGTATTTGACAATAAATGTACGTATTTAATTGATTTCCACAAACGTTAACGTTAGCGTCAGAAGTTCGCCTTAATAATGACGATGTGTGAACGATATACGGTCTCTAATTTTAAGTCACTGTTGAGTGGGACATTCCTTGTACTAGTTGAGCGATCTGCTTGGTACTTACTCGGAGATTCTCTTCAACAATCTCTTAAATGTGTTCCTCAGGTACAATACGCCCACGTTGCGCTACAGCGGTAAAAGTAACTGAAATTGTTGCGTACAGAAGATAAACTGCTAAAGAATTTTGTTTTAATCTTTTTGGATATGTTGTGAACTACCCTGTATATTGCATATTCATATTTGTTTTTCTATTCTATTTTTTCAATATAAATTCCTTCTATAACCTTATAATTAATAAGATCGTGACAAATTAAAACAAAATAATAAATTCAATCATTATTTCTTTACAAAGCTATGTTAGGAGTATTTTAGGCGTATAGCAATATTTCTTTTAGTTTGATAAATTAAGAGAAATATATTTTCAGCTCGACAAGGCCATGACATTTTCATAATTTGGAATTTTTTAGTCAATACCTACAGATGTTGAAAGTAAGTAAGAAAATTGGAAAAATAAACGTAACTTATTGGATTCAAGATGTTGAATAAAATATAATGATGCAGGAATTTAATAACAGATGGAGAGAAATAATGTTCGACTAAAATGTCTGGATATTGTTAAGGCGCAAACGGTAGGCAAAAACAAAGTTTGGCACTTTTTCAATTTGCCTAAATGTGGAAATACAGGGTGTTAAAAAAAGAGTGTAAAATATTTAAGGAGGTAATAGTATGAACCAAAATAAGCAGAAATGTCTCAATATACATGGGTCCGCAAAGTAACGGTTGCGGAGATATGGAATGTTTTATGTTTTTTAGCCCCTTTTTTTATTTTGCAAAAACGTTGTGTGTTTTCTTATCATAGTTGGCTGATGTTTAGTGAAATAAACGTAGTACGTATTTGACAGTTGTTCTCAGTGCACAAGTTTTCTTTCGCTATGGCTGGTTACTCTAACGCAGAATTAACAGGTATGCATTTCATGTATGGTCGTGCTAATGGGAACGCCACCGAGGCGCGACGTCTTTATGTTGACGCTTATCCAAATCGCCAGATTCCTTCACAACGCATATTTGGAGGAATTCACCAAAGATTGCGTGATACCGGTTCCTTGAGCAAACAGTGTTATCCGGAATACCAAGGTCGGTATCCACTCCTAGAGCAGAAGAAGAAATTCTAGCACTGGTAGAGCAGAATCCAGTTACGAGTGTGCGGAGAATATCAGCAGAGGTAGGAATTAATAGTCCGTTTGTTTGGAGAATCCTTAACGAGCAACTGCTTTATCCATACCATGTGCAACGAGTACAGGCCTTAAATCCAATAATTGATCATCAAGCACGTTTGGTTTTTTGCCGCTTGTTTCTACGTCATTATGCTAAAGACCCTCGTTTTCTTGCAAATATTCTTTTTACTGATGAGGCCGGGTTCACAAGAAATGGAGGGTTTAATTTTCACAATACGCATATTTGAGCCGACAAAAATCCTCATGCTCTAATAGAATCTGGACATCAGGCACGTTTTTCATTAAACATTTGGATGGGTATTGTAGGTGACAGGTTTCTAGGTCCTGTTGTTTTACCAAACCGATTAACAGGCGCTGCTTACCTCAACTTTCTGCAGAACACACCGTATGAGTTTTTGGAAGACATTCCTTTGAATCAGAGGCAACAAATGTGGTTCCAGCATGATGGTGCTCCAGCTCATTTTTCCATAGCCGTTAGAGAGCATTTACACTAAACTTTTCAACATAGATGGGTAGGAAGGGCCGGACCTGTTTTATGGCCTCCAAGATCGCCTGATCTGAACCCTCTAGATTTCTTTGTTTGGGGATATTTGAAGACATGAGTGTATTGTACCCCTGTAGATAGGCTGGAAGAGCTGCAGCTACGGATTAATCAAAAGTGTCAAGAAATCCAAACCAAGGAGGGTGTTTTCGAAAGAGTTCGAATATCGAGACGAAGATGTCGTGCCTGCTTGGAAATGGACGGAGGGCACTTTGAACATCTTCTGTAACTTTGTTTTTTGTTTGTTAAAAGCTTCCTTTGTCGGTTTATTCCTAATAAAATAAAATGTTTGAAAAACGAATAGTGGTTCATATCTCCGCAACTGTTACTTTGCGGATTCATGTTTATTAAGACTTTACTGCTTATTTTGGTTCATACTATTACGTCCTGAAATAGTTTACACTCTTTTTTAACACCCTGTATTTACATAGCAGTTAAATGCTATGAGTATTTGCAGATAATTAGGAAAACTAATTGCATATATGATTTCAGTACTGTTAACTGTATATTTATAAAAACTTGTGATAATAATGAAATAACAACATCAATCTTCCTTGTCCGAATTAAATTAAATGATTAAAGTTCTTACATTAAATTAGAACAGATAAATAATTTTACTGCAAATTTTTGTTTTTGTGTCATCAGGAATTTATATATTACACAGCGTAACAAAAGAGCAGAACATCCTATTAACTGAGTATTTTCTGCAAAAATATGACGATTTAACCCTACGTACCTATACAGAGTGTTTTTAAATGAAGTAGCAAAACTTAGACGACATATTCCTTAAGTGAAAATAAATCCATCTAACTTAACATACCTATATCTCAAGTAACATAATAAAAAAGAGACAGGATGTCACAGTTAAAATTTTATTTTCGATATTTGTAAAAAATAACTTCTTAAAAAATCGAAATATTTACATAACATTTGTAAATCGGGGGTTTTGGCGAGGGATATATTCAAATTTGTTTGTAATTTTGACGTTACTAGTAGAGGGCGCCACTTGTGGCACGCCATGTTTCTTTTATATTGCAAAACTTTTTTGCAGTTTGCATCTGACTATCGAAACAATCGATTCTCCTATCTGTTTGATTTGAAAATGGTATACCGTGCTGAAGGCTGTATGTTGCAATATCCGATTACTTATTGTATTAACTTTTATGTGATGCAAGTATTTACATTAGCTTTTCAATTATCAAAAATAGCTTACGGGTATAGCAACTCGCAGTTGTTGAATATCGTTTTAATTTATGGTGAAATGATAATGCTTAAGCAGAACGATTTTCCGGTAAACATGTGCCAAATGCAGCTACTTTTACAACGGTGTGTAGTGAGTGCAAGTGTAGTGCAAACACTGGCGTGACACTGGAGATATGGAACCGAATCGCGGAAGAATAGATGGAGGTCCAGAACCTCCACGGTATATTGTAGCAGTGTGGCGTATCATACACGAGGCTCAATTATATCTCTACCATGTACAGCGTGTCCAAGCATTAACACCAAGGGATTGGACGGAGGAGAACCGGTACCATGATCGCCACGATCTCCTGACTTTAAATCATTTGGACTCTTTTTGTGGGGATATTTAAAAAATGAAGTATATTGCACCGAAGTGGAAACTATTGATGACGCAAACGTATTATTGCTACTACCAATAAACAAATTCAAACAGGGTAAGACGGGCCCAAAATTTTGTTGTAACATCAAACTATTTTACTAATAATAATAATAATATCTCTGCCCCTCATTCTAATCACGAGGATTAGCCCAGAAGTCGAAGACTTGTGCGGGAGAGGAGGCGGCATATTATTATTAAGCAGGCCGCATTTGCGCCCAGGAACGACTTACGTTGGTAGACCCTAACCACCATTCAGTGCAGGAATGAGAGAAACCTGGAAAACCTCATTAATTAGGGGGGTAGTCAAATGTCAACCGGTATCAATCTCTCACATTGACCCAAGCCAACATTATTCCACCCTACCATACCCGCAGAAAGGGTGCCAATCTCTCCACGAATATAGCTTATATACGGTCTACCGGCTGCGGGGGTCGAACAGCGATCCAGTCACCTCGATTCAAGTACTGACGCCTTAAACCGCGCGACCACTGATCGATCCAATTAAAAATTGCGCCGAAAATAAGCAGCCATTAAGATGACTTGCTTTTTTGTTACACCCTGTATAATGACGTTACAATTATTTGGAAACTATTTTAATTTAGCTATTGCACAAATAAATAAATGTGCTTCTGCTTTTTAACACTAAATTGCATTGGCAAAGTTTCGTAAAAGTGCTTACATTTTACTTGATTGTAAATATTTATCCATAGCATGCAGTAACATTGCTAAAAATAGAAGCGTTTGATTTGATATTTTTAAATGTGCATCTTTTACAAAATATTTGCCGCAACATGTCATATGTCTGTTTGGCATGCGATATTTAAAAAAATATAAAATTTCATTGGTCCCCCAGATTTACTCGTCCCTGACTAGAGTTAGAGATATGTAGAGAGATGTGCACGAATTAAAATTATTAAGGTAAACATTATATTATGATCTACACATTGGCATCTTATATACATATGAATTTCTTCAAAATTGCATTCTATTACTTGTAAAAAATATATTTCTACCAGCTTTAGTACATACAACGTGACGCTTCGAACTACTGATGACAAATCAACAACAGCACTACTTTTGGCCGAGTCAAATTAATTTAAAATATCAGGTTTTATTTATACTTGGGGAGTGAAATTTCTTACCGAATTCCACACGAGCGTGGCTCCATGGTTCATGGAGATGTTTTTCGGTCACCAATATTCTAAGAAAATTATCGTGAACTCAAAAAAATTTCTAGAAATAATTTAAGCTCTTGTGATATTATAAGTGATAATAACTGTAGTCTCATTATCTAAATCAATCAAAACAATTCCTTTTTACCTCATATTAAGTATTTTAGTTGTCTTGATGTCAAGTAATTTTTATTAAAATAAGATTATATGTTCTTATTACACAAACTTTCAATAAACTATTACTGTACCAGAGGTGAGGTGTAGTGAATAGGACTAGTACAGCTTTTTTCCGCGAGGCAACGATACAAACACAATATTTAATTCCCAAGGAATTGAAAACCAATCCATGGTATGCTGTGAATTAACCTATTTCTTTGTTATTGGAACCGTCAGGCGGACGTAGCCTCTATATACCTTCAATCAATAAAATTACTATATCTGATTTCGACTTTCGAGACGAAAAAAGTGGATTAATGAAATGAGTCCCTTATCAAATGTCAGTTAATATCATATCACTCCCGTACTTCAATAAAGCATGAAATTAATATAACACTAACAAATTATTAGGTAATTATTAATTACTTTTTGTTTAATAACTGAATATGGCTGAAGAAATTCTGCTCTTCGCTAACAATAATTATAATCAGTTGATTGTCTTATGGAACTATATTAAATAATTCAATTTTATATTTAAAGAGCCAATAACAAAGTTCAAAATGGGGTTACCTCCAATGTTTGAATAATGTTTAATAATTATTTATTGCCATTGAAGCTAGAATCTAGTTGCTGTTGATTGCTAATGTATAGAGGGTGTTCAGTAAAGAATAATTTTAGGGCTGTATTCTTCCGGCTAACTTTCCCAGTCCAAAAATTCAAGCTTGTCGACTTACATTGTGTCAAAGTTATAAATTAAATTTCGTCTATTCTGGATTCTGAAACTGTGAGAGGGTAGCCTTAAAAAGCCATAGCACTTAGGCCCCATTGGGCCTCTTGTGCATCCTCCCATTAAGGATCAATCCATCTGAACCGCTAGCCAACATAATAAAGAAAAAAAGGTGGTGATGTTGCTCAGGGGGATCCCTCTAATATAGGCCATAGAAGGCCATATCTCTCCCAACACGGATTCTCCTGTTGATGAGACTACTGTGCACTCGCAGAGTACATGAAGTACGATTTCGTGTTCCTGTTTGCAACCCCAACACACTTCCTCATATAATACGGATGCTTCCTTAGCCAACAGTGTTCAGTTTGAATACCTGTCACTAGACAAAGATTCATCTTGATCATAGCCAGGCTGTATCCTTGCTGGGGTGCTCTAGGAACTCTTTAGCAAATTGTCAGCTATTTGTTTCATCTCACCTTCTTCTGAATTCTTTGTGGGTATTTTCCTTGATATTTTCAACGAAAGCTAACAGTAGAAGCATACTGGAGAGACCACTCGTGTCCCTTTACCCAGCATACAGATATGCTGTTGTCGGTTGAGGCCATTTCCAGTGCTTTTGTCCGTTATATGCTACAAACTCTGCTAGTTGCGTTTGTACTACGGTAGCATGCATATCCATTGCCCACTGATATCGGATGTGCAGCGACCTAGAGTGGATTCCACATCCTGCACCTTCTTTTCTATTTGATCCGTTGGTGAAGATGTTGACATCCTCGCGGGCGGTCTCCTCATTCCTGATAATTACCATGTAGGGTCTGTCAAAAACAAACTTAGGAGAAATACTGTCAGCGTCTGCCTTCGTCTTTTGTTAATATTTGAAACAGTTTCGTGATGCTTAAAAATTGACACCCCTTTTGACATGGACTTAAAATACACCCTGTGTTTACATTTTACATAGAATTTTGTTTATGGAAATGACTCTGTGGACTGTACTCAACTATAGAAATTTACGCACACTGCACAGCTGAAAGCTTCGATAACAGACGAATATTTCATGAGCAGTGATGAAACGTATTGCCCATGGGTGGGACCTACACTTTAATAACAATTTCCACATTGATGGATGGGGCTTATTCCAATTAAATGAAACAATTCAGTACAGTTGGCGATCCTTGAATCGGTCTGGTGCTTCTGTAAAGTGTGAGCAGCGCATTTTAATCGATTTTGGAGTGATAACCAGTTTGACGTTATACCTTATATCGCTATACAACAAGCTCTCGAGGCCTTAACTAAGGACTTAGGAGGTCCACGTAGAAGCGGAATTTAAAATATTTTATGATTGTTTATAACAATCACTTAAAAATATAAGATTTTGGAGTTGGGACTTTGGAGACCTGAACACGTTTGCGTCGACAGCCATGAAGATTGCAAGAGAAGTTATTGGTTTCAACGATTCACTTGATATCCTTCTGGTTCTGAACACTATGATTTAGTTTATATTTTTCACCAGAGCGTTTAACTAAGCTCTTTGCTCTCTTACTACTAGTTTTACTTAACTATGTTATTATTAATGTTTATAGATTACAAAAGTTTTTGGGCTTTACCAAATTTGCATAAATATATTCAATGTGTTTGGTTTAGCAAAACTTCAATAGCTGCGGTAAGTGTCATGCTCATGGTGGTCTTTTAATACCACATAGGAGTTTTTCCCCGATATACAACGCTTTCGAGCACTATACCACCGCCCCATATATTATCATTGTGGTTCAGCTTGTCTATACAGAGTGTGACATCTTTAATGCAGAATATTTAAAACCTAGATTGCTGGTTTTACTGTTTTGTTTTCATTGCCAAGGTAGAAAACACAACTAACCTCAAAATTATCAACACGTTACGAGTACGGCGCGAAAAACTGTGTCACTGCCTCTGCGCCGCGCGCCTTGCTTCATACGCGAGCCTCGCTGTGCAACGTCGTGGCATTAATTTGCGCTGTCCCATTACTTTTCTTAAGGCTTACGGTGAGCGCTCTATCAAACGATATATAACATCTGTTCCAACAACCGTCGACAACTGTTCAGTACCCTGAGAAATGTTTGACCAACACCGTCTTACGTCACATTCGCCGAGAGTACATTAACAACTAAACTGACTGACTAATTCTGGACGGTTCGGAATCGATTCTTGCTGTGTTGGAACAAACCCATAGTTTTCGCTCAGTAACTCCTTAACGGATAATGATAAAAATATGCGTTTTTTTTTTAATAGACTTCAAATATTATTTTACGTCGGCGCTGTGTTTTGAAATTTTGAAAAAGTGTAAAATAAATTTTTTAAAAATGAGTATAATGAAAGAGAAGTGAAATAGTATTTGTAGTCTATTAAAAAAACCGCATATTTTTATCATTTTTCGTTGAGGAGTTACTGAGCGAAAACTATATCCCTTTGGATCGAGCGCTCACCGTAAGCATTAAGCTACAAAAGTACGTGCTGTGCTGTGTCACCACACACGCGTTATACGCGTCTCAATGTGCGTTGATCTACATTTACGGTAGCTATGGAAACTAAGGACAATTGTTTTCTCATGGCATACGAATCTATTTAATAGAAACATTGCTTTTTCTTTTTACGCCGTAACTTTAAATTAGCTTTTAAGATTTGAACAATTGAAATAAATATTTAGCTTTTTCAATCCTCTGGTATTATAACTAACTTCAATATTTTCTAAAGGTGGCGTTCTTGTTAGCAAATTTCTTCATTTCTTAACCCATTTTTATTACATACTAAACGGCTGTCCTCTGTTTTGATGAATGCGCTCCCTGCATACTTAAACGTGTTAAAATTTTAAAATGTTTATCAAAGAACTTTTCCTAAGACCTGAAAGAGCATTGCTTAGGTAAGTTTTTAATAATATCTGAATAAACCTACACACAAAGATTTAAATAAAATCCACGTTTAAATTTGACTCTTCGCTTTTACAAAGTAGAAAACCCATGTTTATGAAGTTCTAGGTAAATAACGATCACTTTGGATTTTATTGGTTAAATAATATAAATAATTCATGCATTCCTAATAAAATAGTGTAGAAATATTTGTTATAAGAAGGTTTGTTTTTCTTCTATACTTCAATAATTGTAGAAAAGCACAGTTAAATTAAAAAATTAATTATCACAAATATTGTAACGCTTGGTATATAGGTATGTTTGTTTCAATAGCCTCAAAATCAAGTATTCTATCACCTCCTAACATTATTGCAACGACTTGCAAGATACTATATCACAAATTGAATATATGAGGCAAATTTTTGAACCGTGTATAAATTTGCTTTCATGGAACGCGATTCCAATAAAATCACTGCCAGGTCGCAAATTTCGTGCGTGCCTGTTTATGGGTATTTTACGCCGTTAATGAAGGCGCAACACACAATTAACCGATATTATCGGACTTAATTAAGCAGGGCGCATAAAAATTACGGCCGCAACAATCAAGGCTGCGGGGATGCAGCGCGTCAAAATGTTATTCAATCGCAGGTGAGATCGATAGGTGGCCGCCCACGATGTGCTTCCCGCAATACACGTGGACAATGCCAGGAATTTAATACGTGTATTTATGCGAGGAATTTTATTTTATCGCATTGGCATGGATATTTTTCGGACGGTAAATCTTGTTTTTACGGAAAACTTATGCTTTGAATGTAGGTTTATATGCGACATATTTCTGTTGGAGTTGAGTTGGTTTTATGTTCGTCTTTTACTTCTGCAAATTGGGTGACCGAGGACAGCATGCTCCGCTTTGTGTGTTCTTGCCTGGACAGTTTTATTCTTATTGCCAGGAAGACATTAATTTGGTTATTCTCTTTTATCCTGAAAAATTTTAATAGCAAAAGAGATGGTATTACGTCAGTATAGAGCTTATTAAGTTGTATACTAAAACGACGGTCTTTAAATTCGAGTAAGTGGTTATTGGGTAATTGCTAATTAATAGTTATTTATAGTACAAGTGGGATATAGGATATAGGCATTATTATAGATGAGTGAGATATTTGCACGACGGGGACGTCACGAATGTAATAAAAAAAAGCCGTTATCGCACGTGTACTATATAAAATTTTATCTAGAACTGCAAAAAATGTTATCTATAACTACCTTAAATTGAGACGAATCCAAAATCAGATACAGTTTGTAAGTTTTGATTCAAAATAAAGAAGAAAGGCATTGCGTTAGGTGACACTCTGTAAGAGTTTTTGTTTTGATAGTTAATTACCGATACCGTCACATTGAAACATTTAAATTTGTTGACAGAAGTGTGAATAATCATTAATCACAACTGAATAATGATTATACATTGCTATACCTATAGAGGGTGTTTTTAAATGAAGTAGCAAAAATGAGACCACATATTTCTTAGGTCAAAATAAATCAATTTAACGTAACATATCCCAAGTCGCATAATAAAAAAGATATAGTGTGTCAAAGTTTAAGTTTTATTTTCGATATTTGTAGATAACTTCTTAAAAAATTCAAATATTTACATACAATTTGTAAATCAGGGGTTTTTGCGGGAAATTCAATTTTTTTCTTATTTTGGCGTCACTAGTAGAAAGCGCCACTTATGGCACATCATGTTTCTTTTAAATGGCAGAACTTTTTTGTTGCTTAGTGCATCCATCTGACTATTGAAACAATCGATTATCTCACCTGTTATATCTGAAAAACGTATACCTTGTTGAAGTCGTTAGGAGTAACAGTTTTCGAAATAATCTTATTTGATATATTCAGTGGACCGATTGAAAACTATTATCGCTTCAGGTAAAGTGCCTTTTTTACTGAAAATACATCAAAATGTTACTTGAAAAAGTTGTTCAGAACGGTAAATTATGGAGATGTCCAACATTTCAATAAGATTTGATAAAATCTTCGTGCTTTGTTGAAAAATGGTTTCATAAAACCTCGCCGATCTTCATGAAATTTTGCACGTATCCATAGTTTATCATTCTGAACAATTCTTTCAAGTAACATTTTGCTATATTTTCAGCAGAAAAGGCACTTTACCTGAAACCAAAAACAGTTTTTACTCGTGCACTGAGCATTGTAAATAAGATTATTTCAAAAATGGTTACTCCTACCGACTTCAACAAGATATACCTTTTTCAAGTGAAACAGGTAGGAGAATGGATTATTTCTATAGCGAGATGGATACACTGAGCTTCAAAAAAGTTCTGTCATTAAAAAGAAACATGGTGTGCCACAAGTGGCACCCTCTATTAGTCACGTCAAAATTAGAAACACATTTGAATATCTCGCCCGCAAAACCCCCCATTTAAAATTTTTTGTCAATATTTGGATTCTTAAGAAATTATTTACAAATATCGAAAATAAAATTTTAACTTTGACACTCTGCATCTTTTTTATTATGCGGCTTGGGATATAGGTATGTTAGGTTAACTCGATTTATTTTAATCTAAGAAATCTGTGGTCCCATTTTTGCTACTTAATTTAAAAACACCCTGTAGTGCATCCTGCACATCATTGGACTTGAAGAAACAGAACAGAATAATGTATACCTGTATTAGAATATAGTCCTGGACAAATAATATTACGTAATTGCGCGAATTTTATGCAGAAAAATGATTACATATCGTATATTGAAAATATGTACTTATATACTGGCGTCAAGAATTCAGACGTCTTACGGACATTTGTTTTTATTGTCAACGTAATTTTCGATATTTGGTTGCGTTAAAAACAATCATTTTTTGCAAATTACTGCAATATACAGGGTTAACTATGACTTAGTACAAATATAGGAGGGAATAGGGAAAAATAAGAATTAACGGAATAACCCTTCAAAAGAATTCCAAATTTATTTATAAAGCCGATATTATTTTAAATCCTTATTTAACGTCACCAATGTTAACTGGCTTGTTGGTTGCATACTCTACAAGCATGCAACAGTCGCTCATCAGTCAGTATGTAGTCAGTATCGCTGTCATGTCATAATTAAATGTCTGAGTTTACGTCGTAATTTTGTGTTCTTCTTCAGTTTTTAGTGCCTTATTTTAATTTTTAAACGTTTTATCGTTATTAAATGAAGACATTTGTGTTGGGTGCAGATACTTTCCCACAATATAGTTCGTTAAGTTATGGGACAAGACTGCTGCGTGCCGCGGTTACCTTAAAACGTCTATTATCTATTCCTTTCGTACGATTTTGTTATAATAAATGGGCATTTTATCTAATTGTACCTACGGCAAATGTCTTTTATCGGTAGTGAGTGGCTGTAATGAGCGAATATGTAGTTCTACCAGTTTATAACGAAATAATGGAAACGAATGCAAAATACTGGAGCTAAGTGGATTAACTGTTACCTATCTATCAGGTATTATTACTAATAAGAATGTTAATTTTCGTTTCTACATTTAGACATGCTGCAAAAAAACGACAGCATGGTAGTTGACATTGTTGACAGATGTAAGCTTTATCTATGGATCTAAGCCATCTCAGTCGGTTCTTATCATAGGCGCTGACTTTCCGTAGGAGAAAAGGGTTTTGCCCCATTTTTTAAATATCGAGCTAAAATTCTGGAATAATTTTTTCATCGTCTCTTAGGCTTCCCTGAGCACGTGGTTAAATTTTTTGTATTTAGTCATAGTTAACCCTGTATAATGCAAACTTTTAGTGTAGTATAAAGTTGTATTACTATCAATTGCAGTTTCTTAAATATTTTGATGAAAATATAATGAATTATTCATTTGTTCGCATGACGTAAGTTGTCTGAATTCTCGTCGCAAATTTTTTTTTATAGCAACTTTTTTCCGTGCATTTCAGAAATCTCAAGAAAAACTAAACACGTAATAATATGGCAACACAGTCCTCCAAATATTACGTATTAATAAGTCCACCCTACATGCCCTAATCCTTTCCGTAACGCTGGAATGAGGGCTAATTGCAATTATTTATTTATAAACCGACCTCCATTTTCATAATACCTCGTCCGTCTTCAGCCAATCTGTGGGCAAGGCTCAAAATTATCAGCCACTAATTTATTAAAACCCACTGTCGCCCTCTTAGTAACTGTAAAGGTCATTTCACGCAGAGGTAGGCTTTATACGGACACACGTAGACAAAACGTTATTTCCAATTACTGATTCGGATCTGAGCTCTAGAATACAGAGTGTCTTACAAGTCGCTGCAATAATTTTAGGAGGTGATAGAATACTTGATTTTGGGTCGGTTGAAACAAACGTACCTATATAGCAAGTGTTGCAATATTTGTTATAATTAATTTTTTAATATTTTTTAATTTAACCGTGCTTTTCTACAAGTGTAGTAGAAAAACAAACATTTTTATAACAAATATTTCTATACTTCTTTTGTTATGAATGAATGGATTATTTAAATTATTTAACCAATAAAATCCAAAGTGGCTTCGTTATTGACCTAGAACTTCATAAACATGGATTTTCTACTTTGTAAAAGCAAAGAGTCAAATTTAAGCATGGATTTTATTTAAACCTTTGTGTGTAGGTTTATTCAGATATTTTTAACAACTTACCTAAGCAATGCTCTTTCAGTTATTAGGAAAAGTTTCTGGATAAACATTCTAAAAATTAGGGATTAATTGGTTAAAAATGGTTAAAGAAATGAAGACATTTACTAACAAGAACGAAACCTTTAGAAAATATTGAAGTTATTAAAAAACCGGAGAATTCAAAAAGCTAAATATTTATTTCAATTGTTCAAATCTTAAAAGCTAATTTAAAGTTCCGGCGTAAAAAGAAAAAGCAAAGCTATTAAATAGCTTGGTATGTCATGAAAAACAATTGTTCTTAGTTTCCATAGCCGTAAATGTAGATCAGCTGTCAAACTATACGTTCGAATCTGTTAAAGTGTAAATATCTTTTTCTACACCCGTATTATAACAATGCACTTATATGCCCATAATCTGTTTCATAATGATACCCATTACGATACAGATTTTTCATTACGATACAGATTTTTAATCAATAGAAACCCATAATTTTTCAATCAAGCATGCTGTGTATTTGACGTTTATTCTAGGTTCCTATGTAATTATTTTAGATGTCAAAATCAGTACGTATTAAATTTTCGTAGATACCATAGCTAAACTTCGATAATATCGGATGTAGAAAAAATAGCGTATGCAACTCTCATGTAATGGTTATTAATACACATAACCATCATTACATGATCGTTGCATAATATACTATTATTTCTTAAACAATTTTTATTACATACTGAACAGTTGTCCTGTTTTGGCGAATGCGCTCCCTGCATATTTAAACGTGTTAAGATTAATTTCCCTAATTTTTAGAATGTTTATCAAGAAACTTTTCCTAAGAACTGAAAGAGCATTGCTTAGGTAAGTTCTTAATAATATCTAAATAAACCTACAAAGCTTTAAATAAACTCCACGTTTAAATTTGGCTCTTCGCTTTTACAAAGTAGAAAAACCATGTTTATGAAGTTCTAGGTAGGTAACGAAGCCACCTTGGATTTTAATGGCTAAATCATTTAAATAATCCATTCATTCCTATTAAAAAAAGTATAAAAATATTTGTTATAAAAAGGTTTGTTTTTCTTCTAAACTTCAATAAGTGTAGAAAAGCACAGTTAAATTAAAAACCTAACTATCACAAATATTGTAACGCTATATAGATATGTTTGCTTCAATAGCCTCAGAATCAAGTATTCTATCACCTTCTAAAATTATTGTAATGACTTGCAAGACACCCTGTATATTTCGCGTTAGTCTTATTTACGGCCAAGGCCCTACTGATTTAGATAAATTGAGTAGCAGCGTTATGGCCATAATTAGATAGAATTTTCGTACGGGTGGGTCCATCAATCTATTTTTATTGAGATTTATGGCCATTTAGATATTTGAGAGAGGTAGAATGCAAATATCGAACAGGTGATTTAAAATATTACGGCATCGCCTGAAAAAATATGGCTTAAACTTTAATAATAATATCTCTACCTCTCATTCTATTCACGAGGATTAGCTCAGGAGTCAGAAACTTGTGCGGGAGAGGGAGCGGCATATCATTATTATTATGCAGGACGCATTTGCGCCCAGAAACGACTTACGTTGGTAGGCCCTAACTATCATTCAATTCAGGAATGAGGGAAACCTGAAAAACCTTTTTAATTAGGGGGGTCTCTCACACTGACCCAAGCCAACATTCTTGCACCCTACCGTACGCACAGAAAAGGTGGCAATTCTCTTCGCAAATATAGTTGGTCTAAGGCATACCTGCCCCAGGAATATTGATTAATGTTTCTCATTATAGTTTTCCAAAAGACCAGAGGTAACTGATATTGAATTACACAAATTTAATGATAAATTAATGAAGCAATGGGCATAGAGTAATGCTACGCTATGCTACAATGCCTCCATTCAAAATACAGCCGGAAATTGCTGTAGTAATGTAAAGTAGAAAGTTATTACGTTAGTTGAAGCAAAATAAAAACATATATGTACAGGGTCTTTCCTAATTGTATGCAGAAAATCCAGGACCGTATTTTAGGGTAATTTTATTAAATAGTAGCAAATTTTATATCTACCAACACACTAAAAAATTATACCAAATTTGTCAAAAATATTTCAAAGAACTTAGAAGTTATGAATTTTAAATATATCGCGTAAACGATGAGCTATGAAGCACGCAAATTGGGGGTTGCTATTTAAAAAAATTGTCGATGACGACATATCTCGAACAACAATGACGTCACAAATGTGGGTCGTATGTCAAAAAGTGCCTTTTTTAAAAACAAAATCGACGTGCTTGGGGACTATTTCGAAAACTTCTCAATTTCAAAAATAATGAATTTATTCGTTACTTTTCACTGTATAATAGTAATGCTCAGTTTCAAATTTCATTAATATATTGAACGGTTTTGGAAATATTTAATAACTACGTTAATTTGTATTTTGTGTTTAAATAGAAAAGACAGATCCAATTCATTGCCTGTATAAAGAATTTTTATGTTATCAATTTATATCTTGACCAATTTTAACTTCTGTCTTCATATATTATTACTGTCATTATTTTTTATAACTATATAAGTATTGTGTTGCATAACTTAAATTAGCTAAACAGCTAATAATAAAATCTTATACCATATTAAAATACCAGTATATTCATATTTTCCTATTCATTACTATAGAGTTATACTTTTTCTATTTTTAGTCTCTCTGTGGCTACTATACTAATGAACTTCAAACAACATTTATCTTTTATTTCTGTACATTCCCACCAAAATGTTTCATAAAATATGATAAATCCGTTATTATTAACTGCCCCAGCATAATTTCAAATGAAATCTCTCCCCGGATTGCATATATACGGATTATAAAGCATTGAAAAGATAAATATACTACATATTAATTCAAAACTAACTCATTAGGGAAATATGTTATGTGCTGGTAGCAATGATATTTGGTTTTACTAACTATGTATATAATACCCTATATTAAATTTATGCAAAAGGTCAGTTTGGAACTAGGACAATCCGTTTTCAAGTTTTTAAATTAATATTTCTAGATCAAGACGTTTCACTCTTTTTTTTCTCGATAGAGCTGCTATATATACAGGTCCGGAATAACCACAGAGCCAGTGGGGCAATGGTCCGAGGCCTCCTTAAAAGGTATTAAATTCTTTAAAGGAAAATTTGCTTGAATGCCTACATTTTAGAATTAGAGATGTTACAGAGCTAGCATGAAATATGAACCTTTTTTCTCTCCATTAGATCAGGATTTACTCATACGGTCAAAATAAACATAAAACCCGCACTTTGTTCGCATTATCAGGGGCGCACTTAGGACGCTAAGTTAATGTTTGTAGAAGCCAAGGTGCAAACATATATCTACAAAAGGTTAAAATCAACAACTTACCTTGTACTGGTAATTTATAATATCTAACATTATTCATATTATGTTTATTTGTTTTTATACGACTGCTTTGCAAAAGGGGGTTTTGCACACGAAAAACACTCTCTGAAAACGATATTTTGCACACGCCGTGTGCTAAACATTTTGCACACGGTTATGTCATCTTTGCACACGCGTCTCCAGATTGTGATTTTTGTTTGATGTTGTCACCCAAATTATGCAATGTTTCAAGTTGGCTGAGTTTCATAGCCGTCACGGCTCCTTTATTTTGTTGATTAGATACTTCAAAAATTGTTGAATTCCCGAAGTTTGAGTGTGAAAATGTGTGATTCTGAAGAGATTTTACAGAAAGCAAGCGAAATATGTTCGGAACTGCTGCCCAGAAGGAGGTATGAAGCTAAGTTAAGCCGATATATGGGCTGGCGACTAGCCAAAATGTCCAAACTTTCTCAGAAAACACAGTAATGGTGTAATTTGAAGAACTAAGAAATATAAATCTTCGACGTTATGGACGATTTTTTCGATGCTCAAGTCAACGTTAAGTGCCAATCACAACATAGATCTTGGAAACTATAAAAAGTTGCAAGCGCTAATCAAACGAAAATCCGAAAACTACGTCCCAAAGAAGTCCCAAATCCTCACAGAAGATGATTTTTGCCGGTTTTTGACGAAAGCATCAGACGACAAATATTTACTTATCAAGGCGGTGATGGCAGTTGGACTATCTGGGGCACGTCGAAGGAAGGAATTATGTTATCTCAAAATAGAAGACACCAAAGATTTCGGCAGTGAAGAATACAAAAACAAAGGTACCAAAGTGTTTTGCAATTACAGGAAATCTTTACACTATCTTAAAAAAGTACTGTGCTCTTCGTCCTCCTAATCTGAAGACAGGCAGGTTTTTTTTAAACTATCAAAACGGAAAATGTTCAAGCCAAAACGTTGGCATCAACAAAATTGGAAACATGGCTAGGGAAATCGCCAAGTTTTTGATGCTAGAGAATCCAGAAAGTTACACGGGACAATGTTTTCGGCATTCATCGGCCACAATTTTTGTCAATTCTGGCACAGATCTGCTTGCCCTCAAACGCCATGGAGGGTGGAAATCCAGTACAGTTGTCGAAGGCTACGTTGATGACTGTTTGAGAAATAAAATGGAAGTTTGATAGAGTCTTCAGTGTATTCTGCTGCCACAGAACCAGAACAACGATCGTCTACTGGATTACAACAAGAAAACAACGACCGCACGCTGAAAAACTGCACTAAAAACACGACACCAAAAATATTCTCTATTACCGAAAACAAAGTGCACTCTCCCGCACAAGTCTTTGACTTCTGGGCTAATCCTCGTGATTAGAATGAGTAGAGATATTATTATTATATTATTATTATACTGCTATTCCCAGCGTAACCTTGAAGGAATGTTCAAATGTTACCATAAATATTAAATATTAGTTTCTTTTGTTAATTCGTTAGCAATTTTCTTAATAAAAAAGAGTTAAATTAAAATTTGATTTTTGTGGTCTCTGTTTGCAGTCGTATGAAAAGTATCGTAAAAAACTCGTTTGAAAACCTCTTTGTCGTTTTCAAACCTTGTTGTTTAATATACTATTACACAACACTCGATATAACTATTTACTTGTTATACTGGAAGAAAATTGAATAATCAGCAACTGCTGTAAATGCTAAGCTATGGCGTCTGTCGCTAATAATAATCCATTTCGGTTCCGAAAACGTGTGTTCCATGTCACAGGCCACTGGGCACATTTAAAATATATATTTTTTCATATATGGTACATTTAGGATGGGTTCCAAAAAATCTACTTCTTTGCCATCAAAAGGATCTACTATATGGCATAGTCAAGAAATCCCGAATTGTTCTGCAAAACGGAATCAATTTTTTTCTTCGCACGTTCAACACTAGGTCCTTATAACTGCTGCAAATGAAAAACATTATTTATTGCGTTATTTATTGAATATCTTGATACTGTCACAATTGCTTCAAGATGGCGAATAACTGAAGGTATCCGTGAATAATTAAACTGTTTGTTAAACGTTCGCGAATCCTAGGATTGTTAAATATCCGTTAATCATATAAAATAAAAGTAGCACCACGTGAGTATGAGTGGCTGTAGTCAATATGAACGTAGCAATATGATGTTGCTTCTAACTACTACCCTTACGTATCTCAACATACGGTTACATTGCAACTGTTTTGTTTTACGAGCAGTAATCTGCTGCAAGTTTTAAATAAAAACAACACACCTGGATCTCGACTCCCGACTGCAGTGAAATAAATTCGAGTAAAAATTCATTTCACTTAAAAAATTTCTGAGTATTATTATTTATGTGTATATTTACAGTTATTGAAGCTTTATATTTCTTTAGCAAAAACCATGTGAAGAATTCCCCAATTTTTTATGGGAACTAACTACAATCTAAATGGTCAAGAATACAGATGTCGATTAGCTGGCATCAATAAGATAACATTTGTTTTAATATAAGTAAAGTATATTTAAATATTAAGGTCGTCTCCAAGTCCGGATCTGAGATCTGCGAACTGAATGCGGGTTTTAGTAGGAAAAATATTGACAGAAAGTCATACAGGAAGCCTACGTTGTTGAAAACTTCAAAATATTATTGATGCTTACTCAATTTCAAAGTTTATTTGAGAACATTAGGTCAAACTGAGTGTACACTTAAAAATATTATTTCAGTATCGAAACTTCTGATTTGATTAATTCTAATGACTTATATTAAAATTAATTTTGTGACTTTGCGACGATTTTGCAACTATTAATACCAACAAAAATTTTGAAGATAAATTTGAAAAACTTCGCGGAAGAAAGAAAAATAAAAAATAAATAAAATATGACCTGACTTGATCAAATATTTTATGTACAGTGATTCATTATATTTTGACCACCCGCTTAACTTTTTTATTTTTAGATACAAAAATGTGAAATAAGGAACTTGCACGATTTTTTATGAGGTTCTCGCAAATGAAGGAAAACAAATGAAGTCCAAACAAAAGGTCCGCGGATGTTCACTTTGTTAATTTAATTGGAACACCCTGTACATTTTTACATATTTTGCACAGATCGCTCCATGCTGAGCATAGTTATATAGGATTTGTTGGGCCTTTCTATATTCAATAAGATCTATTAAAAACAATTTTTTTACTAGTAAAATTCGTCATGAACATTTGTACGCAATATAATTCCACACAATGTGCTTAAGAGAAATACGTCGTATTTATGTAGTTCCATAATAAGATTACCAGACAATCTTGTTGATGTCGAAGAAAATTGAAATATCGATTTATTACTGGTACAAAACATTCAGTCGTGATGAAATAAAACTGAATACAGCTGCTCCTCACATATGATTAAATAAAAATGATATACTTTTTATTTTGTAATATATTTTAAGAGAGTTGAGAAATGAGAAGTTCTAAACCAAAACGCATTTTTTTATGGAAGTAGTTTTCGTGGAAACTGATTTATCTTGTTGCAACCTAGTTAATATATTGTTTTTCATAATTTTGAGGAAAAATTGAATGATCTATTATGCATAAAATAAGATTGCCAATAGATAATAGATTCAGAGAGTTTTTGCTTTAAAAATCCGAGGAGATTCGAAAAACAAATATTTTAAAATACTGCGTTCTGATCCAACTTTCATTAAAAAATTTGATTGAGAAAAATCTCTATTATTATTTCCAAAAACAATATGCAAATATATTCTTTAAAAAATAAAGAAATTTCTTCTTCTTAAACATATTTCTTAGTCTAATTTCTAAATCTTCAATCTATCATCCATGCAGTTTCAATATTCTTCACTCTTCATTTTCATTTTCACTGTCAACTCTATCATCTGATCCTGCTATACCAGTGCAGTTTATCTATATCCAATCAGGAATTCAATGTATTAATTTTTTAACTTTTTTTGTTGTGCTGAAGGATTTTCTTTATTTTTATTTTTTTATAGGCTTTTCAGTTTTTGTTATTGTTTAACTGAATATTTAAATAGTACAGGTTGCAATAAACCTTTGAATATATGTGTACAGAATATCAAATTAAAAGCAGCGTTATGTCTCAAAGACAAATAATCGTATCTCTACCTCTCATTCTAATCACGAGGATTAGCCCAAAAGTCGGATAGAGGGCTGCTTATTATTATTAAGCAGGCCGCATTTGTGCAAATAATAAAGTAAACAATATATTACGCGGTGTAGAACTAACTACATCTATCGGCCATTCGCTACTCCATGCCGGACTGAAAATGTCACAGACACGAAGCGTTCTACATGCAGTAGACACCATTGAAAGCTGTCGACCTTTATCGCGATCGGCGAGAAACGATATTTTGCAAACACGGAATTCCAGGAAACAACTACTCTGCGGGCTAATGCCCCGACCGGCATTGAATTACACCTGGAAAACCTATAGCAACAGCTAGAGTCATTCGTCAGAAGCCCACCAGACATATACCGGTTTCGAGCTTATTAGCATCAGTATGCCATAGGTAAGGTATCCGACGAATAATCCTAGCCACATATTTTCGGTAAATGTCAATACAATCTAAATTTGAAATTGTGAAAATTCGTTGTATATTCGTTTTTGTATAGGATACTTTAACAATCAAAATGGAATCTTTATCTTGTATGTCATCAACCGTCATATTAGTAAGTTCGTCACGGTGGCAAACACCCGAAATACTCAGTATTAAAACGACCTAAAAGGAAATCATTGATGATATTTAGTAATTTAAAAAACACATAAAACAATCATTACAAATGTACCTTAACCATCAAATAAATTTCATCATCTGCCTCTTTTATGAATTAATTAACTTCCTCTCGAGTTAATACCTTAGATTTCTTAGGATAATTTCCAACTGACAATTTTTTCAAATATGGAACTAACTTGGTAAATTTCTTAACCCAAGTTTTCTTTAACATTAAGTGTTGATTTCAACATAGAATATACTGCTCATAACGTGGAAGACTTCACCTTCTTAGATTTTTCTGCAAAATATGCCAACAGCACATTTTCGGATATTTTTCTTGCTTTCTCCGGTAAAAGATTTGAAATTACCGAATTGCCTGCATCTATCAAATTAGGTGGGGTACTGTTTAGTTCATCGTCGCTCGAAATTTCCATTATTTTACAGTTAAAAATATCAGGTACTGGAAAAGTGACACTAGCAAAATGTCACTTAAATAATCATTGTTGTCAACAATTGCCATTTTATTTCCAGAGTTACAGTGATTACTTGATTTTGAAAAACATTTTAAGCCAGTTCCATAATATTTTTTTGTATTAAACTAAACATTACTAGGTAAACTTATTTTAGAATAATGTTAAGGGATATACATATTTTGATGTTTGTAGAAAAAATTTTGTTTGCAACACGTGCGCGAACTACTTTGGTGATATCGACTAATTTTGCAATTCTCGATCACCAAAGTAGCATTTTGCGCACTAGACACAAAAATAACTATTAACTACACAATTCTGATGACAGTATTTATGTTATATTGTCTACTTCTTCTATTTCCTTAAAATGTCAAATTTACGATAAATAATTTACTACTTTGCAAAATTCAATTAAATAAAATAATAACTTTGTCGGTGAACTTGAAGTAGCATATTGCTTATAATTAGAATTATCATCATTCCTTAAGATATACCTCTATGAATTACGTACGAAACAAAAGTATTTCACTGACATTAAATTTCCATTTATTCTGCGGCCAATTCCGTTGCCACTGGAATGGAATACACGCAATACAATTGGAGAAATTATTTCAAGTTCAATTTACGAGTGTTATTAAATTCGAAATGAAATAAATAAATTAACAAATAAGTGGTTGACCTTATATTTCACAATCGTGGAGTAGCTTTTTGCTAATTAATTTATTGGCACTTGAATTTAGTACCATGGAAATGCTGCTTTTCCAATATTCTAATTGCCTGGGGATGGTGCCTTTTAATTTAACAGAATTCACGATTTAATTCTATTATTACAGATATACTCGCGTCAAGAATTCAGACGTCTTACGTCATGGTTGACATTAGGTAATTGTCTTTATTGTCAACGTAATTTTCGATATTTGATCGCGTTAAAAACAACAATTTTTTGCAATTTTGTGCAATTTATAATGCAAACATTGAGTGTAGTATATAGTTTTATTACTCTCAGTTGCAGCTTCTTAAATATTTTGATAAAAATATAATGAATTATTCATTTGTTCGTATGACGTAAGTCGTCTGAATTCTTGACTCGAGTATACAATATATTTTTATTTTAACAACATCTGCACCACAAAACTTTTTATCCTAATTTATGAGGATTACATAAGGTGTCAGTTTTATTAGTCTGTCGCCTACCATTATGTGAAAATTAATCATATCAACCCTAAAAATATGACCGAAAGTAATGTTTATCGCCCCTTGGACTGCTAAAGTCATAAAAAACGATTTTGTAGTTTTTCACTGTCTAGACAATGTGCAAATGCGTATTTTGACGTTTCACATAAATTGTCATTAAACGTTAGTATAAATCAAAGTCTGGAATAAAGAGAACAAAATTATGAAATAATAATACGTTCTAATTCTGAATAATTATGGTTGTGCGAATTTGTGAAAATAAATATAGTAATTCAGACAGTGATGAAGAATATACAAATACTCCACCAGACTTCCAAGAAGAAGCTAACAATGTTTCTCTAAACTTGTCACCTACAAAGTCGAGACGACGACGGTACGAAAAGTACTATGAATTGTTTAACAACTGAAAAAAGAGTAAAAAAGAAAAAAACCTAACAAAAAATGTATTAATAGCTTTATCAGAAGAAATTTTCAATCTTAAAAAGCACTTTTAAAGTCAAGGAAAATATTATTTTTGATAATTTTCATAAAGCATTTTTGAAACGGAATTCTGTAGATTACGTGAACAAAAAGTCCAAAACTTCAGCATTAAGTTTTTTAAGGAAGTACAAGATTCTGAATAACTTATGATAAAGGTAAACAAATAAATTATGAACTAATTTTGTTTTTCCATTAACGTTAAATTGTAGATTTCTCTTATGATGGGGCTATACGGAACTTGTCGCCGAAATGAATTGTTAAATATGAAGGCTGACCACATAGATAATAGAGGGGATATATTGATTATTACAGTTCCAGAAACAAAAAAATATATTACAAGGACGTTTACAATCACAAACAAAATTGATGGATTGAATCTACTTACAATATACAATAAATATATTTCCCTTAGACCTACCCACAGTCCTCATAATCGCCTATTCATTTATTACAAGAATAATAAATGTACAGAGTACAACCGATTGGTAATAACACATTCAACAAAATTCCAGAAAAAATAGCCTGAACCCACTACATACATAGGACATTGTTTCCGCAGTAGCTCTGCAATTCTTCTAGCTAACTCTGGGAGTGATTTGGTAACACTTAAAAAGCATGAAAGTTGCAGTTGTGGAAGGATATATTGACGACTGCTTATCGAATAGGATTAACGTTTTAAAAAATCCTGACAAACCAAGAACAGCAGCCAAATACTCCCAGAAAAAACACAACTGAAGTATTAAATATTTACGAACAAATAAATGAATTGCTAATTAATCTAGATAATTCCAATGCAGCATCAATTTCATTCATAGAAATAAGTCGCCATACTGCTAGCACTTCAAAAAATTACCTATAAATTCTGGTATTACTATCCATAATAATTGTCCTTAAGGGATAATTAACATTAATTACTATAATAAATAAATTCCTACATTTTTGCTACTTGAGTTTTTTATTAAATTATGTCTGTATTTGTAAAACTAAAGATTTTTGTTATATTTTCCTATGTTTTTTGGTAGGCGAAAAACAGTTAGCTATTAGCTGCCCTCGCCGCAGGCTGATAAAGCTCATTTCCTGCCCTTGTGACACAATATTGGTCTGATATGTCACCTAACAGCAAATCAGTTTTCTAATAACATTAGAAACTTAGCACTAGACCACAGTATACATTTGATCAGTATACTGTTCACTAAACACAGCACATTCAAGGCATAAACACACGTCTGTCTAACCCAACAGAAGGAACCGTGAGTACGCGATGTAGACAAGCTACATTTAGCGGTTATTCGCTACTCCACAGAGACGTTTTAAGTCAGCTAGGATTATTCGTCAGATACCTCACCTGTGGCAAAATGATGAGAACGAATAAGCTTGAAACCGGTATATGTGTGGTAGGCTACTACTGACGGGTAACTTTAGTTGTTTGCTATACTTTTTCCAGGTGTAATCCAATCCTGGTACAGAGGAGTTGTCGTTATCGCCGAATCCCGATATAGGTCGCTAGTTTTCAATGGTTTCTACTCTCATGTAGAAACTACATGCTGACTTATCAGCTAATGGCCGTTTCTAAAGATAGTGATGCATGCAAATTATGTGCTAGTGTGAATCGAAAGTTATTGTCAGGTTTTGTACATTTGGTTTAGAGATTTTATTTTTTCAATTTTCACAACAAATTTAGGCTGTTTTGATTAAAAACTAATACCTCTTAGGTTTTAAACTGTTAACTCTTGTCTTTTAGATAAAAGTAAGGTGGCACTCTAATACATAATTTGCATGCATCACCATCTTTAGATGAGTTTTGAACGGAAACGGCTACTCCTAGACACCAATAAGGTTTACATTTCTTAAGTACAAATGGTAGGGAAAAGTGTTTTTCTACTCCGAAATGATATACACCGTGACACAAAAAAGTTGAAGCGATTTAAAAGAATCCTAATGGTCGCTCGTGGCGCCCTCTTGTAGATACAGCCAATTGTGCATACAATTTGAATTTCCCGCCCCAAGAAACCTTCACATATAAAATTTCATAAATTTAACTAAAAGCAGTCGAGAGTTATTAAAGAAAATGTAATTCATTTTTTAAAATTTGACATCCTGTATATTCTAAACAAGCATTCCCAGACCTAAGTTTATAGGAAATTTTTTGCTTAAAATTGACCGTAGAATAACATACTGAAGTATGTACATCTCTTCCTGAAACACCATGTATATGGTAACATGGTAACGTTTTGTTGCAATATTACTCACTTATAAACGTGCCCTTTTTAGATTACTCTATAAAAGATTTTTGAAATAATATTTACTCACTCATTGTGTATCCAAACTCGTCTTCCTCTTCTGGGTCTGCCTCAATTTCATCTTTGCTTCTTCGAACGTTGGCAGCACTAGCACGGTCAATCTGCAACAGGAACATTTTGTTTTTTAACCATTACAAATGTAAGTCTTTATACGCTACAGAAATTAATTGAAATAAAAATGATATTTTAATACTATTTAATGAAGTTGACAATTATCGTTTTTCATTATGGTATTAATAAAATAGATATAGAATAGTAAAAACTAAGATACAGTAGATTTGTCTGAATTACGTACTATTAAGCACTTCAAACCTAATAAGTTTGTTTATTTTAAATTGTACACATAAAAATGACAAATAAAACAAAGAAGTCTCAATATTCTTTATACCACTGGTTTTATAAGCTTCAATTTAGCAACAATCTTCAAAGTGGCAGATACAAATGTTCATATTTCATGAGTGTCTCTACTTAAAAAAGTACAGTACCTTATCCTTTTAAAAGCTTTTGCCCTTATGAACGAATACGACTTTTTTCATCAGCTTCGGAATAATTTATAGAAGAATATCAAATTTCAAAAACTGACTTACCTAATAAAAACTATTCTTTTGTCCACCCTTTAAAGAATTTGTTTTTCAAATTTTTCAGGGTTTCGTATAGAAGCAATATGATTGAAATCTTTACGTTAATATTTGGCAAAGTACCGAAACTGAGTTTTAAAATAATACTATTTCTATAAACATGGGTCCTTTCATTTAGTTTTCATCAATTTTAAAATTATTGACACTGATGATTAGCAAAATTCAAAGAGACAGCTTATAGAGCTTATAGAGGCTAGAAGTTTGCTTGATTAGCAGTTGCTTTAACCTTTCTAAAAGCTCTATCCATCTAAATACATCCTTAAATAAAGGATATTCGATTTGGTATACAGCATCACTATAATCCTTAAAGATCTTAAATTTATTAAATGCACGTAATTTATTTAAAATCCGTCTATTTAGGTTGAACTATTTTTAGTCAAAGTAAGATTTTTGAATGAATCTATAGGTCAAAGTTTATTGCATTAAACTTCTACCACTAATCCTACTCCAATAACAATATTGAAGTATGCATAGCTGAATAATTTCCATAAAAAATGTTTAATCAGAAAGAATTACATTATGAGATTATCAATTTACCAAATGAATTAATTTTCCATTCCATAAAAACTTATAAATTATTTGTATGAAAGATTTGTGTTTTTAATATACAGGATAGACGTCTTTCATGCAGAATATTAAAAACCTAGATTCCTGACAGCAACTGAAGTAAAAAATATGTGTTGAGAGTTGAATATTAAAAATGTTTAATAAGAAATTGATTTTCCATTGAGGTTCTTGTTATGTGATGAAATGCTCAAATTGTCAAGTCAAGTTCTGTGAAAAAGATTGGTTTTATATCAATGGATTTGTATTGTGTTGTATTTATTATGCAGTTGAGTAACAGAAAAGTGTATAGTAGTAGTAGTATTGTAAATTACACTAAGTAAAAACGTTAGGTGCTATTTGCTCGCCTAAAAACCAGTAAGTTTGCATCTAATTTTGTTTGTAGATAGACATCCAACATATCACTTGTTAAATTGATAGTAGTCTTTTCTCTAATACCCTGTATTTGGATTCCACAAACATGTTATGTCGGATGACACATTACCGTTTACAACCAATTTTACAGTGTATTTCTCATGATTAAAACGATGATATTATTAAACTGCTTAAAATTATGAATTAATGTCTACATTTATACTGAGTTTGAACTGCATTTATTACGGGAATTTAGGCTTGTTGGTGAAAAGAAAAAATAACTTGTTTTAAACCTTGCCGACCACTGGCAATACATTTTTATTGATTCTAATCTAGCCCTGAAGAAACAATACAATTAATAACAACTAGCCTATTTCTGTAGAAAATCCAGTTCAATGTTTATTAGTGTATGAAAAGCCATTGTCTCTTTATTAGTTCGTTTTACAAATTTCCGTAAAATTGACTGGGCCTTTGGATAGGTAACAGCTAGGTTAATAGTCTTCAACTGGGATTTATTTTTCCGCCATAACGTAAATATAGGCCTTTAAGACTTTTTTATTCGGAATATTCCGAGGAATCTGTATTTTATTTTTTCTGTATTAAACATCACACCCTATATATATGAAAGTCTTATAAATTAAGGAAAACCGTTGATCGTCCTGCTTCCGGACTGTTGGCCACGTCGTCGGTTTAAGACTCTTGACGTTTTGTGAGACATGTCACTCTCTTCTTCAGAAGATCTGAAACTGGAGAATATGATCAGGAGGAGGCCCACACCAAAGGAGAGAGAGAGTGTTTCTGGCAACAACATATCTTCCCTATGTGAAGGGTTGCACCGACAAGATAGGTCGCCTCTAGAAGAAGAGGAAAATCAATACTATCTTCAGCACAACAAGGAAGATAATGTTATCTCTCCCCAAGACACCTGGATGTTGTGAAGATCTCCAAGATCCCGGTGTATAGAGTATACCTTGTACATGTGGTAAGGTGTACATACGGCAAACGGGTAGACACATCAGCACGAGACTGAAGGAGCACAAGAGCCATCTTATGAATAACCACGTGGAGAAGTCAGCCGTTGTAGAACATAGAGCTGACACAGGACACAGGATAACAATTGAAGAAACAAAAGTTCTGGTGAGGGAACGGCGATTCTGACCCAGACTTTACAAGGAAGATCAAGATACACAAAAACTCCAGGAATTTCAACAGAGACAGGGGGATAGAATTAGCAGGAGTATGGAAACGAATCGTAGGAGCGGACCGCCAGACCACGGAACAAGCCAACCGTGAAAACCACCCACCGCAACAGAACGGTCCAGTGAACACGACCTATATAAATACCGACTAGACAGCATATTCTCCAGTCTCATATCCTCTGAAGAAGAGAGCGACATGTCTCTCGAAACGTCAAGGGTCTTAAACCGACGACGTGGCTAACAACCCGGAAGCAGCCAAACCAATGACGGAAACCTACAAACCAAACTAAGGAAAACCATTATTGGCCCATTTCATAAAATTCTATTTTTAAAGACACAACATAAGCACAGCTTATTATTTACCAGCTACACATCTACCGGCGGCATCCTTTGTAGTTTGTGATCCCACTGATTTTGGGTCGATATTCGCGTTTTGAATCTGGTTTCTCTCTCAGTCGCAATAGCGGGCTGAAGCTCTGACTGCAGGCTTCTCTCTCCTCTGACTGTTGTCGCATGCACAGCAGGCAACACTCAATTTAAAGCCAAGATAACTAGCTGGCAATGAATAAGCTGTGACATAATTATCCTAGGAATATGTTATGATTTATGGAATAATAAGGTATTGTAGACTTCCTACATAGAAAGTAAATGTGTAATATTGAACCACAATACCTGGTGGCCTCCTGCTGATACTGTTCTTCCTTCCAATTCTCTGATGTCATCTTCGTCGTCCTCTTCCTCACTTGGTTCTAAGGATTCTTCTCTTGCAGGGATAACTTTTTCTGGTGCTGTCTTCTCATCGTCAGATAAAACCTCCGAACTGTATGGTTGTATATCAGAAATGGGTGAAGCCTCAACAACTGTTTCTAATGGCACACGTTCCATATTACTCAATTCTGGTTCAAGTTTCAGTTGTTCTGGTTCTGGTGCTTGTATTGGTTCTTTTTCTGAATCAGGCTTCTGCTTTAATAGACCTGCTCGCGATTCAGGTTCCTTTCTTAATTCCGCCTCAGGGATCTGGTTCAATATACTTAACGAAGAAGTGTATTCTGTCTTTGTTGATTCCAATTCAGGATACTGATTCGATGGGCTGGCTAGTGACCGACATTTTGGCGTGAGAATACTTTTAACTGAATTTGACTCTATCGTTTCAACTGGCACTGGTTTTTGATTTGATTTGTTAGGCGTAGCAATTAGACTTTTTGGTTCTTCAACTTTTGATTGTTCTGTTTTGATTTTAACTGGTGCGATTTTTCGGGGAGACGTGAACTGGATCTCTTTGATGTCAATTGGAGCTGCGACGCTGACTGGAGAAGGAAATGGTGAAGGGCAGTTACTCTCGTTGTTGACTGAATTATTTTCAGTGTCCGTGCTTTTCTAAAAATTAAAACAAATAACTGATAACTGAGTTGTAATATTTTCACCTAAACATAAAATTTCTACTGAAGTTTTTCTTTTTTCCATCGCTTGTATCATGCTAAAGGAAATTAAAAATGGGCACCAAAATTCAATGTGCAACATATTGTTTAAATCACGATCATGTTCGATCTCTGAGATGGAGGTTTTAGCAATTCTGCATAAAAAATGTCGGAATATGTAGAACTGTCATATATTATGGAAAGAAATTATAACTGACCGAAATCAAGTGGAATATTTAAATCATTGATCTTTCGGGTTGTGGAGTTGCTGACTTATTTTATATGATGGTGTAATAGTAGTCCGTACGCCTTTTTTGTGTAGTATTTTCGCGATTCTATCTGTCAAAAGGGAATGTATGGTAAAGTGATAGTTGTAGTGGCTTCATCTTTGGGCTTTGTTATTTGTTCACGCCGAGGTCTAATGACTCTATCGATGTCTTTTTTAGAGTATCCATTTGCTAGAAACTCAGATTGGAACAAATATATTTCTTCCTGTTAATGGTCATCATCAACCAACGTTAATACACGGTGAAGTAGGGTATTCATGACCTAGCGTTTCTGTACCGGATGATGGTTAGACTTTCTATTGAAATATCTATTAATATGTATCTTCTTCTTGTAGGTACCGTGTCCCAAAACACCAGAGGTCTTCATTTTTTCCAGAATGTCTAGAAACGGTAAGGCTTTGTTATGCTCCACTTCCATGATAAAGTTGATCTCGTTGTGTTTCTGGTTAATATAATCCAAAAATTCTTGTGTGGGAGTCTACTCCATTCTGCCAAACGATTACTGTTGTCCACGTATCTAAGCTGCATTTAGGTTTCTTAGGGGCTGATGGGAGTTCTTTTTTTCAAATTTTTCCATAAAAAAGCAGGACTCAGAGGACTACAAGACTTCAATTGACATCCGTCGCGAAAACCTACGAACTACACTCCCACTTATTTTGTTTGAACAATATGTTGCACATCAAATGTTGGTACCTATTTTAAATTTTTCTCTCCCCAAGAGTATAAACAAGTGATTAAAAAACTCCAATAGCAATTATTCGAAGAATTAGATTTTCAACTTCTGACGCCTGGATTAAATATTTGGGGTATTGCTAAAGTAACCACAGATTCTCGTACATACCCAAGGTATAATCGATTGCACAACAAAAGTAACTGGATTAGAGGCATTTCTGATAGCTTGGACTGCGGTTTCGTGACTTGCTTGTCTTAGATCTATTCCGCTGACTTCCAATATTCTGTCTCCAGTCTGTAACAACGTTAAAGTTAAATATATTTTCAGTAGCTTAAATAAATATCTAAGTACCTTAAATTGGCCTGTCTTTCCTGCAGGACTGTTTGGCACGACATTTTTGACAAATATCCCAAGTAGGGTGTCGGAAGACTTTTCTGTTGAATGCAGATCAACCTGAAATTGATATGTAATACTTAAGTTCCAATGCAAAATGTATTTGGCTATACTTTGCCCATAAATAGAATAAAGAAAAACAGGTAATTCTACTATTTTAATTGCCCATAATAATTTTATGATACAAAGTGATCCGTGACCATATCCAATTTTTGTACGGTAAAAGTGATAATTTTAATACTGTCTTCGAATAGCTTCCTTTTCTTGAGAATTTATTTTTAAAAAATAATAATATGGATATCGTTTAGAATGTTATGGTCTGTATAGATTAACCTGTGTAAGAAATCGTTACCTAAATTGTTCGTCGAATTTATGTTACGAGTACTTTTATGATATACTACATTTGATTATACAGGGTGCCTCTTAATGCAGCTACTAAGCTTCGACAGGGCATTTCTTGATCAAAATTTACGTATACAGGATGATTCTGTCATAATGGCATTAATTTTGAGAGGAGAGGGAACATATAATAGAGTATAATACGAAGACACGATTAAGAAAATTAAATGTAATTTTTCCTCTAAAAAAAAAAAATAATAATAAAAATTATACCCTTGTCGGGCTGTCAGTGACCGATTCATACAGCGCTCCGAAACCAACTCGTTTACCACCTGGTTGCAACGTTGCCAAATTTTGAAATTCTCTCTAGTATTACACCTCATAAATAAGCTATTTCTATAATAAAACACTCTTCAAATCGAATTTGAAGTTCTTAATTATTCCACTCACCAATAGAGATCTAACAAAAAGATTAAAAATTGTTTCGAGCAAGTATCATTATTATTGCAATACCGTGTCTGTATCAGAACACAAACTTTAGCCGTTATGTGGCAACGCAGGTGTGACGTCAGAAATTGTTATCAATATGAAGCTCCGTCTTACCGAAACTTATGAGTTGATTTGCTTCAATTTAAAAGATCGACTAAAACATTTTTTTTTCGATTTTCTGGCTTTCTTAGCCCTTCTAAATACTTCGTTAACATTAATGACATTAAGACTGAATCACTCTGAATGGTTGAATGAAGAAGAGTTCAATTCCATCTCTTTACTTGAATATGACCTACTGGCAGTTCTTTAAAACTAGTCCAAATGTTCAACTCCGTCCATGACTCACATTTATACAAAAATGGATCGTGCACGTATGGAAAAAAGCGGTATCTTATGATTATAAAAACAAAAATTAGCTACAGTAGCAAAAACATCCACAGAAGTTGATATAATTATTTGCGTTTTGTCTCTAAGGCTTGCTACAGACTATGCGTGAATCCAATCATAAAAACCCTACACACAATGCACAAATTCCTTACAAATCACGCATCGCGATTCGTTGTGCACGATTCGTGACATGCGAGGAATACGCGAATAGTGTGTAGGTTCTTGCCCGTTAAAAATCCATTCATAAAAACCCTACACATTATGCACGAATTCCATACACATCACGCATCGCGAATCACGAATTGCGAATTCATGTAGCAAGCATCAGGCAGAATAAGTTTCCATTCGTCAGATGCATGTGCATTGCATAAAACATAATGCATTTTCAAACTTATGTGGACATTAAAAATGCGCGTGCATGGTTAGACGTTTTCAACTGTTCTACGAACAGGGCTATTATAGCAAGTGTCACACATGTCTGCTTTTACAAAGACATGTGTAGAAATTTGAAAACATTCAGGCTAGTTTGAAACGTTAAACACAAAAACGGATACTTTTTGGTATAAAGACAGTGGAATAGAAAATGAAAAAAATATATTCTTCAAGGATCTTTTATTTTAATATGCTTTGTTTTTATGCTTTATATTCTATATTTCTATGTATTACTCAGTTATTGTAAATATAATTATTTTCCACATTTGTTTTCTTTCTACATAGAAGTGGTCTGTCAACGTTCTTGTAAAGTAACTTGAGAAAATCATAATAAAGTATCCAGACAATTGATGGTCGCTACCGAGATACACGATCAATTTTAATTTATCTCTAGAGAGGAAATGCTGGTTATATCCAAAACTTTAATGGTATGAAATATAGAAATTGATAAAAGAAACTGGAATTGATCACCTGCAGCAGTAGAAGCACTTACATTTTATTTTATCAAAACTAAACGTATATGTTTATAATTCGGCATTCAGAGTCATGGCAAAAATGTATAAATTATTTGGATTGGATGCAGACTGCGTCTGGATTCGACCTTCCGCTTGATTAATCACCCGATTTTAAACAACTTTGTAACAATCTGTAACATATTACACACCTTTCCTCCCACGATGCTGATCCCCAGACTTTTATTGGGTTCTCGAAATACTTTGACGGTATGAGTCGATCCCCAATGTTTCTGCAACATTTCGTCAACGTGGCATCCTTTCAAAGTACCATAGTCAGTGTCTATTGGTCGTATTACTGTCATCTCACTGAAACAAATAAAATAGATTGTATATGTAAAGCTTAACATGTACATTGATTCACGACTTATAAAAAAAAATTGAAAATAGATGCGTCATGAAAAATGGAGTCAATATCGTAACAATTTTTTTTTTGTAAAATCCTGATAGTTTCCAAGAAAAATATTATGAAAGTTCTAATATTTTCAAACTTTACATTGCTGAGCATCCCGAGCATCTTCGGAATGCAGACGGTTCCGAATACTGAAATCTGATTTTAGTATTAACGTGTTTGCGATAGTGTTTACATTCGTCTTTCAAGTGTCAACAATGGCTTACATGTATAGCAACTCGGAGTTGATGGATATCGTTTTAATTTATGGTGAAGTAAGTGCCAAATGCAGCTACTTTTACCGGGGTAGTGGAACGCGGGCGTGTTACGGGGAATTTGCAACCTAATTGTGGAAGAGATGGAGATCCATGGTGTCCACAGCGTATTGCAGTAGGTGAGGAACATATTTTAGCGATTGTTGAAGAGAATTCTCAAATAAGTAGCAGGTAAATCGCTCAACAAGTACAAGGAATGTCCCAATCAACAGTGTGACGTATTACACACGAGACTCAATTATATCCATACCACGCACAGCGCGTCCACGCATTAATACCAAGGGATTATGGCTTCCCAATTTGCCGCCCTAGTCCATCAAATGGTGGTTTTTATAAATTAATAAACAATAAATAATTGTAATGGAGACAAACTATACGTGGGAAATTTTTTTACCATTGGATGCCATATTTAAATTAGGCAGTAATAAAGGAGGCCGCATAAGTTGATATACCTATAAATGCAACTTTTATGATAATACAAGATCCTTTTTTAAAGGCCACAAGAAACTTACGGATGTGTGAGACAAAACATATACCTACCGAATTTACAAAATATTTTTTATTTTATATTTATAAATAAATAATTTAATTTCTTTTGGATAAACAAAGTGTACACACATGTGTATGTAAACATATTTATATATTTATTCTTCTAACTTTGATAGTAGAAAAATCGTGTATAATGGTCTCAATATGTAATTTCTTGTTCTATGGACAATATTGCAGGATTTCGTAGTCTTAAATGACTCATTGTGGAACGAAGATAATTTTTTATCAGCTTTGGAGAAGCTCCTCTCGCAACTAACGACACTGATAGCAATTTTTAAAAAAATTCTTAGCAAAATTACAATGTTGAGTATAGAATTTTCCAATCTATACTGTTGAATAAATTTTAGTAGATCAAGTCAAAATTTTTAGAGATAATATTTTCAACCCTACATCGACGATGAGGAAAAATATTCGAAATCGTATAGTAGAAATCGAATAGTAAACTTATGAAGTGAATTACAACTAAAACTAAATATAAAAAATGCTGCCCTAAAATATGTGCCGCCCGGTGCATCCAACGCCCCCCTCCCCTAGGTACGCCACTGGTAATACCTACTTAAATAGTTAATTCATTCAAGAAAACAGTATTTATTTTCAATCTGTTATTTGTATTTCTTTTAAAATTGAGATATAATAATACAGGACAGATTGTACAATTGCAATGAAAATAGAAATTGATATAGTAAATACTACAGCTTTCTCTCTAAAAATGTAAAAATAGATTTGAATTGGAAAAACGAAAAACGCATGCAACTTGAAAATTTTTTAAAAAAGAATACAATGAATATGCATTACATGTATGTTTCCAAATGAAAGAATATGAAATAAGAAATGTTCTAGACTTTTAGTATTAGTTTAGAAAATAATTTATCCTAATACATGAACACAATTTGTACAACCACAATGAAAATAGAAGTGAAGATAGTGAAAACAGGTTCCTTACTAGAAACATAAAATAGTTATTTATGCAACTAGTGCAAAAAGTAAGCGTTTATTGCACGCGACGTGAAGTTGTCGTAGGCCGTAGGCCGAGTAGGACAACACGTCGAGTGCAATAAGCACTTTTTGTACGAGTTGCATACAATATTTTTTCTACGTTCATGCAAAAACCAAAAAATGTTATTTAGATGACACTAAGTCTAGAAAAATGTGACGTCGATTTGAAGGTTTATGTTTGTCATGATGACAAAACGCTGTCGTAGAACGACAGATGAGTGCAATAAACAACCACTTTTTCCACTAAATATAGTTCAATAAAGTATTGTTTTTTGCATGAACGTAGAAAAATAGATTTAAATTAGAAAAACAAAAAATATTTATATTTAACTATAATAATAATAGGTATTTAAAAAAAATAGATTAGCATTATGTTTTCAAATAAAAGAAAATGAAATATAAAGTTTCCTAGACTTCTGGTATTATTAAAAAAAATCTGTCTCTTTTATTTTTTATAAAAATACTAGATTTACTTTTGAGACTTTTGAATAATTTTTTATATGTTTGATCATTGAAACAGCGGCGTAGCAAACACAGGAAACAATGTAAAAAAAAATTAATATATTCTTATATATAAAATCTCGTTACTTATATTAGTATGCCAATCATATTTCTACTTACGTAACGGTATAAATTGTAATTTATTTACACTCCCATTATGTATTTATAGCATATACAAAAGTTCATAACACAACACTGCGTCAAGTCCAACAAACTACTAAAGTGAGTTTACATTGGAGAATATAATCCTATTAAGCAGAAGTAAGGCATCGCCACAGTGAAAACATATTTTCGTAATTTCACGTGGTTCGTATATGAACGTTATAAAAAGTTAGGGCAACTAACTGAATTTTTGTACTATACAGGTTGGCTTGAAAAACCACAAGGAATATTATCGTATGATAGAGAAAGGATCTTAAGAATACATAGAGTTTCCATACAGTTCTGCTCTGCTCTGCTCTCGCTTGTTTTCTAGGTACAAGTTTAAAACAAATTTTCTGAAATATTGGTCTTTTTTATTTCTTCCGATTAAGTAAGTTTTGAAAAGTTATCCATGCAATATGTCCATGACCAATTTACCTATTTCCAAATTTTGTATTCCTCGACAAAAATGAGTTGTCGTCTCTTAGTAATTTATCAGATAGTCACTGTTTGATAGCCTATGGATATACAGGGTGTTAAAAAAAGAGTGTAAAATATTTCAGGAGGTAATAGTATGAACCAAAATAAGCAGAAAAGTCTTAATAAACATGGGTCCTCAAAGTAACAGTTGCGGAGATATGGACCACTATTCGTTTTTCAAACATTTTATTTTATTAGGAATAAACCGACAAAGGAAGCTTTTAACAAACAAAAACAAAGTTACAGAAGATGTTCAAAGTGCCCTCCGTCCAATTCCAAGCAGGCACGACATCTTCGTCTCAACGATATTCGAACTCTTTCACCCTCCTTAGTTTGGATTTCTTGACACTTTTGATTAATCCGTAGCTGCAGGTCTTCCAGGCTATTTACAGGAGTACCATACACTAATGTCTTCAAATATCCCCAAATAAAGAAATCTAGAGGGTTCAGATCAGGCGATCTTGGAGGCCATAAAACATGTAGATTATAAGATATAATATAATATAAGATACATACCGGTACAACAAAATAATGAGAAGAAAAAAATACATCTAGTCTCTATTATGTATTTTACAAATTGTTTATACCTAAAAGTTAAAACATGTATATTACAATTAAGAATGTCACATGAATTACAGATTCAATTGTAATTATGTGTCATAAAAGAAATAGGATTTCAATAATTTGTGAATAGTATATAGAATCTTGTTCTAAACTGTAGTGAATCGAATTTAAACGTGATAATAATAATCACATCTGCGTGCAGAAACGAGATGCAAAACAATTTTAAACCCTTACTAAATCAAGTAAATTGATTTGATTATTACAAATGGTGACACAAACATTGGAAAAGTATTCTAATTTGAATCGAACAAATGCATAAAATAATGCGAGGATAGCGGCAATATCTCGAAATACATGACCTTGTCTTATCACAAAACCCAGTGTTCTAAAGGCCGTATGACACGGTATAAAATTATATATAAAATTTTGCACAGAATTGTATAAGCATTTTTTTATATATTTAGTACTAATAATAATTATTGTTATTACAACCAATAACCAAAAATTAAGCAAACATAAAAGATATGGGAAAGATGCACTGGATGTTATATTATTGTTCACATAAAAATGTATTTAGAATTTTATATAAATAGAACATGTTTTAATTTTCAGTTTTATATATAGAAAACTATATATTTTGCTTGTATGATACGGGACGAACCACTTTAATTATAATATCAAATAAAAAGCTATGTGAAATATTACACCGTGTCATACGGCCTTAAGTGTTAAGAAACCAAGTATTGAATGTGATCTGACAAAGAAAAGTTAGTATCAAAGTAAAGTCCTAAATCTTTTATGACAACCATGCGTTCCAAGACATCCGTGTTAATCTTGTAATTGAACAGAATGGGCTTCCAATTTACACGCAAATTAAACAACCTTGAATTTGGAAATATCCGACTGTAAATTATTTAACTCACACCAATAAAATTATTTTATTTAACTGACTTTGAAGATGAACACAATCATCATCAACTGATGTGGAAGAATTTTTTTTAAATCATCGGCATAAATCAATTTACAATCGATATAATTTGTGACACCATTAATGAAAATTGAAAATAATAGTGGGCTTAGATTGGAACCCTGAAGTACTCTGGAAGTAATAGGATATTGACTAGACCTGAATCCGCTGTAAGTAATATAATGAAAACGATTTAAAAAAAACTGTCAAACGACATACTTTTAATACATTTACTATTTTGAGAACGAAAACAGAGAGTTTTTCGAAACATCAAAAATACGGAAGTACGCGATAGTGATGTGAGTTTTGTTATTTTTTACTTATTTGCTTTTTCCAATGTGACATTTTATGGTTAGGCAAACTTAGTTTCAAAAATAACCTTTGACTAATCCGCTTGGCGCAAGGGCTTATTTCATTAAACATTATTTTTTCAGAAGTGTGGCAAAAACCCAATCAATGAAGGAAACAATTTTAGAAGATTTCCATATACCTAAAATGTTTGCAGAAGCATACCGTGATCTATACGGTCGAATGCCTTCGAGAAGTCGGTATATACAACGTCCGCCTATGGATACTGATCAATAACATTACATATGATCTGTGTAAAACATCAGATTAGTGGCATTTGATCTCTTTTCTATAAAACCATGTTAGTCTGGTGATATAATGCCCTTGAAAAGTGGAGAAATGCAATTATACAAAGACTTTCACAAAATTAACAAAGTAATGGGCCTATAATTATGTATGCTAGCAGAGTTGTCATATTTGAGTATTGGACAGGCATTTGTCACCTTCCACGCACTAGGGAATGATGAGCTAAAGTAAAACGACAATCGCGAGCAAAGAAACTGGAAATTAAACCCGGACTTGAAGTTAATTTATTGTTAAGTTTCCTACTAGAATTACTTATTATGTAAAACTGGCCGTTTCTGTGCTTTATAACGTCTAAATCGACCATCGATGATATCGATAGTTACATGTGAGCTCCGAGTGGGACCGTGATCGACCGAGAGTAACCACCATTGTTAGCAAATGCAAATTCATAATCAAGTTTCACATTTGCATGCATGAGTCTCGCAAGAACCATGCAATCTTGCAAAATTGTAATATTCTCGCAAGACATTACAAGACACGATCTTGCAAGATCGATCAACAGTTTAAAGAAAATCTTGTTTTGTTTTGGAAAACAAGAGTTTTTTTTAGTATCAGTTAAATTAAAAATGATCATTGGATGCATAGACCACTAAACACCATTTTATTTTGTGGAAACAGCACAATCCAGAAAATTTACCAATCGACGTAAGATATTATTTATTAATGTCATATCTAAAAATTTTAAGATTTAATATAATTATTCAGAGAAAACAGTGTTTTTATAACATAATTTTTCTAGTTTCGTATAAATGTTACAAGAAATTTAAAGGTATGAGGTGCTTATGCAACATACATATAGTATGTATAGGTAAGTAAATCACTTTGTACACTATTTCAGTTAGATAATAAAATAACGGTATCTACATCTAAGTAGATTCATTTCATAAAATACGTTGTATCTATCATTACTCTAGTATATAGTAAATATTTATATAAAAAAATAAATGTGCAGTCTATGTAATAGGACAAGGCTACTTACGTTGCTGCAATTTTGTACCACTTTTTACTGTTGGTTTTGACCAAGCAGAAAATGTTAATTACCTATCAGTTCTATTACTCAGATAGTCATAATAGCGGATTAACTGCACTGCCAATAATAAAACTTTAACACACTCTGGTTGTTTACAAAACACTCCAAAAAACGAGATTTATTAAGCGCTATGACACCACTGACTTTTCTACGGACTTCTGGCACTACGGACGGATTTTTATCGAGACGAGTTAATTCTCTCTGGTACATGTAAAAATATCAATAACCGCGGTGTACTAACGAATAGTTAGAAGGCTAAAAAGTTAAGTGGAGCAATGTTTACGTCCTATTTTTAGTAAACTCGTAAAACTGTTTGTAAATCAGGTAAATGGCGATGGCAAATAAAAATAAATAGAATAAGTTGTTCTTAGAACTCGTAAGTGAAGGAAACGTGCATTGATGTATGCAATGTGGCCGAAAATCCAGTTACGTCAGTTGTTTTCATATTTTTTATTAGTGGCGGATTACCGCACAGGCGCATGAGGTGTGCGTTTGGAGTCTCAGCAAAAAGGGGGCCTCAGCATCGTTAGGTCCCTCAACTTCAAAAACTAAAATTAAATTTTAAGTGTCTGTTAATACATATCACCGTAAAAAATTTGGTTGTCAAAGCGAGTCCACGCCCGATTGTGTTGAAATAATAACACAATTCATTCAAGTAATGTTCACTCAGATATTTGTTAGCTCAATGAATCTTTTGAGGATAACACTGAACATTTTTTGAAAAAGACTAAATATCTCAAGAACGAAGCTTCATATCGAATTTTATCAAGAGCAGTTATTTCATAAAATTAAAATGAGTTGTTAATATTTGTATTTAAAAAATACTTTTTACCACTGGCGTTGAAGTTTGGGGGGTTCGAAACAGAACAAAATCCCATATCTACGCCACTGGCTATAGCCAAAAAAAGTTATTCGCGTCAAAATATTAACCTTTTATTATGATTACTGTATACGAAGTTTCAATAAATAATAGTTATTTGTTTAGTAGATAATAAAGAAAATATCATATTTTTTGAGAGTTTAACGCCCTGTATCACGCAAACGGAGCGCTATAGGGAAAAACGTTATAGGAAATATTCATATTATTCCTTCACGCTCTATCATTTCCCAAAGTTAAGAACGAAAAAACGGAGACACCCTGTATCCTTAAAAAATCAAAGTGTAAAATCTTCATTATTACTACAAAAGATAGCAGAGTTTTTTGGAATTGAAAATACACGAGTATACTGGGTACAGTTGACGAAGATCTTCGGCGACTTTACTTGTTGAAGCAGGTGCCGATCTGTCAATATTAAAAAAATATGATGCGTGGCGCTCTGATTCTGTTGCGGAAGGCTATACAGAGCAGTCAATTAAAAACTAATTTGAAATTCAAAAAAAAGTAGGCGAAGGGGCTGCATTTTTCATTTGCGGCGTCCTAATGTGGTAATAGCTAACAGAACTAATATAATATCAGGTGAGAAGTTACAATTTCTTCCACTGAAAAGTGAATCGTTAGAAACACTGTTTATAACTTTTCGGAGTAAGTGTTCATTCCGTCGATAGTGGTATCAATCTTAACTTCACTGGTTTAAAGAATTGCAATATTAATTATAAAGATTAATTATGTATTTTGTTGGTGTATTTTTATAATAAACTAAATTGCAGTGATGTAAAAATAGTAGTGATTTAAAGAAAATGTATTCATAAGTCAATACAATATTATTTTGTTACTATTGTTTTAAAGTTATCATAGTTATTTTTGTAACTAGAACGCGAAGTGGTACTTTTACGTTCAAGAATGGAAGTTATTTCCATCCATTCGAGGACGCAAAAGCATTTCGGCTTCGAGATATAATAGTTATTTATGCAACAAGTACAAAAATTAAGTGTTTATTGCATGCGACGTGGAATTGTCCAACAAGGCCGTCAGGCCGAGTGGGGCAATACGTCGAGTGCAATAAGCACTTTTTGTAAGAGTTGCATACAATATTTTTTCTACCTTCACGCAAAACCCAAAAAATGTTATTTAGATGACACTAAGTCTAGAAAAATGTGACGTCGATTTGAACGCTTATGTTTGTCATGATGACAAAACGCTGCAGTAGAATGACAGATGGATGCAATAAACATTTTAATGCACTAGTGCAATAAAGAACCACTTTTTCCACTAAATATACATAGTTCAATCGAGTTTTTTTTGCATGAACGTAGAAAATAGTTATTTATGCAACAACTACAAAAAGTAAGTGTTTATTGCATGCGACGTGAAATTGTCCAACAAGGCCGTCAGGCCGAGTGGGGCAATACGTCGAGTGCAATAAGCACATTTTGTACGAGTTGCATACAATATTTTTTCTACGTTAATGCAAAAACCAAAAAATGTTATTTAGATGACACTAAGTCTAGGAAAATGTGACGTCGATTTGAACGTTTATGTTTGTCATGATGACACAACGCTGTAGTAGAGTGACAGATGAATGCAATAAACATTTTATTGCACTAGTGCAATAAAGAACCACTTTTTCTACTAAATATAGTTCAATAAAGTTTTGTTTTTTCAATGAACGTAGAAAAACAATATTATTATTGACAATATATTTTTTCAAAAACTGCAATAAAAGACAATTGTACAATTTTATATATATTTGAAATCGTTTGAACCGTGTATGAATCAAGACTAATATGACGACAGCAATCTAATAAACACTCAAAATTAGTTGTTTGAAAAATTAGTGTGAAAATTATATATTGTAATTTATAATAGTGAGCTCGGAAAGTGAAGAGAAGCATTTAACAGGCTAGTGTTGAAAAAAAATAGTCGACAGTCAAAAAGTGTGCGAATCGGTATTAGTGAATATGTCAAACATAAAAGTAACTTTCGATGTTATGGTCAGTATATTCCATGTTAAAAAGTACACTGAATGTCAAAGAACATAATTTAGCTCACTGCAATATCGACACTTTCAATTTACAGGTAGTGCAAAATAAATTGTAACCGTCCTGTTTCTAATAGTTACTGTTTTGTATTGAAATGTTATATTACTTAAAATATATATTGTTTAATTAATAAAATTCTAAATAAGTTTCGAAAAACTTACAAATTATTTTGACATTTGTTTTATGTTCTGGACCGAAAAAAGTATTTCGCAGGTATATGGCAAAAAAAACTCACCTTACAAACTGAAAATTTAATGAAATTTTTATCACAGTTCGGGTACTTTTTTCCCGATCATATTACTTTTGACATTCACACTACTTCAATAAAAACGTATGGAAAAATAATAAACCTACAGTGGCAAAAACTTTGGATTTTTTGTCTCCATCTACGGTCTCGACCAAAAATTCACATTCTCAGGTGCCAACAAAAAAATATGATTTTCTGCATTGTTAATTTTAATGAACCACCCCATTCTTAGTTGGGACGATGGTCAATAGTTGGCATCCAGATCAGGTTGCTCCTGGAGCCCCAAAAAATCAGGATCCGCCACTGATTTGTATTTATATTCTCATAGTGTAGTGGCGGTGTATATTTGGAACAGAAAATTCCACGAAAATATGTGGGTATTTTTACTTGATTTGAAAAATAGTGTATAAACACTACTGCGGCTAGCGGTTTTTCAGAAATTCTTTTATGTTCACACTTTAAATTATTGGACCAGTTAATAAATTTCAGCTAAACATATACCTTTCCGCAATTGTCATTATTTGTCAACAGTGATGATAGTTAAATGAGATGAGATGTTTGTGTTGGCAACATTCCTATTTCCGAGATAGAAAAAGATCGATGTTGTATCAAACTGAAATTTAAAATATGATTTTTTTTCTTATATACACAAAAATTAAATGCATCCATAAAATTGTGCAGGTAAGTCATATGAACATAGGTTCGTGAATCTCATTTTAGCATTTGTTGCAATAATGTTACATTTTCTTGGTTATCATTTCACACAGTTTTAAGACAATTTCTTCGATTTCGGTACAGACATTAAGCAAAGTGATTTTAAATTAACTACAGGATGATAGTTTTCCAGCACTATGAAACCTTGTCCTCATGGACGCAAAATTTGCGCGAATTATTTAATAGCGGGAAAAATCTCAACTTTTAGCGAATTTTGCCAACTGCACATTTTCTATCATTTCCATCATAAAACTGTCATTGACTGTCATGGTAGATTTTCAGAAGCTCGAATTAAACTTACTAATCTGACATAATGAAAATAGCGATAATGTCCCTGTATTACCAGATTCATGAAAAGTTGGCACTTTCCCGCCATTAATTATTTAAATCAAAATCTGCGAAATTTGCGATAATTTTTACGAATTACGCGTCCATGAAAACAAGGCTTAAAGTCCCTAATTGTTTCCAATGGTTTTGTTTCAAAATTTTTTTGTTGTCTGTGTCTATGGTTTATAGACTGGTGAGACATTGGTAGGTACTAGCTAAGTTTACAGAATAAATATATAAGTTGTTTCACTCTCGAACACGTCCCGCCCTACCAATTCCGCTCTCCTCACCCGTCTCGGGAATCTTTCGGTACCCAGGATCCTACACGGTGGCCGACGTTAGAACTGTAACGTGTTATGTGCGATCGATATAATATGAGACAAAAAACCTTGAATATCTGTTAGTGTTTATCTTATTTTATTTTTCTTCTAAAAATGCCCGTGATATATTGTACTGTGAATAATTGTCTCTCAAGACGTAGTTTTTCCTTTTTCCATTGTTTAAGGTATGCATTTTATTTTTCATCAACTAATATAAAGAAATAAGTCACGATATAAAATTTAACGCGGTACGACGATAAAAATTAGAATCTTCATTTGAAAGTTTGTCCTGATCAAAGCTATAAAAAATTAGAATTTGAAACAAACATTTTTCAAATAAAACATTGTTTTTGTATGAACCAACAAGTAAGTTCTTTGTACTGATATTTATTTAAAAAATATATAACATGCAATAATTATGTAAGTAGGTACTTAATTGTGTCATGTAAATTTTAAAATAATTTGTCTCAAATTAAATACCTATAAAACCTATAAAAATAATAAAATAATAATAAATAATAAATACCTATAAAAATATCCAAATCACTAAAATAATATTAAGTACTAAAAATGACCTGCCAATAATTATATATTGGGTTTTCATTTGAGCAATTTTTTTACTGAAAAGAATATTATAGTTCATTAAACTACAAAACAAGAATATAATGCATATTTATTATTTTTCAGATCAAGACTGCGAAACGTCACAAACACTTTCGTGTAGGAGTCCAAGAAAGGCTGGCATTAAAAGAGAAAGTAAAAACCTATACTGCAGCATTTGTAACTTGTAAACAGTATAGATTATATTGTTTTCTATTTTAGTTTTAAAATAATGTATATTGTTTTTTTAATATTTAAATAAACATTTTATTACAAATTTTCCTCATGGCTACATTATTTTTTATACAGTAGAGTACGTATATATTTTATTTTAAAATTCACAAGTAAATATATACGACTTCCAAGATTAACTAACAAAACTTTTCTACCTATAATAGTTTTATAATATTTATATTTATTACATTACAAATACTTTATTTATACAATAAGCAGCCTTGCATCACACTTTTGGAATATCCCTGGTATATAAATATTTCCCAATGGGAAAGAAACTACTTTTTAAGTCCCTCGTACTTTGCCATTTTTTGCGACAGTATTTACGTATGGCGCCGGCGGTACGGCTTTGATATCGAAACGTCAAAGTGCCGACAGAGAGTGGTATAAGTTATATAAACTTTGGTACTAGTAAACGCCAATTACACTTCCACATATAGGGTGGTATTGCAAATTTTGTCTAAATACATAAGACTCCCAGCACTTAGTAACTGCAGCAGCATTTATGTCGAATTTTAATATGATATGATTAATTTAAATAAAAATTAAACATCTTATTAAAGATACAATCTAAAATTACTCGTATTTAAACAAATATTATACGTGTCTGTATACAGAATAGGGGAAACCCGGGCACCCAGAACCACTTTTTATTTTAAATCTAGATTTTAAATTAATTTACAGTTTAATTGCAACCATTTTTAAGTTACTGTTAGATTAGTATAAAAATAATGTTCTTAATTCATTTAAGTAATTATATTTTTAATAACAAGTACTAAAAATAATAGGAATCTAAAATATGCATTCAGTTTCTTTTGTCCTGCCCCAGTAGGGAAAAAATCATTGCTTTGGGCAAAATGAATCGATCTGGGCAAAATGAACCACATGATTAAAAATGTATCATATAAAACTTGAAATATATATTTGAAACGCTTTAAATTACAATAATTTTTAAAACTCAAATCTAAATAAAATATTTATTAAAAATATATGCTAAACCAATGGGCAACAACAACAACATGGGACAACAGTTGCAAATAAATACACCAGTGATTTTCTAAATACTGGTATTATGTGATACAACAACATTTAAGTTTTGATCGCATTAACGTGATTGATTAATACTATTGCAATGTGCAGTTATGGCGTTGAGGTTATAGTTAAGTAAAACAGGACGACATTTAAGAGAAAATTAACAAATTTTGTACCATCATTGATTGGTATATGGTTCTCTGGATACTATTCCTCAACTAAATCTTTATATTTCTGTAATTTTAAGCAATCATCAAGGTAATGTATGTATTAAAGAAAAGTTTTAAATTGTCGGTGGCCCAAGGTTAGATCTTAGGGTACATCAGAAATAGCTAAGAAAATAGTAGATTTGATACCATCGTATGAAACAAACATACAATTTACGTTGCGACAAGGATAAGTAAGCTATTACTAAAATCCAAATGATAGAATGTATGTATTAATAATTTGTGAACAACTTGTTGAAAGCCTTTGAGAGTTTTACTGTTACAGCAGTGAATCATCTGATAGAGTCCATATGTTAGTACTACATCCTTGTTGGGGCAAAATGAACCATGATTCTTTTTGCCTGAATATTTTTGCCTAAATTGCAGATGTGTAATATATTTACTGCATAAAACATACTAGTACACATACGCTGAAATAAAAATACTACCATAAAATTAATCAACAGCTTAAAGACGTCCAGATCATGGGATACAATAATGAACTGGGCAGTAATGGACTCAATTGCAGTGTTGTCAGTCTGATATACATTTTTAAGAAGAAAATATATTCTTGTTGCCCACTAGGTTCTATTTGCCTGGGTCCTCCTACACTTCAACTTATTTAATATTAATTGAATAAATTTTTTATATAATTTACAAACATATAATAAATAAGGTTGGCTGAAAAATAAACAAACATTTTAGGAAAAAATATAAAATTTGGAGAAAATATATTTTTTAAGATACAAAAAGCACAAAAACAGAAATATATTTATTTATGAAAAACATAACTTAATTATTTCGTATACCTATGTATGCACCTAATTGTTTTTCTTAATGTTCCTTAATAAATATTTGGATATATGTATATTTAAATAGGAATTATATAAAAATGAAAGAAATATTAACAAAATATTCAGATTGTCCCAATAATCTTACTGATCTCATTACTTGTACGATATTTTAACAAGATTAGCCTACTTGTAGGGTTTCAGTTGCCCTCATTGGTTGTGACATCATTACTATTAAGAAAAATAGACGACTTTTTTCTAGAAATATTTTTGATAAAATCTTTCGAAAATATAATTACGAATTAAAAAATTAATACATGAATCAGTGGACATGAAGTCAAAAAAAAATCTTATACTTGATAAAACAGATAAATATTTATACTCATTGTTTTGTATACCTTCAATATACATAAGGGTATAAATAATTCAAAATTGTTTTTTTACATACAGGGTGTTAAAGGCTTTACTGCCATAATTTTAACAGGCGATAGTACATATCAAAATAAACAAAAAAGACATACAGAATGTAACATACTAATCTAGAATCCAAATGGTGTCGATTTAACTAAACTTGCTTAAACAAAAAATGTCGACAATTTTATTCTACACAAAAAATGTATACCTATCAAAAGTCGATATGCTCGGTTATGCAGATATTATAGAAAATATTTATTAACACATACTCCATATTTTTTGAAAATAACTGCGCATCCATAACAAAATGACAATTCCGAATAGTCACTGTCACGTTCGTATTTTGCAAAAGCTTGTTTCTGAAAATGCCTCATCACAATGAATTTACGAATGAGAGACGTGATGGTAGTATATGCACAGGAATATTTTAGTGGACGCACTGCTAAAAACATATAACTTTATCTGAATCGCAGATAGTCTTCTCCATACATTGTTTGCTTCTTTATTCACCAGATTAGGAGAAACTGAAAACTTTAAGTCTAATTCACGAAATGAAAGTGCGTACAAAGAAGGGTAAAAGGGAACATCCCGAAATTAGTATTCGTCGTTTGACAGCAGTCACAAGAATTGGTCGTAAAACCATTTCAACTATACTCCACACAATAAAGAAGCATCACTTCCAAAACGAATTTTCAGTTAACGTCTGGTGCGGGACTATAGGAAATTTTAATTTAGGGCTTATATCTGCAAGGTGGAACGACCAAAATTATTTGAAATTCCTTTAACAAAAACTTTCTGGGGCTCTCAAAGAAGTACCTATTAATACTAGACGACAAATGTGGTTCATGCACGATAGTGCCCCTGTTCATTATGGCCATTTGATAAGAGAACATTTAAATCAAGCTTTTGCAAACCATTGGACTGATCGAGGTAGTGATTTTTCTTGGCCTTCTCGCTGTCCGGATTTTAATTCTTTAGACTTTTACTTTTGGGGTCATTTGAATGCAATTGTTTACAACTCTGTAACGCCGAATACGGGAGAAGAACTTTAAGATAGAATACGTGGAATATTATTTTTATTATGGATAAGTAGTTATTTCCAAAAAAATATGGTGCCATACGCCCTTCTTCACTTTGGCCTGTGCAAATTGTATTTAAAAGTAAACAAATTCATGACCCACCCTCATACATAAGAGTTGTAATCAGTTCCAGTAGTTTTCAATAACACTTACCTTTCAGAGCATTGGTATCCTGGTACAAAGGCAGATTTCCTCCGACCAAGATCAGGCCCAGGATCGTATGTCAACATGACAAACGACCTATCCATGATATCGGGAGCTGACCGACTCTTAAATGGCAACAGTATTTCGTTAAAAATATCGTCGTCGCTCATTTCTTGGTGCAGTTCGTTTTTGCCGAAGCTGCCCTGATACAGCCTGTAAGCTTCGATGCAGTCTGCATAGTCATTGTAGTACTCCTTCAGGCATCTCTTATAGGTAGTCTTCGTTGGAATCTCGTAGCTTTCCAAAACGTTGGGTTCGCTCAAGCTCTTGCACACTTCCTTATGCACGTCTGCGGGATATTGGACGAGAAAGAACTCGTCGCCTCCTAGGTCTTCGGACTGGTTATCGTAGGATTTTAAGCCGTCATCTAACTTACTGTCCAAACAAAGATGACGGCGATTGGGAAAAAACTCCACGTTCAGGCAGGGCTCGGAAACAGCAACTAGATGAAATGGAAAAACATAACTGTAAAGCTCTTTTGTTATATTTTTTTGCATGACATGAAATAATAGTTATTTATGCAACAAGTACAAAAAGTAAGTGTTTATGGCACGCGACGTGAAATTGTCCAACGAGGCCGTCAGGCAAAAGTGAACAAAAAAGCCTAATAAGCATATTGCCGAATATCAACGGTTACTGAGATAGCAATGAAAATAGTTTTACTCGAGTTAATTATTGTAATGCAGCAGTAGAGAAAAGTATTTATTCTGTAGGTATTATAAATTATAACATTGGTTAAAGGATAAACCGAAATTAATGAATTAAATTTTCAAATATACCACCGCCCGTCTCGATGCATGCATCAGCTTGTTTGTGGATTGCTCGTTGAAGTGCACGGTGATTTTCTCTTAAGTGCTGCACAATTGACCGAATACCGGCTATCTTATATTCACTTTTGTTGCACATACTAATGATTTAAACCATCCCCAAAGGCAGTAATCAAGGGGATTCAAATCTGGTGACCTTGGTGGCCAATTTTGGAAACCACCTCGACCAATCCAGCGTTGTGGAAAGTCATTGTTAAGGTGAGTGATCACAACATGACTAAAATGGGCAGGAGCACCATCATGCTGAATGTACATGTTTTGCCTAATATGCAATGGAACATAATCCAGTAGATCTGTTAAATTCTTTTCTAAAAATTTTACATATATAGCTCCAGTAAAACGACCATCTAGTACAACTGGACCGAGTAATTGATTATTACCACACCACACGTTAATGCTGAACCGATGCTGTTACTTTCCACCGTGGTGTGCGCTGACAAGCGATGTTCATTGTGACAGTTATTTACTCCATCACGACTAATGTGAGTTTGGTTTAGAATGCATGACCTACTCAAAATAAAATATCGCAAAAATAGCAATAAAAATATTTTCATTGCTAGTTTTAGCTTTTACCAGAAGATAATAAACATTTTTTTTAAACTGAGGTATCCAGGTGAAGGTATTTGTGCAGGCTGACAACTAACATTAATTGCATTAAGAAAAGCCTTGTATTCATATATTTTCATATATCAAATTTCATTTAAATCGTTCAACGGTTTTTCGTTTTATAACCGATTATATTGATATATTTTCAAAAACATTGACGTCCCCTAATTATGATTATTTGCATACAGGGTTAATTATGATTTAAGTACAAATATTTTAAGAGGGGATAGAGAAAAATAAGAATTAACGGAATCATTCTTCAAAAAATTTCTAAAATTATTTATAAAGCAGATTTTCTTTTTCTAAAGTATATTAATCCACTGAGTACGTAAAATAGAGAAGCTAATCCATGTCGGACTGAAAAGCCACGGACACGAAGCTTTCTACATCGTAGTAAACACCATTGAAAACTATTGCCCTCTATCGCGTTCGGTGAGAATGATATTTTACAAATATGGATTTCAGGAAACAACAACTCTACGGGCTAATATTCGACCAGCATTGAATTACACCTGAAAAACATATAGCAAACAGTTAAGGTCAGTATCCCACCATACATATACCGGTTTTGAGCTTATTAGCTCTCATCAGTATGTCATAGGTGGGGTATCTGATGAATAACCCTAGCTAGTAGTAGTAGCTGTTTTCTGGAATTCCGCGTTTGCAAAATATCGCTCTCGCCAAACGTGATAGAGGTCGAGAGCTTTCAATGGTATCTAGCGCGATATAAAACGATTCGCTATCTTAACTATGCAACCATGAATACAAGGTCATATCTACTCATATGTCTTGTAGTTGTTGCAATAACATATTTTTGTTTTTCGTGTTGTCAAAATTGTCAAACTGTCGGCAGAAATGTATTTATTGTGTTTCGTGGCAAACATATTTTAATGTTACCATAAAATATCAGTTTTATATTTTATTTTTCTTTAACAATATTGCAGTATTTGCTTCAAGTAAACATTTTCTGTAGTATATACCTACTACCTCAAAATAGGTTGTTGCCCTATTTTTTTGTTTTTTAGGTCTCCCTGAGCACGTGATTAAAATTTTTATACTTATAGTCGACTTCCAAAATTGTAGATAGTGACTAATGTTATAAACTTGCTCACAATTTATGCAAGTCGACAAAAAGAAATATACATGCAGCCCGTTTATTTTTCATATAAAATCGTGTGCCGCATTTCTCTGAGAGCATACCCGACTACACAGCTTCTGCTACGCATGGGCTGCAGTTAGTACACGTTAGTACGCATGCGCTGCTGCTTTTGATTGGCTGCGACGAATTGTCGGATCCAACTGTTTCATTTTCCAGCGCTATCATTCGGGCGGACAAAATTTCGGGTATATCTTTTCGTTATTTTAATTATGAATGTTTTCGCCGAAATGTATAACCCGAGAAGGGGCCAGCCAGATCGTCTGATTCGACACCCCTAGATTATATCTTGTGGGAATACTTAAAGAGCAAAGTATACGTTACTAGACCGGTTAATTTAGAAGATTTAAAAGCAAGAATTCGTCACGAGATACATCGTATACCTCCTGAAATTATTGATAATGCCCAAAAATAATTTATTAATCGTCTTGGCTACTGTCAGGCAGCCAACGGTGCATAATTTGAACATTTAATTTAGTCGATTTTTTACATAATCATTATCATTTTCAGTATTGTGAAAATTAAATTTTAAAATCTTCAAACATTATTTTCTTGAAATTTTTCTTATCTAACACCATATTTTTTCATGATGTGTATGTAGAATGACACGCTCTTTCAAATGGCATGGTTAAAATTGGGGGTTGCCATTGAAAAAAATTGTCGATGACGTCATATCGCGAACAACGATGACGTCACAAATATGGGTCGTATGTCAAAAAGTACCTTTTTTAAAAACAAAATCGACGTGCTAGGGGATTTTTTCAAAAACTTCTCAATTTCAAAAATCATGCATTTATTCTTTACTTTTCGAAATCACTGTATATTGATTTTACTTCGGTACCTTTAAATATTTGCAGATGGCGTTCTTAAATGTCTAAAATTACTTGTATTTGTAGAAAACACTATTTCAAGAATACGGCTTCCTTAATGTCTGACCGTTATAGTGACAGTGCTAGTAACCAATAGTAAATAGTGTGTATGTATTCTAAAGCCTTTTGTCGTTTTGAATTCGGAATTCGCAAATATTTGCGCGATTTATTTAATGGTGGAAAAATCTCTATTTGTAACAAATTTTGTCAACTACATATAACATTTTCTATTATTTCATCATGAAACTACCATGGTAGATTATCAGAAGCTCAAAAGAAATTTATTAACACCACATAATAATGAAAGGGTCAATAATATTTGTAGTGTTTGACAGTCTCGCAAATTGCAATTGTCAAGTTGAGATTTTACCGTCATAAATAATTAAAACAAGTTACAAAATTCGTGCAAAAATCCTTGACTTTCGCATTCTAATTTGTAAAGAGGATGACACAGGTGGCACATTTAAAGTAAATTGTTAATGTGCTAGGTTCAGCCGATGTCAACTTATTTTTGTGTGCTTTAACTCTTATCAAGTGGCACGCTTAGGTAATCCACCACCCGTATCTTCCGTACTCTTCTCTGTGTTGTGAATTAGTCACTCTGTATTATTTTCTTGAGTAATTGATAATACAAGATAAAAATTAAAGTTTTGAAATATTTTTATTATTTTTATATGCCTCGAAATTGGTAAAAATTGTTATATTACTGTTTCTACTCTAAAAATAATGGATATTATGTAATGCAATTATTTTTGTCATTTTTGTATATTTTTTATATCTGATCGCATTCAAATTTAGTACGCCTAAGAAATGTTGCTCCCCGCACGCTTCGCCCGTCGCGCTAGTCCACAAGCTAGCGATTAGTCACTCTCTACAATTTCGGCCGCAGACTATAGTGATAGTTAACCCTTTATAGGCAAATTACCATAGTAGTATTTTGAGTATAAGAATCTAGGGTGTCCCCCCGGTACATGCATTTCAGGAACATCCCGTATATTCGTATTGGCAGATAATGAATTTATTTCACACTATATGTACAAACTGATTTAAAGTTTACCTGTTGTACAAGGACTTTTCACATTTACTTCGGATACATCTACAAAAAATTGGTCCAGAATGTCGACTTTAGAATTAGTTGGTGTTAAGTCCTCATTGTCGTTAAGTTCTAACTTGCGTTCGATTTTTATACTACTATTTTGTACTTTAAGGTTATCGCTGCCAGGTTTCAATTCAGTCTCGAACGAAATTTGTTTTTGTTTGGACTTTTTCGAGTGAACGTTGTCCTCCGACAAGGAATCGTCTATGCACGTCTCGTACCCGTCCTTTTCGGAAACGGAGGACTGCGTCGCGGAGGGTTTATCACTTTGAGTCAAACTATCCGTTTTTATGAGTCTTTCGTTTTGATTATTATTCACAGTGTTCGTTTTGGTGAAGTCTACGTTATTGCATACACTAATATTATTTAAATTCTCTATGTAATTGTCGTTCGTACTCTTAAAGCTTATATCGATATCACTGTCTGCTACATCGCTTTTGGATTTGTTCACGTTTAAATAGTTATTCTCTAAAAAATCCACGTTGGTTAAACTGATTCGAGGGTGTCTTGCTTTTTGGCCAAAGTCCTCCACTTGCGACGTGCAAGGAGAATGATTGAATGAGTTTTCCTCGTCTATGCAGATGTGAACTACCTCTAAACACTCTTGATACTCTTCTATGCATTCCTGAAAATCTTCTAAACATGTTTGGTCCTCTTCTGTGTCCTATAACAAAATAAAATTTGAAAGCATTAATCGCATTTAGTTGACTTTTAACAATCATGTCGGTGACATGATACCAAGAAATTCAACTTTTCACTGAATAATAGGTTTGTTTTAGCAGCAGTTGAAAACTGTTTGAAAACTCAGAAATGTCCGTCCAACTATTTATTGCGTCAAATTCAATGGTAACGCGTTCTCAACTTAACTGGTCGAATATTTCTGACAGTTTCCAAACCGTTTTCAACTGCTGCAAAAACAAGCCTAATGTCGGTAGTAACGAGTCAAAATAGGGTTCATTTTGGCACAACCTATCGAACATCTTAAATTTGTTTAAAAACAACCTTATATATTTTGAAATCGGAAATGTTTTTGGAATCGGTAGCTAGAGGTTAGTAAAATAGAGGGTGTCCAAAGAAGCTTGTATATCTGACGAAAAGCTACAAAAAACTTTTATGAAAAAATGTCTAAAACGTATAGTTCTCCTACAAATATACACGGAGGAAAATCTAATCTATATGTACAGGGTGCCTACTTTTATTTGTGTACAAATCCGTAAAATCTTTATTCTTCAAGATAATCAAATTTTTTATTTTATTTTAAATGGCATCGGAAATCACTTCGTCCCACTCTACCACGGTATTTAAGATGGTGATCCAAGCCCTGCTATGATTTTTTTATACTCCCCGAATTCAATAAAAACGTTTAGCGATTATTTTTTAAATCTGATAAGGTGGTGTTAATCAGGACCCCTCAAAACCCGTATGTGTGAAATTTGAATAAAACTATACAGAGTGTTTTTTTCTACGTTCTTAAAGTTTCATTTTTGTAAATATTCATAAAAATTTTATTTTTCAAAATAACGCAACAAATATTTTTCTGATTTTAACGTCATCGAAAACCGTTACTTCTAATCCTATCACAGTGTATTAGATGGCGATCCAAGGCCTGCTATGATTATTTTTATACTCCCCGAATTCAATAAAAACGTTTAGCGATATTCTATTTAAAATCTGATAAGTTTGTGTTACTCAGGTCATCTCAGAACCTGTATGTGTAAAATTTGAACAAAAACTATACAGTGTTTTCTTCTACACGTCCTCAAAATTTTATTTCTATAAAAATTTGGAAAAACTTTATTTTCCAAAATAATGCAACAAATATTTTTATGTTTTAATTGACATCGAAAACCGCTGCTTCTAATCATATCACGGCGTTTATGGCGATCCAAGGCTTGCCACGATTATTTTTTTTACCCCCGGGAAAAAATGTATAGCGATTTTTTTAAATCTGATAAAGTGGTGTCTGAGTCCCTCAATACCCCTGTATGTGAAATTTGAATAAAATCTATGCACAGTGTTTTGCGCTACACGTTCGTAAAGTTTTATGTATGTACAAATTCGTAAAACTTTATTCTTCAAGATAATCCAACACTTTTTTTGTTTTGTTTTAAATGGCATCGAAAACCGCTTGTTTTGATCCTACTATGGCGATACAAGGCCTGTTATAATTTTTTATATCCCCGAAATTTAATATAAATGTTTAGCGAATTTTTGACTTACAATCTGATAAGGTGGGGTTAATCACAACCCCCCTCAAAACAAAATACTGATTTGAAAGGCACGAGACGAATCTTTCGATGTCATTTAAATCATAAAAATATTTGATGCGTTATTTTGGAAAATAAAGTGTTTACAAAGTTTAATAAAAATAAAACCTAAAGAACGTGTAGAAGAAAACACTCTATAGTTTTATCCAAATTTCACACATACGGGTTCTGAGATGACCTGAGTTTTTATTGAATTCAAGTAGGTATATAAAAATGATCATAGCACGCCTTGGATCGCCATCTTAAACGCCGTGATAGGATTAGAAGTAACGGTTTTCAATAACATTCAAATCAAGAACATATTTAATGCGTTATTTTAAAAAATAAATTTTTTATAAAAATTTAACTTTAAGAACGTGTTTTGAAGAGTCCTGATTGACACCACCTTATCAGATTTTTAAACGTTTTTATTGAATTTCGGGGTATAAAAAAATTATAGCAGGTCTTGGATCGCCATCTTAAATGCCGTGGTAGGGTCAGAGGAAGCGGTTTTCGATGTCATTTAAAAGATATTTTTGATTATCTTGAAGAATAAAGTTTTTACGGATTTGTACACAAATAAAAGTAGACACTCTGTATTTAAGTATAATAATATACTTAAAATTTTAAACTTCGAGTGCATAATTATGTATTAATTCAGTAATAAAATATATTTATAATAAATATTTACATATTTTTAACATTCAAGCATTCTTAATCTTAAAATGCCACTAAATTTAAGATTTACTTAAATAATAATGTTTTCCTAAAATATGAATTAATATTATTAAATATGGATAATAGTAATAGTTTTCTGGAACCGTAGACCGTAAAAAATTTTGAGTAAAATTTGACTCAAAATCAATACAATTAATTGTTAAAATGAGTCCACACCTGATTGTGTTAAAATACTAACGCAATTCATTGAGTAATATTCACTCAGTTATGTGTTAACTAAATAAATCTTTTATGAGTAACTTTGAATAACTTTTGAGTTAGCTTACTGAACTATGTGTTACTAAAAACCCAAAATTGAGTGATATTATCAATATATTTCGTTGTTTTTTCCACAAACCACCTTTCTGACGAAAAATTGTGTCGATAAACTCATTTCTGCATTAAAATATTTAATTACTCAAAATTCGACAAAATAATTTCACTCATAAATGAGTTTGAGGTTACTCAATGATATTTTTTACTGTGTATGGTTCAGCACGTGATCACAAGATGTAGTTATATGTTACATAACGTCTACCCAGGTTCCCTTCTATCGGATAAGACGCCGGGTGCCTTGCCTTTTAAGGTATGCTGAGGAGCGCTAACAAGCTCAAAATCGGTATATGTCTGGTGTGCCGCTAGTGAACGATTTTGACTGTTTGCTATAAGTCTTGAATGAAGTAGTAACTACTGTAGAAAGGAATCTAGCAAGAATACTAATTATGTATTTCAGTTTTATTTTCCCTTATTGCAATGTTATTACTTTATTAAAAATTATTTAATATTATTTCAAATATTTGCAGAAATTCTTCAATTCAAGTCACTTAAAATTTCAAATAAATAAAACAACTTTATTTTGAGAATAACAATTGTTGATTTCAGTAATTCATGTTATCTAAATAAAACAAAATAATTTTTCAAAAAGACAACGCCCTGTTGGTAATGACAATGGTTAGACCCGTCAACAACAGGTTTTTGAGGCTTCCTAGACAATTATCCTGTATTCACTGTTAATGTCATTTCCATTTCCCAATGAAACACCTTGTATGTATAAAGTGAAAAAAACAACAAATCTATTTAGGAATGTATATTGATTGTTTTATATTATAAACATAACATTTAACGTCAAATATCACAATATATAGGAACACTTATTCAAAATAGTTAATTAAAAATACAACCTTTCAGTGAATAATTACATCTCAGTCACAACAATTATTTATTATAACCATAAAGGAAAAACTTTTATATTCAGTTATTTGGTTTAAACTTACTTTATTTTTTTTAATTTGTTTTTCATTCGTGAACTTATTTTTGTTATTGAAATATACTTTTATCGGTGTTTTTTCCATTCTGGTTACTTAGACAAACTTATATTAAGTTAAATAATAAAAGTTGACATTGATTTCATACAAATACATAAAACCATAATATGGATGGAAATTGAGAAAGATTTAGTGATTATTATAATAAAATATATAGTACTATAAATAAATATTGCACATTTAATTAGATATTTCACAAGATTGATCCAGGTATTCACCATTAAACTATTGAAATTAAATTATTAGTACATACATTTATTGAAAATTTGGTACTTTATTAATGCATTTTGAAGTAAATTAGATAAATTAAATTAACTTCCAGCATCAAAATTTTTAAATATTTAAATTACGATCATTTTATAGCTGTAATTGAGGGAAGTAGTTTTTGACATTCCTTGCAGAGCTGTAAAGTGGATTTGCGGATGTAGGTTCAAAAATAACACTGTAAATACTGGGGTCCAAGATCAAATGATTGAAATGAAAGAAATCTTATTTTCCGTCGTAGAAAAAAAAACAAATGAAATGCTGAGTGTGAGTAAGAATAGGCTCAGAGAAATCGCAGAGGTTTTAAAAGGATACTATTGTGTGAAATTGTGTGTATGAAATTAATAGATAATTCTATCTGCTGAGATCGCAACTGGGAGGGAGAGACAGCGTTGCACCGTTGAGTGAGAAATTATTATCACTCAACGGTTGCACGTACAAAATGAATTCAAGACCTTGGCAAACCTTCTTTTGATGCGAGGGAACTAAAAGAAATTATCGGACTTTTAAATTTCTTGCAAAGAACAAATCTGTTAAACCAATGAATAACCAGCTTGAAATACAATAGATCAAAACTGATCGTAGTGGTTCGGATCTATCTGGAAAACTGGAAAAGGAGTAGTGCTTGATAATATGCATAAAGAGGTGCTCGTATTGCCTGCATATTCTTCTTACCATATTTTACTTAAGGTCGCCGTATTTCTCGGCGTAAAATGACCAAATTTGTGGTGTTTTTACTTGTGGTACTGAAATCTCGAACACGTAGAGCAAAAGTAATATCAAAAATAAAATTATTGATGTTTTGTTTATACACTTTTACTATTTAAACTCTCCTCAAATAATATAATAACTTTTAAAATGCATTTGTATGACACACATTATTTCGCTATTCTAACCCCACATTTTAACAATTTTTTTCACATACTTATAAACAAAAGTGAACAATATTATATGCAGAACTATGTAAGCTTATGTTATAACAATGTTTGCATCTATAGTTGAATTTAAAAAACACGTATTTTGAAAGATTTCAGTACCTAAAAGTATGTTGGATAGATCGCTTTCTGACATTATATATTGATTTTACTTCGGTACCTTTGAATATTTGCAGGTGGCATGAGATAACATGCTTGTTATTTACTAAACTCTATATTATTCAGTTCTTAAATGTCTAAAATTACTTGTATTTGTAGAAAACACTATTTCAAGAATACGGCGCCCTTAAGACTTTTGAATCTAGCATGATTGATGATGATGATATTGGAAAAACTGCTTTTATCGTTCCTATCTACAAGAATACAGGATATACACATCTATTAAATTATCGTGGTATTAGTAAATTATGTACTTTTAGTAGTTTTTGAATCACTTATACAGGGTGATTCATAAAGAATTGGCAATCTCTGGACTGGAGAGACTACACACCAAAATATGGCGATTGAGCCAAATATGCCTTATCCGAATGTTGCTGGTTTAAAAAATACAGGGTGTTCAATGCTAGAATTTTATTTTGAAATATCTCAATAACTTTGAAACCTGTCGGAGTATTAAAAAAAAAATTTGCACAATTTTGTTTCTTGGCAGAGCAAATAAAAATTTTAAACAAATTTTGACGTCACTAGTAGAGGGCGCCACTTATGGCACAGCATGTTTTTTTTTTAAATGGTAGAACTTTTTTGCTGTTTAGTGTATCCATCTGTCTATTGAAACAATCTATTCTCCTACCTGTTGTATCTAAAAAAGGTATACCTTGTTGGTGTCGTTAGGAGTAACAGTTTTCGAAATAATCCTATTTGAAATATTCAGTGCACCGATTGAAAACTGTTATCGTTTCAGGTAAAGTGCCCTTTCTACTGAAAATACAGCAAAATATTACTTGAAAAAGTTCTTCAGAACGGTAAATTATGGGGACGTGCAAAATTTCAAGAATATCGGCGAGGTTTGATTTTGAAATCATTTTTCAACAAAGTACAAATATTTTAGCAAAGCAGCTTTCAAATGACAAGAAAAACGAATCCGTACTTAATTTTGCTTTAGACGCTAGAGGACGCTACGACGCTCTTGCTTGATAAAAACTGGTTATAACTTTTTTATCAGTGCGTGTACGAAAGTTTTAATAGAAAAATATTGTTATCCTATCTATTTTTCACAAATAAGGTACCTATACCTGTTTTTCTATTGGATGCAATAAAATAAAATAAAAGTTTGTATTACTTACGTAAAAATGTCAGAGCAAGCTTTGGTTATTTGAAAACAAATTGTACTATTGACAATTAGCAGATTGACAAGTAACTTATGTTAAATAGTGTATTTCTTTAAGTTTTTGTTTACAATTAATAATATGGCGTGAAATATGCCTCGCCATAATATATTTTCTAATGAAAAAATGCGAAATATGGTTGTTATCTATATTAATTTCAGGTCCTGCAAGTTCAATGTGTTTATCTTCTGATACATTATGTAAGGCAGTTATTTTTTCTATACTTATTTTAAGATTTGATTTACAAAATATACTAACACCTCCATGTTTGTGCTTGTTTCTAAAATAATTTGCTACATTGATATAACCACCTATATGCGTAGCTTCTAGCTCATGAGATATCTCTTCAAGAACGATTTTTTTATTTCGTACAATCATCAGCATTAATTGGCCAAACGCACCGTACTTTACCTATGATAAAATTAATACTAAGAATAAAAAATGTCTTTTATTTTATTTATTTACTACTTTAATATAATCTAATCCTCTATTAATCTAGAGTGGACGCATGCCACGCGTACCGCCGTAACCTGATACTTAGCGCGTGTTCGAACGACTGCACAAACCAGTGGCGGCTCGTCGTATGAAGCAACTGAGGCCGGGCCCCACTGTAAAATTTGTATATTTTAATACCCTATAATTTCCAATTACCCATTACATTTATCAAAAATCACTATAACGGAATAAAATAATTATTGCTTCAATTGTAGCCCTCGTTAAAAGTTATAAATAACGGATCTAGGCTTTCTACTAGAGCGGTGAGTTCGAGTGACCCACCAATACCACCACAGTGAGGCCCAATTTTCCGCGCCTCAAAAATTTCTTCATACATGTCTAAAGCCCGCTTTACATTAACAATTTCTTTGTCAATTAATTGATCAATTGGCTTCGTCAAGTCAATTGACAAATGTAATACTAAAACTTGGACGTGAATTAATTCATCAACTTCCTCGACAATAAATTGTTAGTGTAATGCCAGCTTTAGAATAAGTTTTAAGTCGTCAATAAGTTCTTCATCAATTTATTTGACGTCCAAGTTTTAGTATTACATTTGTCAATTGACTTGACGAAGCCACTTGATCAATTAATTGACAAAGAAATTGTTAATGTAAAGCGGGCTTAATACGTTATGGCTTCCCCACCGCGTGATACGTGGTGATACGGTCAAAGTCGATGTTTTCCGACCTAATTTGAGGCCCGATTTCTGGCGCCTCTTATTCTGTCTTACTCTGTTTTCCGGCAAATTGACGCAATGTGTGTAACGGGATTAACCGATTGTTTGAGTGTTAATATTTTTAATTGTATTTTGAATTTCCAATGGTTAATTAGTTGCCACTACTGAATGTTATTTCTTAGATATTCTCACAATTAGCTGATTAGATTTTAAGGACAAGGCAAGTATTAATTTAAAGTAAATAGAAATTAACTTCATTACAGGGTAAGACTACATTTAACGTACCTAATATGTATATATCGTATTATCGATAGGTAATAATGAATCTCTCTCGCGGTATTTAAATTTTTAAAAGAATTTAAAGAAATTGAATTTGCAATTTGACCAAGATATACAACGAAATTTTAGCGTGCACAGATTTACTTTTCCAAATTCTGCAAGTTAATCTCTTAAATGTAAACTACTGCACTTAACAAATTAAAATCGCTAATCAAAGATTTTCTGAATTAAGAGACGAAGAAAAATTTAAAAATATTTTTGATAATTACCTACTAAATTAGGAGTAAAACAAGGTAAAAGTTGCGACAAATTAGAAATAATTTCGAGCTATAAAATGCTATACTACGAAATTATAGATTGCATTTCCCTTCAACTAAGTACTCATTTTGGAAATTTACACAATTTAAATTTCCTTGCTTTAGTAGATTCCCCAAAAATTCCGAATATGCAAAATAAAAAATGCAACACAAAAAATGCAAAATGGTTTAAATGTTTACTACAAATTATCCAAACATTTTTGACAAAAAGTTGGAAAAACGAACTTTATATTTTGAACAGGCGACCAATTTCGTAATTTAGCAGTTGAAAAATCGGTAAAAATATACAAGGAATTCGAAAGCATACAAATTATTCTGCTTAGTTTTAATAATTCCTGCAACAAGTGTTTCAATTATATGAAGACCTAAATAAATTTGCAAATTTAAAAGACAGTCGAGTAGATCTGTTTTATATAAAGTGAATATTAAAAAATATTTTGTTAAAAGTGGAGGCAAACGAAAATGAAAATTTGGCAACCTTGTTTTATACGTGGGAATAGATAAGTAGGCTGTCTACTTTGAAAATTTGTTTTTAGGTCTTTTCATATTTTTTAGTGTTCCTAAATGAATTAGGAACATTTAAAGTTCTGATGTCATTTAATTTTTTAATTTACGGTTATAATACTGCTATTGGCGAATATATCCATAATAAAAAACGATAAACTCGTCAAGGAATATTAATTACCTCAGAGATAACGTGAAAATTTATTTCCATTTATTATTTGCAAATGGCTTGGGCCTCACTTTCTAGCAGTTACCACGAGCCGCCACTGGCGCAAACACACGCGCATGTACGCGAAAACGCGCAGCTGCTGGCGTGTTCGAGAGCGTCCACTTCGAGAATACCCTTCACAGTTCGATTCCTATCAGTCTCTCGATTGCCATCAAATATTTTGTGCTGTCAAAAGGTTATGATAAATCTCAAGTGTGTATTTTCGCGAAATATTTGAAGATTTAGTATCTATCTTTCAATAATATATTACCAGAAATTATATTAATTAATAATAATCAGAATAAATGCCTTTATTACACACTTCATAATTAGTACAAAAGAGAAATAAAACTGTGGCGGCGTTCGATTTCTAGCTCTTCCACGCAAACACCTAAAATGAATAAAACAAATCTATGAAAAATTGTATTGTATCATAACATAGTGGAACATGTCACGAATATTGAAGGCGCTATTCACAAATCAATGACCCATTGTATAGTTTATAATTATTTTTAAAAAGGTTGAAAAGGGGGAAAACAACTATGCATTGTCACCCCGATGAATTTCTTTGAGATATGAGGAGCTGCTTCATTTGTTTACGGAAGGAAAAACTACTTAATGCTTATTTTATATTATTAGGAATTCTGTTAAATATCTTGCAACATTATACGAAAAAGCACCTTGAAACCGAGCGGATCTGTGATTTGGAACCAGGTACAAATGTCAAAATCCGGTGGAACAGTTATGTACTTCAATACCTTTTGTTAGTTTGTTGGATAAAAAATAAACAAGGGATTTAACCGTTTCAATTTTATAAACCATGCAAGACAAATGGAGCTCATATCTTTCTTTTAGATATAACCACTTAGATTCTAAAAACTTTTCAGTTATGTGATCAAATTTCCTTAAGCCAAAGCAATATCTGATGCAACTATTCTGTATTTTCTGCTTACATAATTACATGCTTTTGGAACCTTAAATTAGCATCAAAATATACGCCAAGATTTTTACATTATTCTTTTGGAATTTGAGTTTTTAGGAATAAGACAGACATAATTAACATTCACATGAGGTACGATGTACTACGACTATTATATTTGGAATTGTCATCAACGAAATCATCACTTAGTTTGTGTCTTGCTTTTTGCTGAAATAAAGATGTTAGAATATAATTCATTTGACATGTTAAAGGCTAATGCATTATATATTTAGAACACTTTAGAGTTTTAGAAACTTATTTCTCTGGATGATTTGTGCAAAATCATTAGTAATATATGTCAATATATTATGTAATGTACAAACTTCTCAAACGCTTTTACATGATTAGTCGCGAATCATTAATACACAAATTCAACCATTTAGTTTTTAGGTGCCTAATTTACTTATGTATTATTTTTCTATCATAGCTTCCGCAGGGCAAACGTATTCATAAAATTGATATAAATCTTTCTTAACAGTTTTTGCCGGCATATTATTATTCAGAAGGCCGCATTTGCGCCCAGGAACGACCTACGTTTGTAGGCCCTAACGACCATTCAGTGCAGGAAAGAGGGAAACCTGGAAAACCTCATTAATTAGGGGGGTAGCCAAATGTCGACCGGTATCAATCTCTCACATTAACTCAAGCTAACATTCCACTCTACCATACCCGCAGAGAGGATGCCAATCCTCTCCACGAATATAGCTGATATACGATCTTCCGGCTGCGGCACCCACACCGGTATAGCCACAAAGTACTGACGCCTTATACCGTGCTACCATTGGCTGACCGAATATACAGGGTGTTCTGAAAGTCCGGAACTTGTCAAAATAATTTTTTTTATTTTAGAGCAAATTATGTGCTCTTTATTTAAGCCAATAAATGTAACCGTTTATCATTACCATTTGCTTGTCCATAACAAAATTGCATGTCACGGTATTCAATGCCTACTTAAGCATTGCTAAACCATTTCTCAAATTATTATAGTGAAAAATCTGACTTATATCTGCTTTAAATAATTTTTGTTACAATTTGTAACACCAAAATGGCTAACGACGTTTATTTGAAGCATGGCAACTTAATTACAGAAAGAATTATTAAAAATTTGATGTTTAATAAAACTTTAATAGCAGTTTTCTGCTTAACGGTTACATTGATTGGCTTGAATAAAGAGTAGGTACATATTTTTTTCTGATATTGTTCCTCTTTTCAATAGTGTTTACATTTTTTTGGTGTTGGAAAAAAAAAAGTTATAAATGAAACTAATTCTGAGTTTTAGGTAAAGTAGCGGCGTTTAATAAAACTTTTCTTTGACTGATCCAATAGAGCTACTTAGTGGATGTGTCAAATGAGAGAATAATCGGATATGAATTAAATAAGTTATTTAAAAAGAACAATCACCCCCCGGAGTTTTCTGATAGACTTTTAGAACACCCTGTATGTAATGTATGTCTATCATTAAAATATAATCATTTGTTTTTTTGCCGATAAAACATTTTTCAGTATACATTCAATTAGTGCCTTTTTACAGAAATGTGTAGATTTAGTTGAGGAGTCAGAAAATTAATTACTAATTAATGTTGACAAATGCAAGATTTGTTCATTTGTGCCTAAAACTCAGTTTATTTTATTAATATTAACTACAATCTCAATGCCGCAACACTTAAACTTAGACCTTGGACTTATTATATAGGGTATCAGGAAACTCTACGCAGACAATGTAGAGGGTGATACTACTTGAAAAAATAGTGTCAAGTTTATGTAACATTTTCTTGAAAAGTCAATATTAACAGAGCTGCGTAACCTCACAGTTATTTTTTTAAATTTGTTTTTTGGTTATATATTTTTTTAATGCTACGATTTTTTTCAAATTTGGCACACTTATTACCTTTAAAGAGATGCAATTTCAGCAAAATATTTCTAAAATTCCAACGCCCTAAAAGGTAGAAAGGACATGTGCTATTTGAAAAAATGATTATAACTTTCGTGTCTTTAATTTTATTGAAATTTTGATAGCATTTCCTGAAAAACTGATAATTTATCTGAAAATTTGATACTCTTGTTTGAAGTCGAAAAATGCAATCGATAAGAGCTAAAAATCGACATTTAAATATTTTAGACATACTGGCGAATCTTATTTGCCTTACGATGTAAACAAAATGTACTTTGAAAACAATGGAATGAGCTGTCATAGTATTGCTGTGACTGTAACCTCAAACCATATGCTTAGTTAATTTAAAGTAAAACATTTAATTAATTTATTGGTCACCACATCATCCTCAGAAGTAACTTTGAAACATTACTTTAACCTCTGTAGATAGACATATTTAGATGCCATGCCATTGCTAAACTTTCTGCAAAACGATTTTTTCATGTAGATTGACAATTTGCCACTAACTGTTCGACAAAATTTGTGGATGCAAGTTGATGGTGCTCCACTTCATCTTGTATTAAATGTTAGACAATATTTAAGTTTAATTTTTACAGATAAAAATGTTATTAGGTGTCTAACAGTCTCTAATATGTTTTTAGGCATCGTTTGCAATAATATCCTTGAGGAGTCGATTAATAACAAGAAGCATCTCTTTGAAATTTCAGTGATATGCGCAAATTTGGAGAAATTATAGCAAAAAAATAATTTTAAAAGTTCAACTTTATCACTTTGTATATTTTAAGGGAAGCATTTTTGTATATAGGTAAGTAGGTCAAATCATCATATTTGGCCGTCAAAAATACCCAGTTAACAAGATGATCTGTTTGTTTTCTTCCACTCTGTATGTCTGTTAAGCATAAATCTTCGTATGGATCCTCAATCTTTTCAAAATTTATTTGAATTTCAAATGTCTTTGAAATCTCACAACAAGCTGTTAGTGTTAGTTACACTCTACTGACATATTATTAAATCAGCATCAGCATGAAACATATCGAAATGATAACAATTAAATATTACCTTTAGTATCTGGGGTACTTGACAAATACTCTATAGTTATGTATTTTTCTAGTGAAAACGAATATTAAATAATTTCTATCAATTTGAGTAAATTATATTAAGTCATGCTCTAATTTTACATATTTTGAATACAGATGTATCAATTTTTATCAAGATATAGCTGTGAGGATGTACTAAAATATTCTAGAAAACCAACATTTGATAAAGATTAATAAATTTTCAAGAGGCTTACCACACTGACGATATCTCAATAAATTTGGAACAAAATATTTGTATCATCGATTAATATCACGTTGAGTATTTTATTATTTAAAAAATAAATAAAATAACTCGAGAAAAACATACCAAAATCTTATATTTAATAGATTAATTACAAGATTAGATTAATTGTAATAACAAAGACAAGTACCACTTCTATCTAGGTACTCGAACACAGTTTAGACGTGACCTAGTTGAGTGAATAATACAATGGGGTATTACAGCTCATTTAAATTAAATATTTTTATCACTATTGTTCGTTGTTTAGGCATCTGTTACAAAAGAACGAAATAGTGAATAATTTCTCACTGTAAAATCTTAAAGCAACTGAAGTAATTAACACAAAAGTATCTTAGTAAAATATTACGCGCATGTTCGCAAATTCTATCACCACGTCGGTCTCTTTAGATATGGAATGGATAACTTATTTACAAAACGAGATAGAACACTTTTATCTCAAATAACGACGATACTTTCAGCGGTAAATTTAAATAGGTACATCTTTTCCGGTGTTATGATTTATTTATTTAGGGGCAAGTCGGGTAATTGCGGCCAGAGGCTAATTCCGGTCAACTTAATAATAAGAAAATTATTACAGATTCCTTCAATTTCTGTTACTCTACCTCTTTAAAATAGTAAACGTAAATATGTGACCGTTAGGTGTGCGCTACCACACCAGATGGCGATATAATAAATCAAAATATACAGGGTGTTCCAGAATGATGGTCAAATATTTTACCAGTGTGTTCCACAAGCCATTTCAGGGGGGGATCTTCATATAAAATTTTTCAATTTGGGTCCTACTTGATGAAATATTCGAGTCTCAAAATGGCGGAAAAAATTGTTTTTTATTTTTCCTTAAAAACGGTTGCACTTAGAAATTTCAATTCTGGTACACATTATCAGCTAATCAAAAGCTATTCTGTGGAGGTGTCTATTCCTTGGCTTATGTTTGTGGAGGGTGGGAATAAGCAACCCCTAGATTTATTTCTTTTACAACTTTTTCCTGCAATGGCCGATTTCAACAAAACTTTTTTTTTAATACTACATCTAATTTCGCGGAAAAAATTAAAATAATTTTCCTAACTCTAAACATCTTTTCGTCACCGGTTATTGATAACCGCAGTAGGCGGTTGCTACGTTGATGTTTCTCTGTTGTCTTGTCAAACAAATGGCTATTAGGTCTATAATTTATAGTTTTTGCAAATATTTCTAAACAAAGATATTCCTATAACTGTTGCCAATCGTGCCGTATATTCCATTAATTTATTCGCTAATATTTGTACGGAAGAGTCAGTTGTTTACAAATATTTGCAAAAATGGTCAAGACTCATTTGTTTCATAAGACAAGAAAGAAACATCGTCATAGCAACCGCCTATTGCGGTTATCAGTAGCCGGTGACGAAACGATGTTTAGAGTAAGGAAAATTATTTTTATTTTTTCCGCGCAAACTGTTGGTTGTATGAAAAAATTACAAGAGGGAAAGAAGTAGTAATATTAGGTGAAGTATTAAAAAAAAAACTTTTGATGAAATCGGCCATTGCAGGAAAAAGTTCTGTAAGAAATAAATCTAGGGGTTGCTTATTCCCACCCTCCAGAAACATAAGCTAAGGAATAGGCACCACCACAAAATAGCCTCTGACTAGCTGATAATGTGTAAATAAATTGAAATTTCTAAGTGGAACATTTTTTATGGATAAATAAGAAAACTATTTTTTTCCGCCATTGTGAGACTCGAATATCTCAGCAGGGAGGACACAAATTGAAAAATTTCATATGAAGATCCCCCCTGAAATGGCTTGTGGAATACACTGGTAAAATATTTGACCATCATTCTTGAACACCCTGTATAAATAGGCCACGTTACAAATTTTGTTAATCAAAAACTAAGATAAGCTCAAAAATTATTTAAGTTTTGTTGCCGCATTTAAGTCAGTTAAGCATAGGGCATATATAATCAACATATGTATCTAAAATGTAGAATACGAGACTACATTTTTTATAGGTTCGAATGTGCTAGATGGAAAGTACCGGCCCCATCGGCCGGCATTACCGGCTATAATATCATTCCCTTCATTAACGATTTGACATATTATTGTTTATTACTGGCGTCGCTACAATAGAAAAGGCTGTCAAAGGATTTCAACCAACTGATTTTTTTTTCCATTTAATAAACATATTTTTCTGATGAAGAGTTCACTGATCAAGTTTCAAGCTAAAAGTGTATGCATTACTGGGCATGTTACTCCACCAACCGATAGTAACAACCCGTCTACATCAGGTGTTTAACGGCTATCACCAGATTTGTTGTCTGAAAAGGGAAAAATAAGCAGTTTTACAAATTCCGATGACAGCGGTGATCTGGTGGCAGTAACTGATGGTGAAGATTATACTACAGACAAGACTGTAGTAGGTAAATTATCTATTCCAGAAATAAGTCCAGCCCCAGAAAGAATACAGCATCATCAATCAATCCAAAAGAGTTCCTAAGAAGCATTTTATAATTTTTACTGCCACTCCGAATAAAGAAAACTTGTGAACGGAAAAAGAGAAACAGAAAATCTGTCGACAAAAGAAAAACCATAAAAAGACGTGTAACAATACAGAGAAAATCAATAGAAAAAACGAAAGAAACTAAAGAGAGTGAATTGAACTCAAAGAATACAAAACTTTATGAGGAGTGTCATATAGAGGAGCACATATACATTTCCTGTGGTGAATTTGGTAAAGATGCAGAGCTTTGGTACTGTTGAAATATATGGCAATACTGAACCCATGAGACACACTGATGCGGAATCTGAAGCTGGGTACATATGCGACAACTGCCGTTAATATGATCGGTATTACCCTCAAGCATGGCCGGAATTTTCAGATGTTGGCGGGTAATACCGGCTTACATATTTTCAAATATATTTTTTTTCTTACTTATTAATAACAGTTCTTATAAGAAACTTTTTTTACTTTTATAGTAATGTTTACAGCTTAGTGTGAAATAAAAAAGAATTTATTTTTCCGTTTTATTTCGTTCGTTAAGTGGCCGTATTTACCCGAGTTGTTCTTTTTATTTTTTCAGCTTAATTAGAAAAAACTAACAAAAATATTAATTCGTACGCTTTATTCAATTATCCTCTTTTAGAAATTTAGTGAAATGACATATTTGGAATAACTTATTGTATTAGATCACGTTTACCATTAACAGATTTTCATTTACTTATTGGCTAATGAGTTATCATTATTAAATATTCAACATTAAACTTTTCAGTTTGAAATTTATTTTACATGAAACATTTCATTATCCCAAGCTGACGCTTTTGATATGCATGAATTATTTTAATTTTATTTTAGAAATCGCTCTTTTATAACTCGAACTTCGATGTCTCAGATTTTTGATAAATCGAACAAAACTGGTTGGCAACAACATCTGTAGTAAAAAAGAGTTATTTTTAATTGATAACTTGAGCATAATAACTGGCGCCAACTTCAACAAGTCGAATTCTGGGAGAGAAACATAGTTTTAGTACGTATTATTGTTTTACGTATAAAAACAGTTTGAAATTTGCTGCTGCTAATTATAAATGTAATGCAATCGACGCCACTGAAGGTACTACTCAAAACAATCATATATAATCGTGAGCAAAATGTCAAACGACATAAAGTTGACCAAATGCAGTTGCCCCATGCATATGTCATACAGTTCCCTTTATAATTTTACGTTTATTTTTAAATGCGATTACTGATCTCTCGAATACTCGAATGAGTGACATTTTTACCGTTACTAATTGTTTGTACATAAGTTTCAACTTTCAAATTAAAATTCTTATTAAGTATTGGGCGCAATTATCAAATTTAAAGTCTGCAAAGAGAATTGTAAGAGCTCTCAAAATAAATATTACTCAACCCCCAATGTCATTTAAATATTTTGGGGTGTTGCTTACCCTTGCTTGGGGATGAAAGTGGCGGAGTCAAAAATACCAGCAAAGAATGTCCCCCTTCATTTCAACAAATGAATAATTCATTATAGTTTTATCAAAATATTTAAGAAACTGCAACTGATAGTAATAAAATTAAATACTACACTAAAAGTTTGCATTATATATTACACTAAATTGCAAAAAATTATTATTTTTAACACGACCAAATATCGAAAATTACGTTGACAATAAAAACAAATGTGTAATGTCAGCTGTGACGTAAGACGTCTGAATTCTTGACGCGAGTATATGCATATCTACGTCACTATACAATTCAATAACTCGGAGTCTTGAAATTCGATGTTTATTTCTGGCAAGTCATGGTTCGACTGTACACTTATATTCCGAAAACTAATCTTTTCTATCAGAACAAATGATTTATTCAAACAGTTGATAGTTGAACTGTTTATTTAAGCTTGATAAATAATAGTAACTTTATGTTATTGTTAATTTCAGAAACAACGGAGACTAGAGTACAAAACAGACACAAAAAAACAAAAAATGCCAGGCTTTTGGACATTTGTATTGTTCTTCTAAGAAAAAAACTGACTGTAACGATATCAAGGTATCAAATGTCTAAAATCTGCTATTTAAATTTAGAGACAGCGCCCTTTTGGTCTTTTAAAATGATTAAATAATAAAGTATTAGAAAATGTAACGATATGAAATATAATATATGAAAATATTCTTATTTTAAATGACTTAGTTTCACACAATATTATTAATACTTAAAAATATATAAAAACCATTACATAAAGGGTAAACGTCATATTTCATTTAAAATTCATTGACAGGCTAAACTCTCTTTTGTCACTGTCAATATTTAATTTCAAATAATTTTAATTTATATAATAATTTTTATAGTTAGATATTTGACTCAACTTAAAGGAGGCCACCTGAAGAAGCAATCCTAAAAATGCAGAAATAGGTCAGATCTCATCTATTGTGGTTGAATTTTCGAGCTCCCACTGTCAAAAGGGAAAATAGATAATTATAGAGTGTTTTCATTAAATCAGGTTAGTAAATTTAAATAGATTAATTTCTTTAGATAATTATTGAATAGAACTTTGTCTGTGGAATTGTTCATACATAGATGTTTAGTATCAGAGAGCATACATATGACTTCATCGATAGGAATTGTAGGAGATTTGATTTATATTAGCTTGAAATACATTTCTAATACAGTAAAAAACTTATATACCTAAAGGTAAATACTTTTTTAAAATCCTGCATTGATTTGCAATTCGATCTGTCGAGTCTTGTTTTCGTTTCGTCTTAAGAGGCCAAGGCAAGACCAAATAAAAGCAAGACAAGATTCCAAATATAATTGATAATTATTTTTTTCGTCCATACAATTTGTTACTACTGAATAAGTAGGCGATGAATGTATAACATTTTATGGTAAAACATTAGATAATAAAAAAGCAATGCAACAAAAAAAAATCTCATTTTTAATGTGCTAGATGAACAGCCCAACAATTGATGAAATCATTAGACAATAACGTTTTTTATTATCAATGTAACTGACTCATCTAGAAATTTTATTTAATCATTGAACACGTGTGTAATTAAATGTGAAATACCTATTTGCACTTTAACTGACTATTGTGAAAATCGTAATATGATTAATGGTCTTTTAAAATAATTAAGTAACAAAGTACCTATTAGAAAATGTAATGATAATACTTATATAACATATGAAAATATTCTGATTTTGAATGACTTAGCAGTCTGTAAATTCATCTACATCCTGAAGGGAACTTGTATAATTAGCACAGTGAAGAGATATTTTATTAACTTGTTTAGGTTTTTGTAGTCTGGCTCTAAGCCTGACGGCCTCGTTGTATAATATCACGCCGCGTGTAATAAACACTTACTTTTTGTACTTGTTTCATAAATAACTATTATTGAATTATCGAAGCTCTGTATTATTTCAGGGAAAAAACATTTTTTCTTTCAGGAACTTTCTTTAGATGTTATGTCATCTACAATTGATTTCCGTACTTTCTGTGATAAATAATAATAATAATAATCGATCGATCTAGTCACCTCGATTCAAGTACTGACGCCTTAAGCCGCCCGACCACTGACCGATCAAGATTTTTTAATTCATCGTTTCATAAATCTTTTGCATTATCTTCGATGACCTCATCTTTACTTATCATTTTGTATTCTAGATTAGCGAAAGGTCCACCAGTTTTCTTTGCTGCCAATTTTGTTCCATCCCTTCTATATTATAGCGCTACTTTTCTAATCTGTTTCTCAAATTATTATTAAGTATTTGGGCGGCCCGGAGTTCTTAACATTTAGTCCAGGGAAGTTAGGAAAAATAGCGGAAATTTTTAGGCACAGCAGATATCGAGTTGCGGTTTTCTGCATTGGGTTCAGGAAGGTCCCAGTAAAAAAGTCTATATCGTCTGGTTTAGCTTTTTTGAAAAATGCCTTCTAGGCCGGAAAATTCATTACACCATTATAGGAACGACTGGAAACTCGGAAAAATCGCTCGGAAATCGTTACTCGGGGGCTTTCGGGGCTGCCGAACTCGATTCTGGCATTAGAATTACCCGGGGGGGACTCTGTGGGGTGCGGGGGTGAATTGGGGGAGAAACGGCAGCGTGCATAAAAATCGCTCCAAACTCGTTACTCGGGGGTTTTCGGGGATGCCGAATTCAATTCTGGCATTAGACTTCCCCGGGGGCGCTCGGGGATGGCTCTGTGGGAAATGGTAAAGGAGAAAGTGAAAAATCACAAATTATGAAAATAATACTTTATTAAAATAACAAATATTTATTTCCCCCCAATCACCCCCAGACAACCCCACAGAGCCCCCCCCCGAGCACCCCCGGGGAAATCTAATGCTAGAATTGAATTCGACATCCCCGAAAATCCCCGAGTAACGAGTTTGGAGCTATTTTCATAGACGCTGCCGTTTCTCCCCCAATTCACCCCCCGCGCACCCCCACAGAGCCCCCCCGTGCATCTCCGGGTAATTCTAATGCCAAAATCGAGTTCGGCAGCCCCGAAAACCCCCGAGTTCCGAGTTTGCAGTCGTTCCTATAATGGTGTAATGCATTTTACGACCCAGAACACATTTTTCAAAAAATGGCTAAACCAGACGATATAGACTTTTTTCCTGGGACCTTCCTGAACACAATGCAGAAAACCGCATCTCGATATCTGCTGTGCCTAAAAATTTCCGCTATTCGGTCGATTTTGATCTAAATGCCCTGGACTAATTACCGTGAAGTCATATACGTTTTGAGACAACTCACTGGTTTAATTTTCTCTACAATATGATTGAACTTTAGCAAAATAATTCTATATTTTGAAAATTATGCACTATTACCTAATAATAATAAAATTTCTACTCCTCATACTAATGACGAGTTTCGCCCATAAGTCGGAGCGGTGCGGGAGAGGAGGCGGCGTATTATAATTACGCAGAACGCATTTGCGCCCAGAAACGACTTACGTTGACAGGCCCTAACCACCATTCAGTGCAAAAATGAGGGAAACCTGGAAAACCCCGTAAATTAGGGAGGTGATCAAATGTCGACCGGTATCAATTTGTCACATTGACCCAAGCCAACATTCTTGCACCCTAACATACCTACAGAGAGTATGCCAATCCTATCCGCAAATATAGCTGATCTACGGTCTACGTGCCGCAGGATAATTGATTTAAAAATTATATAAAGATAAAGACAAGAAAACCTATTCACCTTCAGATGATGTAAAGATTCGCTGGAGAAAAATTTACTAAATACGATAACTAATGAATATAATCGTAGAAAATAACAATACACAACGAAAACAACTTAGGTAATAACATAGAAAGATAAGCTGATGAATGTGAACGTAAACATAGATAAAGCGGCAGTAATTACTAACGGAAAAAATCGAAAAGGTTATATTTGAATAATAACACCAACCTCTACGCCTGTAACACGTAAAATACACATTTTTCTTCTGATATCAAATGCAAGAAAATTTCATGAAAACTTATAGGCTTGAGTGATGTATGATTTATTTATAACACTAATCACTCAAGCTCCACAGATATCTTTAGAAAATTTAATATTAAAGGAGCTACAGAATCAGTATACATATATTTTTGGTGTTCTTAATATTGATAACTGCATCTAGCAAATAAATTTTGACTCCCTAATATGTTTCATGGATATTTTTTCTCATATATTTTCAGGTAATAACAATATTGTGTGAAACTAACTACTCAGTGGACAAAAGCCCCAACCTGCGTTGAATTACACCCACAATATCTACCCATATATTCCTGTATTATTAGCTTTGTAACATTTTTACTGTTTAAGAAAGGTATTTTAAGCTAATATGTATCAAATCTCCTACAATTCCTATCAATGAAGTCATAGGTATGATATCTGATACCAAACATCTAGGTATGCTAATGAACATCCACAGACAAAACTCTATTCAATAATTATCGAAAGAATTTAATATATTTACTAACCTCTGGAGTAACTCGAAATTCAACCACAATAATTGAGATCTCACTTATTTCTGCTTCTCTTTATAGTTAGATATTTGACTGAGGCCACCTGATGAAGCGATTCAAAATAAAACGCAGAAATAAGTGAGATCTCAATTATTACTTGAATTTTGTTGCAAAATTCATAGAACTGTTTTATTACTCCAAAACATTGAGAGTATTTTTTCTCCAAAATGGCGGCAGGGCAAATTAAGCTGTTTAAGGCTTTGGAACGTTGATGATTGGTATTGATTTAGGCAAAACAAGACGAGAGTTTCTTTAAAGTCTTATTCTTGCTTTATCTTGCATGACCATGTCTTGTTTTGTCTGAAAAGTCTCGCAAATTTGTCGTCACACAATTTTGCAAGATTCTTGCAAGACTTCGGATACAGATAAGAAACATGGAACTTTATTACGAATTTGGTTACTCTCCGTCGGTTACTGTCCCGCCTGGAGCTCACACGTAACTATCGATATGGTATAGAGACGACCAGTAACATCCACTTACTGTTTAATATCATTTATAAATAATGGTTTCGAGGAGAAAACGCATGTAAATTCTCAATTTGTACTTAAGCAGATCTTTGGATTGCGTTTTCCATGAAATCTTATTAAATAAATCACACTACTACGGATTCTCAGTTCCGAATGTGTGTCTGTTGTCATCCTATTTATCAAGTAGATTTCAATATGTTACACATAATGGTGTCAAGTTCACTATGTCTAAAATAAGACATGGAGTTCCACAAGCATCAGTTTTGGGTCTCCTACTTTTTCTCATTTACATTAACGATTTTCCCAATATCTTTAACAGCGAAGTTTGAAGCATACTTTTTCGGATTCTGGTATCCGATACTTGACAAAATTATTAACTAGTGGTTTGTCGGTAACAACTTTACGTAAATTTAACTAAATCAGAAACAATGCATTTTAGTCTAAGAAACATACATGGTGTTAATAATCTGGAGTGCGTAAAATTCCTTGGAGGTTACTTAGATCCAAAGATATTTCGGAATCAGTATATTGATTATATTTGTAATCAAAAAAGACCTTTTCTTACTCCGAAGTTTAGTAGACAAAGAGTCCCTAATTACCCTAGAGACAGTTTATCACTACTTACAATACATTCTATTATATCGTATGCTATTATAATATGGGGTCATGCGCCTTGTAGTGCACGTGATTTTTCCTTACAAAGGAAACCATACGGGTTATCTCTGGGCTTGGTTTTAGAGATGATTGTAAAAAGTATTTTGTAGACTTAAATATTCTCACTGTACCATAAACTTACATATTTCATTGTCTTATTTTTATTAAATGCAATTTGGACAAATTTAATTATAGAACTTGGTCCCATGATTACAACACCAGGAAAAAATGACCTTAACAACAACTTTCGTAGAATTTTAAGAACGAAGAAGGGAACTGAGTGATTTTACAGGAATACAATTTTTGAATGCTCTTCCTCATAATATAAGAAACTTGAAACCATTCAAAACATTCAAAATGAAAATAAAGAATTATATTAGTCAAGCTTTATATACTCTGACTGAATATTTTAACAGTGATTTTATAATGTAATTGTCCATTAAGTTAAATTGTTCTTAACTGTTTTATCACTTTTATATTGATTTTATTTAACCAGTCTTTTATAAAATTTTACTATTGCTTTGTTTTTGATGTGTTATCACCATGGTGTGTGCCATGAACTTGAAATAAATAAATAAAATAATTTTATATGCTGGATGTCCTTTGAATAAAGTATCTACAATGGAAATGCAATATTTATTTTTTCACCAAATATTCACTTAAATATTATTCCTTCTTATATTTGCAAGACTTCCTGTTTAGCAATATGTCTCGTTTTGTATCGTAAGACTTTTTTTAAATCTTGCATTGATTTGCAATTTGTTTTGGTTTTGTCTTGTCTTAAGAGACCAAGGCCAGATAATATAAAAGCAAGACAAGATTCCAAATATTATTGATGATTATTTTTTTCGTCCACATAATTTGTTACTACTCGTGAGTAAGTAGGTGATAAATGTATAATATACAAAAAAGTTATGGCAAAACATTCATAAAAAACCAACATAACTGTAATTTTTGTCTCATTTTTAAAGTGCTAGATGAGCAGCCCAACAATTGATGAAATCTTTAGACAATAACATTTTTTATTTTCAATGTAGCTGACTCATCTAGAAATCATTGAATAAGTGTGTAATTAAATGTGAAATACCTATTTCCACTTTAACTGATTATTGTAAATATCTTAATATGAGAAGTGAATTTGCGTAAATAATACAATCAAGAAGCTAAATCATTAAAATAGCATGACGAGAAACAACAATAACTAAATTTGATGTTTATCAATATTGTATCTAAGATTCTATAGTTAAGAATTTGTACTCTCAATAAATGTGAACCGAGACATCTATTTTACTCGTACAACAATAATTTGAAAATATGTACAAAGAAACATATATTTACAATAATAATTTGAAAAACAGATACGAAATAACAATTTTAAATGGTTGTCCAATGGCCAGATTAACAAATCTTTGGTGTGATTTACATTTGGTCAATATCCTTGTTTAACATATTTTCAATTTGTTGAACAAGCAGCAAAAAGAATATACAGGATGTTTATCTGTTGCAACTGTATAAATTAAAAATTGTGAGAACATTTTATATAACATATCGATTAAACAAGCATATTTCAAGTTTAACAAGGCGAAATGTCAGAAATTTTTTAACTAAAATACTAACCATACTTAGCTATTTTTAAGAATTTATTTCAGGTACATTTATGCTACAAATATAATAAATTCCATGCTACAAATACTACATCTTCTGTTAAAGCAGGTGCTTAGTGAAATTGACAGCAAAAATCCCAGTGCGACTTTAATTGTGACTATACAATGTCTGCAATTCCCTGTTTTCCGAAACTTAATTCTGAAACAAAACAAACGGAAAAAGATGTCAATATCAAATGCAAGTACAAAATAACACTTAACTTACCAAAATCAAGAATCCCACTTCCTCAGCCCACTCATGCAACAATTTCCGTATAAACTAAAAATATAACTCTCCGTTAGGTTTTTTGGACTGCTTTTAAACTCAAACACACACAAAATCACAGTAGGCGCGATTGTTCTCGAAAGTAATCTACAATATTCTCAACAAGTATTCCAGAACCAAAAACTAAAGAAAGACAGAGATTTTATAAATATTTCAAAGGGATTCTTTCGTTTTGTTTTACAAATACATTCGGAACTGTTCAAAATATCGGCGAATTGTTATTATTATTCAGGGTGTCCCACTGAGAAATGCATCGCATGCTATGGCATACTGATGAGGGCTAACAAGCCCGAAACCGGTCTATGTCTGGTGGTGTGTCCGACAAGGGCTCTTGACTGTTCACACAGATACTGCAGGAGTAATTCAATGCCGGTCGGGGCATTAGTCCGCGGAGTAGTTGTTTCCTGCAGTATCATTTACAGATTTAAAGGCTCATCGCCCAGGGCAAGAGGTCTGCGTTAAGTACCTGCTGCAATGTAGATCGCTTCCTGTAAGTCGAGCCGCTTAGGCCGAGCAGGAAGTAAGCAGGCCACTTATATCGCACCAGAGCCCTTCCTCACGAGATAAAGGCATCTAAAAAATTGAAGTTTTCGGTTTTCATTTTTTCCCTCAAAAACGGTTAAACTTATAAATCTGAAAATCGGTGAATACATTAAGATAATTAAGTGACTTTGTTGAGTACGATTTTTATTTTTACCAAATGTCTAAAAGGCTGGCAACCACCAAACGCTGTTGTTTTTTTAATTAAGTAGAACTTTTTATTGTAAACGTTTCTCGATATGAAAAAATTACAGTATATAGAACAGTTTACAAAATGTTCCCCGTCTTAGTATTTTTATACAGCCACGCGTTTTCATTAAAAAAAATAAAATCCACATACATACATAATATCCTCGGGTGTGGAATATGCAAGCAAAATAATTCATATGAAACGTAGTGGGCAGGTGATTTTAATTTTAGACATATGTGCCAAATATGAGTCATTTTTATCAAGCAGTAAACTCAGAAATTGGAGAGTGCGAAATGCAAAATGCAAATGCAAATTTCCGTGTATTTTGACAGTTTCAAACAGTTATAACTTTTTTTATCTCAGGTGGAACACTCTGTCGCTCTATCCTGTGCACAATGCAACTGTTTTTACACCCATAATCACAGTTTTAGCACATTGAAGCTTGTTTTGCTCTGAATAGTTTTTGAAATATTGAGAAAACATCATTCTTAAATACCAGTAAATCCCTTAGAAACTATCAACCCATCGTTTCCCTTATTCTTGGTGTCGAGAAAATACTGGCTAAATATCGCAGTTTAATTTCGGATACCTTGTATATCAATTAGTCAAATTATCTTATCGCAGAAATGTTTGAGAATTATTGTACACATGAATACTCGAATGTTATTTTAAGAAAATCACCTCATGCACTAAGATGTTCATATTTGAAAATATATATGAGCCGCACATTTAAATGGGACCATTGAGTAATAACTAGTATTTTACTTGATGGTGGGAAAAAAAACAAACATTTCAAATTATAAAATTAACTGTAGAATATATAAAAAAAAATTCACAAAGAATCCATGCGTTTTATAAAAATATACCTTTTTTTAAACATACTCGTATTGCAATTATCTAAAGGTAGTAATATCATTAGTTATACAGGGTGTCCCTAAAATGCATGTGCCAGCAAACGACCCTAGATTTTAAGGCAAAATACGACGATTTATGCTAATTTCTCTATATGCAAAACGCAGGCGTATTGAATATCAGGGTAAACTTGGAAATGGGCATTACTACGAGTTACTTTATTTGTCCAAATTCCATTGTCATGGTAACGGCTTAAAAGTTATACCTAATTGAAATTTATTTTTAAACTTCTTACTTTGAGGGCTAATAAATAACTGCATAACGAAACCCAATATCAAAATGTTCTATCTGAACTATTTTGACTTCCCTCTTACGTCCTTTAATTTTTGACATGACCCTGTATATTTAATGGTAGTACTAAAAGCGTTCTCCATATTTACCTCCCATTTTATTAAGCGTGAAAATAGAAAGATGTTTTTCTTAAGATTCCTAACATACTAATGAAAACTATTTTGTATTCAAAATATCAAAAAAAAAACAAAAACGTATCTTTGACCTGATGTTTCTAGGTCTGTCAAATCAACGAGACGTCGACCTGCTTCAACGCTCGAACGTACCAGGAGCGCTGTGTTATCGGGTGTTATGGGTTGATTTGCTTTTGAAAGGTCGAGTACATAATTTACTTTTTCAATTTTCCGTCTTTACTAGCCCTTAATTAATGGCACTACGACTGAATCACTTTATGTATGTATACAGGGTGTTTTAAAATTAAGTAGCAAACATGAGCACAGATTCCTTACGTGAAAATAAATCGATTTATCCTAACATACCTATATCCCAAGCCGCATAATAAAAAAGATACAGGGTGTCAAAGTTAAAATTTTATTTTCGATATTTGTAACTTCGTAAGAAATACAAATATTTACATAAAATTTGTAAATCGGGGGTTTTTGCGGGCGAGAAATTAAAATTGGTTTCTAATTTCAACGTCACTAGTAGAGGGCGCCACTTGTGGCACACCATGTTTCTTTTAAATGACAAAACTTTTTTGCAGCTTAGTGTATCCATCTGGCTATAGAAACAATCGATTCTCCTACCTGCTTTATTTGAAAAAGGTATACCTTGCTGAAGTTGGTAGAAGCAACTATTTTTGAAATAATCCTATTTGAAATGCTCAGTGCACCGAGTAAAAAGTGTTTTGGTTTCGGGTAAAGTGCCTTTTCTGCTGAAAATATAGCAAAATGTTACTTGAAAAAGTTGTTCAGAATGGTAAGTTATGGAGACGTGCAAAATTTCAAGAAGATCGGCGAGGTTTTATGAAACCATTTTTCAACAAAGCACAAAGATTTTATCAAAGCAGGCCGATCTTTTTGAAATTTTGCACGTCTCCATAATTTACCGTTCTCAACAACTTTTGAAAGTGACATTTAGCTATATTTTCAGTACAAAAGGCACTTTACCTGATACGATAACAGTTTTCAATCGGTGCACTGAATATTTCAAATAAGATTATCTCGAAAACTATTACTCCCAACGACTTCAACAAGGTATACCTTTTTCAGATATAACAGGCAGGACAATCGATTGTTTCTATAGTTAGATCGATACACTAAGCAGAAAAAAAGTTCTGCCATGTAAAAGAAACATGGTCTGCCATAAATGGCGCCCTCTACTAGTGACATCAAAATTAGAAACAAATTTGAATTGAGTTACCTACAAATATTGGAAATAAAATTTTAACTTTGACACCCTGTATCATTTTTATTATGCGACTTGGGATATAGGTATGGTAGGTTAAATCAATTTCTTTTCACCTAAGAAATCTGTGGTCTCATTTTTGCTACTTCATTTAAAAACACCCTGTATATCGCGCATCTAATAGTCAATAAACTGTGTTTTATTGGAATAATATTTTTATTCACCCTTCAACATGCAGCAGAAGTTAGAATATTACATGAAACGTTTTTCTTTTGCTATACGAATCACTGAAAGGGATGCAAACATACCTGACTTGCGTGGGACACGGCATCGTTACTGTTTAATGGTTTGGCAACGGTGATCCTCACGATACCCTTACGGGCCCCTTTCAGGACTTGAACGGCCCTATCCAGGGTTGCGTGTTCTACGTTAATATCGTTGACTCCTAAGAGCCTGTCCCCCGGAATAAGCCTTCCATCTGTTTGTGCCACACCACCAGGTACTAATGAACGAATTACTATCACAGTTTCTTGAGGATTTAATGGGTCCTGCAATGAATAGAAAAAGAATAAGTTTATCATTATAAACCCCAAAGTGTATCAGACTTTTAGTTAAGATTTGTATTTATTGAAGGAAAACCATTCGTTACAAATTAAAAGGTATGTTCAGGCAAGGAATCTGGAATGGTTTCAAACTGCCAGAAATATTCGACCAGGCAGATTTTTGAAATATCGTATGTAGTTTGCTGCGCCTTCTAGGCGGATACATTTTCTTTATTGAAGTAGGCTATGGCCACAAAAATTGCCTGTGTTTCGTCTTTCATGCAATACAATACATGTTGACCTTATCTTTTGTGTTTATTACAGTTTTTTTCAATTTTAGTTAAAAAAATGTACCTAATAATTATTTTCGTGTTGCTCAAGATAATGTAGAACCTGTCCTGCCAACAGCAAGAAAATAAGAAACAAAATGTACTTTTTATGCAAAATACAGATTTTCTTAAAATATTATTATTTTATTGGTTTTCACATTAGAAGCAACTGGGTCTTTAAAATTATTCTAACACAGACAATGTACTTACGCTAAAATAATAATATTATAAGAAAATCTGCATTTTGCATAAAAAAGTACATTCTGTTTATTAATTTTTTGCAGTTGGCGTCTTTAAAACAGTTTCTACATTATCTTGAGCAACATGAAAATATTTAGGTACATTTTTTATACTTAAATTGAAAAAACTGTAATAAATACAAAAGATACGGGCGACATGTAGTATATTGCATTAAATACGAAAAAACAGGCAATTTTTTGTGGCCATAGCCTGCTTCGATAGAATTTTTTTTGTTCGCCTAGAGGGCGCAGCGAACCACATACGATATTTCAAAAATCTGTTTATATCAGGTGAAAAGTATCAATTTTGCAATCAAAATTTATTACCAATAAGTTTTCTCTATCTCTTAAAACAAAAAGTTAGACAGCCTTAAAGTTTGGGTACTTTACAGGTTTTTTTGTTATTACTCATAAACTTGGCCATGGATCTCAAATTTGTTTTTACGAGCATAAAGGCCTCCAAAAATGCAACAAAAAATATTTAAAGATTTTTGACGTGTCTCGCATATTAAGCAAGATTCTAAGATGGAGACAAGGGGTCAATTTTTCAAAAAAATATATTAGCAATTTTTTATTTAAAAAACTAGTAACCTATTCTTAATTAGTACGTTTAGAAACCCTCTTGCATAAGATTACATCGTTGTGGGTGCAAACGTGTTTTTGATATGGGCCGTCGAAAAACAATTTCTTTCAACTTAAAAGAATTTGTAATCTGTAAAACGGGCTCTCAAATGAAAAAAAATGTATTCTTTATTTTTTGTTCAGGATAATGTATTGTACTGGTATGATCTAATGATTCTACAAAATAAAATTCTAATTTGTACATAGGTACATACATTTTTGACGTATAAGAATACATTGACAGTAACTTCTGTTTTCATGATTTACTTAGGATTATTGAAGATTATTTGTTAGAAAAATTTAGAATTTTTTCCCTATTAAAAAAAATATTATTTTGTTGTAGAATCATTTCATATCAGTACAATACATTATTCTGAACAAAAAATGAAGAATACATTTTTTTCATCTCAAATCAAATCTCCTACAATTTCTATCAATGAAGTCATATATGTATGCTCTCTAATACCAAACATCTAGGTATGCTAATGAATAGATTCCACACAAAAAGCTCTATTCAATAATTATTTTAAATAAATTAATCTAGCAAAATTTACTAACCTGGTTTACACTTTTGAAATTGTCGTTATTTAATTTTAAATAATTTTAATTTATTTTTATAATAATTTTTATAGTTAGATATTCGGCTCAACTTAAAGGAGGCCACCTAAAGAAGCAATCCTAAAAATGCAGAAATAGGTCAGATCCCATCTATTGTGGTTGAATTTTCGAGTTCCCACAGTTTCAAAAGTGAAAGTGAAGTTTTTTTTAAATAATTATTGAATAGAGCTTTGTCTGTGGAATTGTTAATTAGCATACCTAGAAGTTTGGTGTCAGAGAGCATACATATGACTTCATTGATAGAAATTGTAGGAGATTTGATTTATATTAGCTTAAAATAACTTTCTAATACAATACACAATCTCATGTTGTAATATGAATCTTTACAATAGTATCGTAAATAACTATTACACTATTACAATTATAATTTTGATAAAAATTAATAATATTTATATCAAAATGAAGCGATTTGGATAAATATATACATAACTTGGCAAACTTTTGTTACCGAAATTGTGACTTTTACGTATTATATGGTAATTTTTAGATTGTCAGTGTTCTATATTCTATAAAATTATACCCACTCAACTGATATATAAGTGGCCCATGACTATGCAAAAATCCCAAAATTACATTTTTGTGAAATATTTATCACGATGAAGTAAATAATATATTTAATCTTACATACAGAAGTGGTTTTATTTAATTAATTTTCGTGTTTACGTCGTCAACAGAGTAATATAAACATTTCGACAACCATCATGAACAATATACTCAACAAAAGTAAAGTAAAAACACTTCAACTCACAATAGAATATAAAACTGAAAAACAAATGTTTACGGCTCAAAATTCTAACTTAAAATGATTAAAAACAGTAAAAAATATAAAAATTGTAAACCAAATAAAATAGTAAACGGCATAAAGTTTTAAAATAATATAAACAGTAGTATCGCAAGCTAACTAAAATTATTAAGGATTAAGATACTCAGAGAAAGTGTAAAAAGCCCTGTCAATTAAGTATGTCTTAACTTTCCATTCCAAAGCTTCCACTTGCAGTATTTTTATGTGACTGGGGAGAGCATTAAAAAACTGGTAGCCCAAGTATGTACCATTTCTGGTTCTGCTAAGTCTCCGAACTTCAATATTCAAATCATTTTTATTTCTTGTGTTTACATTTGAATGCAACCATTGTTTTCGAATGTATGAAAATTGGTTTTGACATATAAGAGACATTGATAAATATAAATACTGGGAACAATTAAGATTTGAACTTAATGTAGAATTCCCTGCAATCGTCCCTAAATCTCAGACTTGCCATAATTTTTATTGCTTTCCTTTCCATTGCTACGAAGAAACCCTTGATAAATTTGGTGCATGGCCTCATATCATACAATTGACTGTATAAGTCCATGAAACGCAGCTTTCATTATTGGTAACGATACAATTTTACTTAGACTCCTAAGAAGAAGAATATATTTCGATATTTTTTGCATAGATAATAGATACTACAATATATACTCCAAATCATCTTCTGTGTTTTCAATGACTGTTAACTGGTTACTAATGAACCAGTTCTGGGTATCCTCCTCTATCTGATGCATATCATTTAGTAGAGTAGATATACTTATATTGGATGTTGATATATTTGTCATCAGCAAACAGTATATCCAATATATTTTTATCAAATATTGTAGGTAGTCATTAATGTAAATTAAAAAAAAGCAACGGCCCCAGGACGGAACCCTGTGGTACATCAAAATTCAATTGAAGAATACCCAATTTATTCCCATTGTGAATGACAAATTGCTGTCTATTTGACAAATAAGAAGATATTATCAGATGAAAATCAAAACGATAATAATATACTTTAAGTTATCAATTGCCAAAGTCGTAGATAATCCGCCATGAAAACCAAATTGCTGTTGAGTGAACAAATTATGAATTTCCAACTTATCAGTTACTTGTATTTTTAAGATACTTTGACAGTAGTATGTAGTTACTTAAAGTGGATGACCATCATACTCCCTAAAGAACTGATTATATTTTATTACTTATTTTTACCCATATCAACATTGATATTACATTTAAAAATGAATATATTTGTTAATAAGCTTGTTTTGGTTTCGAATTTAATGATCCTACAACCGTTCTAAAAGCCGTATGACACTGTAAAAATTCTCTACAGAATTTTTGAAATAATTCTATCCTACGCTATTTTTGTTGTTACATACAGGAAACAAATCAAATAATTTTGAAGAGAATGTTCAACAACATGTTCTAAATGTTTATGGGAATATGCGCGAAAAAGAGCGCAGTGTGCAAATTGGACTAATTACATACTATAGTTGTATGTGTGAGTGTGTTGAGCTCTGTAAACATATGATAATATTGTAATAAAGATATGATATAATTGTCATTTGACAATAATTATTATAGATCCCTTCCCTTCAATATTCCACATAATAGGTATAATCACTCTCAACATATGGTGCCAAATAAACCCAGAGTACTTATTTACATTAGCGTAAACCTCTTCAATCTTAATAAAAACTATTTTCGAGGTTTGAACACGCATCTGAATTTAGTTTTGTGCGGTTGACTCTATCTTTCGAGAAAAAAAATCAAAATTGGAACTTCTATGTACTTTACATTAAGTCGAATATAGAGAAGTAGAATTTTTTTATTAAGATTGGTGAGGTTTCCGCTAATGTAAATAATTACTAAACCCAGTTAATACGTACTCGCATGAAAATAATTTTACTGTGAATTTTTATTCATAATAGCATTCATAAATTAACTAAAATTCTCATTTCCTGATGAAAATTATCAACAAAATTTTATAAGTAATTTTGCAGAAAGTTCTTTGTAGTATCATACGGTTTTAAGTAGGTTGCACTCTCAGTTTGTCATAGCTTAGTAGTTTTTACTAATCAAATGATCAGTTATTTTGAATCGTTCTGAAACTCTTTGCTATCGGTACCAAAATAAATAACTTTTCCGTCAACAATACAATCGATTTTTCTAGAATACAACATTTTGAAGCCGATTTAGTAATAAAATATGAAGGTTACCAGCACTTCCCGTTGAGATTATACCGGGTGGTCCATTTAACTTGAGAAAGCTATATAAACGCGCCGTTCTATGAAAAAATGTGTCAAATAAAACTTAGTCATTGTCGAGAGGCAAATCAATGGTGCTGCAGTGTTTTGACCTTGACAAGGTCATAGCGAGGGTAACTTAAGATTTTCAAATGGGAAGCTTTTTATTCCCCTAAACTTAATAAGGAGTAAAAAAACTAGCAACTTTTGAAGCATTTATTTACAACATTATAATAAATGAAAATATCAAAACTAACAAATCACGTGATGTACTTGATCAAATAGGCACTAGGTTTACTCAAAAAAATAAGTTCACAATAAATGTTCAAAATAATGACCATCAATTTTAATACACTTGTCAACTCTGTTCACCAAAAGATTCATGACTCTGTAAAAGAGTTTCCCTGTCAAAATCGTGATTTACTATCCATGCCAATACATCATTCTGCTATGTTTCAACGCAGCTTCAACTACAATTCTGTTAAATTTTATAATTTGTTGCCTAGGGATATTAGGGACACCACCAATCTTGCGTGTTTTAAAAGTGAGGTCAAAACATTTATAGTTAAAAGTCGCGATCGTGTTAATTAATGTTTTCTAGCATTCAATTCCTTCTTATTTATTTTTGTTTAAATTCTTTTTCTTTGCCTTTTTGTCTTATAATGTGTGTACTATTTTTCTTATTTTCTTTGTAATATTAGTTGATAAATTTTTGTTTTCAGAAGGGTGGTTATATGAGCAACTTAGTTAGATATCGCCACCCGTCATAAATATTTCTTTGTATAATATTATGTAAATTGGTAAATAAAGTAAATATTATTCTTATTAAAATCTCTGCAAGCATTTCTAATCCGTTATATTTTATGTTTCAACCTCTACTTGATCGTTATTGTTTCTACGTTAAAAAACAATGTTTCATATAAAAGTTGCTAGTATTTTACTTCTTATTAAGTTTAGGGAAAAATATAGGTTTCCATTTAGCATTAATAATAATACTTCTTCGACAGTTACCATAAATTAAAATTATTTCAAGTTTTATCTCAACTGTTAAATATTCCATTTTGGTAGGTGAATAGTGAAGCACTGTGATTAATGAGGATTATACACTGACAACTGTAATTGTATCAATCATTTCATCATCATTTTCTGACATAAACCTAATTGATCGTTACAAAAAAATGTTTCGTAAGAAAATTATTAGTTTTTCATTCCTTATTGAGTTTAGGCAAAAAAAGTATAGCTTCACTTTTGAAAATCCAAAATTAACCTCGCTATAACCTTGACTAACTTCTATTCGACACATTTCTTCATAGAATGCGCCGTTTTCGAATTATACAGCTTTTTCAAGTTAAATTGACCACCTGGTATAAAAAATACATTGTTTACCTTTAAGTAAAGGACTATATTTAACGTGATTGTCAGTGCCAAGATTAGATACCAATCGGTAATTTTATTTTAAGATCTCTTAATTAATTATTTCAATTAATTATTACAAATATAAGTGGCAGTCGATAAAATAAAGTTTATCTTCTTTAAATTCATTAAAAATGAAATTTTTCTGCTTAGTTGATCGTTCAGTTCGTCTAGTTACTGCCAACGTAAAATCTTCTAACCATGGAATGTGAAGTAAAAAAGAATGATTACGCACATTTTGCTTTTTCTGAGTCCAACAAACTATTAAATTTATTCTGCATCAAATTTTTCAACAATATTGCTGAAACATCTTTTGATATTTAATAATATTCGTAAAGTCTGCAACCGCTTATATAGGGCGTTAGAGGTTCGACTGCCATAACTTGAACAGGTGATAGTATATATATCAAAATAAACTAAAAATTTCTCTCTATCATGGGTCCTAATCCCAAAAGTTTTCGTGAAAACAAATTACGAATATATCCGGTTTGATGTGCAAAAATTCAGTTAATTTATGAATCTCTCCGTAATTTTCGATATATAATATCATAAAATGCAATATACAGAGGCGGTCAAATGAAAACGAAACAGATCAATTTTCAGAAACTGCGTCAAGATTGTAGAAAAACTCTCAGACCCGTCGATTTTAAAGGGGGACAAATATTTATTTTGAAAGGTCTTACAATTCTATTTACAATATACTTTAAATTTTATAATTCCGCCCAATACATTGAAAAAATGTACGTTTTAAAATTTAAATTATGTTTAGTTGCTTACTTACTACTTAATTGATTAAATGTTCAAACTGATGACCGACCGCTTCCATACAAGAACAAAGACTTTGTTCGAAACATTCACGCACATTCTGAAGCATTTCCGGGGTGATTCGACGGCATTCGTCGATGATTCTTTGACGCAAATCTGCGTGTGCTTTATAGATTTTACTTTTTAGGTATCCCCATAAAAAAATCAAGGAGCCATAAATCCGGTGTTCGTAGAGGCCACCCAATGCTGCCTCTTCTCCCAATCCAATTTCATGGAAAACGTTTGTCCAAATATTGACCGACAATTAACACATAATGAGGATCACCGTCCAGTTCAAATGATTTTCATTATACATTTTTAATAATATCAGTCAAGGCAAGGTCAATAGCGTCCAGTAATTATTAAATACATTTGGCCAGTCAAATTACCAGGTAGAAAAAAAAGGACCGGCCACCCAAAATTCCAGCCATACATTTAATTTTTCCGGTTGCTGTGTATGCACCTCGTGAAAAACTCTTGGGTTTGAATCTGACCAATAGCGGCAATGGTGACAATTTACCGTCCCGTTCAAGAAAAAATGCATTCATCAGAAAAACAGATGCTCCCTGTTCGCTCATTCATTATTTCGCAAAATTGCAAACGGCGGTCATAATCATCCTCATGAAGTTTCTGAACTAAATGTATTTTGTATGGATGGAATTTATTCTTCTTCAAAATGGACGTATGCTAGTTCGATTGATCCCAGACACAGATGCCAGCTGCCTCGTACTTAATGTAGGATCAAGATGAACTTGTCCCAAAACTGCAACTTTACTAGCTTCATTAACTGTAGGTTTTCCAATTTCTCGTTTTTTATTGGCTACGTTCCCTGTCTCTTGAAATTTTTTTACTAACTCTAGAACATACTTCCTCCTGACATGTCGATCTTGATGTTGTTTATTAAATAGCTGAGCTGATCTATTCGCACATTTATTGTTCATAAAGTAAAGCGAAATGATCTACCCTTTCCGCAATGGAAAAACCATAGTGTTTAATTTTCAAAAAGACAATTAAATAAACTACCAACCAACCAACGCTTCCAAATAATACTAGAAAATAAATTTGGAATCCACTAATTTTACTTTCGTTGTGTGTGTATAGTATTAATTTCTGTTTTTTACAATTGTGTTTTTTTTACGAAAGTGATAACAAATCGCCAAAAACCAATGTAACGCAAGAAATACTAAATTTATACCATTGGCGTACTTAACTCGAATGACATTTTTACCGTTACTAAATTGTACATGTACATAAGTTTCAACTAAAATTGAAATTCTTATTAAGTATTGGGCGGAATTATAAAATTTAAAGTCTGTTGTAAAGAGAATTGTAAGAGGTTTCAAAATAAATATTACTCAAACCCCAATGCCATTTAAATATTTTGGGGTGATGCTTACCTTGCTTGGGGGTGAAAATGGCGGAGTCAAAGATACCACCAAAGAATGTCCCCTTTTAATCTAAAATCGACGGGTCTGGGCGTTTTTCTACAATTTTGACGCAGTTTCTGAAAATGGCTCTGTTTCGTTTTCATCTGGCCACCCTGTATAACACCTCTGCTATACACTTTTAGTTATAATAATTTATTTCTCTTCTCAAAAAAAATGTTTATGATTTGGAGAATTTATTAAGCTTTTTCTACAAAGATTAAAATTTTTAAAATTTGAAAACACTTCCACAGAAAGTTTTTTTGAGGAATTTCACTGTATTTCTAGATTTGCATTGCGACGTTTCGGTTAGGATTCAATTATCAGTTAAGGGAACTTGAAATATGTTATTTTAAATTAAATAATCAAAAAGTAATTTTTTTAAGGATCGTTCTTTTATAATACATTAATCCGATATTCCAAAAATTACCTTACCATAACATAATCTTTATTTATATTAAACTATCCGAAAATCCAATTTCACATCTTCTGGTAGAAGATACTTTTCCAAAAATATTAAATAAATACTATTTCTCAAGATCCTTTTTAAGGCAGATTTTTCTATTGTCATATCTCAGTTTACTGGCACCTTATAGCTACACAACTTACCACTTGTTTACTAACAAATGTGAGAAGTAAGAGGCATAAAAAATTGAAATATTGACAATTTTCTAAAAGAACCGCCGCATTGTGTTTCAACGACTGCCTCTAAGCTTTCGTTTTATGATTAAAATTTATATTGTATTTATATATATTTAATCTATGCCATCTATACTCCTTATCACTTTTTTATACGTTTAAAATAAAGTATGTGTTCCATCTACCGTATCTCAACCCAACTGATATCGATCCAACGTGGTTTCCATCTCTACTAAGTAAAAGGAACATAGAATCCTACAGAAATGTACTCGAAAGAAGTTTATAAAACCAACCGTCTTCGTCCTACCATCTAATATGTTGCACCACTATCGTACTTTAGCTGAGAGTTATTAAAATGTATATTTGCTAGATATACTTTTAGATATGCTATTTTTCGTATACCATATAAAATACTGCGGATGATAGTGACAGTTCAATGGTGTGAAACAATTGTTACCCATGTTTTATAAAATTCTTTTAATTTATGTGTGGAAAATACTTTACTCCTTTTCTTGTATTGATCAGTTTCCAAAAAATGTTTAAGAAAAAGTTAATACGGTAGAAGAAATAGAATTGAATAGTCATACAATTTGGAAAATTACAATGGCTCTTTCTGAGGAAGAAAAAAATGTATAAAAAATTCCTCGAAATTGTTTCTGTAATATGGAGGGGGAACTCAAATTATGTATTAACTAACCGGTTCTACCTTACCCCCCCCCCTCCCAGACCACCAGCCACCACATCTAAATAATCTTAAATGACAACCCCCTAAAGCTTTTAAAACAAATTTAATGGTGCCTTACAAAGCTACTGATCAAGTATCTTCAATCTATTAAAGAAAACTTCATATTTTTATTATTAAGTTAATAAATGTTGAACACGATTTCCATTATTTTGTAAATAATAAAAAAGCCTATCCTCAAACTCTTGACCTACACTTTCAAATGTTCCTCTGGATATAGTTTTGGAAATAACAGTAAACCTCTCTGTAAATATTGCTTCTTAAAGTAAAAATGTTAAACTAGATCTGTAAAAAAAAACAAATACATATTTCTTTAAATCGTTTTTATTTGTTGAAACTATAAAAAAAGACATGGAAAAGAAATATTTTGAAACAAGAAAGAATACAGAAAATTAATTTTTCTAGGTTTTCCTTAACAGAGTGAAAACTACTTGATCAAATGCAGCTTTATAAGGTACTACTAAAAAGCATTTTTAAGAGCTTTATGATAAGGTATTACGAGTCGGGGGTTGTCCTTTAAGATTATTTAGTTGGGTGGCTCGGGATTCCACCTTCATATTACATAAATGGTTTCGAAGGATATTTGAAATCTATCTTTTTTGTTCCTCAGACGAAGCAATTGTAAGTTTTCAAATTGTCATCCCATATAAAATTGATTTTCCATATTAGTTTCTATTGTGCAAAATCATGATGCTGTAAAAGTGCCCACCTCTTTTATATAAAGTTAATGAAGAAATATATTTTTTTAACATTTATTAATGCAAAGTATAATTTTAAATTCAAGTGTTGCATCTAATCATTAAGTATATCAAATTACATTTTTGTGATGTTTCTTGATAGCACTATCTGTATGCGTCACATGTCGTGGGGATAAACCAAAGATGACGTGTCTTCCACATTTCTATAGAATTTATGCTCAAGCTATTATCTATAGAACAGGAAATTTATATATTCATTAAACTTTTAACACAATATGTACTTCACAATATTTTTGTTGCGACCCCATTAATATAGCTGTTAATACGTCGTCATAGATTTTGTTTATTTAACAAAATTGACATTTAGACACTAAAATTATATTAATGCGCTAACACAATAGGCCTGTCCACAAAAAATATATATTAAAATTGGTTAAAATTATCCTTTAAACCCATTATAAACAAAATATGAAGTTTATTTGGGAAGAAAGTCAGATGGAAATACAGCAGGAATCCGACAAATGGCTTGCTCCTTCTGAATGTAATAAACCCTAGATACATGGGTTCAGATATACTTACATTAAAACGATTTTCACAACAGTAAAAAGTAAATGCACACAACGTCAAAAGTCTTGGACTCCCCCTCATTCTTGTTAAAGAAATCTTTTTGTCAGAAAAACCAAATACATTTATAAAAGTATATTGTTTTCTGAATCTTCTTTTGTGTGAAAATAATATGTTCGATAAACTGAGTACTTAGAAAATTAAAAACCAGCAAATTTGTGGCATTTTTGACAAAATTTATTAAATCAAAAAGAAGTAACAAAGCAAGTTCTCTACTTGACTAATAGTCGGTATGACCTCCACCACGTTCCAATAGCATATTGACACGTCTGTGCATTGAGATAATCAAGCGATTAACGATCTCTTGCGGAATATTGTTCCATTCCTCCTCTGCTTCCACGACTAACTCATCTGCAGTCTGAGTTGGAGTAATATGATTATGAATGGCTCTAGTAACGAAATCCGACATGTTTTCAATAGGATTCAAGTCAGAACAGTTGGCTGGCTAATCTGATCTATTGATATGTCCTGCTTCGAGTGTCTCTCGAACCCTTCTTACGCGATGTGGTCGAGCGTAGTCGTCCATAAAGACAAAATTTTCACATAATTCCTTACGTATAAGGTAGATAACACCTTGTTAGATGTAAATTTGATTGGTCATATTTTGTGGTATGCGAATTAATGGGGTGTGGCGATTGAACATTATTCTACCCCAAAATATTACGGTACCCCCTTCATGTGGAGCAACTTCACGGGGAAAATGAAGTCGTTGTTGACGACCGGGTTCTCTCCAGACTCTTTGTCGATGGTCATCAGTAACCAGACCAATTCTGATTTCGTCTGTAAATAAGACCCACCGCCACTGACGTAAAAGCCAGCCCCTATGCTCTCGTGCCCACTGGAGACGAGCAGCATTATGCCTTGGAAGTAGAGTGGGGACCCGCAATGGTCTTCTAGCACGTAATTTGCGTTTTAGAGTCGTCTTCGAATACTTTGAAAGTGGGTCTTGAGAGCTGAAGCTGAAGATGTGCGGTGTCTACGGGCATATTGCACCAAATACCGATCCTCCCTTTCATTAGATACTCGAGGACGTCCACTACGTGGTCTGTTTTCTACTGTATCAAATTTTTCATATCTGCGTACTATTCGTACAACAGATGATATAGGAATGCTCAACATGTTCGATATCTCATGATTAAAATGTGCTGCATCATGTAAAGCAGTCATTATTGCTCGGGTAAACGCACAAATTTCACGTCCTGGCATTATAATGAACAAAAATTCAAAGGATCAATTGGCTGAATACACTGCCAAACTGACCAGATTTGTAAAAACATTGGTAATAAAGTAAAGGTTCATGGTCTGCAATTTTTTATTGTCTTTTTTGTTCCCTAAGTACATGTACTTTTTTACCACATTAAGAAAAACCACTAGGTTTAATCGAATCATTTTATATACAGGAGGTCCAAGACGTTTGATGGTGTGTGTAGATAAGGCAGAGACTTTAATAATACCTTGTCGTACGACTGCAACCCATTTTCTCCTATTTATTATTTGCCTTAGGACGTTTACCTTAGCCGGAGTATTTCTTAAAAAACACAATTTTATTGCCACTATGGCTATAATTTTTTTAACTTACAGTTGTTTATAACAAACATGAGCCTACCTTTTTGCAATTTATATATTTTGTCATATTGCATTAGTTATAGATTCCATAGTTTGAAGTCTTCCAGTAGGAAGTAGATACAATAATTATCGTAAACACAATATTGGGTAGGTAGTGTTATTGCGTGAAACAACTATTCTGTTGTCTAGTGCCTCAACTAGCGTTGAGTTACACCCATAATATTGGCCTTATATTACGTTTTTTATTACTAGCTTTCAAAATTTTTGCTTTACTGTAAAGGCATTTCACTAATTTAAGATATTCTAATCAATTTTGGCGTACTCAGAAGCTCGTATGTAGTAGGTATCAAAAAGTATACATGACTTCATGTGATAGGAATTGTAGGGACATAGATTTTAATTTGTTAATATCTTTACAATAAAGCAAAAATATTCGTTAATGCTTCAAATGCCTTTTACCTTAGTTTTCAAAATGCTCTTTGCATAAATGTCAGATATGACAATTGTATGCCAGAGGCATATTTACAAATTTTTATATTACGCTGTAGTGAAATATCCGAAAAAGAAAAGCTGTCCCAGAAATGCTACAAATAAATACATTTAAATCATTTCCTATATCCAATAAATAAAAACTAGACTTAGAAATTTTATTTATTAATAATATTAAGATTAACGCAGAGGTATTGAAGTTACAATAGCTATATTACATAATTTACAATATGAAAATATAAATATTTGTAGGAATCATTAAAAAACGGTTATTCTATATCCATTCCCATTCCCATTCATTCCCATCATTCCCCGCCACTTCGTCTGGTAGGTTTGGTAGACGGTTATTTAACAGGCAATAGACGGTGGCTCACGCTGCGGTCTAGGCGAGTGGTCTTTGATCAAATGTGCGGCCCACCTTATCCTGTAAACTAACTTTGTTAATGGCCTATATTTTCTGGTATTCGACCAGCATAGGCACTGCTTCTCTGATAAAGCAATTTCAGTGAAAAAAACAATGTACTAAAATAAATTATCACAATCACAATTCTCAAAATTTATTGTATTCACAATTAATGTCAAGTAGGTTAACGTTTTCTGTTTGTGTCATCAAGTACTTGGATCATCTACACATATTTATATAAATTTGTTATATATATTTATCTTATTTTGGGCAACATATCAGTCAATCTGAAGTACACTTGATACTACTTATTTACTTAGATATGTTGACACCCACTACAGATGTTTTTCAATTTATTTTTAAAATCTAAACCTGATGATTTTATAAGTAATTACAAAATTATATATAACCTTGAATTAGTTTCTATGTCATATTTATATATCAGTCGTCTAAATTCAAAACCCGACAAGTCACATATTTTTCAAGTTCGACTTTTATACGCCATTTTATTCGTCAGTCAGAGGTCTACACGCTCCGATATTCCTTCAGTGCAAATTCCGACATATAACACGGTCAATTTCGTCTTGAAAATTGGGCTTACATGCAAAAACCGACATGTCCACAAAGGTTTTGTTTTCAAAGTCCGACATGTCCAGGCCAGCCAATGGGAGGCCAAGACAGATCACCTGTTTTACAAACGCGGTGGCGTGGTCTTGTTTTCATTCCGTTTCAGTAATCAAGTTGATTAATTAGAAGTTTAGAGCGTGATACGTGCTAATAATTATAATAATTCGTGCATCCTGTGCTTTACTGGTCAGCATAACCAAATTACTTGAAAAACATTTTTGAGAGGATTGGCAACAGGAGGAAAGCCTCTTATTTTTAAAAAATGTTTTTGACCGATCAACAGCAGTGAAGAATGCAAACCCAACTTCAGTAGAAGTTGGCGAAAATTCCCAAGTTTTTTGTTTAGAAGAAAGTTTAAATTTTGATATTTAATTATGTTTATGTTTTCTTTGTAATAAACGTCGTTAATAAACGATTAGGTACCTACCTATTCAGTGGTTTTTTCGTTTTTAAAACCATAATTTTATGTCAAAACCCGACATGTCCACAATGGTAACAAGCAAATCCCAATGTCCAAAATTTAAACTAAAATAACAACCAAATGGGGGGCCATAGATTTGTTTTTGGTATATTTTTGGTTTCTAACATATCGAAAGAAAATAGTACAATGTCTCGTTTATTAATAACAAAAGAAATTGAAGCTAGAGCGGTTTTTTGTGATTTTCCTAAAATTCGTTTTAATGGACTTGTCGGGTTTTGAATTTAGGCGACTGATATGCGAACTACAATTCGTTCCAAAAACATGAAAAACTCCATAAAACAGTTACAAAAATTAATTTTTGCTAAACTCACACATTCAGATCATATATAAAAATACTATTAAAAGTTGAATTATATCTAAAAGTATTACTTAGTAATAATTTGACTTGAATTTGAATATAGTGGATCCACAAATTGGTTTGAATTTTTGGAATAAAAGATGAATAATATTCTGAATAAGTTATATATATTTTTATAGCGAACTGAGGAAGGTATAATAAAATACCGAAACGTCGGCTTTTAAAAAAAATATGAGTTTTCTTTAAGTGGACCTACAACCCAAAAAGAACAATTTAACTACTAATAATTGGTCTAAAAACCAACAATTAACAATACTCATAATGTTCCACTTCGCACCTTCATACCTCTGAGACAATTATTGTAGTGGGTACTGCGATGCTGATTATAAATTTTTTTGCAACTAAAGGTGAAGCTCTGCTACCTACGATGACGGCTAGTTTACCACTCTACGGCCTTCTATGATTTTTCCGGGTCATTTTTCGGAAATCTATATTAGCGATTTTTTTATCTAAAATTTGGTAACGTTGCCTTGTTCAGCGCCCTCTACAGCCTAAATATACCAAAAGATTCTTTAAGTTATGTTGCAAAGTAAAACTTACACTACAACGTTTTCAATGTTAAAAAAATTGGTTTTAAGTATATTTTTAGTACAAACGTCCAGAAGGCGTTGGAAATAAAAAAAATACAAAATTAGATGTAAAGTGTAGTAAATTAACTCTTTTCAATATTACTGAAAACAAAGTCAATAATAAAATTTATTTAGTTGTGTTATTATCTTATCTTATTTTATATTTCAGAACAACAATAAACAACCAAAAAAACTTAAACATTGCATCATAACTAATCTTTAAATAACAATCCAAATAATTCTAAACTAAATTTATCTCTTTCCACTGAACCTCCACCAAGCTTTAAGCGCATTTATATACGTTTTCTAATTTATTACAACTTTCCGTAACTCTTCTTCTGTTATTCTTTGATATGCTTGTCTGATCTTATTTACAGTGGTCTTTAAAGTTTAGTTATATATATTTATGTTTTTATGGTTATTTGTTGTTGTTCTGCACTATTACAATTTTCCTCTTAATATTAGTAAATGCGATGTTATAACATTTACTCGGAAAGTTAATTATCTGAATAACAGTTATTCCATCGCTGGTTCCCCTTTATCTAGAGTTACTGAGATCGGAGGCCTAGGTGTGCTTTTTACTTCGAGGCTGAGCTTTGCAGAACATATTAACATCTGAATGTTCCAAAAGCTTGAGATTTGTTATTAGAAATTCTCGTTCTTTGACCGACTATCGTGTGTTACTTAGCTTATATCGCGCTTTTGTTCTTCCTTTAGAGTGCGCCAAAACAGTTTGGAGTCCACATTATTCAAATACTATTAATAAGCTGGAGAATATCCAGAGAAAATTTCTGAAGTACATGTCTTTTAAACTCGATGGATTTTGCCCAGAAATTGGCACTGATCATAATGTTACTAAAGCGGCAATGCGTACGTAGTCTTGAAAATAGGTCTGTTATGCATCCCGAAATCTTCCTTTTTAAGTTGACTAACAATTTAATTGATTGTCCTACTTTATTAGAAACTTTAAGTTTCCATGTTCCAAGAGTGGATACGAGGAACGATGCACTGTTTTACTTTAAGACACCAAGGACCAACTTACTCTCACATTGCCCAATGTATGTCATGTGTATCACATATAATACTGTATTTAAAAACAAATTTAACCTGTTTAACTCTTCAGTGGCTAATATTAAATCAGTATGTACGCAGTTTCTGTAGCTAACTTGAATTAATTTACTTTTCATTTTTTGTGCTAATATTGTTTTCATTGTCTTAGTGTACGTTTATAGTATAAAATGTGTCTTTTTATCTGTTGTCCCGCCTGTAATTGGTATACTGTACTGTAGGTTGGTGTAATCTAAAATTAAAATAAAAATAAAATTACAAAAAATTACAAAAAAATTACAAAAAAATAATAATAATAATATCTCTACCCCTCATTCTAATCACAGGGATTAGCCCAGAAGTCGGAGACTTGTGCGGGAGAGGGGGCGGCATATTATTATTAAGCAGGCCGCATTTGCGCCCAGCACTATGATCGCACTACCCAATACAATTTTATACAGATGTAAAGGTGAGAAGTACACATTAATTTTATGCAGGTAAACTATTTCTACATTGCAAAAACGAGTTATAACTTTTTTAAATACGATCTAATATCAGTACGTTAGTTATGTATTTTCAATGAGGTTTGATGGATACTCATAGTTGTTGAGAAAATATTGTAAACTAACACTTATCATTTTATTACCAATAAATTAACCTTAATACCTTTGAATCTATTTTGAGTTATATTTTTGTACATATGACAGATATCAAGATCTATTAGTATTAGATTTAAGTCATGGATGTTTTTAATGATTGACACATTTAATATTTTAATCAAGCACTTTAAAGTATAAAGGAAATGTTTTTTTCATTTATAACTTACATAATGTTTTGTATTGTTTATTGTTTATAAAGAAGGATATTTAGTATAATAGGTTTCTTTTCTTTCTTATTTATTTCCAAATAGTTGTAAAAAAAATAATTTGCCCACAGAAGATGAGAAAACTTTAGTATTTACGCGTCAATCAATTAGATATGAAAATATAAAAATATCTATAATAGTAAAGGTGAAAATGATAAATGAATGAGAAATATTTCAAATTTTTTTTTGAAAAACTGCTTTGCTCCGATTCTCATTTTCAAAATATACAGGGTGTTTCAATGTATTACTGGCATCCTTGGAAGAGGTGATTGTACAGCCAAAACAAGATTTACCCAGATATATGTATATCTAAAAGTCCACTGTGTCGATGCAGGGTGTCGATTATTCCGACATTTTTATTATGCTTTTTATTTACTTGGAAATCATTATTAATAATAAAAAAACCAATAATTCTATGTTTTATTTTAGAATGTTTCCATTCCCATTGTCACCAGTGGCGTAGAAACACTGTGGCACTTTTCTTTTATTTCCAATAAAAATTGTACGCCAGTGTTTCAACTAATTGTACAAAAAACGTAAGATACTTTAAGTTTTAATTATTTTAAACAAATAATTAAATAAATACAATATTACTAAAGCATAGTAGGCCTTACCATGCAGAAGCTACGAAATAATAATAATAATGCCTTTATTTCATACCAACAGAATATGATAACTATAAAATATAATCAAAATAGAATATGTAATATGTGGATATGAAAATCACGGAGCGAAATTCAGATTACAGCCAGAAGCTGCATCTGTTCTTTCATTTAACTCCGGTATTCTAATACAAAACAACAGTGCAAGAGAGCTGACACAATATCTCAAACTCAATCAACATGGTTTAATTTTGCTGATTTTGCATGTTTTGAAGAAAGTTCCGATAACAAGCTTTAAATCTATGCAAACTGTACGACTTAAAATTTTCTGGGACTCTGTTATATACTGTAACTGTAGAAGAAACGTAGGTAAAAGACCTCTCATAGCGGGCGGAGACATGGGAAGGGATAACAAAATTTGCTTTATGCCGGGTATTTATTTTGTGGATATTTTCGTGAGTGACCAAATTATCATATAAGTAATCAGGTTTTTTATTTATTTTAATAGAGTGTATTAGTTAAGCTGTTTACAGAATAAATCGATTCTCCATGTTAAGCCAGTTCACCTCTCGTAACTTATGCGATATATGGTCAAACTTCCTGATGCCAAAGATAAACCGTAAACAGGAATTTTGAACCTTTTGAATTTTATATTTATCTGCAGCATCCATACATGAACCAACAAACAGGAAAACAATAATTAAATTAAGTACTAATGCCTGGCAGAACATGGCCTTAACATCAATGCTCAAATCGTGTCGATGTGGTTATAGCACTCTTAACGATCCGTATGCAGATTTAACACATTTAGACACATGAGTGTGACACCTGAGAGAATTATCAAATACTAATTCTAAATTCCTAGCTTCATTTACTAGAGTAAGTTGGGTGTTATCCATTATTAAAGGAACATTACTATCACCAATAATGAAACACTGATTTCGGTTACCAAAAAGCATAATGTTTGTTTTTCCAGCATATCTCTTGGCCGCACATAAAATAGCTTCTAAATCTGAATCTATTTTATTCACAGACTCATCCAACTCCTTGAAGGGCGTATCATCCGCATACATGCACATATTACAACACGCAACATTAGTGATGTCAGGTATCGGTACTTTTGAGTATTTAGGGTACCCGGTATTTTTTAAATAAGTATCCGTTACTTTGTGACCGGTACAAAAGTACCGATGTCGTCGTCGTCGCCAATATACCTACCTAGACCCGTCGGGGACATTAGAGTAGGGCGATTGCACGCTCGTTGGTATCGAGATTGAATAGCCGCACGTGTGCAGCGCGGAATTCAAATTAAAATGCCTTTTGTTAGAAAAAATATTTTTGTTATATTTATTTACTTATTTGCAATATTTTTTTATATTGTTGTTACGTTACTGATATGGTTTTTATAATTTTATTTATTAAATTCGTATATTAAGAAAATATTTTCTTATTTTTAATTTACAGCCAATACTATAAAGTCTGAAAATAATTAAATATCCTTATTTATTGTTCATGTACCTAAATAATTGCGTCCAGTTAATTTAATTAATTAAAAAATATTCAATTCAGTCCATTGTTCATGAACGATTTATGTTTACATTTTATTTGCTTTCTCAACTGCACGCGCTCCGTTTGTATTTATCACCGCACGGATCCTTGTCTATCGTTACTATTCTATCGAAAGCACATATAAAGTAGTAAAGTACAGTAACCGAACATTACCGACGAAGACGAATAGAGTGAGATCCGAGAGTACCGAGACCCTGCCCCGAGCCGTGCGTACCGGGTACATTTATTGCCGACTACCCGTTACTTCAAAACAAGTAACGGGTACTTTGTATCCGGTAGTTACAATATTGACATCATTACGCAACATAAAAAAGTGTGACGTGTAAAGAGAGAATAAAAGTGGACCTAATATGGAGCCTTGTGGGACTCCTTTACCTACTGATTTGAACTCAGATCTGTTATTATCAACTTTCACACAATGTGTACGATTAGATAAATAACTGCATAACATAGATACCTACCGACGTTTTATCAAATCCTAAATATTTTAAGACACCAAGCAGCACATTGTGATGTATGGAATCAAAAGCTTTGCTGAAGTCCAGCAAGATTAAATATGTTAGCTTAGAATCGTCAATTGCTTTGAGTATGTCATTAGTCACATTAAGTAGGTAATGCCGTAGTACAGCTATAATGAGGGCGAAAACCCGATTGATACCTGGGTAAAATATTATACCTATGTACCTAAGTATTCACGAATTTGTATGTTCATTATTCTATTATATTCTAAAATCTTTGATAAGGTAGGAAGTAAACTTATTGGCCTCAAGTCTTTATATTCTTCAACTACATGTTTTTTCGGTATTGGTATTACAATAGCACTTTTCCATTGAGAGGAAAAATAGTTGTCCAAGATGCAGCTGTTCATGATGTTTAATAAATGTAGTTTTATTTTAGGATAACACAATTGCAACATTGTTAAATTTATACTATCAGTCCCAAATGCATTTGATTTAATTTTATTTCAAGCTATATATGGATTCGCAATCTACCAATTGAAATTTAAATACTTCTGATTCTACACCATCTTTTACAGTGTTATTGTAAAAATTTAACAAATCTAAAATGCGAAATATTTTAAATGAACAATTACTTAAACACGATACGTTTTAAAGAAAATTTCAAAGAATAATTATTATTTGTTTAAAATAATCGAAACTTAAAGTATATTAAGTTTTCTATATAATTAAGATAGTGGCGTACTATTGTTATTGTAAATAAGAGTGCCACAGAGTTTCTATGCCACTGGTGATAATGTAAATATTTAAACATACTGAATAAATAGACCAAATATATAACATTGCAACCTTGTTGTTTAATCACTAATGATTTCCAAGTAAATAAAAAATATAATAATAATTTCGAAATTTTTGACATCCCGTATCTCAAAAATGGTGAAATTTTAGAAACAGGTATATTGGATAAATCTCATTTATTTTGGCTGTATAATCACCCCTTCCAAGGATGCCAGTGATGCCTGAGACAACCTGTATAATGCAATGGTTTTTTGGTACGCTTAACACCCTGTATCTCCAAAATTATCTATTTTTTATAAAACATTTCAGTAGTTTTTAAAAGTTCTATACTATGTATATATAAAAAATAGGGAGCGGATCGGTGTTTTTTATCACCCTGAAGTATCATATTCTTCTTATAAAAAAAATCTACAAAGATATATAATATATATATATATGTATGTGAGTTGATCAGTTCCGGGACATTGGCTAAAGGGAGTATACATTATTATTTTTCCGTATACATCCCAATTGTACATGGTTCTCAACATAATTTTTTAAAATATATTCATAAATTGTTGATATATATAACAATTTATAATGTAATGATAAGTACAAGGACAAATTTTACAAAAAATCTATTATACCATATACATCTTAACTAAAGGGAGATACATTATTATTTTTCTATGTACATTGCAATTGTTTATGGTACTAAACGTAATTTCTCAAAATATATTTGTAAACAGTTGACGTATACAACAGTTTATAATGTAACGTTAAATATGAGGACAACATTTTTGTGTTATTGTATCATTCCATGTATTGATTTTTTAATATATGCATAAATTAGTCCATATACAAGGTCTTGCGCGCAATTGCTTCATTAGATGTATGAGTTAGTATCAACTGCTCCTTGAAAATTTGGCTAGTGAGATTGTCATTTCCGATATTTTTCATGGCAATAATTATAGTTAATGATAATTTTTATATCTATCTAGTTTATTACTTTTCTGTTTATACAGAGTACAGAGTATTCCGTAAGTACGTGTACATAGAGTAACAGTGATTTATAACGCCAAAATAATGCGATTCTAGCCCAACTTACCTTAGTCCAAAAGTTGATGATAACCGAGTCAGAGGGTATCAAAATAAAATTTCTATTTTCAATTTTTTTTTTAAATAACCTGAGAAGTAATTGATGGATTCAAAGAAAATTTGCTACCCCGGTATTTTTGACATGGGCAATTCAAATATCCTCAAAATTTTGGCTTACGTTGTAGAGGGCGCCACTTACGCCGTCTCTTTGAACTTTAGAAGTTCACACTTTTTTTGCTACACACTGTATATCTTAACTTCTGATAACAACATCTCTTTTTCCATCACTTTTAGTTCAGAAAGCTATACCTCCTTAATGTCGCTAGGAATTACCTTTTTTGACTAGATCACTCTTGCAGCATTTTAAAAAGTTAAAGAAATTTGGTTAAATGTAGCGATACATATAGGATATACCTACCTACATAAAAACTGTTGTTAAGTACAGGGTCAGTAAACCTGAAAAATTAATTAAGACATCTAATTATTAATTACTTTTCTAGAACTCAAATTAAATTGTAATAAAATTTAAGCTCTCTCCAAATTTCTACGTCAGTAAATGTTTCGGAACTTTATCATGTAAGTGTTTAAAAATATATTGCTGCATACAGGGACATTTAGTCAAGAGTAAGGTATTGTACAGGGACATATACGTAAAAATGAATGTAACATAATTAAAAATTAAATATTTACCTAAATTACCTACCTACTTTAGCTACTACTAAAGAATATCAGTAATACCTAGGTATCTAGTAAGTAGTAAAGTCACAAATTGTTGCACATTCTCTAAGCTTAAATAGCAAATGTTATTTTCTCGTTGTGTACATACTTAAATGGTTCAAGATAAATATGTATTGTTACGTAGATGTAAACACATAGTGACATATAAATTACTGCTAATTGGCTACAGGATCGCTTGCATTACTTTTCAATATACCCTATATATTCATCGGGACGAAATGACACTATAAATATAATACTAGGTATCTACTATTAATTTTAAACAATTTCTTCTATATAATCGTGTAGTCTAAATTGCTAAACAAATTTACCTCCATTTTTCTCGACAACGGTTACATTTATCAAAATTCAACAAGGATATTTTGTCTGTTAAAAAATTAAATTTTCTAAATTTTGTGGTCAGATTAATATAAATAATTGACAAGTTGAGGCATTTCGAAAGTGGTACAGTTCTTGTTTGACCCGCCTCTTTCGTTTTTGAGTCATTTCTAAAATTTTATCTTTCACACATTGTATCTCAAAAACGAAGCATTTCAGACTATATGTTTCTATAGAAACAGTTGCTTAAAATTATTACTACCTGATATCGTTTGTTTAATTCCTCCTGAATCGCACTGTACTTACTTAAAATTTTCACTGAAATTGTAATGTAAAAAGTTATAAGTAGAGGAACATTTTAATGAAATGTAAAAATAACTAGGTTTAAGATAGGAGGTGTTGTATAAACTTAAACTTGTTAAATAATTATGCACTTATTTTCTTCTAATAATACAAGAAAAAACACAAGACACAATCCAACTTGTCTTTAACGGAAGTTGTGTTGTTTTCGTTCCATTTTCCACTCGAGAAACATTAGATATAAAACATTACAGTTATATACAGTGCTTTCGAAAAGTAACGAATAAATTCATTATTTTTTAAAGTGAGAAGTGTTCGAAAAAATCCCCAGGCACGTCGATTTTGTTTATAAAAATGCACTTTTTGACATACGACCCATTTTGTGACGTCATCGTTGTTCGAGATATGACGTCATCGACAATTTAAATGGCAACCCCAATTTTAACCATGCCATTTGAAAGAGCGTGTCATTCTACATACATACATTGTGAAAAATTATGGTGTTACATAAAGAAAATTTCAAGAAAATAATGTTTGAAGATTTTAAAATTTAATTTTCAAAATACTGAAAATGATAATGATTATGTAAAAAATCGACTAAATTACATGTTCACATTGTGCACTGCCTGACATTAGACAAGACGATTAATATTTTTTTTTTTTTTTAGGCATTATCAATAACTTCAGAAGGTATACGATATATCTCGTGACGAATTCTTGCTTTTAAATTTTCTAAATTAACCGGTCTAGTAACGTATACTTTGTTTTTTAAGTATCCCCACAAGAAATAAGCTAGGGGTGTCAAACATTATTTTCTTGAAATTTTTGTTGTGTAACACCATAATTCTTTTCATGATGTGCAACGTGCATGTAGAATGACACGCTCTTTCAAATGGCATGGTCAAAATTGGGGGTTGCTATTTAAAAAAATTGTCGATGACGTCACAAAAATGGGTCGTATGTCAAAAAGTGCCTTTTTTTAAAACAAAATCGACGTGCCTGGGGATTTTTTTCGAAAACTCAGTTTCAAAGATAATGTATTTCTTCGTTAGCACTGTATAAATTGCTACATATAAATCAAATATCGATTTTTCAACTAGGTAAAAAGTAGAAAAAACCATTGTGAAGTACAAGGTCGCAAGGTCGGCAAAGCTGATAAATTATTTGAAATATATAAATGTAAAAAGTAGGTAGATCTTACTTATTTATTACATACAACCGGTACTTACTAAATTGTGATAAAAAAAATATATAACTCGTAGTTATTTAATTCTTTTTAAAAACATATACAACATTTTTTCTACTTTCTACGGATGTAAATGTTCACAAACTCTACTACATTAAATATGTATTGTTGTATACAGGGACATTTAGTGAAGAGTAAAGTACTCTACAGGGACATGTACCGCAATGTACTATTCTCCAGCTTTCTACGTATGTAAATATCTCGGAACATTATGGTATTAGGATTTAAATATTATTATGTAAAAATTAATGTCATTTAATGTATATTATACAACTTAATGTTCACCTAAATAACCCACTTTATCTACCGTTGACTGTACATATAACTTCTCAGTCAACGGTACTGCCCTAGTATACTCGCGTCAAGAATTCAGACGTCTTACGTCACAGCTGACGTTACACATTTGTTTTTATTGTCATCCTAAGCTGTTTTTTGCGACGAAATGTGTTCAACCCGATTCAAAACATTATATTTTTGCGTTGAAACAGTGACGTCACACACGTCACTATTTAAACCGTGTTTAAAACATCCTCTGAGTCCGGTTTGAATTCTTTAGATGCTTTGCTATTGGTCTATGCAGCAGTTGCCTAAAAAGTAGAGATTTGAAAATCGGTGTGATTTAAATTTTTAGATTAATATTTAAAATGGTTGTTATTTTGATACTTCTTATCCTTGTTTATTTAAGAAGGAGTTGGTTGTATGTAGGTACCTCTGCAAATTTAAACGTATTCTTAGACATCCTGAATTACATCCAAAAGCATATAATCCAATTACTTTTCTATCTAAATTTCACAAACCTCTCACTCATATAAACATGTAAGGTATTTGTTTTTGGTTTGCAGTTGCTAAAATCAATTTCTATGTTTTTGTTGCAAATTTCACACATTTTCATAATATATGTACGAGTAGATACTTACAAAAACATGAGGAAATAGGCACTGTTAATAATTTCTACCACTAATACTCGTTCTATTTGAATCCAAATCTAGTGCAGCTGTTTTATAAATAAATTATAAACAATAATCAAACACTGTGAGTGTGATGCTAAAGAGAAGTAAACATTTGATGACGTTACGTTTTGAAATTATGTGCAACACATTGAATACGTTTTGAAACAGTCCATGAATACGGTTCGTCACAAAAAAAAAAACAGCTCTAATTTTCGATATTTGGTCGCGTTAAAAACAATCATTTTTTGCAATTTAGTGCAATATACATAATGCAAACTTTTACCCCCTCCTACAATTATTAAGGGTGGATGGGGTTAAAGGGGTGGTTTTTAAAGATTGAAAATCTAACTTTACTATCGTTTTCAGCGTATTTTTTTATCCAAGAAACCAACTCTGCCATATTTTAAAAAAATATATTTTTGTTCCACCCAGATATCGACTTCGTCATATTTTTGAAGAGTTCGGCTGAGGGGATTGTACGGATATCTAGGTAAAGGATATTCAGAAAAATTTGAAATTTTACATGGGTACTATACTTAGGGTTGTCCATAAGCTCCTGAAATTTCAACCCCCTCTTACAACTCGATAGACCGGTTATTTCTACAAAGAAAAGGTCGCCTCGCGATGATAGGGAATACAACAATTCGACGCTTGGCGACTTCCGTCAGGTCTGTGGTTACTTTTTCCCTAGATATCCAGACCTTTGAAATTTTGCACACGGGCTATGCGGAAGGTGGTCGACAAGCTCCTGAAATTTCAACCCCTCTTACAACTCGATAGACTGGTTATTTCTACAAAGAAAAGGTCGCCTTTTCTTTGTAGAACCGGTCTATCGAATGCGTTGCTCTAAATTCTACTAGGACGTTCCATAAAAAAGTTTTAGCTGAAAATAACACCAGAGTCACGCGTAACTAGCGCCCTCTAGCAGCTGTCGCAAAGTACCCCCAGTACCAAAATTTCATACATTTTCGATGATAATTACAGTAATTATTAAAAAAATTTTAAAAATAAAAACAAAATTTGACACTGTACATCGAAGAGGAGCGACATTTTAATAAAGCATGTTTGGTGGAATCCTAATATTTTGAATTCTAGAATCTAACATTGATTTTTGGCGCATTCTTTACGGAAAATATTTTTAAATTATGGAGGTGGTTTCTGGGATAAAAAAAACACTGGAGACGATGGTAAAGTTAAAATTTAGGTCATTTAAAAAAACCATCCCCTTCAACCCCATACCTCCTTAAGGGTGGCGGAGGGGGTTGAAATTTCAGGAACTTGTCGGCCACCCTCCGCATAGCCCCTGTGCAAAATTTCAAAGGTCTGGATATCTAGGGAAAAAGTAACCACAGCCCTGACGGAAGTCGCCAAGCGTCGAATTGTTGTAATCCCTATCATCGCAAGGCGACCTTTTCTTTGTAGAAATAACCGGTCTATCGAGTTGTAAGAGGGGGTTGAAATTTCAGGAGCTTGTCGACCACCTTCCGCATAGCCCCTGTGCAAAATTTCAAAGGTCTGGATATCTAGGGAAAAAGTAACCACAGACCTGACGGAAGTCGCCAAGCGTCGAATTGTTGTAATCCCTATCATCGCGAGGCGACCTTTTCTTTGTAGAAATAACCGGTCTATCGAGTTGTAAGAGGGGGTTGAAATTTCAGGAGCTTATGGACAACCCTCGGTATAGTATCCCTGTAAAATTTCAAATTTTTCTAATTACCCCTTCCCTAGATATCCGTACAATCCCCTCAGCCGAACTCTTCAAAAATATGACAAAGACGCTATCTGGGTGGAACAAAAATTTTTTTTTAAAAATATGGCAGAGTTGGTTTCGGGGATAAAAAAAAAGCTAAAAACGATGGTAAAGTTAGATTTTAAATCCTTTAAAAAAACCACCCCCTTCAACCCCCATCCACCCTTAATAATTGTAGGAGGGGGTTGAAATTTCAGGAACTTGTCGACCATCCTCGGTATAGTACCCCTGTAAAATTTCAAATTTTTCTGATTACCCCTTCCCTAGATACCCGTACAATCCCCTCTTCCGAACTCTTCAAAATAATGACAAAGTCGATATCTGGGTGGAACAAAAATATTTTTTTAAAAATATGGCAGAGTTGGTTTCTTGGATAAAAAAATACACTAAAAACGATGGTAGTAAAGTTGGATTTTCAATCTTTTAAAAAAACCACCCCCTTTAACCCCCATCCACCCTTAATAATTGTAGGAGGGGGTTGAAATTTCAGAAACTTGTCGACCATCCTCGGTATAGTACCCCTGTAAAATTTCAAATTTTTCTGATTACCCTTTCCCTAGATATCCGTACAATCCCCTCATCCGAACTCTTCAAAATAATGACAAAGTCCGTATCTGGGTGGAACAAAAATATTTTTTTAAAAATATGGCAGAGTTGGTTTCTTGGATAAAAAAATACGCTAAAAACGATGGTAAAGTTAGATTTTAAGTCCTTTAAAAAAACCACCCCCTTCAACCCCCATCCACCCTTAGTAGTTGTAGGAGAGGGTTGAAATTTCAGTTGTCGACCATCCTTGGTATAGTACCCATGTAAAATTTCAAATTTTTCTGATTACCCCTTCCCTATATATCCGTACAATCCCATCATCCGAACTCTTCAAAATAATGACAAAGTCCGTATCTGGGTGGAACAAAAAATTTTTTTTAAAAATATGGCAGAGTTGGTTTCTTGGATAAAAAAATACGCTAAAAACGATGGTAAAGTTAGATTTAAAGTTTTTTAAAAAAACCACCCTCATCCACCCTTAGGAGTTGTAGGAGGGGTTGAAATTTCAGGAGCTTATGGACAACCCTCGGTATAGTACCCGTGTAAAATTTCAAACTTTTCTGATTACCCCTTCCCTAGATATCCGTACAATCCCATCATCCGAACTCTTCAAAATAATGACAAAGTCCGTATCTGGGTGGAACAAAATAATTTTTTTTAAAATATGTCAGAGTTGGTTTTGGGGATAAAAATACGCTGGAAACGATGGTAAAGTTAAAATTTAGGTCCTTTAAAAAATCCACCCCCTTCAACCCCCATACCTCCTTAGGGGTGGCGGAGGGGGTTGAAATTTCAGGAACTCGTCGATCACCCTCCGTATAGCCCCTGTGCAAAATTTCAGAGGTCTGTGGTTATTTTTTCCCTAGATATCCGTAAAATCCCCTCAGCCGAACTCGTACCCCAAATTTTACCAGAATCCAGGCAAAAAACAAAGACGCTGCAAGCGAGATGCATGATCTTTCATCTCGCTCGCCGGTCGCATATTTGGATTAAAAAAGGGTCGTAAAACCTTCATATTAGCAACCGCCGCGTCGGCTGCTTTGAAAATGTTTTTGTCCGGTATGACGTATTTACACAAAAAAGAAGTCACGTGGTTAACCATCCTAGAGCTTTTTATTCTATATTTTATATGTATTTTATTATTTATCTGGACTCGGACTAGAGTAAGTGAGAACATGCGGATCTCTAAGTAGTACTTAACTTGCTGAATTCAAAAATGTATAATTTCAACACTTTATTTCTTCAACTTTCAGAGATAATAATAATAATAATAATTTGTTGCCGTTTAATTGTTTCAAAGTTAAGAATTCTAATTTGTTTCTGCCAGAAACAGTTTCTGAGGTGACTTTATTTAATTTGTTGTTTTTGCTATAAAAGATGTAATATTCTAACATGCAATCTAATAAAACAAAATAATAAATTAGGGTCAGATACGATTGAGGCAACCAGAATTTAATTATTAATTAATTAATTAGTTACTAATTGTTAAATTGTTTTAAAAATAAAGAGTCCTTATTTTGTGATACTGCCGATGAATTCACTATATCCATTTTACTCTGAACCAGCCCATCACAGACACAAATGAGAATATTCACATTTTTTTCAAGCCAATTTTATTGGATCGGTTATTATTTTTTTTCTCGGAAAGTTGAAGGAATAAAGTATTGAAATTATACATTTTTGAATTCAAGAAGTTAAGCTCTACAAGAATCCGATGAAAAAATAAAGGGGTTCTATTTAAAAAAATATCCGATGACGTCATCACGCGAAAACAAATGAACGTCGGAAATAAAAAAGCAAAATCGACGTGTCCGAGGAAATTTCATGAAACTTCGTTGTTTTAGAAATAATGAATTTGTTCTATACTTTTCTTCCACACTGTATACAGAAATATTCCTAAAGGAAAAAGATGTATAGATCCGCAATATATAAAGGATGCACAAATTAATAAAAAAAAAGTTGTTATATTTTGTGATTTTTATCTTCATCCCTTACATTTTTAAAATTTATTCCAAATAGATTACTGTAAACTCTGCTACAAAAATACAAAAATTCAAAATTTTAGTTAGATTTTTATTTATTTAATTATTATATTAATTTATTTATTAAACACTATTCCATAAGAATTTTTAGCTATGGAATAAATAGTAACCAAGACAAAGAATATAAGTACTAAAAATACTATAAAATCGATATACCTATGCTTCCAATAAATAACATCCAGATATATAAACATGAAAAAATAAAATACACAATTACAACTATATTTTCCACTCCACAAGGGACACGACTGTTTGTTGCTATTATATGTAAGACGATGTTTATTTTGAGTCAGTGAAAAATACTAAAATCAACTGAAACGAAAGTCTATATGCAACTGAATACTTTTGGCCAAAATTACACTTTTTAAAAATATTAAATTTTTAGTAATTAGAAAAGCCCATTAATGCATTTCTTAAGCATGTGGAGCAATTAGTAAACTAAAATCTGGAATTAAAATATTAATATTACTATTAAATTGTAGCGTATAAGTGAGTTTCACTAGCCTATTTCTATTTTATTCATATTGAAATTGGTAAATCTACAAATATGGTTCAGCCCTAGATTCAGAGACGCCCTATATAATTAGAGCATTTGAAACATCTTTAAATTATTTACAAATTATTCATAAAACCGTTTCTATGGAAATTGAAATTTATATTTTTTTCTCCGCTATTATCTCTAACCTTGCATAACTTTTAAAAATCGAAAAAATGGAACCGGCGAAGTATCCCCGTTCCCCCAGTATCTTTATTTTTTAGGCGTTCTTTACAAAATAATAATTTGGTCAACCACAAAAAATATCTCTTTTAAATTTCAAGCTGATACGTCATAAATTGGCGTTATTACGGAAAAACGATTTTAAAAGTTCAACTTTAACACCCTGTATCTTTTAAATGATGCATTTTTGTATATAAGTAAGTAAAGTTAAATCGTTATATTTTAGAGTAAAAAATACGCAGTTCACGAGATGACTTGTTTTTTGTTTTACCCTGCATATGATATATATGTGTATACTAATATATATTCGAAAAACCAAAAAAAAAGTTTTTCTCATATACATTTATTTGAACTTCTCGAATTACAATTAGCCCAAGACCCATTAAAATAAGGACATAACATTAAAGTAACACCCTGTATATAAATTACCTATCGAGAATAATTGAATTTATAAATTGTGACAAATAATATGAGTTTGCATTATTAGTTATAATTTTGTACGTTTTAATTGAAATAAAATATAATTTTACGGTATAGAATTACCATGATTTTGTTTTAGTCATCAATAAATATGACTATCAGTTAATAATTACGTTATACTAAATTAACCGCAATAACTGGTACTTAGTTCGTGAAAAATACCTAGCGCATTTGTGAGTTCATTCATAAATTAGATTTAACGAGTGCGACATCTATTCCAAACTAAGCCAACTAAGGGTCAAACAAATTGTAAATTATGAATGAATATTTTGCGATAACTTTATTCCAATATAACTTTTAATAAGAAAATGCTGACGAAACTATGAATTAAACTGTGACCAGCTTACTATTTAGAAGACAACGAAGTAAAATACATCATAATTCCTTAATAATCTGAAGAAATAATCGTTTGTTTTAAAACGCTAAAAACGTACATGTTTAGAATTTAATATCTCACAAAATAATTACATATCTCAAATTATTTTTACTTTGTTATCTTTGCCTGTACTTTGTCAAATGTGGTGTAAAATTTTATTACTTGTTTTCAGTGTTTTAAAAAGATATATTGGAATAAAAAAAGGTCTATTTTCTATTAGTTTTCTATATAAACTAGGCAACCAGTAATTATCGGTGTGTGTCCTTAAGTAGATGTAAACACATAGTGGCACAATAAATTACTGCTAATTGGCTACAAGATCGCTTGCATTACTTTCATATATAGGGCGATTCATCTGGAAGAAATGACCATACAATACTACTACTATTAATTTTAAGCAATTTCTTCTATATAAACGCGTAGGCAAAATGACAACGGCTATTTATCAAACTTCAACAAGGATATTTTGTCTGTAAAACTAAATTTTCTAAATTTATTGATACAATACATGAAACATATTGATATAAGTAATTAACAATTGAGGCATTTCGAAAGTGGTAAACCCCTTGTTTGGCCCGCCTCTTTCGTTTTTGAGTCATCTCCAAAGATTTGCCTTTCACACCCTGTATCTCAAAAACGAAGCATTTCAAACTACCTGATATCGTTTGGTTAATTCCTCCCTGAATTGCACTGTATTTACTTAAACGTATCACTAAAATTGTAATGTAAAGAGTTATAAGTATAGGACATTTTAGTGAAATGAAAAATAACTAGGTATAAGATAGGCGTTGTTGTGTAACTTAAACTTGTTAAATAATTATGCACTTATTTTTTTAAGGAAGTTGTGTTGTTGTTTTCGTTCCATTTTCCACTCGAGAAGTCGAGAAACTGACTATACTATAAATAAAGGGCTCGCATCTCCTACATCGAATTGTACTACTACATATAAAAACATTACCGTTTCATATAAAATGTTACATACAAATCAAATATACATTTTCCAACTGGGTAGGTAAAAAGTTGAAAAAAACTATTGTGAAGTACAAGGTCGTAAGGTCGGCAAAACGGAAAAATTATTTAAAATATATAAATGTAAAAAGTAGGTTATTACATACAATCGATACTTACTAAATTGTGATAAAAAATATATAACTTTTGTAGCTATATATCTAGTTCTTTTTAAAAACATACAACATTTTTCTACTTTCTACAGATGTAAATGTTTACAAACTTTACTATATTAAATTTTAAATATGTACCTATTATTGTATACAGGGACATTTAGTGAAAAGTAAAGTACTCTACAGGGACATGTATCTTTTCATTATTTTATAGCGTTAAAAACAATATCATTTTGTAATTGAGTGTAATATATTATGTAAACACTTAGCATACACACTAAATTACAAAACGATATTATTTTTAACGCTATGAGATAATGAAAAGATACATGTCCCTGTAGAGTAGGTACTTTACTTTTCACTAAATGTCCCTGTATACACTAATACATATTTAAAATTTAATATAGTAAAGTTTGTAAACATTTACATCCGTAGAAAGTAGAAAAATGTATGTTTTTAAAAAGAACTATATACCTATATAACCACAAGTTATATATTTTTTATCACAGTTTAGTAAGTATCGATTGTATGTAATAAATAAGTAGGTACCTACCTACTTTTTACATTTATATACTTTAAATAATTAAAAAAAATAATTTAAATAATTTTTCAGTTTTGCCGACTTGCGACCTTGTACTTCACAATAGTTTTTTTCAACTTTTTACCTACCCAGTTGGAAAATGTATATTTGATTTATATGTAACATTTTATATGTAACTGTAATGTTTTTATATGTAGTAGTACAATTCGATGTAGAAGATGCGACCCCTCATTCATAGTCAGTTGTCAGTTTCTGGAGTGGAAAATGAAACGAAAACAACACAACTTCCTTAAAAAAATTAGTGCATAATTATTTAACAAGTTTAAGTTACACAACAACGCCTATCTTACCCCTAGTTATTTTTACATTTCACTAAAATATCCTATACTTATAACTCTTTACATTACAATTTTAGTGATAATTTTAAGTAAATACAGTGCAATTCAGGGAGGAATTAACCAAACGATATCAGGTAGTTTGAAATGCTTTGTTACCCTGTATCATACAGGGTGTGAAAGGTAAATCTTTGGAAATGACTCAAAAACGAAAGAGCCGGGCCAAACAAGGGGTGTACCACTTTCGAAATGCCCCAATTGTCAATTATTTATATCAATATGTTCACAAAATTTAGAAAATTTAGTTTTACAGAAAAAATATCCTTGTTGAAGTTTGATAAATAACCGTTGTCAATTTAACCTGCGCGTTTATATAGAAGAAATTGCTTAAAATTAATAGTACCTAGTATTGTATGGTCATTTCTTCCAGATGAATTGCCCTATATATGAAAGTACTGCAAGCGATCTTGTAGCCAATTAGCAGTAATTTATTGTATGTCACTATATGTTTACATCTACTTAATGATACATATTTATCTTGAAAGATTTAAGTAATGTACACAACGTGAAAATAACATTTGCTAATTAAAGCGAATGTGGATTTTGTGACTTACTAGTACTTACTGCTTAGATACTTTTTGTAGTAGTAGGTAGGTAACCTTTTTTATATATATATATATATATTCGCAACAAGAATTCAGACGACTTACGTCATACGAACAAATGAATAATTCATTATATTTTCATCAAAATATTAAAAAAACTGCAACTGATAGTAACAAAACTATATACTAAGTACACTAAAAGTTTGCATTATGTATATATTGCACTAAATTTCAAAAAAATATTGTTTTCAACGCGACCAAATATCGAAAAATAGAGCTGTTTTTTTTGGGACGAACCGTATTCATGGACTGTTTCAAAACGTATTCAATAGTGACGTCACTTATGTGTTGCATATAGTTTCAAAACGTAACGTCATCAAATGTTTACTTCTCTTTAGCATCACACTCACAGTGTTTGATTATTGTTTATAATTTATTTATAAAACAGCTACACTAGATTTGGATTCAAATAGAACGAGTATTAGTGGTAGAAATTATTAACGGTACTTATTTCCGCATGTTTTTGTACATATATTTTGAAAATGTGTGAAATTTGCAACAAAAACATAGAAATTGATTTTAGCAACTGCAAACCAAAAACAAATACCTAACATGTTTATATGAGTGAGAGGTTTGTGAAATTTAGATAGAAAAGTAATTGGATTATATGCTTTTGGATGTAAGAATACGTTTAAATTTGCAGAGGTACATACAATAGTCCACAACCAACTCCTTTTTAAATAAACAAGAATAAGAAGTATCAAAATAACAACCATTTTAAATATTGATCTAAAAATTTAAATCACACCGATTTTCAAATCTCTACTTTTTAGGCAACTGCTGCATAGACCAATAGCAAAGCATCTAAAGGGTTCAAACCGGACTCAGAGGATGTTTTAAACACGATTTAAACAGCGACGTGTGTGACGTCACTGTTTCAACGCAAAAATATAATGGTTTGAATCGGGTTGAACACATTTCGTCGCAAAAACAGCTTAGGATGACAATACAAACAAATGTGTAACGTCAGCTGTGACGTAAGATGTCTGAATTCTTGACGCGAGTATACTAGGGTAGTACCGTTGACTGAGGAGAAGTTATATGTACAGTCTACGGTAGTTAAAGTGGGTAATTTAGGTGAACATTAAGTTGTATAATATAAATTAAATGACATTGATTTTTACATAATATGACCCTCTTCACTCAATGTCCCTGTATGCAACAATACATTTTTAAATCCTAATACCATAATGTTCCGAGATATTTACATACGTAGAAAGCTGGAGAATAGTACATTGCGGTACATGTCCCTGTAGAGTACTTTACTTTTCACTAAATGTCCCTGTATACAACAATATATATTTAATGTAGTAGAGTTTGTGAACATTTACATAGAAAGTAGAAAAAATGTTGTATATGTTTTTAAAAAGAACTAGATAACTACGAGTTATATATTTTTTTATCACAATTTAGTAAGTACCGGTTGTATGTAATAAATAAGTTAGATCTACCTACTTTTTACATTTATATATTTTAAATAATTTATCAGTTTTGTCGACCTTGCGACCTTGTACTTCACAATGGTTTTTTTCTACGTTTTACCTAGTTGAAAAACCGATATTTCATTTATACGTATCAATTTATACAGTGCTTTCGAAAAGTAACGAAGAAATACATTAGTTTTGAAATTGAGTTTTCAAAAAAACCCCCGGCACGTCGATTTTGTTTTTAAAAAAGGCACTTTTTGACATAAACCCATTTTTGTGACGTCATCGTTGTTCGAGATATGACGTCATCGACAATATTTTTAAACAGCAACCCCCAATTTTGCAGATGCCATTTGAAAGAACGTGTCATTCTACATGCACATTGCACATCATGAAAGAATTATGGTGTTACACAACAAAAATTTCAAGAAAATACTGATACTTAAAAAGCAAAGTATACGTTACCTACTAGACCGGTTAATTTAGAAAATTTAAAAGCAAGAATTCGTCACGAGATACATCGTATACCTTCTGAAGTTATTGATATTGCCAAAACAATAAAATTAATCGTCTTGTCTACTGTCAGGCAGCCAACGGTGCACAATTTGAACATGTAATTTAGTCGATTTTTTACATAATCATTATCATTTTCAGTATTTTGAAAATTAAATTTTAAAATCTTCAAACATTATTTTCTTGAAATTTTTGTTATGTAACACCATAATTTTGATAAACGTAACCGTTGTCGAGAAAAATGTACGTAAATTTGTTTAGCATTTTTGTTTAGCAATTTAGACTACACGTTTATATAGAAGAAATTGTTTAAAATTAATAGTAGGTACAGTATTATATTTATATTGTCATTTCGTCCCGATGAATCACCCTATATATTGAAAAGTAATGCAAGCGATCCTGTAACCAATTAGCAGTAATTTATATGTCACTATGTGTTTACATCTACGCAACAATACATATTTATCTTGAACCATTTAAGTATGTACTTACACAACGTGAAAATAACATTTGCTAATTAAGCTTAGAGAATGTGCAATAATTGTGACTTTACTACTTACTAGATACCTAGGTACTACTGATATTCTTTAGTAATAGCTAAAGTAGGTAGGTAATTTAGGTAAATATTTATAAGTTGTATAATATAAATTATATTACATTAATTTTTACGTATATGTCCCTGTACAATACCTTACTCTTGACTAAATGTCCTGTATGCTGCAATATATTTTTAAACACTAATATGATAAAGGAATTAACCAAACGATATCAGGTAGTTTGAAATGCTTCGTTTTTGAGATACAGGTTGTGAAAGGTAAATCTTTGGAGATTACTCAAAAACAAAGAGGCGGGCCAAACAAGATTTGTACCACTTTCTAAATGCCTCAATTGTCAACTATTTAGGAAATTTAGTTTTACAGACAAAATATCCTTGTTGAAATTTGATAAATACCGTTGTCAATTTAGCCTACGCGTTTATATAGAAGAAATTGCTTAAAATTAATAGTACCTAGCATTGTATGCTCATTTCTTCCATATGAAATACCTAGCAGTAATTTATTGTATGTCACTATGTGTTTACATCTACTTAATAATACATATTTATCTTGAACCATTTAAGTAATGTACACAACGTGAAAATAACATTTGCTAATTAAGCTTAGCGAATGTGCATAAATTTGTGACTTACTAGTACTTACTGCTTAGATACTTTTTGTAGTAGTAGGTACCCTTCTTTACATACTTAACAAAATAAGGGTAGTACATATACTAGGGTAGTACTGCTGGACTGTGAAGTTATATGTACTTCTACTTAAAGTGGGTAATTACGTTGTATAATTTAAATTAAATGACATTGATTTTTACATACAGTGCTTTCGAAAAGTAACGAATAAATTCATTATTTTTGAAATTGAGAAGTTTTAAAAAAAATCACCTGGCACGTCAATTTTGTTTTAAAAAAGGCACTTTTTGACATACGACCCATATTTGTTACGTCATCGTTGTTCGAGATATGACGTCATCGACAATTTTTTTAAATAACAACCCCCAATTTTGACCATGCCATTTGAAAGAGCGTGTCATTCTACATACATACATCATGAAAAATTTCAAGAAAATAATGTTTGAAGATTTTAAAATTTAATTTTCACAATATTGTGCGCCTGCCCATTATGCAACACCTGTCCGTGCTTATTTAGATGAGCTTAAAAAGCAAAGTATACGTTACTAGACCGGTTAATTTAGAAGATTTAAAAGCAAGAATTGGTCACGAGATACATCATATACCTCCTGAAGTTATTGATGTCCAGAAAGAATTTATTAATCGTCTTGGCTACTGTCAGGTAGCCAACGGTGCACAATTTAATTTAGTCGATTTTTTACATAATCATTATCATCTTGAGTATTGTGAAAATTAAATTTTAAAATCTTCAAACATTATTTTCTTGAAATGTTTCTTATGTAACACCATAATATTTCATGATGTATGTATATAGAATGACACGCTCCTTCAAATGGCAAGGTCAAAATTGGGGTTGCTATTTAAAATTGTCGATGACGTCATATCTCAAACAACGATGACGTCACAAATGTGGGTCGTATGTCAAAAAGTGCCTATTTTAAAAATAAAATCGAACTGCCAGGGTATTTTTTCGAAAACTTCCCAATTTCAAAATAATGAATTTATTCGTTACTTTTCGAAAGCACTGTATATGTCCCTGTAGAATACCTTACTCTTCACTAAATGTTCCTGTATGCAACAATACATTTTTAAACCCTAATACCATAATGTTTCGAGATATTTACATACGTAGAAAGCTGGAGAATAGTACACTGCGTATGTTTTTAAAATTAAGTCAAATTTTATTACAATTTAATCAGAGTTCTAGATAAGTAATAAATAAGTAGATACCTTAATTAACTTTTCAATTGTACCGGCCTTGTACTTAACAATGCTTTTTATTTGTGTATTGCTATATTTAACTAAATTTCTTTGTAGCTGCTTTTTAACTTTTTATAATGCAACAATTAGAGTTGCATTTGATTAGAGCTATTTACATTTATATACGATTTGAAAATAATATTTTGGGTATATTTTTAAATATAGACCCTACAACAATAGTTTCAGATTTGTCCTGGAAGTACACAAATGTCCTGGACATGATCGTTACGGTATAAAAAATGATCCGGAACTATTCACTTTACATACATATATTGTAAAGTAATGTAAACTTGTAAGTAATTAGCAATGATTTATTATTATTATTATATACTTATAATATGTGGTAAACTAATACATTCTTCACCAAATTTACCTAGTTAGCAATACATTTTTATCTTGACTCGTTTACATGTAGAGAACGTAAAAATAACGTTTTGGATATGTTTTAACAACATAAGAATCATTATTATGCAGTATATTATGTAGCTGTTCAAAAGTAGGCAAGTTCTCCAAATTATTTTCCTCCCCATATATTGAAAATAAATTTTAAGTATCCATACAAGTTGTTTTAATTTTGCATATTATATTCTATATTTAAGTTAAAATTATTTAATCAATCATAATCATTTTGATAGCCATCCTTTAAGAGCGTGAAGTTAACAAAATTTGGCATGAAATTTAGAATACGGGAAACATGAAATTTGAATTAGACTCCCTGTAAAATTACATTTTTATAGCTATGACATACATTCATAGTTTATGTATTTTTTTTCTTATCTTGAGTTACTTATTAAACTTATTTAATTAATTAATTATAAAATACAAAACACATTCTGTTTTAGTAACTTTGAGTATGCCAAAATATTCGATTATCAATATTATTATGATACAGAAAATGTCCTGGATAACACCAAAAAATACAATATTTAACAATGTCCCTGAACTAAACAAATGCCATATAGATGATAGTCCCAGGACTGGCCTGAAATTCAACATACCACATAAAGTAGTTCCAGACCTGTCCTGGAAGTACACAAATGTCCTGGAATTGATCGTTACGGTACAAAAAATGACCCGGAACTAATCACTTTACATACATATATATATATATATATATATATATATATATCTAAGTTCCCTCTAAGATTTTCAGTGCGAATATCTCAGCTACTATTGCAGCTAGTGCGACAAAATTTGGTATACTGGCACTAGATGGCGTGTAGAATTCGACAATGCGATTAATTTTTATACAGTGTGTTCAGTTTTGCAGATAATCGATTTAAGTTCGATTTTTTGGTAGTCAACCTTGGTAAAATTTGTATTTTAATTGGAATATTCTTAATTATGAACACATTCTGATAAAAAAAGTCCCGAAAATTTTTTATTTTATCATAAAAAAACGCCTATAAAAAGTCCCCAAATTTCATTGTTTTGTCATGCCAAATGAGAATAGCCATGAGTCCAATTTACACACACGCAACAACCGCATGGATAGACGTCAAAACGTAAAGTGACAGGAACTGTCAAAGCAAGTTTGACTATTTTTGTAGGAACGTTATTATAAATACGTAACACCACGAGGTACATTGAATCTGCGTACGTATTTGCAATAATGCTAGTTTTGTTAAAAAAATGGAATTTAGAGGTTGGGAACACCCGGTATATATAGTAAATTTTTCAAGATTTTTTTGGAAAAGTTATTAAATTTTGAAATTTTTTGCCTGTGTTTTTTATGTGTATTTAGTTTTCTAGTAAATTTTCTTTATATCCGAGTTTCAAAATAGCTGAAAATGACTCATTACAGTACTTAGATGAGGTGAGGGTTGCAGGAGACAAAATTACCAATAGTTGACGTTGACTGAACTTTAATAGTTTACTTTAACCTAAAAAACACACGAGAAAAAAATCAATAGCCTTTCCTTTCTCCAAGGAGTTACGTCATAGAAACTACTTGTGTAGTTAGAACTTTTATGGTCTATAATAACGGTGCGTTTAAGATTTTATGTTTAGTGGTGTCATATTTCTTAATGTGCTCTCACCACCTAAAGATTTTACTTTACAGGACACCCTGTACACAGGGTGTTTCTGAAATAACTGCGTTCCTTGAAATGGCTAATGGAAAATGTGGAAGTAAACAATTTCGATTAAATAACTTGTGGTGCAAAATGCCATATTTTCAAGAAAAATAAATTGTCAAGCAATTAGAAAGTTTTGAAACCAACCTTGTTTGACATAGTACAAAATGGTAATAATGTCCAGTACGTCGCCTCGCAACGTATTTTGTAGTTGCTTTTAAATATATCTGTGTTGAGACACCGCTAGAGTTGAAATTATTTAATAGTAATAAAAATTAACTACCTTTCAAAAGGCGGTAAATGAAGTTATCTCGCACGTATGTCGTACTTCTGCTAATTATTGATTTGAATAAGGTATTTTTAAATAACACAATACAAATCACTCGTCAACATACGTCCGCGTCCGTGTGTTTGACTATTGTTTTTTATTAACAAATTTTGCATTGATTTTGTTACTGCCACAAAAAAAACAATTGAAAATATCAGTATATTAATTTATGTACACAACTGAATGAGAAGAAAGAAATAAAAGGGAAGAAATTCACAGAATTTTAGCACAAATAGGAACAACTACAAGTTGTGTGAAAATTCAACATGCCTCATTGTGATCATTATTACAGTTGTGAAGTATTATCTATATTTTGTAGATTGTTTTGTTTTCAAAAAATTTACACATTCCACCTGTCCCGATTATGTGAAATTTCAGGGCAATGTTTTCTACAAGCAATTTTTTCATAAAGCAAATCAATGATCAATGTCAGAAACATAAAATATAGAAACTGTGTTATAATATTCCCAAATATGTCAACAGTATTTAAACTCGAGATATATTATTTGGCTTTCGTGGTGGGAACAAAAATTATTATTTTTCATTATAATATATGCCGCTTTAACATACTTTAGAAACATCTAATTTCTTATAATGCAAGTGTTAGATTACATTGGGATAACCACATTTTATTTTTTTTTTTCAGAAGGGTTAAAAGTGCCTCATTCCATTTGAATTATTATTGAGTACTTTTAATCACAGAAAGACTAAAAATTAGACTTTATCCCTTAAAACAATTATAAAAAGCGTACCAAACGTATACTTTGTTGGTGATCCTATTTTTATATTTTAAGTAACAAATTAACTTATTTAACTAAAATGGATGGAATACATTACCTACTTGTTGTAAATACACTAAATATATGTGTGAGGAATATTTTTAAAGAGAGGTCTCCTAGTGTCAAATATTAGCATATTTACCCTAAATTATCAGCAAAGTGTAGTTCTCCAAATTTTACGTTATCATGTTTTTTTGGATTTTATTTGCCAGTAGAGTTAAGAGCACTTCAGTAGGTATGCAGTCCAAAATAAGCTGTTTACGCAATTATTATTATTTAAGAACAATCATTTTGTTTTTCCTACATATCAAGCAATTACACAATGTCCCAAATAATAATGTCAGAGAAACTATAAGACTTCATTTGTAGCAACAATCGTTTGGCCATGTAAAAGAACGATATAAATATCGTTATAAGTTTAATAAATAAATTGAATCCCAAAATGTTAATTCACAGTGGTGTAATAAAAACTAAGCGGGGAGTCCATAAACGTGTTCGGTGGGCCTCTCTCTCTACATGAATCTCATTTGCATTACCATTAGGACCTTTTTGAATTACTTTGTAATAGTGATGCAAACCTTCAATCTACATAATGCTAGTTCTGTATAACAGTCAAGCTTTTTTTTGATAATTAATTTACGCATTTTGCCATTTGCTGCTGTCTTCAATTTAATTAAGAGAATTCAAAGTTAAATGAAAATATCGTTACCGGATAAAAAAATCTAATCAGCTTATACCGGGTGATCCCTCTAAGACTTTCAGCGCTTGTATCTCAGAAACCATTATAGACAGTGCGACAAAATTTGGTATACAGACACTAGATGGCGCATAGAATCTGATGATATACTCGCGTCAAGAATTCAGACGTCTTACGTCACAGCTGACGTTACACATTTGTTTTTATTGTCAACATAATTTTCGATATTTGGTCGCGTTAAAAACAATAATTTTTTGCAATTTAGTGCAATATATAATGCAAACTTTTAGTGTAGTATATAGTTTTATTACTGTCAGTTGCAGTTTCTTAAATATTTTGATGAAAATATAATGAATTATTCATTTGTTCGTATGACGTAAGTCGTCTGAATTCTTACCGCGAGTTTACATCAATTCTTACACAGGATGGTTAATTTTTCAGTAAATCGATTTATATTCGATTTTTGGGTAGTCATCTCCGCTGAAACTTATGTTTAAGGTCGCCGTACTTCTCGCCGTAAAATGACCAAATTTGTGGTGTTTTTAGGTACTGAAATCTCGAAAAATAGAACAAAAGTAATATCAAAAATAAAATTATTGATGCTTTGTTTATACACTTTTACTATTTAAACTCTCCTCAAATAATATAATAACTTTTAAAATGCATTTGTATGACACATTTTTTCGCTATTCTAACCCCACATTTTAACAATTATTTTCACATACTTATAAGCAAAAGTGAACAATCTTATATGCAGAACTATGTAAGTTTATGTTATACCAATGTTTACATCTATAGTTGAATTTAAAAAATACGTATTTTGAAAGATTTCAGTATCTAAAAGTTTGTTGGAAAGATCGCTTTCTGACGTTATATATTGATTTTTCTTCGGTACCTTTGAATATTGGCAGGTGGCATGAGATAACATTCTTGTCATTTACTAAACTCTATATTATTCAGTTCTTAAATGTCTAAAATTACTTGTATTTGTAAAAAACACTATTTCAAGAATACGGCGCCCTTAAATTGAAAATAAATATACTTCATTATGAACTCATTCTAAAAAATAAACATTCAAAAATTTTAAAATTTAACATAAAAAACACCTCCAGAGAGTGTTCAAATTTGCCAATGTTCATTCACAGAAAATCTAAACTTCAACTAAATTCGTTAAATATAGAGACTAGGTACACAAAAACATGTCTAAAACAATTCTGTCTAAGTCTGTTTAACTAAATATTGAATGAAATAAACAAAACCAAAAATAGTAATTTTACTGAAATAGTATTTGACTAACACAATAAAAATGTTACCTATTCGTATACTTTTACTTTTTACTTTACCTTAATTTTATTCTAAATGTTTTTGAGTTAACTTTAACAGGAAAAACATATTTACCATATTAATTAAAGAGTTACTATAATAAAAGATTTATATATTTTTAATTTATCTACATTCACACAGGCATTTTATTTCATAGGAATGGCCGACTGTATGTGATTCTTCTTATTATCTGTCTGATTTAACAGTATTTTTTCTTATTTTTTTATTTTTTCCACAAATTAAGGCTTTTTGTCAAGAAAAGATCCGTTAGTTAACAGAAATTCTTTGGTACACATTATATATTTTCAGAAAGGTCTATTTTTAAAATCCACGCCATTCAAGTGCATCTGATAAGATACCTTTTTTATATAAAAACCAAATAGTGAAGACATGCATCAAACGCTTTGGCTTCATAAGAGAGGTAAGTTTACTGCTACTATTTACTAAAACCCTTAAATAAATAAATAAATTGATTAATCTAAGTTTTGTTATAATTTCGTCGTTTACTTCTGTTTTTCTTATTTTTTTATAATCCAGTTTTCAATATATATTTTTATTAGGTCCATCATGCGATCGTGGCAAATAATTTTGTTACTCGGGTGCGCCGCCCATATCCAAGGCGCCGGTGTATACACCCAACGCTTCTTAGACCAATACAACAAAATCCATAATTCGTCAGCGGGATACTTCTCTCCTGAAGGAGTCCCATACCACTCCGTCGAAACGCTCATGGTAGAGGCACCCGATTATGGACACGAAACCACCTCCGAAGCCTTCAGTTACTACGTCTGGCTAGAAGCCATGTACGGCGCCATCAGTGGAGACTTCTCCAGTTTCAACACCGCCTTTGACATCATAGAAAAGTATGCCATCCCAACAAGCGCTGATCAACCCACCAACAGCTTCTACAATCCAAGCTCGCCTGCTACTTATGCTCCAGAGCTTGACACTCCCAACGAATATCCATCTCAGCTAGATACCAGCGTAGCAGTCGGTGTTGACCCCTTAGCCCAGGAACTGAATTCGGCTTATGGCACCCCCGATATCTATGGCATGCATTGGTTGCTAGATGTAGACAACATCTACGGATTTGGTGTCACTCCAGGTAAATTAGGAGTTCAAACTTATCCCAAATATTTCTTGGTTTTGTTCACATTCGCTAAGTTTCGCATATAAAGGAATGTGAATGTGAATTTTCAACAATTTTCGTTATTCAAAACTAATTTCATTTTCACCATATTCGAAACTATTAACTTCAAATCAACAATTGATACAATCAATAAACAAATTAAGTTGACAAGTTTTACATAACGATGATTTATATACCTATATATAATAATATTTTGACAGTTTTCTATTATTACTGAGAAATCATTGAAAGTATATCAATGTTGAAACGTGATTTTTTTTACTATAAACAGGAGGTGGATGCGAAAAAGGACCTAGTGCTTCCGGTCCCTCATACATCAACACTTTCCAAAGAGGTTCTCAAGAATCTGTGTGGAGAACCATTCCTCAACCATCCTGTGATTCCTTCGCATATGGTGGAACCAACGGTTTCCTGGATCTCTTTACCGGTATGGTAGACATTTAAAATATCAAAACTGCCGATAATCATAATTAATTTTTTTCAGGTGACTCTAACTACGCCAAACAATGGAAATTCACAAACGCTCCAGATGCCGACGCTCGTACCGTTCAAGCAGCCTACTGGGCGTCTGTCTGGGCAGCTGAAGCTGGACAAAGCGGAACAATCTCCGGCAGTTTGGAGAAAGCGGCTAAAATGGGCGACTTCTTGAGGTACTCCTTCTTCGACAAATACTTTAAGAAGATTGGAGATTGCGTTGGTGCATCCTCCTGCGCAGCTGGAACTGGCAAAGATTCCGCTCACTACTTGCTCTCATGGTATTACGCCTGGGGAGGAGCCCTCGACACATCCGCAGGTTGGGCCTGGAGGATCGGAGATGGTGCTGCTCATTTCGGTTACCAAAACCCATTGGCGGCATACGCTTTGGTTAATGAGCCTAGTTTGAAACCAAAAGGATCTACCGCAGTTACTGATTGGCAAACTTCCTTGGAAAGACAGTTGGAATTCTACACCTACTTGCAATCTGAAGAGGGTGCATTCGCTGGTGGTGCTACTAATACCTGGAACGGTCGTTATGACACTCCCCCATCAAACTTGACCTCCAACACTTTCCACGGTATGTACCGAATGTGCAAATTATTTTTTTCTGTAATATGTCAGTAAATAAATTCTAAACATGTAAATAGAATACAGTATTATGACTAGTTTCACCCACAATAATAGAATTTATAGCTAGAAATGATTTGTCATTAAATAATGTCAATGTATTTAACTGCAGGTATGTACTACGATTGGGAACCCGTATACCACGATCCTCCATCCAACAGATGGTATGGTATGCAACCTTGGTCTGTAGACAGATTGGCCCAATACTACTACGTAAGCGGTGACTCTACCGCCAAAACCTTGTTGGATAAATGGGTATCCTGGCTTCTGTCCAACACCAAATTCTCCGGCAACACTTACCAAATTCCTGCCACCCTCGATTGGTCTGGTGTACCAGGAAACGGCCTTCACGTCACCATCACCTCCTACACTGATGATGTTGGTACTGGAGCCGGCACTGCCAGAACCTTGGCCTACTACGCCGCCAAAGCCAATGCAGAAAACGCAAAATCCGCTGCCAAGCAACTGTTGGATATCATGTGGGAGAACTTCCAGACCACAAAAGGAGTTTCCAACGAGGAACCTCGTGATGACTACAACAGATTCACCGAGCCCGTGTACGTCCCCAGTGGATGGACTGGTACGTACCCTAATGGAGATACAATCGACTCCTCTGCCACTTTCATCGGTCTCCGATCCTGGTACAAAAATGATCCAGAATATTCCAAAATAGAAACTTACTTGAACGGAGGTGCCGTTCCAACCTTTACCTACCATCGTTTCTGGGCACAAGCTGACATCGCTTTGGCCATGGGAGCTTATGGACTTCTCTTTGACGAATAAATTGTTACCTTTACCTTGGCTTGAATTAAATTTTCCTAAACTTAAATAAATATTTTTCATAGTTTATTGCTTGTTTGGATTACAATTTTATCCCTCTCATCAACTGTGTGACAAATTTATATGATTTAAATATTTTATTTGGCCGCGGTATATGCAATCATAATCAAATTCGCTCTAACTAATGCGTTTAATACTACTGAAACTACTGAATTCTCCAGTATATTAGATAGAAAGTAAATTTATTAAAACCATTCTGTTACAGGACTAAACAAGTTTTCTAAAAACCCTTATTTTTAGTCCGTGTTTAATCAGTAATATGCGCGCAAATTAATTATAAATAGATATCCGCTCATTTGGTGTCATGATAGAATCGGATTTCATACATCGAGTAGATATACAATGCGGCGGTAAAGGCTTGCCCTAAAGTCTTTTTTAAATGAAACACTAATATTTTTGTTACAGATATCGATTATAATGTAAATTCTAAGTCAAATAATATGGCACAATGCCTGCCAAACCTTGACAGACCGTTCAAAATTGAAGAAAAGCTTGTCATTAGACTGAATAAAGATTTTATTATTATCATGAGGTTGAGGGAGCACATTTTGAACATTTACACCATTAAATTAGTATTATTATTGTTATTAAAGAAAAATTAAATCATACGTATTGTTAAATATTTTATTCAGTCTAACGAGGTTTTTCTTCTTTTGAACAATTTATCAAGGTTTGACAGGCATTGTGCCATATCATCTGCCTCAGAATATACCTTAGATTCAATATCTGTAACAAAAGTATTAGTAGTGTAGTATATTAAAAAAAGAGAGGTGATGTCATGCAAGACTTTATCGCCGCATTGTATAAACGGAGCGACAATGGTTTGATTTAGTTCTTATGTCCTGTTTTCTACTAATTTCTATTTTGTTTTAATAGTATATTTTTTAATAATTGTCGTCAAAAACATAATTTCATGAGACCGGTGATATTTTTTAAACGGCAAATTCAAAATGGCCACTTGAAATGACTTCAGTTGGACAATCAGTCAATTTCAGATTTCATTTTCTATTGAACGCCTCTTCTTTGACATCAATACATTTTCATTTCGAACTGACCTATTTCTGCATTTTTAGGATTGCTTCTTCAGGTCAGATCTCATCTATTGTGGTAGAATTTTCGAGTTCCCACTGCCAAAAGTGAAGTTAGATATTTATAGAGTGTTTTCATTAAAGCAGTTTAGTAAATTTAGATAGATTAATTTCTTTAGATAATTATTGAATAGAGCTTTGTCTGTGAAATTGCTCATTAGCATACCTAGATGTTTGGTATCAGAGAACATACCTATGACTTCATTGATAGGAATTGTAGGAGATTTGATTTATACTAGCTTAAAATATCTTTCTAATACAGTAAACAATGTTACAAAAGCTAATAATAAAGAATATATGGGTAGATATTGTGGGTGTAATTCAACGCTGGTTGGGGTTTTTGTCCACAGAGTAGTTAGATTCACGCAATATTATTAATACCTAAAAATATATAAAACATATTTTTTCTATTTTATAACAAAATTACTATAATGTGTAATAATATATTATTATTTATTATTCGTTCTTAATAACTTTAATTTCCCAGTAGGTAAATATATTTTCATCCGTAATTCAAATATAAAGGCCAGAGTATTTAATCGTGTTAATTTAAAATTAGAGAATCTGTTCTAAATATTAGCATGACACATTCTGAAACCCAGATCCATCGACTTAATTAAAAAATCGAAATATAAGTCGATTTCGAACAGTTTATTTTGCATAAATATTGTAGAAATACTGAATAATTCGCTAGTCCCGCTCGGTTTATTCCTGCAAATAACGCGTCGGTCCGCTACACTGTGATTGGTCGAAAGTTACCAGGCAATCAATCTTTTTAATAAACTTGGGCGGTAACAGCCTGACAATTAGGCCACAAGTAGGCCCTTTTTGCGTACCCCACCATGCCATTACCTCTCCACTACCCTACGTCAAACCTACTTGACGTCCTAATGATCCTATGTCCTCGAGAGCATGTTTTTGCTGCAGCCATTGAAATTAGGCAGATATCTGCAGTAAAATGTAGAATTACCTAATAAGTCATTTATTTTCTCAGTTTCAGTTTCAACCTTGTTTCAGCACATTCCAACTTAAAACAATATTGAATCATGTTATGCCAAAACGTGGCGACGTCTTTAATAAAGGTTCGGATTTTCGGTATCATTGATTTTATAATTCTTTATCTCAAACCATTGTAGGTCTCAGGATGTTTAATCAAAATTGCTTATTTTAATCAATTTCATTACCCCTTTGAAGAAATACATTCGAATAATGCGAAGTTGTTCAGAAATTAGTCTTGTAAGACTTGCAGCTCAGGTTCAAGTTGTGTGGCATAATCTTTTGTCCCCATAGAAAAAAGTTCAACCATTCCCATCAATTTTGAAACATTTTCTTTAAAAATTGTCTCACATACATCGCACAACGTGGTGGAGCACTGTCTTGTTTAAAGATTTAGTTTTAAATATGATAACGATAGTCTTGCATCAGTTAAATGGAATAATGATGTTTTCCAACAGATCCAATAACATATTGTCTAAAGCTATTTATTTGTGGCATAGTTTTAGTTTTTCTTTAGTTTTTTTGGGATTTTGCCACACTTCTGAAAAATAATAGAGATTAATTAAATAAGCCCTTGCGCCAAACGGAACAGTCAAGGGTTATTTTTGAAACTATGTTTGCCTAACGAAAAATCTCACACTGAAAAAAAACAGATAAGTAAAAAATAACAAAAATCACATCACTATCGCGCACTTCCGTATTATTGACGTTTCGAAAACCTCTCTGTTTTCGTTCTCAAAATCGTATTTAAAATGTTAAACGTATGTCAAGTTTGACAGTTTAAAATTTATTTATCTGCTTCCATAGAGATGTTAAATGATTTTTATTTTATTGTTACTTACTTCTTCTTGATACAACTGTAGCCAACAAGGATCGATGTTCACTGAACAGTTTGACACACACTTATCTCCGTTCAACAAAATAATCGCGGTCTCTTTTAATTTTCTTTTTGTTGTGTTATCTTCCTTCTCTAAAATTTTTGCCGAACCCCATTGAATTAAATGACCGTTTTCCCAAGCGTGTTCGCAAATTTTGGATTTTTCAAATTCCCGTCTTTTTATGTAATTTTTATGTTCCTCAACTCTAACATTCAAAGGCCGAGACGTTTCTCCAACATAGTGTTTATTGTAAATTTTGTTGATAGAACATTAAAAATATTACAGATAAAACGAACACTGTAAGACAAATAAAAGAAATTAATCATACAATAAAAATTCCATACATTCCTATATTATCAGAAAAGTTAAGAAGAATCGGTAATAAATTTAATATTCGAACAGTTTTTCAGACAACTAATACTTTGTAAATGCAATAAACATTATGTTGGAGAAACGTCACGGCCTATGAAAGTTAGAGTGGAGGAACATAAAAATTGCATAAAAAGACGGGAATTTAAAAATCCAAAATTTGCGAACACGCTTGGGAAAACGGTCATTTAATTCAATGGGGTTCGGCAAAAATTTTAGAGAAGGAAGATAACACAACAAAAAGAAAATTAAAAGAGACCGCGATTATTTTGTTGAACGGAGATAAGTGTGTGTCAAACTGTTCAGTGAACATCGATCCTTGTTGGCTACAGTTGTATCAAGAAGAAGTAAGTAACAATAAAATAAAAATCATTTAACATCTCTATGGAAGCAGATAAATAAATTTTAAACTGTCAAACTTGACATACGTTTAACATTTTTAATACGATTTTGAGAACGAAAACAGAGAGGTTTTCGAAACGTCAATAATACGGAAGTGCGCGATAGTGATGTGATTTTTGTTATTTTTTACTTATCTGTTTTTTCAGTGTGATCCGTTTGGCGCAAGGGCTTATTTAATTAATCTCTATTATTTTTTCAGAAGTGTGGCAAAAACCCAAAAACTAAAGAAAGATCCAATAACATTATTACCGTTAAATTTTTAGGTAAAGTAAAGTTGACGTGTTCGATCGCTTTTTTAGTTTTTACATCAAAGCGAAGAATATCTGTGCGGAAAGTTTTTGGTGATCCATACTAGATAACAGCATTGACGTTCTGATAGACAGCAGTTGCTGCCCATGTGTCGTCTTATAAATGAGTGACGGCCTTTATTCGAAGAGTATCGGCAGGTTGAAGATTGGAAATATGTGTTCTTCACGATGTGAAGGTCTTGCTTTGAAGAGCAAGAAAGAGGAAAATGGGGCCAATAAAGGCACCAACTCTCCTAAATACTACGTTAGGTTTTGCATTGGACGCGAAATAACTTGGAGTCACACTTGATACAAAGCTAACATGAAATCTTCATTTGAAAAGAAGATTAAAAAAGTCGTATATATCCAGTGAGCAGTGCCATTGGAAAAACCCGGGGAATAAAACCAAAATGGTTATGTGGATATACACTGCCATTGTGAGAGCAATGTCAGCCTATGGGGCCATCGTCTGGTGGTCGAAAGTCCAACAGATGACAGCTAAACAAAAGCTCAGCCAGGTATAAAGGATTGACTGCCTGAGCATAACTGGAGCTACGCGAACAACGCTGGCCATAGCGACGGAGGTAATGCTATTTAATGTAATGAATATTTATCTAAAAGAAGTGGCTTTGACAACCACGATGCGCCTCAAAAACGTTGGCATTAAACTAGATGTAGGGTGTAGACAAGTTAGTAGTAGCCTATGGAATGGGGTCGTCATGAAGATGAGATGTAGATGTAGGGTGTAGACAAGTTAGGAGTAGCCTATGGAATGGGGTCGTCACGAAGATGCCTCTTATGCAGACAGATACTGACAGTATTTCTCTCAAATTTGCGTTTGGCAGATCCTACGCTGTACTAATTAGGAATGAGGAAGAAACAGCCACTGGGGATGTATTCAACATGTTCACAGATGGACCAAAAAAGAAAGAAAGTAGAAAATGTGGGATTTATTCAGCTCCTTACGTATTCGATATCAATGAGCAATGGATAGGCATGTTAACATAGTACAAAGAGAATTAGCAGGTACAACTAATGATAATGATGGGATGAAACAAATTTTGAGGAATTTCTCCTGCAGTGATACAGCCAAGAAGTATCGGGCCATGCCTAGGACAAATCTTCGTCTGGTGGCAGGTATCCAAACTGGTCACTTTTGGCTAAGTAAACGCGTTTACTATATGAGAAAGTGTGAAACATCTTTTTGTAGGGGTTGCAAACAGGAAGACAAGACAGTATTCCATGCACTCGGTGAGTGTACTGCCGTCTCGTCAACAAGAGAATCCGTGTTGGGACTCTATGGCCTACATTGGAGAAATCCCCCTGAGTAATGTCACCACTTTTTTCTCATTAATAGGGTGGTTAGCTGCAAGTGGATTGATATACTTTTGGGAGAAAGTATAAGATACCCAATGGGGCCTAAGTGCTGTAGCCTTATTCTCTCCACAATCCCAAAGTCCGGTTTAGAGACATTTTTTATATAGAGACATAATTTTTCACTAACAATTGCCTGCAAATATAAATAAAGTAATGTACTGACACTACTCCTATAATGGCAGTCTATTGACTTTAAAATGTTTAATACAAAGTTACAGATATGAATGATATTGAATTTAATGGAAATATATATTTTTCGAAATTTGCATTTTCTCCAGTGCTTTTCCTATATTATCAAACATTTTAGATAATAATTATTTTTTATGAGGACACCGTATTCTTGAAATAGTATTTTTACAAATACACATAATTTTAGACATTTAAGAACTGAATAATATAAAATTTAGCAAGTAACACGAATGATCTCTTACTACCTGCGAATATTCAAAGGTACCGAAGTTAAATATGTTTGTGTTAAAACACCGCAAACATAAAACGATATTAGGTAAGTCTACAAAAATTGCTCGAATTATTTCCACAGGCTAATAAGCATGCTTCTGAACGACGGTGAATAAATTTATCTCGCAGTATATCATTACTACTGCTTAGTCTAGATTTGAATAAGACTTTTTAAATAAAACGATGAAATCATTCGCCAACATAAGTCCGCGCCCGGGCGCTTGTCGCTTGTCTTTCATTATTAAGTTGCATGTAATCTTTACATAGATTTTTAACATACACCGATAAATTTATTTGGTCATGGCTGTCATAAAAAAAAAACAAACGAAAAGGTTGTCTTCCAGTATATCAATTTACGTACACACAATGAATGATATGAACGAAATAAGAAAGAAAAAAGAACAATTATTGAAAATTCACAGAATTGTTAGCACAAATAGGGACAACTACAAGTTGTGTAAAAATATGACATACCTTCATTGTGATCATTATTACAATTGTGAAGTATTACCTATAATTTGTAGAGTTCGTCATATTTTGAAAAAAAAAACGTACAAATTGCACTCGATTCTGTGAATTTCCATGGCAATGTTTTCTGCAGGCATTTATTTTCCTGAAACATACACTTTTATACTATTTACCCTAAATTATCAACAAAATGTTGTTCCCCATATTTTACGTTATCTTGTTTTTTTGTTTTTAATTTATTAGTAGAGTTAAGAGCACTTCAAACGGTATGCAGTCCAAAATAAGATGATTACGCAATTATTATTTAAAGACCATCAATTTGTTTTTCCTACATATTAAACAATTACACAGTATCCCAAATAATAATGCCAGAGAAACTACAAAAATTGATACGCACAATTAATTTTTTGGGCATGGAAAAAACGATATAAGTTGATTATATTAATAAATAAATTGAACCCTAAAATATTCGCTCACAGAAAATCAAAACCTACTAAATCCTTTAAATGTAGGAGCGAATATAACCGAAAGAATATCCAAAACAATTTAAATTAAATATTGATATGAAATAAACAAACATAAATATAATAATTTTCGTGAAATAGTATTTGACTAACACAATAAAATTGTTTTATATACCTACTCGTATACTTTATCTATCTATTAATAAGGTTTTACTTTAATTTTACTATAAATGTTTTTAAGTTAAATTTGACAGGAAAATTATATTTATCATATTAATTAAACAGTTACTGTAATAAAAGGTTTCTTTTTTCGTTATTTCTCTACATATACAAGGTGAGGTGAGAAAAGTTCCAATAAACATATGTCGTAGAAGGCTTCGTTTCCTAGATACAGGGTCTTGAATATAATTTTTTGTTCTCGAATTTGCATTATAACTTATAAATACTTAATTTTTTTTCACATTTGAGGGATAATACCTATTAATTAAGGGGCAAAGCAAGCGATAAGAATGTTCAAAAACTTGCACAGTGGCGAAGTAGAGGGGGTGCTCAACCCTTTTCTTAAACAGAATTTCTACAATGACTATTTTTTATTTTTTTGATAATAAATAAATTACCTACTTAATTTAGTACCAAAACAAACACTAAATAACTCGGAAAAGCACAGGAATTTCAAAACAGAAGAATGGACATTATTTTTGGTAAACTGTATGTAGATAATGAAAATAACAGTCTTTTTTAAATAGTCATTGGCGTAGAAGTTCTGTTCAAGAAAGGGATTTAGCACCCCCTCCACTCCGCCACTGTGCAAGTTTTCGAACATTCTTATCGCTTGCTTTATGCCCCTTAATTAATGGGCATTATCCCCTAAATATGAAAAAAAGTTATAATGAAAATTCACACAAAATTAGATTCAACACCCTGTATCTCGGAAACGAAGCCTTCTACGACATATGTTTATAGGAAATTTGCTTCTTGGAAATATGTGTTCTATCTTCTGATACAGTTTGTTTATAAAAAACTGGCTCACCCTGTAGAACGGCATTTTATTTCAACGACTATATGTGATTCTTCTTATCTGCCTAATTTAACAGTCTCTAATTTTTCGACAAACAAAGACTTTTTGTCAAGAAAGGATTCATTAATTAACAGAAATTCTTTGGTACACATTATAAATTCCCAGAAAGGTCTATTTTTAAAATCCGCGCTATTCAAGTGCATCTGATAAGATACCTTTTTTATATAAAAACCAAACAGTGAAGACATGCATCAAACGCTTTGGCTTCATAAGAGAGGTAAGTTTACTGCTACTATTTACTAAAACCCTTAAATAAAAAATAAATAAATAAATTGATTCATCTAAGTTATGTTATAATTCCGTCGTTTACTTCTGTTTTTCTTATTTTTTTTATAATCCAGTTTTCAATATATATTTTTATTAGGTCCATCATGCGATCTTGGCAAATAATTTTGTTACTCGGGTGCGCCGCCCATATCCAAGGAGCCGGTGTATACACCCAACGCTTCTTAGACCAATACAACAAAATCCATAATTCGTCAGCGGGATACTTCTCTCCTGAAGGAGTCCCATACCACTCCGTCGAAACGCTCATGGTAGAGGCACCCGATTATGGACACGAAACCACCTCCGAAGCCTTCAGTTACTACGTCTGGCTAGAAGCCATGTACGGCGCCATCAGTGGAGACTTCTCCAGTTTCAACACCGCCTTTGACATCATAGAAAAGTATGCCATCCCAACAAGCGCTGATCAACCCACCAACAGCTTCTACAATCCAAGCTCGCCTGCTACTTATGCTCCAGAGCTTGACACTCCCAACGAATATCCATCTCAGCTAGATACCAGCGTAGCAGTCGGTGTTGACCCCTTAGCCCAGGAACTGAATTCGGCTTATGGCACCCCCGATATCTATGGCATGCATTGGTTGCTAGATGTAGACAACATCTACGGATTTGGTGTCACTCCAGGTATATTAGGAGTTCAAACTTATCCCAAATATTTCTTGGTTTTGTTCACATTCGCTAAGTTTCGCATATAAAGGAATGTGAATGTGAATTTTCAACAATTTTCGTTATTCAAAACTAATTTCATTTTCACCATATTCGAAACTATTAACTTCAAATCAACAATTGATACAATCAATAAACAAATTAAGTTGACAAGTTTTACATAACGATGATTTATATACCTACATATAATAATATTTTGACAGTTTTCTATTATTACTGAGAAATCATTGAAAGTATATCAATGTTGAAACGTGATTTTTTACTATAAACAGGAGGTGGATGCGAAAAAGGACCTAGTGCTTCCGGTCCCTCATACATCAACACATTCCAAAGAGGTTCTCAAGAATCTGTGTGGAGAACCATTCCTCAACCATCCTGTGATTCCTTCGCATATGGTGGTACCAACGGTTTCCTGGATCTCTTTACCGGTATTTTAGACATTTATAATATCAAAATTGCCGATAACCATAATTAATTTTTTTCAGGTGACTCTAACTACGCCAAACAATGGAAATTCACAAACGCTCCAGATGCCGACGCTCGTACCGTTCAAGCAGCCTACTGGGCGTCTGTGTGGGCAGCTGAAGCTGGACAAAGCGGAACAATCTCCGGCAGTTTGGAGAAGGCGGCTAAAATGGGCGACTTCTTGAGGTACTCCTTCTTCGATAAATACTTTAAGAAGATTGGAGATTGCGTTGGTGCATCCTCCTGCGCAGCTGGAACTGGCAAAGATTCCGCTCACTACTTGCTCTCATGGTATTACGCTTGGGGAGGAGCCCTCGACACATCCGCAGGTTGGGCCTGGAGGATCGGAGATGGTGCTGCTCATTTCGGTTACCAAAACCCATTGGCGGCATACGCTTTAGTTAATGAGCCTAGTTTGAAACCAAAGGATCTACCGCAGTTACTGATTGGCAAACTTCCTTGGAAAGACAGTTGGAATTCTACACCTACTTGCAATCTGAAGAGGGTGCATTTGCTGGTGGTGCTACTAATACCTGGAACGGTCGTTATGACACTCCCCCATCAAACTTGACTTCCAACACTTTCCACGGTATGTACCGAATGTGCAAATTATTTTTTTCTGTAATATGTCAGTAAAGAAATTCTAAACATGTAGATAGAATACAGTATTATGACTAGTTTCACCCACAATAATATAATTTATAGCTTAGGAAATGATTTGTCATTAAATAATGTCAATGTATTTAACTGCAGGTATGTACTACGATTGGGAACCCGTATACCACGATCCTCCATCCAACAGATGGTATGGTATGCAACCTTGGTCTGTAGATAGATTGGCCCAATACTACTACGTAAGCGGTGACTCTACCGCCAAAACCTTGTTGGATAAATGGGTATCCTGGCTTCTTTCCAACACCAAATTCTCCGGCAACACTTACCAAATTCCTGCCACCCTCGATTGGTCTGGTGTACCAGGAAACGGCCTTCACGTCACCATCACCTCCTACACTGATGATGTTGGTACTGGAGCCGGCACTGCCAGAACCTTGGCCTACTACGCCGCCAAAGCCAATGCAGAAAACGCAAAATCCGCTGCCAAGCAACTGTTGGATATCATGTGGGAGAACTTCCAGACCACAAAAGGAGTTTCCAACGAGGAACCTCGTGATGACTACAACAGATTTACCGAGCCCGTGTACGTCCCAAGTGGATGGACTGGTACGTACCCTAACGGAGATACAATCGACTCCTCTGCCACTTTCATCGGTCTCCGATCCTGGTACAAAGATGATCCAGAATATTCCAAAATAGAAACTTACTTGAACGGAGGTGCCGTTCCAACCTTTACCTACCATCGTTTCTGGGCTCAAGCTGACATCGCTTTGGCCATGGGAGCTTATGGACTTCTCTTCGACGAATAAATTGTTACCTTTACCTTGGCTTGAAATTAATTTTCCTAAACTTAAATAAATATTTTCATACTTTTTTGCTTGTTTGGCTTACAATTTTGTCCCTCTCATCATCTGTGTGATAAATGTATATGATTTAAATATTTTATTTGACCGCGGTATATGCAACAAATAAAAAAATAATGTTCATAACCCTACACGCACATAGTTCCTTTCCCAATCGATATCTAGTAGGTTTCCATCAGTTTGTATTTGATAGATGGATGGTTCATGGTTATTTGATAATAAATATTGCTGTGTATTAATCATATGGAACTAAATAATCTTATCAAAAAACTAATAGTATTTCTCTAATACTTTGAGCCTTTTGTAAACGGTGTTATATGTTTCTTATGTCCAAATTTTGCTAGTAATTAAGAATCAAGTGACACATTACTGTAAACATTTTGCTTCAACTCAGCAGTGTTGAAAACTCCAACAAACGAAAATTCAGATTTCTATCGTTTCCGGTTTCCTAAATACGTCTAATGAACGCTTATTGTGAGACACCCTGTATCTATCTATATTATCAGTATTTTTAAATAAGTATAAGTAGATACAGCTAATCTTTTTCTGTTACGCTAATAGTTTTTCGGAATTTGATATCTTCCCTATTTATTATATGGCCAATTTTACAAACAAGCTTTTCAAATTGAGTTGGTGTCATCCTCAAAAAATTTGAGAATTATGACTGAGTTCGGACATTAATTGATTTATTCACCTAATTCAACACGTCTCAAAATTAATTCTCAAAACCACACTGAACGTTTTTCTTTTTCTTAAGTAACATATCCAGGATAATCACACGGGCCGCAATTTTTCGTGTCGATACTCATCCTGACACGACTGAACTTTGTCTTTCTACTATGAATAGATGTGTATGACACAAGTGTATTTACTTAATACATATATAAACGGTTCGTATATACAGGGTAAACCTTAATCAAGTACAAATTATTTATCAGAATATATGGGTAGATATTGTGGGTGTAATTTAACGCTGGTTGGGGCTTTAGCCCACAGAGTTAGTTTCACATAATATTATTAATACCTAAAAATATATAAAAACCATTACATAAAGGGTAAACGTCATATTTAATTTAAAATTGATTGACAGGCTAAACTCACTTTTGTCATTGTCGATATTTAATTTCAAATAATTTTAATTTATATAATAATTTTTATAGTTAGATATTTGACTCAACTTAAAGGAGGCCACCTGAAGAATCAATCCTAAAAATGCAGAAATAGGTCAGATCTCATCTATTGTGGTTGAATTTTCGAGTTCCCACTGTCAAAAAGTGAAGTTAGATATTTATAGAGTGTTTTCATTAAACCAGGTTAGTAGATTTAGATAGATTAATTTATTTAGATAATTATTGAATAGAACTTTGTCTGTGGAATTGAGCATACCTAGATGTTTGGTATCAGAGAGCATACCCACAATGTTCGAAAGGGGTGTTCAGGGGTCAAAAGTGAACAAAAAAGCCTAATAAGCATATGGTCGAATATCAACGGTTATTGAGATAGCAATGAAAATATTTTTACCCGAGTTAATTATTACAATGCATCAGTAGAGAAAAGTATTTATTGTCTAAGTATTATAAATTATAACACTGATTAAAGATCTAATAAACCGAAATTAATGAATTAAATTTTCAAATATACCACCGCCCGCCTCGATGCATGCATCGGCTCATTTGTGGATTGAACGGGTAGCTCGTTGAAGTGCATGGTGATTTTCTCTTATGAATGCTGCGCAATTGACAATCCAATCGAATAGCGCCTCTCTTGCGTTCACTTTTGTTGCATATACTAATGATTTAAACCATTTCCAAAGGCAATAATCAAACGGATTCAAATCTGGTAATCTTGGTGGCCAATTTAGGAAACCACCTCGGCCAATCCAGCGTTGTGGAAAGCGATTGTTAAGATGACTAATTACAACACAACTAAAATGGGCAGGAGCACCATCATGCTGAAAGTACATGTTTAGCCTAATATCTAATGGAACATGGTCCAGTAGATCTGTCAAATTATTTTCTAAAAATTCTACACATCTGGCTCCAGTAAGACGACCATCACGAGTGAATTGAGCCTCATCAGTGAACAAAATGTATTTGTAAGTGTATGGTTTGCGTTTATCTAATTGCAAAAACCATTTTTGTGAATGAATTCCCATACCGTAGTTTGATTAATTTGGAGACGGGTAGCAATGCGCCTTGTACTTACACCCGGGCTATGTTCTACCATAATTATAATTTCTTCTTCTGCTGTTAGACCAGGACCAGCTTGCCTCTCAGATGGAATTCTCACATTGGGAAACATTCCAGTTTCACGTGCATTGTTGAAGACTGTGTACATTTCTATCTGGCACTCTTCTATTCGGGAAGAGACGTCGATACTCAGCAACTCCACGATTAGCGCTACTGTTGCAATACCCAAAATAAAAATAATATCAGCATATTCTTGATGACTAAATCTGGCAGGTATTATGTGTAAAAATAAATGCAACTATTATGAAATAACACACAACAAACGTCAAAATAGATGTGACAAGTAATAATCATTAATGCGTGTTTGGTTTAGAATGCATGACCTACTCAAAATAAAATATCAAATAATAACAGCTTTCGCAAAAATAGCAATAAAAATATTTTCATTGCTATCTCAGTAACCGTTGATATTCGGCCATATGTTTATTAGGCTTTTTTGTTCACTATTGACCCCTAAATACCTGTATAATTACTAATTATTTTTTACTAATCGTGCTATCTTCGTATACATATAAAATGTCAGCCTTAAGGAAGTTTTAACAGAAACTTCATTCTTACCAACTTTCGGTTAGGTAGTAATATTACAGTTTTGAACAAGCATGATTTTGAAATAACAATAACTGAAAATAAGAAAAAATATTTAATGTAGAGCTGTCCTAATATTACTTTGATATATTTTTTAGCATAATATTGGAACTTTCAACTATTTTATTTTCAGTGTTTTATATTTTGAACAAAATAATAATTATTGTTAGTCTGACGAATGTTATAATAAATATTTGTTTTATTTAAATAGTGCTGTTGAATCACAATATGAAGAGAGAATATAAAACACTGGCTTCTTGAAAAACAAAGAGTAAATAATTTCAATTGCTCTCGAATTTGTATCAATAGTAATTAGTATACAGGGTGTTAAAAAAAGAGTGTAAAATATTTCAGGAAGTAATAGTATGAACCAAAATAAGCAGAAAAGTCTTAATAAACATGGGTCCGCAAAGTAACGGTTGCGGAGATATGGACCACTATTCGTTTTTGAAACATTTTATTTTATTAGGAATAAACCGACAAAGGAAGCTTTTAACAAACAAAAAACAAAGTTACAGAAGATGTTCAAAGTGCCCTCCGTCCATTTCCAAGCAGGCACGACATCTTCGTCTCAACGATATTCGAACTCTTTCGAAAACACCCTCCTTGGTTTGCATTTCTTGACACTTTTGATTAATCTGTAGCTGCAGCTCTTCCAGGCTATTTACAGGAGTACCATACACTAATGTTTTCAAATATCCCCAAAAAAAGAAATCTAGAGGGTTCAGATCAGGCGATCTTGGAGGCCATAAAACAGGTCCGGCCCTTCCTACCCATCTATGTGGAAAAGTTTGGTGTAAATGCTCTCTAACGACCATGAAAAAACGAGCTGGAGCACCATCATGCTGGACCACATTTGTTACCTCTGATTCAAAGGAATGTCTTCCAAAAACTCATACAGTGTGTTGTGCAGAAAGTTGAGGTAGGCAGCGCCTGTTAATCGGTTTGGTAAAACAACAGGACCTAGAAACCTGTCACCTACAATACCCATCCAAATGTTTAATGAAAAACGTGCTTGATGTCCAGATAATAAGCGAAGTGTGAAAATTAAACACTCCATTTCTTGTGAACCCGGCCTCATCAGTAAAAAGAATGTCAGCATCATGACGTAGAAACCAGCGGAAAAAAACCAAACGTGCTTGATGATCATTTATTGGATTTAAGGCCTGTACTCGTTGCACATGGTATGGATAAAGCAGTTTCTCGTGAAGGATTCTCCAAGCAAGAGGGCCACTAATTCCCACCTCGGCTGATATTCTCCGCACACTCGTACCTGGATTCTGCTCTACCAGTGCTAGAATTTCTTCTTCTGCTCTAGGAGTGGATACCGACCTTGGTATTCCGGATAAATGGCATTGTTTGCTCAAGGAACCGGTATCACGCAATCTTTGGTGAATTCTTCCAAACATGAGTTGTGAAGAAATCTGGCGATTTGGATAAGAGTCAACATAAAGACGTCGCGCTTCGATGGCGTTCCTATTAGCACGACCATACATGAAATGCATGTCTCTTAATTCTGCGTTAGAGTAACCACCCATAGCGAAAGAAAACTTGTGCACTGAGAACAACTATCAAATACGTACTGTTTATTTCACTAAACATCAACCAACTATTATAAGAAAATACACAACGTTTTTGCAAAATAAAAAAGGGGCTAAAAACATAAAACATTCCATATCTCCGCAACCGTTACTTTGCGGACCCATGTTTATTGAGACTTTTCTGCATATTTTGGTTCATACTATTACCTCCTGAAATATTTTACACTCTTTCTTTAACACCCTGTATTTAAATTCATAGTCAGATGGTTCTATAAATATATCTACTCGTAAAACAAAAATCTATTTTCAGTCACCATTTTTGAATTGCCACAACATCTATAGAACAAATTTTAAGTACATGTACATTTTTTTAAATGCAGAACTACCGTTTCAGAAATACCTACAAAATGGAATATCTGAACACTCTCTATAACAGATAACCGCTTAATCTGGATATTGCAAGCTAATATGAAATAGTTTTGATACGATCGTTTATCTCAGAATCAAGTATTTAATCGCAACGTTCTTCAAAATTATAGAAATAGCACGAAATCTAAAGGAACAAAAAAAATTATATTCTGAAAACTTTCAGTAACTCTAAATAAAATAAAATTAAATTTATAAAAAATGTTCCATTCGAAATAAAATGTTAATTATTATTATTACATTTAAACATGGTCGAACTTCAGCAAAACAGCAAATAAGTGTTTAAAGAATACAATGACTGATGTAACTATTAAAAAATAATTCTATATGAGTTTTAGTAAAATATGAAAATAATTGCTTAACTATAATCGCTTTTGAGTTAAACTATTTATTTTTTTTTTCATCCAATTAGTCACTTACATAGGAGGAAAAATACCTACGTAACATTAAAAATATTGACGAAACAAGATAAATTCATAATAAAATATCGATCATCTGGAAAAAAAATTAATTTTGATGTAAATAAATTTCAGACATTTTGATAGAAACTGTTCCATGTAGATTTTTAGTACTGCCCAAAAAAATGGCAGAAAGTAAAAAGACTTTTTTTGCTTACAATTTAAATATTTTTACACATATATTTCTACTTTTTATAAAATTAAATATTCTTCCTATATAAATTTCACTCTCATTATTTATTTTAGAAAAAAATATTAACAAGAAAGTCAATATTTTAATTATTTTACGAAAAATATTTTTTTCAGTAAATGCAAATAATAAGTAAATTAATTCATATCCAAATATTTAAAATTTTATACGGTATGAGCAATATTAAAGAATTTTTTTATAATTTATTTAGTAAATATGGAAAATTATTAGAAATATGTTGAATACGTATTCTTTATAATTTTTATTATTACAGAAAATGCCATATTACTCGGAGAAAGATAGACAAATAATTTTATTTTACATAAAAACAATTACCTAACGGCCCTACACCTACATAATATAGCATATATACTATAAAATGTTACCAGACATTATTTATAGAACTTCTAAACTTTGATTGGTCGTTTTTTATCATTGATCTATTAAATTGTCGGATTTTTTTCCAAATATTACAGAGGTCAATTTGTAATTTTTTATTTGTTTTTCAACATTACACATAATCTTCCAGTCATATTTTACAAAAAATTTAATGTATAATTCGGTTGTAAAATTAATAAATAAAATAGTTGCACATACTAAATAGTGTTTTTCACAAATACAAGTAATTTTAGTTATATTTAAGAACTGAATAATATTTAGTTTAGCAAATAACAGGAATGTTATCTCATCCCATCTGCGAATATTCAAAGACATCCAAGTAAAACGAATATATAACGGCTGAAAGCGGTCTAACCAACAAATTTTTAGATACAGAAATCTTTCAAAATACGTATTATTTTAAATTCAACTGCAAATGTAAATATTGTTATAACAAAAACTTACATAGTTCTGCATATAAAATTGTCCATTTTTATGTATAAGCACCTATGTGAAAATAATTCTTAAAATGTAGGGTTAGAATAGGAAAATAATGTGTCATACAAATGCATTTTAAAAGTTATTATATTATTTGAAAACAATTTAAATGGTAAAAGGGGATAAACAAAATCAACAATTTTATATTTGATATTACTTTTGCTCTACGTGTTTTATTTTTCGCGATTTCTGTACCTAAAAACACCGGCGAGAGAAACGGTATCCTTAAGGAAATATAAACAAAATTCGCTTTTTTTAATGAAACAGCCCGATTATTATTCGTATTTGATACCTACTAGTCTTTCTCATTAAAAAAGGCATGTGATATTTTTACGCAATGTTAATTGTCTTTTTGAAATCGTCAAAAACTTATATATCTACCATTTCTTTTTTTAGGTAATAACTGAGAGAAACCTACCCAAGTGATATAATGTATAGTTTTTTCATATATTTTCAGGTATTAACAATATTGTGTGAAACTAACTACTCAGTGGACAAAAGCCCCAACCTGCGTTGAATTACACCCACAATATCTACCCATATATTCCTTATTATTAGATTTTGTAACATTTTTTACTGTTTAAGAAAGGTATTTTAAGCTAATATGTATCAAATCTCCTACAATTCCTATCAATGAAGTCATATGCATGCTCTCTGATACCAAACATCTAGGTATGCTAATGAACACCCACAGACAAAACTCTATTTAATAATTATCTAAAAAATGTATTCTATTTACTAACCTGATATACCCTATATATGGAGTGGGAACTCAAAATTCAACCACAATAGAAGAGATCTGCTCTATTTCTGCATTTTAATATTGGATTGCTTCATCAGGTGGCCTCCTTTAAAAATGCAGAAATAGAGCAGATCTCTTCTATTGTGGTTGAATTTCGAGTTCCCACTCCATATATAGGGTATATCAGGTTAGTAAATAGAATACATTTTTTAGATAATTATTAAATAGAGTTTTGTCTGTGGGTGTTCATTAGCATACCTAGATGTTTGGTATCAGAGAGCATGCATATGACTTCATTGATAGGAATTGTAGGAGATTTGATACATATTAGCTTAAAATACCTTTCTTAAACAGTAAAAAAATGATATAATGTATATCTGTAACAATATATCTAATGTGCTACCGAAATATAAAAAGAGCGTATTACCAATAAACGTTTGAGATTTAGAAAGTTACAAGATGTCAGTCGATAGCCCAGGGTACTGATTTAGTTAATATCTGAACATTTCATATTTAAAATGTTTATTATTAAAAAAGTATTCAAAAAATTTCTAATATTTTTCTAAAATTACCAAAAAAAAACCGTAATGCATAATTCAAATGCGCTCAGCGTTGCACAAAATATCGAAATACATATAACCAATTTTAATAGTTCTTACCACTGCCGAGATTACTTTGATGGACATATATCTACTTACATCGTGAAAAGCTGATACTAGACTACACACGCATTTCCTTATCTTAGTCATAGAATGTTGATCCTCAATTGTTATCGCAGAAATATTTTCTTATAGTATATGGGGACGAGGGGTGGCGGGATGGTACTTCAACATGATTTCTAAATTCTATTTTGAAGTAGTTTTTAGACAAAGAATGTTACTGATTAAATTACAAGGCGTCCCAGTACAATTTTAAGTATACTTAATATATACATACATATATCAACAACACGAAGAAATTTTATTGTCAACATTCTTTTAAATTTCTCCAGTGAAAAATGTCAAATATCCAATAAAAATTAATAGTTAATAAACATAATTATGCCTGGCATAATGAAATGATTTTCAAAATTCAAATTAACTTTTGAATACATACGAACACGCAATCAATCAAAATAAATGAGATCTGATGTATTTCTGATTTCCTAGACTTGCTTCTTTCCCTTTCTTTTAAATTAAATTAATTATGTAACTAACTAAAACAAATAAATTATTTGAAACACTAAATTTTCTTACTCAAAAGTCCCGTAATTCTAAATTATTCTGAGTAATGTTTTCAAAACTATAATAATTCTAATGTTGAGTATTTTTAAAATATGACTGTATGGTCAAGTTAAAAATCTTCAATAAATTCGAATTCATTTTTCTAAAATATAGTTAATACGTTAAGACGTTTTGATACTTTTCAGTAATTAGTAGTAATTGTGTTTTTATGTTCTGGGTAGTATAATAACAATAAATAATGGTACAAGCATAATAACTAACTATATAAATTATTTAAAACATAAATATTTACTAATCATATTTCAAAAATTCAGTCACGTCCTTAAAAGTTGTGGAGGAAAAATATGAACAAATACCTACGTTATTGTATGTTTTTCAAATGAACGTGATCAAGCTGCTCAAGCAGCATAAGGTTCATATTATTTGGGCCACATGGTATCTTCTTACTAACTTAAGAAATAACTACTATTATGTGCCACGTTATTCAAGTGTTAGATAAGATACTTTTTTTTTGTATAAAAAGGCAGATCTCAGTAAGGAGAACCAACATTCAGTTATTACAAGACTGGTAAGTTTTAATTATTTTTAAGTACATTTTATTTTAACTAAAATTTAATCAACTAAAAAGATTTGAATATATATTATATGAAATTTTGTGAGTTTGAAATTATAATCTTTTTAAATAAATAATATTAGTGCATTTTAATCTTTGTGTATTTGAATGTTGTTAATTAATTGTTTATTCGATTTAATTAATATCTAATAATAAATAATATATAAATAATTTTCTAATATTTAAACATTTTAAATAATTTATTATACCTAATAGTTTTTTCAACTGAAAAATATTTATAGTAGTAGGTATATAGTGTAGTATATTGTGAAATTTTTGAGCGCTCTAAAATAGTCTCATGAAAGACATTATAAATCAATTTTGTCCCCCATATAACAATCTTATATAAACATTTTTAAGATACCGTAAAGCAAATTCTGCAAAATCTTTTGTAATTACGCTGTAAAAATATTTCTATATGATTTATTTTTATGAAAATTTAGTTTGCCACTTTGACCAATTTAATACCATAAAATAGTTTTTACAGAAATGCAATAGAAATAAACCAAAGAACTTTCGTTTGAACATGAAAGTATCTCGAAACACCAAGAAATCTGAACTAAAATCATGACAGTCCGGAAATTGTTCAACTATGAACTATTATTTTGGAAGCCAATAAAATAAAGTAATAAAATAAAACTATAGTTTTAAAATTATAGGGCATGTTGGAGATCTGAAAAAATTCAAGACGATTTCAACAAATAAACATAAAACAATATGGCGAATATTTATCTATCCATTGTATTATAATAGTGATAACAAACATGTTATAGTTTTCAATAAGTGTTTTCTAGCTAGTAACAATGCTTAGCTAGTTAATTATTGAATAATTTCGTAGATGTTCACAAATTATTGATAAATAAACATTATCATAATACTATTAGTTCTATTGTGTGAGCTAAAACATATAATAATTGTATGAGGATTTATAAAACATCGTAAAACAAATTGAAAAAAATGTTTCAAATTTTTTCTGTACGAACATTCTTAGTATTTCTATAAGTTTAATTGCAATCTAAAATAATCGTACTGATAATTTTATTAAAACAAAATAGCTTCTCTAAGATGATAGTGTAACAGTAATAAAATAAAATTGTACTACCAAGTTACACTATTGACATGTTGTTCCACTCAGAGGTGGAAAAAATAAATATTGGTTAGAAACTTCTGTCCTGACCACTTCATCACAACCGTGTTCCGTGTAGCTTTTTTTAATAAGCTACATCTACTTAATTTTTAAGATATTTTTTTTATCTTAGATCCATCATGTGGTCCTGGCAAATAATTTTGCTGCTCGGATGCACCGCCCACATCCAGGGTGCCGGTGTCTACACCCAGCGCTTCTTAGACCAATACAACAAAATCCATAATTCGTCATCGGGATACTTCTCTTCTGAAGGAGTCCCATACCACTCCATCGAAACGCTCATGGTGGAAGCACCCGATTATGGACACGAAACTACCTCTGAAGCCGTCAGTTACTACATCTGGCTAGAAGCCATGTACGGTGCCATCAGTGGAGACTTCTCCAGTTTCAACACCGCCTGGGATATTGCAGAAAAATATATCATCCCTACAAACGCTGATCAACCCACCAACAGCTTCTACAATCCAAACTCGCCTGCTACTTATGCTCCAGAGCTTGACACGCCCAGCGAATATCCATCCCAGATAGATTCCAGTGTACCAGTCGGTGTTGACCCCATAGCCCAGGAACTGAATTCGGCTTATGGCACCGCTGATATCTATGGCATGCATTGGTTGCTAGATGTAGACAACATCTACGGATTTGGTGTCACCCCAGGTATATTAGGAGTTCAAACTTATCTCAAATGTTTCTTGGTTTTTTTCACATTCGCTAAGTTTCGTATATAAAGGAATGTTTAAAATTTTCCTTATTCAAATTTCATTTTCACCATATTCGAAACTATTAACTTCAAATCACCAATTGATACAATTAATAAACAAATTAAGTTAACAAGTTTTACATATAGATGATTTATATACCTACATGTAATAATATTTTGACAGTTTTCTATTATTACTGAGAAATCATTGAAAGTATATCATATCAAATGCGTCTTAACAGTTTTCAAAAATCTCTTTGATTCCTTTCGTATTCATCTAATCCATTATATTATCAATGCTACCATTCAATTTGATTAAATTGTTAGTTATGGTTACAGAAAGAACGTTAAAACATATTTAGATGTTTTAATGAACAAGAAATGATTATTCGATGTTAATCTTATTCAAAACATAAATCCATTAAATGAATAATGAATTAAGCTAAGAACTTAAGCTTTTTAAATAATAAGGCAATTTATAATTAAAAGTGCTCTTCTTATATATTAACTTATTTTTTAGGAGGTGGATGCGAGAAAGGACCCAGCGCTTCTGGCCCATCATACATCAACACTTTCCAAAGAGGACCCGAAGAATCTGTCTGGAGAACTATTCCTCAACCATCCTGTGATTCCTTCGCATATGGTGGTACCAACGGTTTCTTGGATCTCTTTACCGGTAAGATACAATATAAAATAATTTTAAATATACATAATTTTAATTAAACGATGCACACATATGTCTAAAACCATAATTCACTATTAATTTCAGGTGATAGCAACTACGCCAAGCAATGGAAATTCACAAACGCCCCAGACGCCGACGCTCGTGCCGTTCAAGCAGCCTTCTGGGCTTCACGTTGGGCAGCTGAAGCTGGACAAACTGGAACAATCTCCGGTACTTTGGACAAGGCAGCTAAAATGGGCGACTTCTTGAGATACTCCCTCTTCGACAAATACTTTAAGAAGATCGGAGATTGCGTTGGTGCATCCTCCTGCGCAGCTGGAACTGGCAAAGATTCCGCCCACTACTTGCTCTCATGGTACTACGCTTGGGGAGGAGCCCTCGACACAACCAACGGTTGGGCCTGGAGAATCGGAGATGGTTCCGCTCATTTCGGTTACCAGAACCCATTGGCAGCATACGCTTTGGCTAATGAAGCTAGCTTAAAACCAAAAGGATCCACCGCTGTTTCTGATTGGCAAACTTCTTTGGAAAGGCAGTTGGAATTCTACAGCTGGTTGCAAACCGAAGAGGGTGCATTCGCTGGTGGTGCCACTAACACCTGGAATGGTCGTTATGACACTCCCCCATCAAATTTGACCTCCAACACCTTCCACGGTATGTATCAAGTGTGTTAATTATTATTCCTTTAATACATATCAATTTATCTATAACTTTAACACACACATTTATTTGTATTTCAAAATAAATATTGGTTTGTTATCTATTCTTGGAGATACATATTTTGTACTTCCCTGACGACTATTTTAAGTCATAATGATAGAATGGGTATATAGTTTGAGAAATGAATTATCATTAACTAATGTTTATGTATTTGATTACAGGCATGTTCTATGATTGGGAACCCGTGTATCACGACCCACCATCCAACAGATGGTATGGTATGCAGCCTTGGTCTGTAGACAGATTGGCCCAATACTACTACGTAACCGGTGATGCTACTGCCAAAACCTTGTTGGACAAATGGGTATCCTGGTTTCTTGCCAACACCAAATTCTCCGGCAACACTTACCAAATCCCTGCCACCCTCAGTTGGACTGGCGTACCTGGAAATGACCTTCACGTATCCATCACTGCCTACAGTAACGATGTTGGTACTGCATCCGCTACCGCTAGGACTTTGGCTTACTACGCCGCCAAAGCCAATGCAGAAAACGCCAAATCCGCTGCCAAACAACTGTTAGATATCATGTGGGAAAATTACCAGACTTCAAACGGAGTTTCCAACGAGGAAACTGCTGATAGCTACAACAGATTCAACGAGCCCGTGTACGTCCCAAGTGGATGGACTGGTACGTACCCTAACGGAGATACAATCGACTCCTCTGCAACTTTCATTGGTCTCCGATCCTGGTACAAGAATGATCCAAACTGGTCCAAAGTAGAAACTTACTTGAACGGAGGTGCCGCTCCAACCTTTACCTACCATCGTTTCTGGGCTCAAGCTGACGTCGCTTTGTCCATGGGAGCTTATGGACTTCTCTTCAATGAATAAAATGCTACCTTACCTTGTTGAATTTCATTGAACTGAAATAAATATTTTCTTCTTACTCTTTCTTGTTTGTATCTAATATATAAGGTTATCCATCCCATTTAATTAAACCTTAACTATTTCCGTTACTGAAGTGATTGTGAAGCCGAAATCGACATTAACTACTTGAAAATTCTTGGGCTGTTTTAAGCGATAGGATGGTAAGTCCGCCATGGGTGGTTGTAAAAAACAACAAACAGAAGTTTGCACAAAAAGTTGTTTATTTTCATATCCTCTAAGCCTTTTGAAAAATCGTACTTATTTCAGAAACACCTTGCATTAAGAAATCATACTGTTAATAAAAATATGTTGTAGTAATTACTATTTATGTTATTATTACCGCCATTTTCAGGAAAATACTGAAACATGGTTTTTGAAAAAATTTAAAAATGGTTGTTCTGAATAAGGAAAAATTTAAATAATATGTGTTAATTTGTGCACGGTTAACTAATACAATATAATTGTGATATAGAAAGTATGATAATATTAGTGTTTTGCATATGACTGACTATCACTAAATAATTTGGATAGGTAATTGAAAAGATAATAGGTACTCAGAGATATAGTAGATAATATAATAGACTTCAATCTGAGTCTACAATTAATTTGCAGTTCTACTTTAAAGTATCGGTTATTCATGCTCCTAAAAATATCAATATTCTTTCTGCAATGTAATTCCCTGAAGAATGTGTTTTACAGCAGCTTTTGAAAATATAATAATCCTGATTCCTGAATGTACTCCTTCGTGAGTTACACTCGCTTGCAGAATGGTGTGACGACTGGCTCTTGTTTCTTAACTTAGACAAGTGTTCAATTCTTCATTTGGGTAACAGCAATTTGCGTTTAATTTATCATATTAGTGATGGGATGATGGTAATGTTCTTGACTTTGTGGATTCACAAGTAGATCTTACTTTATGATCTCGAATTTGGAGACTCATATTAGTTATGTGACGCGCAAATTCAAAGTATTATAGTTCAAGATCCCACTTCACTCAAATGTTAATAGAACGAATAGCATTTAAACATGTGTTTCATGTACATCCTTACACAAATTGGCTAGGTTGGCTAATCAAAGCCAGGTCCTAGAGGCATTAATTATGAATTAACCATATTAATTATGAAGGTGAACTACAAGTTAGTTTTAAAGAGTTTAACTTTTGGGCGTACGAATTAAAATAAAACGTGCCACAGTGCGGTCAAGGCAGCGGCGTAACGTTAAATCACATGTCACCCCCCTCGCTCTCCTTTCAACAAAATGCTGACATTAATTTTGTCAATTCTTGTACATATTTCTATAAGTAGTTATAATTAAAGCCGGCACTTTGTTCGCAGATCTCAGGTCCGGACTCGCCGATGACCTTAATATTTAAATGTACTTTATTTATATTAAAACAATTTTAATCTTATACATTCCATCTAAGGGACAGAAACATATCATGTATTTACCTGCAGGGGCTCGATTCTCGAGTTTAGCGGAACACATTCCCTCAGAAAGTAACGCAAATTCTCATGAGAAAATGCAAATCTGTATTCTTGACCATTCTCATTGGACTTATTTCCCATAAAAAATTAGGGAATTATTTCACATGGTTTTTGCTAAAGGAATATAAAGTTTCAAGAACTGTAAATATACACATAGATAACAATATGCTCGGGAATTTTTTTTAAGTGGAATAAATTCCAACTCGATTTTATTTCACTACATTTGAGAATCGAATTTCCGCTGTGTTTATTTAACAATATCTCGAAAATTGTGCATTTTAGAGGGTAAGTTAATACAAACTTTTTTTCAAATTTTTGGACGAGCTATCAGATCCTGAAGTCCTGCGTATATATTATGAAACACCCTGTATATTCTCAGTCCCAAATTGTATAAAAGGAAACTTGTTAATTATTTTGTTTACTTAGTGCGTCAACTTTACAGTCATTTATAAAGCATATCAAAATTGCCCCTGAGGTTAATGACGTTCTCAAAATTTTGGAAAAGAAATTTGAAAATTTTAATCATATAAATAAATTGTATAATAATAATAATACTACTTTATTCATCAGAAAAAACTTACAAGTAAGGACATGATACGTCATAAAAAGCGGGTTAATCGTTTACCCGATAAAGTATGCTATAAACGTAAATCATAATACAAATACATTTTAGAAGACATACAAATCACGTACAGCTACATTTAAAAAAAAATCTCTATAAGATATGCCTTTAATTCCTTTTTAAACCTATTTTCACATCTTACATCTTTTATTACATTTGGTAGTTAAATATAGTGCTACATAGGTAAGTTGGTGCTTTTTTGCTCAAAGACAAATTAATATTATTTATGTAAACATCTTTGCTATTCCTTGTGTAGTGGTCATGGACCTTATTGAAGAGGGTGAATATTTTAAAGTTGCTCTTTACAAATATACTTGCCTCATATATCAATATCGACGGTAGTGATAATAGCTTACCACTAATAAAATGCGGTCGACATGATTCTAGAGGATGTAATTTTAAAATTAATCTAATTAGTCGTTTTTGAGATACAAACCCTCTATGCATGTCCGCGGCCACACCCCAATAAATAACAAGATACCTCAAATGAGGATACGCCAAAGCATAATACACATTAAACAGATGTTTTTTGTCAACAAAATTAGATATATGGTCTGTGTAGACGAAATTAGTCCGAAAGAAAGTTTATTTTATAGAAGAGACATTGATAAAATTTGTGGATTTGAGGATGCAAATTTTCTATTTAATGGCAGCATCGTGTATGAATCTTTATATTAGATTTAAAGTGCCTCATTTAGAAGTAAAAGAAACGGAGAAATTTGTCAGGAACATCAGCAACCTATTTGACCCTTTAAATTTCTCGAGTCAATTTGGAAAACCATAATTTCAAAATGCGTACATATTCACAAGTGACGAAAACGATCTCTTTAGAACCTATTTCGATATGTTTCAGAAATCACAAATAATTGATTCAAAAGCAAAAGATATAACATCTACAATAAAATGTATTATTGGGTGGAAAATAACAATATTAGGTTTCATTAAATTAGGAGAATTAGCTAAAAATGAAGGTATGAAATTTTTATGAACTAGAAGCATTAAACAGGACTGTTTAAAAATTGTTTTGGGGCAATACGCCAGCGTCACAAAAGGCATTTTCTCGAACAACAAAACAATACTGAATACGTCTCTGATATCTTAGTTCCTCTCCCAACGAACGTTCGCTTATATTGACCACAGTATACTAAGCAATCAGTACGGAATCTTAGACAATTTATGAATGAAATACGTCTGGCAGTTTTTAAATACCCCCACTCTAGAAAAAGTCGCCAAGAATATGGCGGATTCCACAGAACATACGAAAAAATAGCTAATAATTTGGCGTAAACATAACCAAAGTTGTTTCGTAGTTATAATACTTTGCATTAATTCTTAATTAACTGTTGTAATCCAGTGTAGTTTCATGTAAATTGGGGTATTGATTGAGAAATTATAGTAATAACTGTCAGTCGCCAACAACATGGCGGATTTTTGGAAGACGCGGGAAAGCTGAGTTTCCCTACTGATTGCTTAGTATACTGTGATACTGACAGTTACATGGTGCTCCACATGCTGAGAAAGCTACGCGCCATATTCTGCGCGCCATATCCTGCACGTCTGAAACTATTTGCCCGAGTCCGTTTGCTGGTTTCGTTATGCTGTGGTAAGATGTTGATTTTAACTTTTTTTAGGTATACATGCGCACCTTATAATTACGTCATCTGTAAACGAAGTGCGGGCTTTAAACAAATAAAAAAACGTGTGAAATTGGGAAGAGATGATGCCATTAGAAGACAAAACAAAAACACCTCTTTCTATTAAATAATTTGCAAGTTCGCCATTTAAAGTAAACTAATAATCATGCATATTTGAAACAACGGCCGCAATACAAAATGATGATCTCGTGATTTTAAATTACTTCTTGTACATTTAATTTTTAATTTTTTTGTTTGAACTTGGGCTTAGGCCCCCAAGATGGTTGGGTCCCCCAATCGTGCGGAGGTTTACTTTACGCTACTGGGTCAAAGACAGGCTCAGGCCGGTTTTATATTGTCAGGGACAATAATTTTATGTGATCCGCATTATGAAAATAAAATTTAATGATGTGATTAAAACTGCTTAGTTAATTAAAAAACACACATTTTACAGATCGCAATTATATCTGTTGAAAATTGTAGGTACAGTAATGAAACACATGGTTACTGAGATTTATTCGAGAATTGACTCGCTAAAAATATGATATAAAAAAGATCAGAACAGACACCATTAATGCCGCAAAAATACATTAACAAGAAATGTTATATGCATATGATCAATGATCTATTTTTATATTCTAAGGGTACGTTTACATCTGACATTAATTACTCGATATTTATGTCGGATGAAAATTGTATCTAATGTAAACAGTGCAGAATTTCTGTCAGAGATATGTTTCAAGCTTCCGCGCATGTATACGATTAGATGTAAACACCTATTCGGAATTGCCTGACAGAAATTACTGTAGCTGACTAATCGTCTACTTTTGTGGTAGTGTCGGCACTTAATTATTAATATTGAGTGATAAAATAATGGATAAAAGGCGATATTAATGAACAGATTAATTTATATCATAGTAAACCTTAACTATATGACTATTTTACAAATAAGCTTTTCAAACTAAGCTGATTACATCTTTAAAAAATTTGTAATTACGCTGGATCTTCCACACTGAATTGGGATATTAATTGACTATAAGCAAGCCATTTTTTTCATGTCAAAATCAACTCTCAAATCCATACTGCACGATTTTTCATTCTCTGTCGAACAGAAATCGCATTTAATCTAAACAGCGCGAACATTTCTGTCAGAGTTATATGTATCAAGCGTCTACGATGTGTAATCGACACATCTATGCGATTAGATCGGCTACTTTTGTGATAGTGTCGGCAGCAATTGAAAAACATTGATAAAGAAGAGTCGGTAAAACGCGATATTGATGAACCGATTGATTTATATGAAGTCCAAAGAAAAATTCTTAATTTAAGAAATTTTTAAGTATAAGAATGTTTGGAAAATAAACATGGAAGGGATGGTTTATTTCACCCCTTGCAACAAACCAGGAACATGGGAAATATTCCAGTAAAATATATTCTTTTAAGTAAATGTTCCTGCCAAAATATTTGTTTATATTCAACAGTTTGTGAGAAAATCGTTCTGGAGATAAAAAACTATAAATCTGAAAATTATATCTGATTTAGTACCGTTCTAATTCAATACTTTGCTCAACTTAAACTATAGATAGATATTTAAAACGAAAAAATATTTGTTGGATTATCTCGAAGAATACATTTGTACGGAGCTGTATACGAATGAAAACATTATGTATAGTTTTTGCTAAAAATTCACACATAGGAGTTTGAGGGGTCCTGATTAGCACCACTTATTCAAAAAATATCTCAGAGCGTTCATACTGAATTGCACAGGTGTAAAAAATAGTATGTCTTCGTTTGCATCTTAAAATCCGTAATAGGATCAAAAGAAGCGATTTTCGATGACATTTAAAACAAACAAATATTTGTTGGAATATCTCGAAGAAAATCATTTTTATAGGTTTATACACGAATAAAACTTTATGTATAGTTTTTATTCAAATTTCACAAACTACATTTTGAGGGGTCCACCTGATTAACAACTTAAAAAAATTTAAATAAAAAAATTGCTAAACGTTTTTATTGAAATTCAAAGGTGTAAAAAAATTATAGCAGACCTTGCATCGCTATCTTAAAAATCGTGGTAGGATCAGAAGAAGCGGATTTTGAAGACATTTAAAACAAAGCAAAATATTTGTTAGATTATTTTGAAGAATAAAGTTTCTAAGGATTTGTACACAAATAAAATTAGACATGGAGATACAGGATGTATAACAACAAGTGTGCATTAGACGTATTTAGGAAACCGTAAATGATAGAAATCTGAAATTTCTTTTTTAGAGGATTTTGTTTTCCTTTCAACACTGCTGAACTGATGCAAAATACATTACATTATACGTCATATCGCTTATTTTGAATAGAACAGGTATTTTTTATTTAATTTTCAGATTCTACATGTAGTTCTAAGTGATTTCACTCACAAAATTATTACTTCTTAAGTCGGAGATTGAATAATTCAGTCATGATAAAAAAACATATTAAGGAAACGAAATGCAAATTCAAAAACTATTGAGCTTGGACATATGGTATATTTAATAAAGTTGATTTAAAATTGCACGTAGAATCAGAAAATTAAATAAAAATACTATTTTTCGTTTAAAGTTAACGAATTGACGTCTATTTCCGGTACTACCGCTACGATACTGTAAATATTATATTTCAACTAAGCAGTATTGAAAACTCCTAGAAACGAAAATTCAACTTTCTATCGTTTCCTAAATACGTCTAATGCACGCTTATTGTGAGACACCCTGTATATATCTATATTATCAGTGTTTTTAACTGGGTATAGGTAGATACAGCTAATCATTTTCTGTACGCTAATAGTTTTTCTGAATTTAGTATCTTCCTTATTTATTTTACAAACAAGCTTTTCAAATTGAATTGGTGTCATCCTCAAATAATTTGAGAATTGTTGCGGATTCTCGACACTTAGTTCCGAGATTAACTAATTTATAGACACCTAATTCATCACATTTCAAAATTCATTCCCAAAACTACACTGAACGTTTTATTTTACTTAAGTAACATATGCAGGGTAGCAATTTTTTGTTTCGATACTCATCGTGACACGACTGAATTTTACTACTACTACTACTACTACTAATACTACCATGAATTGATGTGTATGACACAAGTAAACGGTTCGTATACATATAGCGACGAAAAGTGTCATACCCATACAGCGATATATGTATATCTGATGCGTGACACATATTATATCGGGACACAAGTGTCAGATGTAAACGTACCCTAATACACTACTTAACTTTGGAGGAAATTATTACCTGTATAATAATTAATCAATATGTTTTAAGCTATATCTAACGGATCTTCTTATTAATTATTTTTTTATGTTTGTTTCCATTTACTTTCAAATGTTATTGAATTAAAGATATTCATAAATTACTTGATTGGCTAATATAATTATCTTGTTAAATCATTTTTTGAATTACACAGCCACACAAAAATAAAAAAAGTTCTGTGCCCGAGCTCCGACCTATGGTTCCCCATGTATTTTTGGCTCCTGAAACCAATCCCGGGGTCGGTATGGCCCAGACGTTCCATATTTGCGCCCTACGGTAAAAAAAATGAGCCAAATTTGGCCATTACCTGGAAATAAGCGCAAAGCTTTATCTCGTGCCATTGAAGGGTCCAAACATGAATCAGTTGTTGGATAGGACCTCGCACATCCCAATTGTCACTTGAGGGCCACGAATTGGCAGAAAATTGGTCCTAAAAAATTTCAAATTATCAGACAAAATCATGATTTCACCGTATTCAGTATCGAATTGATTTAAGAGGATTGTCTTCATGTAGCATTGCACAGTGAATAGACATAAAAAAAATAATAATAAAAAATAATTAAAAAAATAAAAAAATTTAAAAAAAAATAAAAAGAAAGAAAGGAGCCACAATACTTCCTACGTCAACGTCATTAGCAGGGTTGCAGTTCCATAAAAATTTGTGAACAGGTCACAATTACTTTCCTATGGCGTGACCCAAAGCTAACGACGTTGACGTAGGAAGTATTATAGCTCCTTTCGTTTTTTTAATTTTTTTTATTTTTTTAATTTTTTTATTTTATTTTAATTTTACTTTATTTTTTTGTCTTTATTCACTGTGCAATGCTACATGAAGACAATCCTCTTAAATCAATTCGATCCTGAATACGGTGAAATCATATGATTTTTTCTGACAATTTGAAATTTTTTAGGACCAATTTTCTGCCAATTCGTGGCCCTCAAGTAACAATTGGAATGTGCGAGGTTGCGAGGTCCTATCCAACAACTGATGCATGTTTGGACCCTTCAATGGCACGGAGATAAAGCTTTGCGCTTATTTCCAGGTAATGGCCGTATTTTGGTCATTTTTTTGACCGTAGCGCGCAAATATGGAACGTCTGGGCTATACCGACCCCGGGATCGGTTTCGGGAGCCAAAAATACATGGGGAACCATAGGTCGGAGCTCAGGCACAGAACTTTTTTTTTGTGTGCCTGTGTTATGAAAGAGAAAATTATTTTTAGAATTATCAAAGAGAATTAATTTATGAACCAGTTTTTTATAGTTATATACAAATTTATGGCCAACCATGCTCCATGCAGTTTTATCAAATTAAGGTTTTTTGACAATTTCCAAAATATAAAGTAGCTATTATATATCAACATATACAGGGTGTTCCATTTAAAACATGTGTATGTTTGGGTCAATTATGAAAGTCATAGACATTTTTCTGAATTAATTAATTATATAAAGAAGTTCCACATAGTATTAAGGAAATATAAACCCAATTTATTTTTTTAAATGAAACAGTCCGAATATTATTAGTATTTGAAACCTACAGCTTGTATCATTCAAAAAAGGTGTGAATCTCATTTTCATTTTTCAAATCGTCGTTAAAAAATTGAGAAACTTTTGTACCATTTATTTTTTAAGTATCATAGTAACTGAATGAAATCTTCCGAAGTAATCTAATGTTTATCTGTAAAAATAAAAAGTGCTACCAGAATATAAAACGAGCATATCGCCATGAAAATTTTAAGAATTAGAAAAGTTCAAGATAGACTGATTAATTTAATATTTTAAATGTTATTCGTATCTAAAATTTTTGTAATTAAAAATGAGTGTAAAAAATGCCTAATATTTTATGAAAATTACCAAAAAATGCTCAACGTTACACAATTTTGTTGAAATATATCAAATTTTAATTGTTCTTACCACTCTTGAAATTTCTTTGGTGAACATCTAACAGACTACGTCGTGAAGAACTGATACAGCACTACAAACGCGTTTTTTATCTTAATCATAAAATCTTGATTCTCAGTTGTTATCGCGATTAATTTTCCCTATAGCAGGCGAGTATGAGGTTATCGCGTTTTCGATCTCATATACTTCAAAATTTAGTCTGGAAGGGTACTTCAGCGAGCACACGATTTCTAAGTTTGATTTTTACGTAGATTTTAGACAATAAATGTTACTGATTAAAATACTGGGTGTCCCAGTACAGTTTTAAACATAAAAAATATAAATACAATACAATGAAATACAATAAAATACAATATAATACAATATTAATTATTATTAGTTAGGAAACTTATATAAAAACACAAAAGTCAATGGTCAACAAAATACTGTGTTCAAAAATTCTTGTAAATATTTTCAGCGAAAATTTCAAACATTCAACCGAAATTAACAATTTTAAGATTCGAGGTAGCCTAAACTGGCTTTTTCTTACTGTATTATAAAGATATTTCAGCTAAATCAAATACATCTTCCTACAATTCCAAATATTGACGTCATATGCACATTCTTTGATATTAAATATCTAGGTATACTAAGGAACAGTTCGATAGACAAGGTTGAATTCATAAAAGAAACTAATCTAGCTAAATTTACTAACGAAAAAAGACATACCTAGAATAACGAAATGATCAAATGATTTTCAGAACTCAAATTTACATTTGAATAACAGGAACATGCAAAATCAGCCAATAGACATAGATGAGATCTGACCTCTTTCTGCACTTTTGAACTGCTTCTTCAGGTGACTTTCTTTATTTTAAATCAAATGTCGAACTATAAAATCTTAACATATATTTAAGTAAATTATTATTTGAAAAATTAAATATTCGTAAATTTTAATTATAGGAGTAATGTGCCAAAACTACAAAAATTCAAATATTAAAATGTAATTATCTTCATTAAATTCAATGCCGGAAACTTCACAAATTTCCGTTGTTCATTTTTATAGAATTTAGTTAATATGTTACATATGTTTCAGTAATTATTAGAAATTATGTTTTGCGTGGCATAACAATAATAAATATGAATACAAAAATATTAACAAAACATAAAATGTAAATTTTTGGAAACTTCACAATTAAATTTTGTGAAAGAAAAATATTAACAAATACGCTCTTGTATATTTTTCGAATGAATGTAATAAAACAGCATAAAAATACTATTATTTGGGTCGCATGGTATCTTCTTACTAACTTAAGAAATGACTACTATGAGCCACGTTATTCAAGTGTTAGATAAGATACTTTTTTTGTATAAAAAGGCTGGTCAGAGTAAGGTAAACCAACATTTGTTTGTTACAAGAGGGGTAAGTTTGGCTATTATTATTTTTTTTATATGAATTTTATCAACTTAAAATTTTATTCATATTTGCATAAAAAATACATTTTGAAATTTTGTTTTAGAGTGATTATGAAATTACAATATTTTTTACTTATAACTTATTGCTCCTAAATGGTTTGTTCCCTGAATTTGATTGAATATCCAATTAAATAAAAAAAATTATTGTAGACAATCAAATTTAAAACACTTCAACTTAGGTTCGTCATGAGGTCTTAGTTAAATGATGTTTTGAAGAAGCTGAAAGAATATTTGTAAAATAATTTTTATAAAATAAGATTGTTTCTAGAACGTTTTTTCAATACTTAAATACACAAAATGGACACTGTTTCTAAAACAACGTCGCTATTTATTTTATTATAACTGTGGCAGTTCTATAAAACGTTGTAAAGAATAACAAAACAAATAGCAAACGATAGTTATAAAATATAGTTTTATAGCAAACAATCGTAAACATTAAACGATGCGCTACTGCAAATGAGTTTTATAAGCATTGTATTATAATTTTCATTGCCGCTTTTGTATGTCATATATCCGATATCCTACTAAAATTGTTTTATTAATATAACCAACACTTGTAAAAGCATTTTTATATACGTTCTCAAATTGCCATATAATAAATAACGAAGACCGTTATTATAAAGCTGTTATAAATCAGTTTTGTTCATCTCTAGAATAATTGCTCTATACACATAGCTTAAAGGAAATTCCGTAAAATATTTTGTAATTCCACTGTACGACTATGTTGCCACTTTGGCCATTTTAATAAATTAAAATATATTTTGCAAAACAATAACACAATAGTAATAAAATGGGGAACTGTAAAATTGATGTTGAGAGTTTCTTTTAAAGAGCCTCCTCAGTAGAAAAATTTGATGACCATCAAGAATTATGGAAAAATTATATATATTTTTTTCTAAATTTCGAAGGACCAACTAACATAATTTTAGTTTCAACAGCATTAATAATTAAAGAGTGTTTTTTAGTAAAATCAATTAAATCAATATCATTTATAAATTTAAAATATTATTATTAATGGTCTTAATTGCATCATCTAAATTGGAAAGTTGGAAAAGCATGAGATAACGGAGTGTCGCCAGCATAATAATAAACGTTTGCTTTTTTTATTTTGTTAACAAAAGGAACTGTATAAAATGTAAAGAAGACGGCCTAAAATCGATCCCTGCGGAAACCTGAAGATATTTCAAGGGAAACAGATTCACTATCATTAATTCTAACACTTTGTTTTCTATTATTTAAAAAAAAGTCAATGGCATTTTCACTTAAACCAACGAAATGTAAAATTGTTAATAAAATAAGATGATTATGCCTGGAAATTCTTCAATCATTATCAATTCCTTTGGAAACCTATAAGATTAAGTACTTAGTAAAATAAAACTGTATTATAGTAGCAAGTTTGCTAGTTGTAACAATGATGATTTGAACTGATAAATAGAAAGCAATATGGCGAATATGCACCTATCCTTTGTTTTATAATAATGATAGTAAACATATTATAGAGTTTAAGTATATTGTTAAGTTGTTCAATAAGTGTTCTATGAGAGTAGTGTTTGTTCTGGTTTTATGACAATTGTTTAACAGCTATGACCGTGTAGAATATGCTATCTGTAATAATATTGTGCTAACGAAAATTTTAATAAATTTGTTTTGTTAATACTCAGCTAAATATAGATATTATAGTTTTATAGATGTTCCTAAATTGTTAAGTAAACGCCGGCAACTGTAATTATAAACCTATTACTTACCAGTTTTATTCTGCGCACTAAATCATTTTACAAAAATATAAACATATAACAGCGCATAACTAATTCTGAAAAATGTTTTATAATTTTCCTGTAATTCTTAGAAGTTTATAAAGAACAAATGATGGAATTGGTAATTTTATTAAAATAAAACAGCTTTTGTAAAACGATAATGTGACAGTCATAAAATAAAGTTAAACCACAATTTTAAAATTAGAGATGAGAGCAACTTTGTTAATTGGGATCTGTTGTTCTCTCACTCAGAGGATGTAATTATACACATCCAGTTCGTTTTCAGTACATCAACATAAAAAATGCATCGATTGAATATTTCTCTCCTGAAGGAATTTCTATTACTCCACTCCGCAACCGTATTCAAAAAGTAAAACCTACTTAGTTAATATATTTTTAGGTCCATTATGCGGTCCTGGCAAATAATTTTGTTGCTCGGGTGCGCCGCACATATCCAGGGTGCCGGTGTCTACACCCAGCGCTTCTTAGACCAATACGCCAAAATCCATAATGCATCATCCGGATACTTCTCTCCTGAAGGAGTCCCATACCACTCCGTCGAAACCCTTATGGTGGAAGCGCCCGATTATGGACACGAAACCACCTCCGAAGCCTACAGTTACTACGTCTGGCTAGAAGCCATGTACGGCGCCATCAGTGGAGACTTCTCCAGTTTCAACACCGCCTGGGATATCATAGAAAAGTATGCCATCCCTACACAAGCAGATCAACCCACCAACAGCTTCTACAACCCAAACTCGCCTGCTACTTACGCTGCAGAGCATGACTCGCCCAGCGACTATCCATCCCAGATAGATTCCAGTGTACCTGTCGGTGTTGACCCCTTAGCCCAGGAACTTAATTCGGCTTATGGCACCCCCGATATCTATGGGATGCATTGGCTGGTGGATGTAGACAACATCTACGGGTTTGGTGTCAGTCCAGGTAACTCAGAAATTCATTTTAACTGCTTTCAAAAGTCTCTCTGATTCCTTTCGTATTCATCCTATCTACTATGGTATCAATGCTACTATTCAATTTGATAACATTACCAGTTATGGTTATAGAAGGAACGTAAAAATATATTTAGTTGTTTTACTAAACAAGAAATAATTTTGTGTCGGTGGATATCAAAATCAATTCATAAAGTCAATAAGTTAAAAGTTTGTTAAATAATGAGATAGTTTTATTAAAAGTGATCCATTCCAAATTAAAAGCGTTCTCTTTTAGTATTAAGATCAACTGAATTTTTTAGGAGGTGGATGCGAGAAAGGACCCAGCGCTTCTGGCCCATCATACATCAACACTTTCCAAAGAGGAGCCGAAGAATCTGTCTGGAGAACCATTCCTCAACCATCCTGTGATTCCTTCGCATATGGTGGTACCAACGGTTTCTTGGATCTCTTTACCGGTATGATACAACATATCATAATAATTTTAAATAACCATAATTGTAAACGATGTACGCAGATGTTTAAAATCATAATTCATTATTAATTTCAGCTGATAGCAACTATGCTAAACAATGGAAATTCACAAACGCCCCAGACGCCGACGCTCGTGCTGTTCAAGCAGCTTTCTGGGCTTCCCGTTGGGCGGCTGAAGCTGGACAAACTGGAACAATCTCCGGTACTTTGGACAAGGCAGCTAAAATGGGCGATTTTTTGAGATACTCCTTCTTCGACAAATACTTTAAGAAGATCGGAAATTGCGTTGGTGCATCCACCTGTGCAGCTGGAACTGGCAAAGATTCCGCTCACTACTTGCTCTCATGGTACTACGCCTGGGGAGGTGCCCTCGACACATCCGCCGGTTGGGCCTGGAGAATCGGAGATGGTTCCGCTCATTTCGGTTACCAGAACCCATTGGCAGCATACGCTTTGGCTAATGAAGCTAGCTTAAAACCAAAAGGATCCACCGCTGTTTCTGATTGGCAAACTTCTTTGGAAAGGCAGTTGGAATTCTACAGCTGGTTGCAAACCGAAGAGGGTGCATTCGCTGGTGGTGCCACTAACACCTGGAATGGTCGTTATGACACTCCCCCATCAAATTTGACCTCCAACACCTTCCACGGTATGTATCAAGTGTGTTAATTATTATTCCTTTAATACATAAAAATTTATTTATAACTTTAACACACACATTTATTTGTATTTCAAAATAAATATTGATTATAGTCCTCTATTCTTGGAGATACATATTTTGTACTTGCCTGACGACTATTTTAAGTCATAATGATATAATATATAGTTTAAGAAATAAATTATCATTAACTAATGTTTATGTATTTGATTACAGGTATGTTCTACGATTGGGAACCCGTATACCACGACCCACCATCCAACAGATGGTATGGTATGCAGCCTTGGTCTGTAGACAGATTGGCGCAATACTACTACGTAACCGGTGACGCTACTGCCAAAACCTTGTTGGATAAATGGGTATCCTGGCTCCTTTCTAACACCAAATTCTCCGGCAACACTTACCAAATCCCTGCCACCCTCAACTGGTCTGGTCTACCTGGAAACGGCCTTCACGTAACCATCACCGCCTACACTGATGATGTTGGTACTGGAGCCGCTACCGCCAGGACCTTGGCCTACTACGCCGCCAAAGCCAATGCAGAAAACGCAAAATCCGCTGCCAAGCAACTGTTGGATATCATGTGGGAGAATTTCCAAACCCAATACGGAGTTTCCAATGAGGAACCGCGTGAAGATTACAACAGATTCAACGAGCCCGTGTACGTCCCAAGTGGATGGACTGGTACGTACCCTAACGGAGATCAAATCGACTCCTCTGCAACTTTCATTGGTCTCCGATCCTGGTACAAGAATGATCCCCAATGGTCCAAAGTGGAATCTTACTTGAACGGAGGTGCCGTTCCAACCTTTACCTACCATCGTTTCTGGGCTCAAGCTGACATCGCTTTGGCCATGGGAGCTTATGGACTTCTCTTCAACGAATAAAATATTACCTTACCTTGTTGAATTTCACTGAATTTAAATAAATATTTTTCTTCTTACTCTATTTTGTTTGTATATACTATAAAACTTCAACCATTCCATTTAATTACTTATTATTGATCAGTTCCACCACTGTTGTGATGGTGTGTCCGCTGGTCCACGAAATTACGATGCATGGTTTGAAGTCATTGACTTGTGATGTTCTAGTCCTTAATTTTGAAAGATGACTTTTTCCAAAGTGTAGCTAGCTTGAAGGCTTCATTTTGAGTGACATCAATTATGGATTTATATTGATTCTCTGTAAAGTCTCTTAAAACACACGAGACCAATACTATCTATATTAGACATCGTGGAAGATAAGGGCAGCCTTTCTCAATACCATCTACAAAGGCAATTTACTACAAGGCCCTAATGTATATAAATTTCCATGCACAAGGTGTACATTTGGCAAACCAGTGAGAACTTAGTTGCCGAAAATAGAGCAGACAAAACCAAGAGAAAGTGAAAGAAAGAAAATGTTGGCTAAGATTTTACAGAGGTCCAAAGGAAATCCTGAAAAATTTAAATAATATCGACCAAAACGGCGACGTGTAGACATTCATCCGAAAAGATCAATGACTGACCAGAGGACTTAACCTTAATTTCAGTGAAAAAATCGATATGTCCAATATATTCTACGGATATGTCTCCCGAAACCTCAAGAAATATAAACTAATGACGAGGCAGCCACTCCAGAAATTGATCAACCAATAAAGACTACCACGGAAGCCTGCAAAACTAAACTATGTTTAATATCTTGCATATTACATTACGAAATTTCTTTAGTTTTTTAGGAAAAATATATTAAAGCTAATTTTAATAATATTAATTATAATAATTAAAATTATTAAGAATGTTAGATCAGAAGTAATCCTGCGCGATATAAAGATAATAAATTTTTTTTTTGCAATTTAACCGTTTAAAAATTTCTTCAAATTTACATTTTTCAACTGATACAAACATCTGCAAGCATTTAAAATGTTGCGGCAGTAGATAATTTTTCCGCTGAAGTTGATACAATTTTTATCTTAATTTCTTATCAATCTTCAAATTAAAGATATTGTTTTCTTAACAACTTGTGAATGTTTTTTAAGCAACCTTTCATAAAACCTAATATTCAAAATGATGCAAACTTTACATTGAATAAAATATTACAAAATTAAAAAAAAACTATTAGGACCTAGTGGATTTTTCTGTTGGTTTTCAACTATAGGACATCTTTAACAAAAAATGAAAATCAAATTGTCTCTGATCTTGTTACCACGAGGTCATAAATATTTTGAAAATTATAACTCTCTAAAAATATTTATAACCGAGAAACAATTTCCAGCTATTAATTTAGGCTCGTGGGATATTCGGTAAGGAAATTTCACATCCAACTAATTTGAAGGTGCAAATGTGGGATCTCGACATTTAGACTTCACAATTGAAAATAATTACTTGTAGAATTTAATAAATAATAATCATTTATTGTTTTTGTTTCTTTTTATTATTTTTATTTCATGCTATATACACAACAGTGCTTGCACACGTCAAAAACAATGAAATAGTCAAGTACAGTAAGGAACTAACGATAAAAGCAAAAAAGTAAAACAGTAAAAAGTAATAGTTAAAACAGTCTAAACAAGATAAAACACTTTATACAGTAAACACTACATTATAAAATCACTATTAAAATATTCATTAAAAGTATAAAAAGCACGACTCGATAGAAAGTTTTTTATTTTCATTTTAAATAAATTTGTGTCCAAGTTCCTTATATTGGGAGGAAGCGCATTAAAAAACTGTATTCCAGTATAACTCAGTTCCCTTTCTAGTATTCAAAAGCCTACAAAAGTTATTATCCAGATCATTCTTATTTCTAGTGTTATATGCGTGGGTCTGGCTTCTGCTATGTAGTTTGTATATATTACATTCAATAAAAAGAAGACACTGAAATATATATGTCGATGAAACGGTAAGAATGTTTAAATCTGAGACGTAATTTCTACAGTCGTCTCTAAAACCAAGCCCAGAGATGATCCGTATAGCTTTCCTTTGCAGAGAAAAAACTAGTGCACTGCCAGGTGCATGACCCCGCATTATGATAGCATAAGATATGATAGAATGTATCAAGCAGTGATACGCTATTTTTAAGACAGTTAAATATACTTTATGAACAAGGCTTCGGAGTAAGTAAATATGTTTGGATAGTTTACTGCAAATGTAATTAACATGTTGGTTCCACGATAACTTCGGATCTAAATGAACGCCCAGAAACTTGACGCTTTCTAGATTATTAACATTATTTAAACTTCTAAGACTAAAAATCAATGTTTCTGTTTTAGATACATTCACTGTAAGTTTATTGCTAGAGATCCAATCGTTTGCTAAAGATTGTGTTTGAGGTATGTAGTTGAGTACGGCAGATAAATCATAGCCATAGGTGGACATACTCTAGTATATCAGCAAAAAGTATGCTTAAAATTTCACAATTAAAGATACTGGGGAAATCGTTTATGTAAATAAGGAATAGTTGAGGGCTCAACACCGATCCTTGAGGAACTCCGTGCTTTATTTCCAACATATTAAAATCTGTTAGTTAAATAGGATGATAATAGACATACACTCCGCTCTGGGAATCCATAGTAGCATAATTTCTCTAGTAAAATCTCATGAGCAACACAATCAAAAGCTTTGCTTAAGTCAATAAACTGCGTGACTACATAAGCCTTCTCCTCAAACCTTTGTTAATAAATGATGTTAAGCGATCAATGGCTGCTACTGTTGAAAACCCATTACGAAAACCATACTGATGCTGAGTAAATAGTTGAGACGTTTCCATATAAATAGTAATTTGTATTTTAAGAGCACCTTCATATACTTAGGCAACCTGAGGTGGTGTAATGGATATAGGTCTATAATTAGATGGATCACTGGTATCACCTTTTTCGTAAACAATTGGGAAAATGATCACATTCAATACAAGCATGAATCAAAGATGTTAGTGGTAACAGAATCGAGTTCATTAAAGATTTTAAGATAATTGTATTAAAATCATAAGCATCCATACTTTCCTTATTCCTCAAACAAATTATGATGTTAGCAACTTCCCATGGTGAAACAGTCGTAAGTGTGAAATTATTTAAAGAAGCCCTGCGTTGTAAATAGTTACCAAAATGCGGAACATTGGTTGATAACTAACGTAGCAGTTCATCGGCAATTTAATTTATAAATAAACCATTAAAACTCAAGAATAAAAAAAATTATTAAAATATTAAGTTCTGACGAACAAAATGTGAATCTATAAACGTGAAAATATTTCCAGTGTAATCACATGCAGCTTACTTGAAGAAAGAGGATGAACATTATCCCCCGAATTCATGAAACGGGCGTAGCGTTAGTCGGACTAACCAGTTTAGGCCCGTATAAAGCGCGTTAGTTGGACTAACCAGCTTTGCGCTCATTCACGAAACATGCGTTGCTAGGTAGCGAAGCATGCGTTGCTAGGTAGGCTGTTTATTTACGTCCATATTTGCGCCAAAAGTTAGACCCAGTATTGTAGTTCTCTGATTGTACCTGTCTAAAAATCGCGTAACTTCGGCCTCTAGTTCCTTGCGCTTCCCATTGTATATTTAGTATTTATATTCAAAAACAGTACTTTTCAGTGCTACGGATTAGTTAACATATCATAAAGTAAGTATTATACATAGTAGTGAATAGGAGTATGGCTATTATTTAAATTGGTGTAACAGAAGCGTAAATTTTTCGCGAACCTCTGCTAGTCTGACTAACGTTACGCCTTGTTGATGAATCCGTATGTATAATTCTAAGTAAACGTTCTAATAAAATATGTGCAGAATACTCCATCTGAACAGTAATTAGTTCTCATTTTATGACTTACAATATCACAAAAGCTTCCAGGAATAATTTACACCCGTGTGGTATTCGGTAAGAAAATTTCACACCCCAAGTACAAATCAAATCTGACATTTTAAATTAATTTGACTCGGCCAAGGTATTGTTATTGACATATGTTGATTTCTCTTTTTTTAAAACGGTTCTGTCACAGTGGATGTCAATTACTAGTTCGAAGAGTATATACGTTGAGTTTAATAAGTGTATACTGGAATGTCGCGATTTGATAAAGAAAATCAAGTTGTTAGACAAGAAATTCAAAACCTAATATCAGATAACACTAGAACACCATCATGTTTCGTTAAATAAAAAAATATCAGCTTAGTTACATCAAATGCTAAAACTCAAATGGGTAGTAGATCAATGTATCGTTCTTTGGTAAATTTAGGTCATTAAAGGTGGTAGAAAAATGTTTTTTACAAGTAACATGGTAACGAGTCAAAATAAAGGCATCTTATTGGTTTTAAAGTAGAGGTGTGAAATTTTCATACTAATTTAACACAATATTTAATCGCTTTACTGAAATCGCTGAATAAAACTCATAAAGTTGAAATAGCTTCTATTTAACAAGGAACATTACCCACTAGGGTAATGTTTTTAACAAACTTATTAACTGGTGTCACAATGAGCAGGTAACACTATTAAACATTATCCGCACTATACCTAAATTTTGTTGTAATATTTTCCCACAATATAGTTCGGCGGTTTGTTTTTCTATTACCTACCTATTAGTACCACTGATTCCTTTCGTCTGATTTTCTTATAATAAATAGGCATTTCATCTGACTGTATCTACGGGAAGTGTGTTTTATCGGTAGTGAATGGTTGTACCTAATACGTGAAAATGAATTTTTACCAGTTTGTAACGAAATAATGATCAACGAATGCAAAATACTAGAGCTATCTGGATTAACTGTTACCAATCAGGTATTATTACTAATAGTACTGTAGTTTCTGCATTTAGAAACACTGCAAAAATACGACCGGATGGTATACTCGCGACAAGAATTCGGACGACTTACGTCATACGAACAAATGAACAATTCATTATATTTTCATCAAAATGTTTAAGAAACTGCAACTGATAGTAATAAAACTATATACTACACTAAAAGTTTGCATCATATATTACACTAAATTGCAATTGTCTTTAACGCGATCAAATATAGAAAATTACGTTGACAATAAAAACAAATGTGTAACGTCAGCCGTGACGTAAGACGCCTGAATTCTTGATTCGAGTATAGTTGACATTATTGACAGATGTAAGCTTTATCTATGGATCTCATCTCAGTCGACGCTTATCATAGGCGCCGACTTTCCGTAGGAAAAAAGGGTTTTGCCACATTTTTTAAATATCGAGCTACAATTCTGGAATAATTTTTTATTGTCATTTAGACCTCCCTGAGCACGTGGTTAAAATGTTGGTACTTCGGCATAGTTAACCCCCCTAGAATCTGCAAGTAAAGTGGCCGAAGATCTTGTGACACAGTGCCCCGTGAATAATGCACAATTCGGCAATGTATTATAAATATTCAGTAAATAATAATACTGTCATTGATTAAATTGTATCAAAGGCGTCAAAGAAGACTAATGATGGTATTAGGTAGATTTGCAGTTAACGGCAATTTAGAAACAAATTTCAGTAGTCTGATTTCTGTGATAATTTTATTAATTTTTTCATGATCACTTAAATCTAATCCACTCTGAAACGCTACATTTTTACCAGAAATAGTACAAATTTATAAATAAACTTTAAATGTTTCTTGAAAAAAAAATAGCGTTATGACTTATAACTCATAACACACTAGTGTGTTATTCTTCCCTTTATGTGTATGCATGCATGCGAATAATGACTGTATAAGTAGTGGCTGTTGGAGACAGATTTATTGCACAGCTTTGTTGAAATTTAACCAATTTTAATAGTTCTTACCACTGTTGAAATGTCTTTGGAGAACATCTATCAGACTACATCGTGAAGAACTGATACAACACTGTACACGCGTTTTTTTATCTTAATCATAAAATCTTGATCTTCAGTTGTTATCGCGAATAATTTCCCCTATTGCAGGCGAGGATGAGGTTATCGTGTTTTCGATCTCATATACTTCAAAATTTAGTCTGGAAGGGTACTTCAGCAAGCACACGATTTCTAAGTTTGATGTTTACGTAGTTTTAAGACAATAAATGTTACTGATTAAAATACTGAGTGTGTCAGTACAGCTTTAAACATAAAAAATATAAATACAATACAATATAATATAATAAAATACAATATTATACAATATTAATTATTATTAATTAGGAAACTTTTATGAAAACACAAAAGTCAATGGTCAACAAAATACTGTGTTGCAAAAATTCTTGTAAATATTTTCAGGAAAATATCAAACATTCAACCGAAATTAACAATATTAAGATTCCAGGTAGCCTAAACTGGCATTTTTTTACTGTATTATAAAGATATTTCAGCTAAATCAAATACATCTTCCTACAATTCCAATTATAGACGTGATATGCACATTCTTTGATACTAAATATCTAGGTATACTAAGGAACAATTCGATAGACAAGGTTGAATTCATAAAAGAAACTAATCTAGCTAAATTCACTAATGAAAGAAGACATACCTAGAATAACGAAATCTTCAAATGATTTTCAGAACCCAAATTTACATTTGAATAACAGGAACATGCAAAATCAGTCAAAATATATAGATGAGATATGACCTCTTTCTGCACTTTTGGTGACTTTTTTTATTTAAATCAAATATCGAGCTATAAAATCTTAACATATAATTAAGTAAATTATTATTTGAAAAATTAAATATTCGTAAATCTTAATTATTCGAGTAATGTGTCAAAACTACAAAAAATCAAATATTAAGTGTAATTATCTTCATTAAATTCAATACCGGAAACTTCACAAATTTCCGTTGTTCATTTTTCTAGAATTTAGTTAATACGTACTCTATGTAACATACTTTTCAGTAATTATTAGAAATTATGTTTTGCGTGGCATAACAATAATAAATATGAAGACAAAAATATTAACAAATATAAAATGTAAATTTTTGGAAACTTTACAATTAAATTTTGTGAAAGAAAAATATTCACAAATACGCTCTTGTATATTTTTCAAATGAATATAATCAAACATCATAAAAATACTATTATTTGGGTCGCATGGTATCTTCTTACTAACTTAATAAATGACAACATTTATGAGCCACGTTATTCAAGTGTAAGATAAGATACTTTTTTTGTATAAAAAGGCTGGTCAGAGTAAGGTAAACCAACATTTGTTTGTTGCAAGAGGGGTAAGTTTGGCTATTATTATATTTTTTTTATATGAATTTTATCAACTTAATATTTTATTCATATTTGTATAAAAAATACATTTTGAAATTTTGTTTTAGAGTGATTATGAAATTACAATATTTTTTACTTATACCTTATTGCTCCTACATGGTTTGTCCCCTGAATTTGATTGAATATCCAATTAAATAAAAAAAATACAAAAAAATGATAGTGATGCATAATTGATGAATTTGATTGAATATCCAATTAAATAAAAATATACAAAAAATGATAATGATGCATAATTAGGCAATTAGGCAGTAGGCAATCAAATTTAAGAATTCTTCAACTTAGGTTCGTCATGACGTCTTAGTTATTTGATATTTTGTAGAAGCTGAAAGAATATTTGTAAAATAATTTTTATAAAATAATATTGTTTCTAGAACGTTTTTTCAATACTTAAAAACACGAAATGGACACTGTTTCTAAAACAACGTCGCTATTTATTTTATTATAACTGTGGCAGTTCTATAAAACGTTGTAAAGAACAACAAAACAAATAGCAAACGATAGTTATAATATATAGTTTTATAGCAAACCATCGTAAACATTAAACGATGCGCTACTGCAAATGAGTTTTATAAGCATTGTATTATCATTTTCATTGCCGCTTTTGTATGTCATATATCCGATATCCTCCTAAAATTGTTTTATTAATATCAGCAACACTTGTAAAAGCATTTTTAAATACGTTCTCAAATTGCCATATAATAAATAACGAAGACCGTTATTATAAAGCTGTTATAAATCAGTTTTGTTCATCTCTAGAATAATTGCTCTATACCTACACATAGCTTAAAGAAAATTCAGTAAAATATTTTGTAATTCCACTGTACGACTAAGTTGCCACTTTGGCCATTTTAATAAAATAAAATATATTTTGCAAAACAATAACACAATAGTAATAAAATGGGGAACTGTAAAATTGATGTTGACAGTTTCTTTTAAAGAGCCTCCTCAGTAGAAAAATTTGACGACCATCAAGAATTATGAAAAAGTTATATTTTTTTTCTAAATTTCGAAGGACCAACTAACATAATTTTAGTTTTAACAGCATTAATAATTAAAGAGTGTTTTTTAGTAAAATCAATTAAACTTAAAATATTATTATTAATGGTCTTAATTGCATCATCTAATTTGGAAAGTTGGAAAAGCATGAGATAACCGAGTGTCGCCAGCATAATAATAAACGTTTGCTTTTTTTATTTTGTTAACAAAAGGAACTGTATAAAAAGTAAAGAAGACGGCCTAAAATCGATCCCTGAGGAAGCCTGAAGATATTTCAAGGAAAACAGATTCACTATCATTAATTCTAACACTTTGTTTTCTATTATTTAAAAAAAATCAATGGCATTTTCACTTAAACCAACGAAATGTAAAATTGTTAATAAAATAAGATGATTATGCCTGGAAATTCTTCAATCATTATCAATTCCTTTGGAAGCCTATAAAAGTACTTAGTAAAAAAAAGTGTATTATAGTAGAAAGTTTGCTAGTAGTGACAATGATGATTTGAACTGATAAATAGAAAGCAATATGGCGAATATGCACCTATCCTTTGTTTTATAATAACAATAGTAAACATATAGAGTTTAAGTATATTGTTAAGTTGTTTAATAAGTGTTCTATGAGAGTAGTGTTTGTTCTGGTTTTATGACAATTGTTTAACAGCTATGACCGTGTAGAATATGCTATCTGTAGTAATATTGTGCTAACGAAAATTTTAATAAATTTGCTTTGTTAATACTCAGCTAAATATCGATATTATAGTTTTATAGATGTTCCCAAATTGTTAAGTAAACGCCGGCAACTGTAATTATAAAACTATTATTTACCAGTTTTATTCTGCGCACTAAATCATTTTACAAAAATATAAACATATAACAGCGCATAACTAATTCTGAAAAATGTTTTATAATTTTGCTGTAATTCTTAGAAGTTTATAAAGAACAAATAATAGAATTGGTAATTTTAGTAAAATAAAACAGCTTTTGTAAAACGATAATGTGACAGTCATAAAATAAAGTTATACCACAATTTTAAAATTAGAGATTAGAGCAACTTTGTTAATTGGGATCTGTTGTTCTCTCACTCAGAGGATGTAATTATACACATCCAGTTCGTTTTCAGTACATCAACATAAAAATGCATCGATTGAATATTTCTCTCCTGAAGGAATTTCTATTACTCCACTCCGCAACCGTATTCAAAAAGTAAAACCTACTTAGTTAATATATTTTTAGGTCCATTATGCGGTCCTGGCAAATAATTTTGTTGCTCGGGTGCGCCGCACATATCCAAGGTGCCGGTGTCTATACCCAGCGCTTCTTAGACCAATACGCCAAAATCCATAATGCATCATCCGGATACTTCTCTCCTGAAGGAGTCCCATACCACTCCGTCGAAACCCTTATGGTGGAAGCGCCCGATTATGGACACGAAACCACCTCCGAAGCCTACAGTTACTACGTCTGGCTAGAAGCCATGTACGGCGCCATCAGTGGAGACTTTTCCAGTTTCAACACCGCCTGGGATATCATAGAAAAGTATGCCATCCCTACACAAGCAGATCAACCCACCAACAGCTTCTACAACCCAAACTCGCCTGCTACTTACGCTGCAGAGCATGACTCGCCCAGCGACTATCCATCCCAGATAGATTCCAGTGTACCTGTCGGTGTTGACCCCTTAGCCCAGGAACTTAATTCGGCTTATGGCACCCCCGATATCTATGGGATGCATTGGCTGGTGGATGTAGACAACATCTACGGGTTTGGTGTCAGTCCAGGTAACTCAGAAATTCATTTTAACTGCTTTCAAAAGTCTCTCTGATTCCTTTCGTATTCATCCTATCTACTATGGTATCAATGCTACTATTCAATTTGATAACATTACCAGTTATGGTTGTAGAAGGAACGTAAAAATATATTTAGTTGTTTTACTAAACAAGAAATAATTTTGTGTCGGTGGATATCAAAATCAATTCATAAAGTCAATAAGCTAAAAGTTTGTTAAATAAGTTTTATTAAAAGTGATTCATTCCAAATTGAAGGCGTTCTCTTTTAGTATTAAGATCAACTGAATTTTTTAGGAGGTGGATGCGAGAAAGGACCCAGCGCTTCTGGCCCATCATACATCAACACTTTCCAAAGAGGAGCCGAAGAATCTGTCTGGAGAACCATTCCTCAACCATCCTGTGATTCCTTCGCATATGGCGGTACCAACGGTTTCTTGGATCTCTTTACCGGTATGATACAACATATAATAATTTTAAATAACCATTATTGTAAACGATGTACGCAGATGTCTAAAATCATAATTCATTATTAATTTCAGCTGATAGCAACTATGCTAAACAATGGAAATTCACAAACGCCCCAGACGCCGACGCTCGTGCTGTTCAAGCAGCTTTCTGGGCTTCCCGTTGGGCGGCTGAAGCTGGACAAACTGGAACAATATCCGGTACTTTGGACAAGGCAGCTAAAATGGGCGATTTTTTGAGATACTCCTTCTTCGACAAATACTTTAAGAAGATCGGAAATTGCGTTGGTGCATCCACCTGTGCAGCTGGAACTGGCAAAGATTCCGCTCACTACTTGCTCTCATGGTATTACGCTTGGGGAGGTGCCCTCGACACATCCGCCGGTTGGGCCTGGAGAATCGGAGATGGTTCCGCTCATTTCGGTTACCAGAACCCATTGGCAGCATACGCTTTGGCTAATGAAGCTAGCTTAAAACCAAAAGGATCCACCGCTGTTTCTGATTGGCAAACTTCTTTGGAAAGGCAGTTGGAATTCTACAGCTGGTTGCAAACCGAAGAGGGTGCATTCGCTGGTGGTGCCACTAACACCTGGAATGGTCGTTATGACACTCCCCCATCAAATTTGACCTCCAACACCTTCCACGGTATGTATCAAGTGTGTTAATTATTATTCCTTTAATACATAAAAATTTATTTATAACTTTAACACACACATTTATTTGTATTTCAAAATAAATGTTGATTATAGTCCTCTATTCTTGGAGATACATATTTTGTACTTGCCTGACGACTATTTTAAATCATAATGATAGAATATCTAGTTTAAGAAATGAATTATCATTAACTAATGTTTATGTATTTGATTACAGGTATGTTCTACGATTGGGAACCCGTGTACCACGACCCACCATCCAACCGATGGTATGGTATGCAGCCTTGGTCTGTAGACAGATTGGCCCAATACTACTACGTAACCGGTGACGCTACTGCCAAAACCTTGTTGGATAAATGGGTATCCTGGCTCCTTTCTAACACCAAATTCTCCGGCAACACTTACCAAATCCCTGCCACCCTCAACTGGTCTGGTCTGCCTGGAAACGGCCTTCACGTAACCATCACCGCCTACACTGATGATGTTGGTACTGGAGCCGCTACCGCCAGGACCTTGGCCTACTACGCCGCCAAAGCCAATGCAGAAAACGCAAAATCCGCTGCCAAGCAACTGTTGGATATCATGTGGGAGAATTTCCAAACTCAATACGGAGTTTCCAATGAGGAACCGCGTGAAGATTACAACAGATTCAACGAGCCCGTGTACGTTCCAAGTGGATGGACTGGTACGTACCCTAACGGAGATCAAATCGACTCCTCTGCAACTTTCATTGGTCTCCGATCTTGGTACAAGAATGATCCCCAATGGTCCAAAGTGGAGTCTTACTTGAATGGAGGTGCCGTTCCAACCTTTACCTACCATCGTTTCTGGGCTCAAGCTGACATCGCTTTGGCCATGGGAGCTTATGGACTTCTCTTCGACGAATAAAAGATTACCTTACCTTGTTGAATTTCACTGAACTTAAATAAATATTTTTCTTCTTACTCTTTCTTGTTTATGGTTAGACGTCATTGACTTGTGATGTTCTAGTCCTTAATTTTTACAAATGACTTTTCCAAACTGTAGCTAGCTTTAAGGCTTCATTTTGAGTGACATTATTTCAATTCTGGATTTATATTGATCCTCTGTAAAGTCTTTTAAAACACACAAGATCAATACTATCTATAGTAGACATCGAGGAAGATAAGGGCAGCCTTTCTCAATACCATCTACAAAAGCAATTTACTTCAAGGCCCTAATGTATATAAATTTCCATGTACAAGGTGTACATTTGGCAAACCAGTGAAAAGTTAGTTGCCAAAAATAGAGCAGAAAAAATCAAGAGAAAGTGAAAGAAAGAAAATGTTGGCTAAGATTTTACAGAGGTCCAAAAGAAATCCTGAAAAATTAAAACAATATCGACTCCGAAAAGTGATCAACCAATAAAGACTACCACGGAAGCCTGCAAAACCAAACTATGTTTAATATCTTGCAATTTACATTACGAAATATCTTTAGTTTTTTAGGGAAAAAATATTAAAGCTATTTTTAATAATATTAATTAAAATTATTAAGAATGTTAGATCAGAAGTAATCCTACGCAATAGAAACATTATACATTTTTTGGAAATTAGCCGTTTAAAAATTTCTTCAAATTTACATTTTTCAACTGATACAAACAACTGCTTTTTTTGCAAGCATTTAAAATGTTACGGCAGTAGATAATTTTTCTGCTGAAGTTGATAAAATTTTTATCTTAATTCCTTATCAATCTTCAAATTAAAGATATTGTTCTATAGCACTTAATTTGTGAATGTTTTTTAAGCAACCTTCCAGAAAACCTAATATTCAAAATGGTGCAAACTTTACATTGGATACAATATTACAAAATTACAAAAAAAAAAACTATTGGCACCTATTGGATTTTTCTGTTGGTTTTCAACTATAGGGCATCTTTAAAACAAAAAAAAGAAAATCAAATTGTCTCTGAACTTGTTACCACGAGGTCATAAATATTTTGAAAATTATAATTCTCTAAAAATATTTATGAACGAGAAACAATTTCCAGCTATTAATCGTGGGATATTCGGTAAGGAAATTTCACATCCAACTAATTTGAAGGTGCAAATGTGGGATCTCGACATTTAGACATCACAATTGAAAATAATTACTTGTAGAATATAATAAATAATAATAATTTATTGTTTTTGTTTGTTTTAATTTATAATAAACCATTAAAACTCAAGATAATTATTATAATTCTAAGTAAACGTTGTAATAAAATATAATATACAGAATACTCCATCTGAACAGTAATAAGTTTTCGTTTTATGACTTACAATATCACAAGAGCTTGAAAAATGTCCAGGAATAATTTACACTCGTGTGGTATTCGGTAAGAAAATTTCACACTCCAAGTACAAATCAAACCTGACGTTGTAATGTAAATTAATTTGGCTCGGCCAAGGTATTGTTATTGAGATGTTGATTTCTCATTTTTTTTAACGGTTCTGTCACAGTAGATGTCAATTACTAGTTCGAAGCGTATATTTACTGAGTCTGTCTTCGAGGAAATTTTAAAAATGGTTGCTATCAATAATGTGAAAATGAAAAAAGAGCGAAAAAACTGATTTTTTTACTATGTTAATTTGCGAAAACATACGTAATACAATACATTTGCAATATACGAATAGAAAGTACTATCAGTGTTTTGCATATGACTGATAAAAGTTTCCCACTAAATAATTTGAATAGATAGATGAGAAGATATACATCAGAGATATAGTAGATAGTATAGTAGACAGGTACTTAAAATTAATCTGAATTTACACTCACATTTTTATATCTATATTAATGTAGACAACTCTGCACATTATATTATTTTATGAATTATTTTGCTAGAGAATAGATCTATCCACAAACAAAATGATATACAGAGTGTCCCTAAAAGGTCTTTACAACGCTCGACCAGATACTTACAGTGCGGCTCAAGGGCCGGTTTTACAAAGGCGGCTTAAGGTAAGCTTAACACTGAACCTGCGTTGAGCTCCTGAACTAACATTATTGGCGTTTTACAATTGAGGTTCAAGGCCATAGTCTAAGAGCCAGTGGCCGGCAACCTATAAGTAAATGATTATACCTGAAATTTTGCACAGTGAGTCTCTTATATCTATCACTCATGTGGTGATGACTCGCTAAGCCCGGCGAGGCCGACCCAACTGTTACTCAGGTGCGAGAGGTATGAAAATTTAACCAACTTTGTTATTAAATTAACAAAGCTGTCGTTTGAAAATTTTAAAATTTTAGATCTGACAAATGAGGCTTTTATTTTTATTATTTATTATATTTAGCACCTTTTTATATTAAAATAATATAAGTAACAAATAACCTCTATTTCTGGAACAGGTTCTGAGAATTGATGTCGATTACAATGCTTGACATTTCTGACAGTTTTTTAACGTCAAAAATCAGATTTAATCAAATACTTTTGAAATTTATAATTTTTGCCAATTTCACAAGTGTCTGCCATGACCTTAGAAGCACGGTAATCGTCTGCCTTTGTTATTTTTATATAATAATTGTATATTTTAAAATTTTCAAACGGCAGCTTTGTTAATTTAATAACGAAGTTGGTTACATTTTCATACTTCTCGCACCTGAGTAACTCTTGAGTCGACCTCGCCGGGCTTAGCGAGTCCCCACATCGTGAGTGATACGTATAAGAGACTCACTGTGCAAAATTTCAGGTATAATCATTTACTTATAGGTTGCCGGCCACTGGCTCTTAGACTACCAAGCTCGGCTCATTCAGTTAGTTCAGTTGAGCTTCCAATTTTGACGGTTTAAGTTTGGTTCAAGTTGACATTAAGGTTATAAATACGAGATAAAGAAAGAACATCAGGTTCTCTGCCAATAATGCAGTAAGATTAGAATTAATTAACTACTTTAATGAACTGATGGATGTTGAATATAAATAACGTATGTCAATGTTAATTATAACTATACCATTTTTTTAAATTTATTGTTCATATTCAAAATATATATATATATATATATATATATATATATATACTGCAACCACTAATACTACTACTTCATCAATTCTTTGTATAACGTATATAAGATTTACTAGATCACATTAAAAAAAGTTTACTTTATCCTGCTACTAAATTTTTATTCTTTTTCTTCTTGGTTCTTTTTTTAATATTTTCATATTTCTTTTTCAGAACCTTATGAGAACGATAATTCTCTCCAGCAATACTATTAAATTCATTTTAAATTTTTCTCCAAGTTTTTACTTTTTGAAAGTTTGCCTTCAAATCTGATAGCTTACACTCCACAATTTCGTTATATTTTTTGACTAAAGATATTAAAATTGATTCCTCTATAACGGAAAAATTTGAGGATCTTTTTCTATCATCCATATTCCATAAAATAAAAAATAATATAAATATTTGCACGATGAATGAATCCCCAAAAACAGTATATTTTCTTTAAAATATATATATACTGCAAACTACTAACTACTACTACTTACCTAATTCTTTGACAGTTCAGAATTCAAACTTCAAATCACATAAAACTGGCTAGATTTCACAAAACGTTCCCCTAATGCAAGCGCCAGCAATACCAACATATACATGAAACACCTGAGCAGAGGTTTTACTAAACTAAGTTCAATTGTGTTTTGTAAAACGTAAATTATTCTGAACCTGTGCTCAGCTTGAGCTGTGGTTCACTTTAGCTTGTGCTGAACTTGGTATTGTAAAACCGGCCCTAAGCGCTATACGACACTGAAGTTGCAATTTTGAAATGATTTTTTTGTTATAAATTTAAAACGCCTTATGCGATTTTGCTAAAATTTGGTTGATACCGTTCTATAAGACAATAAACCCCATATCAAAATTATGAGTGATACCATTCCAATGGCGTGGAACTTGGGTTTTTTAGTAATTACATCTTCGATAATTCTACGCCAATGAAAGAAGACATTTTTCAGCATAAAGTTTTGATTAAGTAAATTATTTACTTCAAAAAAGGTACTCGTACTCGATTACTCTCGTGGTTTATTCGAAATTTGTAATTTTAATCATTGGCAGCAATTTTGATATCAAAATTAAATTAGGAAAAAAATATTCACAAATGTTCCTGATATTCTTCAAATAAAAATTATATTTTTTAACAAACACGCTTATTCATTTCCGCGCATTCCATATGTTTTTTTCACAAGTTTCCATGTACTTGCCTTTATGCAAATAATTTTGATTGTTGGTTGGTTGGTAAATAAAACTTCTGACATTTAAGACACCTAAATTATTACTAAGATTGAAAAGTTTGACGTTTACTTAATAATTTGAATTAAATTTTCATTTTTCATGGACATACCAGCGTGGAATATACCGATATGTTATTAGTTTTTGGAAATCTTTCAAAGTATACTTTGACACACTCTCTACCATTTCCTTCTCAATATCCAAAAACTAATACATATCGGTATATTCTGCACTGGTGTATTGTATGTAAGTACCTGGAAACTTGTGAAAAAACCATATGGAATGCGCGGAAACGAATAGGAGTGTTTGTTAAAATTTTTTATTTAATTTTTATTTCAAGAATATCAGGAACAATTGTGAACAATTTTTTCCTAATTTAATTTTTATATCAAAATTGCTGCCAATGATTAGAATTACAAATTTCGAATAAACCACGAGAGTAATCGATTCTTATCAAGAGTACTTTTTTGTAGTAAATAATTTACTTAATCTAAATTTTATACTGAAAAATCTTTCCTTCCATTGGCGTAGAATTATCGAAGGTGTAATTACTAAAAAACCCAAGTTCCACACCAATGGAATAATATCACTCATAATTTTGATATGGGATTTATTGTTATATAGAACGGTGTCAACTTACCAAGTTTTAGCAAAATCGCATAAGGCGTTTTAAATTTATAATAACAAAGAAACGATTTCAAAATTGCAGCATAAGGGTCGTATAGCGCCTAAACTGGGCAACTTTGAACTAAGGTAAGTTTAGCTAAATCGACTTATTTTGAGCCGCACTGTATCTGGTCGAGCATTGTAAAAAGACATTTTAGGGACACCCTGTATAATAAAAATTTTTCTTAAACCCATTATAAACAACATATGAAGTTATTTCGGGAAAAAAATCAGTTGGAATTTCAGTAGAAACTCGAGAGATTGCTTGTTTGTATTGTATTTTTTCTACGAAGAACAATATTATAATTTTCTTAACTTCACATTTGTTGATAACACCTGTATTTGCTCGATAAACTGTCAGATATCAGTTTATAAAACATAACCATTTGTTTAATTTACTCAAACAATGGAGGGAGAGATCACACTTAAAATTTCGTTTTTCCGTATTTTGTGGGAAATAATTATAACTAATTTCACACAAAACAATTTTTAAAATTTATCTATTTTTTTATTAAAAGCATTTAAGTCCTGAAATGAATAACAAGTAATTGAAAGATAGGTTGAACTTTCAAAGTAGGTTCCAAGAATTCTTAGTAATTTTTAGGAATACATTAAGCATAATCTACATTAGAAACATTCAAATTTCGTTAAAATATTTTAAAAAATTGCACTGAAGTAAGTTGATGTACTTAAATCCGTTTATTTTCATCAATATATGCTAGAGCTGAGTGTTGGCCGATACAAGTTGTTTTATCTTACAAAACTAGACAAGAGTTTCTTTAAAGTTTGTATTGTCTTGCGGGAGTCTCGCAATTTTGCAAGACATAATTCTTGCCAGACTTGCATATAAATGAGAAACATGAACTTTATTACGAATTTGGTATCATGGTCGATCGTCGACAGTGATTGGTAGATGTTATAAAGTATAGACACGGCCAGTTTTATATAATAAGTAATAAGTGATGGACGAAATAGAATCGGAACGCTTTCAGTCAAGTGGTAGTGAATTTATAATTAGTTCTAATTCAGCAGAACTAGCCTGGAATAAATTTTGACTTTAAAAATAATGTGCTGATGAGCAAAAATGCAAATTTAATTTTTTACTTAAATATTACACCTACATTTTCAAGACTTTTTGCCGTAACAATATTTCTTGCAAGTCTTTTTAAATTTTTGACTTGTCGAGACCAAAACAAGATAAAAAAAGCAAGACAAGATGCCAACACTAATTCAAGATGAAATTGAAGAAAAATGGGAGATCTATTTTTTTTATTAAAAATATTTATGCAAAATGTCAGGAAATTTAACTGAAAGATGACTTGAACTTCTGTCAAACTTTTTTTATTAAAAAAATTTGGTTGATAAAAGTCTGTTTCAAGAATTCTTAGTTATTTTTGCGTTTTAGGAAAATATTAAGCAAAATCTGCATTACAAACTTTCAAATTTCGTTAAAATATTTTTAATAAATTGCACTGAGGTAAGTTGATGTAAATGGGTTTATCTTAATATTTCGTTGAAAAACCTTTTTTCGAATGTTATTGTAGGTTTACATTTTATAGAGACATTTGTTTTTCTTTCAATTTTATGTAAAACTTAATCCATAGTTAATCTTGACATAATGTTGCACAATTGTGTTTGATACTTACAACGATTGTTATACCGTTATTCTCACATGATCAAATATGCTGTTATTCTGTCATAATCAAATATATAAAATTTAGTTTTTGAAAACAAAACTTGTAGTGCATATGTAGATTACTATTCTTTTAAGAAAAAAATTGCGGATTTAAAAGTTAAAAATATATAGCGTTAGAAAAGATAACTCTAATTTTTGTTTTTTTAAATGGAACACCCTGTATATTTTTTGATATTTGAAATTTAAGTATTTCGAAATCTATTCAATTCAAACAAAACCTAGGTCGTATTCCGTACATATTTAATTATTTTTTTGGTAGTTTATAAAAAGATGAGAAAATTTTATATAATTTTTGTATCTGCTATTTTTTTTGCCAGTCGCTATACAGTCTAAATACGATAATTTACATATCAAAATGAGATATGTCTAAAGGAAAAAAGGGTTACCAGAATATTCTGAAAATTGACTGTGGCTTCCATAAGAAAAAAAATTAGTATCGAATTGAACATTTTTGGAAATTTAGAAAATTCTGTGTCAGTCGATAGAAAAGGTACTGATTTATGTAGCCTATTTTTAAATTAAAATTATTTAATAAGAAAGGAATGAAGCTTTCAAAAAATCACAAGAAAACAAAACTCTTACCATTTCTTCGATGGGCAATCAGCAGACTACATCGTAAAGAACTGACATTAAAACCATTTTTTTTAGAGGCATAGACACGCGTTTTTTTTATCTTAGTCATTAGAATCTTGATCCTCAGGTGTTATCGTGAATGATTTTCCCTATAATAGGCAAAGTTAAGGTTATCTTGCGTTTTTGATCTCATATACGTCAAATTTTAGTCTGGAACGGTACTTCAGTAAGCACACGTTTTCTACATTTGACTTTTACGTAGTTTTTAGACAGAAAATGTTACATAAACGAATTGATTAAATTACAGAGTGTATCAGTATCTACAATTAACTTTAAATATAACAATAAATATAATAAAATTTAATACTAAGCAAACTTTAATAAAATATTCATAAAAATTTCAATAAATCGGTATTTGATTATCATATACAGGGTGATTCAAAATTTATAAAAAAAAATGTTTTGAATGTAGGAGGGGAAGTGAAAATTTAAAAAAATCAATAAGGGCAGTTCGAAAATGATTTAAGAATACACTTCTGCACGTTACTGGAAACTGGTCCACTGTAAAACCTGACGTTGCGCAAGACAAAGCATGCCGTCGGCAACCGGCACGGTGGCAAAGTGTAATAAAATATAAACGAAGAAGAAATTGAAAGAATTTCCCAATAAAACAATAATTTTATAACACCTATTTTACAGGGTGTTAAAAAAAGAGTGTAAAATATTTCAGGAGGTAATAGTATGAACCAAAATAAGCAGAAAAGTCTTAATAAACATGGGTCCGCAAAGTAACGGTTGCGGAGATATGGACAACTATTCGTTTTTCAAACATTTTATTTTATTAGGAATAAACCGACAAAGGAAGCTTTTAACAAACAAAAAACAAAGTTACAGAAGATGTTCAAAGTGCCCTCCGTCCATTTCCAAGCAGGCACGACATCATTGTCTCAACGATATTCGAACTCTTTCGAAAACACCCTCCTTGGTTTGGATTTCTTGACACTTTTGATTAATCCGTAGCTGCAGCTCTTCCATGCTATTTACAGGAGTACCATGCACTAATGTCTTCAAATATCCCCAAAAAAAGAAATCTAGAGGGTTCAGATCAGGCGATCTTGGAGGCCATAAAACAGGTCCGGCCCTTCCTACCCGTCTATGTTGGAAAGTTTGGTGTAAATACTCTCTAACGGCCATGGAAAAATGAGCTGGAGCACCATCATGCTGGAACCACATTTGTTGCCTCTGATTCAAAGGAATGTCTTACAGTGTGTTCTGTAGAAAGTTGAGGTAAGCAGCGCCTTTTAATCGGTTTCGTAAAAGAACAGGACCTAGAAATCTGTCACCTACAATACCCATCCAAATGTTTAATGAAAAACGTGCCTGATGTTCAGATTCTATTAGAGCATGAGGATTTTCGTCGGCCCAAATATGCGTATTGTGAAAATTAAACAATCCATTTCTTGTGAACCCGGCCTCATCAGTAAAAAGAATGTTTGCAAGAAACGAGGGTCTTCAGCATCATGACGTAGAAACCAGCGGCTTCATGATCATTTATTGGATTTAAGGCCTGTACTCGTTGCACATGGTATGGATAAAGCAGTTGCTCGTGAAGGATTCTCCAAACAAGAGGACCTCTAATTCCTACCTCGGCTGATATTCTCCGCATACTCGTACCTGGATTCTGCTCTACCAGTGCTAGAATTTCTTCTTCTGCTCTAGGAGTGGATACCGACCTTGGTCTTCCGAATAAATGGCACTGTTAAATTAATATTCTTATATCAATTATATATTTTTTAAATACTGAGAAAAAATATATTAACAAATTTATCGTAATATACGTGATCAAACGAAAAGTACTTTTTGGGACACATGGTATCTACAACTTAAGAAATTCCAACTTTATGTGCCACGTTATTCAAGTGTTAGATAAGGCACTTATTTTTCGTATAAAAGACAGGTAAAAAGAAGAAAAACCATCAATTAGTTGTGATAAGAGTGGTAAGTATAGTTATTAATTAAATTTTATTTTCATTGAAATTCAATCAACTGAAAACGTTTGTACTTTTCAAATTATTATATTATTTAATAAAACGTCAGTGAAGGTAATTTCTTAACTTATCCAGTTTGTTATAAACAAACTGTTCTTGTACTACGGAATTTCGTTACAACAATTATTGTGACATTATATATATTTTTAAAATATTATCACTTTTTTAAGTTCATTTCATTTTCTTGTATTTTGTTGCAAATTAATTGTATTTCATATGTTTAAATAGTTTTTTTAGTGAATACAGTGATTCCGAATAATGTGCAAAAAAGAATCCATTTTACGTAGGAGTTACGATATATGTGATAAATTTAAAGTTTTATTTAGTTCCTTCCAAATGTTTTGGAATTAAGAAGTGAAATTTGGCAAGATATTTAAGCTGTGAAACTTTATTTATATATATATTTTTTACATTGCATAATTATGCATAATAAAAAAGTATATAAAAAAACTATAACATAAAAGGTAGATTTTAGATGATATACAACAACATCACTTTTGACGTTCTCAGAATTTAATTTCAAATAACTTTAATTTATACAGTGTGGAAGAAAAGTATGGAATAAATTCATTATTTCTAAAACAACGAAGTTTCATGAAATTTCCTCGGACCCGTCGATTTTGCTTTTTAAAAAGACTCTTTTTTCTATACCAACGCATTTCCGACGTTCATTTGTTTCGCGTGATGACGTTATCGGATATTTTTAAATAGAACCCTATATTTTTCATCGGATTCTTGTAGAGCTTAACTTGCTGAATTAAAAAATGTATAATTTCAACACTTTATTCCTTCAACTTTCCAATAAAAAAAATAACCGATCCAATAAAATCGGCTTGAAAAAAATGTGAATATTCCCATTTGTGTCTGTGATGGGCTGGTTGAGAGTAAAATGGATATAGTGAATTCATCGGCAGTATCACAAAATAAGGACTCTTCATTTTTAAAACAATTTAACAATAAGTAACTAATTAATTAATAATTAAATTCTGGTTGCCACATTCGGATTTAACCCCCTAATTTATTATTTTATTTTATTATTGCATGTTAGAATATTACATTTTTTGATAGCAGAAGTAACAAATTAAATAAAGTCACCTCAGAAACTGTTTCTGGCAGCTAAACAAAATCTAATCAGAATTGACATCTGTCAACTGCAGCGTTTATTGGATCGGTTATTATTTTTTTCTCAAAAAGTTGAAGGAATAAAGTGTTGAAATTATACATTTTTGAATTCAGGAAGTTAAGCTCTACAAGAATCCGTTGAAAAAATATAGGGGTTCTATTTAAAAAAATATCCGATGACGCCATCACGCGAAAACAAATGAACGTCGGAAATGCGTTGGTATAGAAAAAAGAGTCTTTTTAAAAAGCAAAATCGACGGGTCCGAGGAAATTTCATGAAACTTCGTTGTTTTAGAAATAATGAATTTATTCCATACTTTTCTTTCACCCTGCACAATAATTTTTATAGTTAGATATTTGACTCAACTTATAGTAGGCCATCTGATCTCATCTATTGTGGTTGAATTTTCGTATTCCGATAGTTTCAAGAGTGAATCTGGGTATTGAATGTTTATAGAATGTTTTTATTAAACCAGGTATGGCTTTTTTGTAGTAAATTTAACTAGATTAATAATTGATAGTTGATGAACACAGCTTTGTCTATGGAATTGTTCATTAGCATACCTATATATTTGGTATGAGAGAACATACATATTATTTCATTCATAGGAATTGTAGAATAATTGATTTATATCAACTCAAATATATTTACAATACATTAACAAAGCTAATAAAACTTTTTCTGGACGAGTATTTTTTATTCCTCTATAGGTATATTTTTTATTAGATTTTTTTTAGGTGTTAACTTTTACGAGAATGTTTTTTGTCCCTCGTAATTTTTTGATAAATAGTACAACTCTTTTCTCTACGGAAGTTAAATAAAAAAAATATGCAAGGGCCCCTATTAAAATCGGTTACTCTCATTTTTTTAAATATTATTCAGAAGCACTCTGTATATTTAAAAGTAGTTGTATATTTCAAATAAGTCATTCTACCAAACAAGTCTTGTTTTTGAATTAGGACCATCATGAGGTCCTGGCTAGTAATACTGTTGATCGGTTATGCCGCTCAAACCCAGGGCGCAAATGTATACACTCAACGCTTCTTAGACCAGTGGAGCAAAATTCATAATGCCTCCTCTGGATACTTCTCTCCTGAAGGAGTCCCATACCACTCTGTCGAAACCCTCATGGTAGAAGCACCCGACTATGGACACGAAACCACCTCTGAAGCCTTCAGTTACTACGTATGGCTAGAAGCCATGTACGGCGCTATCACTGGAGACTTCTCCAGCTTCAACAACGCCTGGGAAGTCATGGAAAAATATTCTATCCCTACTCACGCAAACCAACCCACCAATAGCTTCTACAACCCAAGTTCACCGGCCAGTTTTGCTCCCGAACTGGACTCACCTAGCGAATATCCAGCACCCATAGAACCAGATGTACCCGTTGGTGTCGATCCTCTAGCCAGTGAACTTACTTCGGCTTATGGCACTCCTGATATCTATGGAATGCATTGGTTGCTAGATGTAGACAACATCTACGGATTTGGCGTCACTCCAGGTAGATGAATATTATTTATCTTAATGTAATATGATTATATGATAAAACTTAATCGCTATAAAAGTTAGAGAGAGCATAGTAACGTACAAGAAAATAGGTATTTTATGAAATGAGATATTATCACCTATAATACAGCAAGAGCCTTGATAATACCGAGATAATTTTGTCATTGAGAATGCTGAAAGCGTGTTGCTTGAAAATTTAATTACCTTAAGCAATATGTTTGCAGGATTCTCAGTGATAAAATTTAGAGTATTTATCAAGGGACGAGGTGTATTCGTAAGATATTTTTTACACACAAAATAAATTAATTGTCAATCTGACATTTGTTGATTTTCATTTCAACATTTAAATAACCAATCATGTCATCTTTGTTAAAAATACTCATGGAGTATCATCGCTGTAATCATTTGCTACCTGGATGGATGTTGTCACATGACCTGAAGTACAGATAGCAATTTAATTGCTAGCTATAAACAGTAAAAAAATATCACATCAATATTAATCAAAAAACACCCTATATTTTTTAAACCAGCAATATTCGGATAAGGCATATTTGGCTCAATCGCCATATTTTGGTGTGTAGTATCTCCAGTTCAGAGATTGCCCATTCTTAATGAATCAGCCCGTATATACTTTATTTTGTATCTCTAATAATAACAATAATAAAGGGTGCCCTAAATATAATGAAATAACCATGTACATAATATATTTGATTAGAGGGTGGTTGTGAAAATGGACCCAGCGCCTCCGGCCCATCATATATCAACACCTTCCAGAGAGGTTCCGAAGAGTCTGTCTGGAGAACTGTTCCCCAACCATCCTGCGATTCCTTCAAATATGGTGGAACCAACGGATTTTTAGATCTCTTTACCGGTATGGCGCAAATTTAAAGTATCAGTATTGTAAATAACCATAATTTTGGTTCAGTGAAATAATCAGATGATAAAATCCTAATTTATTCTTCTCCACAGATGACAGCAGCTACGCTCACCAATGGAGATTTACAAACGCCCCAGACGCCGACGCTCGTGCTGTTCAAGCAGCCTTTTGGGCTTCCCGTTGGGCAGCTACAGCTGGACAAACTGGCACAATCTCCAGCACCTTGGAGAAGGCAGCCAAAATGGGTGACTACCTGAGGTATTCTTTCTTCGACAAATACTTCAAGAAGATCGGAAATTGCTATGGTCCGTACGACTGCCAACCTGGAACTGGAAAAGATTCCGCTCACTACTTGCTCTCATGGTACTACGCCTGGGGAGGTGCCACCGATACCTCTGCCGGATGGGCCTGGAGAATCGGAGATGGTTCTGCTCATTTCGGTTACCAGAACCCGTTGGCAGCTTATGCACTAGCTAACGAGGCTAGTTTGAAACCCAAAGGACCCACGGCTGTTTCCGATTGGCAGACTTCCTTGGAAAGACAGCTGGAATTCTACAGTTATTTGCAAACTGAAGAAGGTGCATTCGCTGGAGGCGTTACTAACACCTGGAATGGTCGATATGAAACTCCCCCATCAAACTTAACTTCCAACACTTTCCATGGTACGTACTAAATGTCAAATTTATTCGTCTTTCAAATTCATTAATTAAACTCCATAGCAAATTCGAAATATCTATTATAAAGCAATATTATAGAAAATATAAGTTTTGTACTTACCTAGCAACTATTTTCAGTTTTAATTACTTTTCCCACATGCTTGTGGCACTTCTATTGCGGTAACTGGATATTCTTTTTTAATAATTGCTTTATCGCATTTCATTTCCTTTCCGTTAATATCAAACCTTGTAGCATTGTTACCATCATTTTCGGAACGCATAACATCTGCCGAAGTTTGTGAATAATTTGCACAAATTACGCATGTCTCTTCTGGTAAGGAACAGCTATATTTTGCTTGGATTTTCCTTGCAATATCAAGTTTGTTAGATATGGACTCCTCAACTAACTTTTTGCTACAGAGGAACTCTTTCATCGAACATGCCGTTTAATGGTTGTAAGATCAGCATCTGTATTGGTCAATAAAGTTGTTGAAGTGCGCCTCATACAATGGCCAGTATATGCTTCTGGATTTGCGATATTCAACAAAGCAGGAGTACCTTCGCCAATGTGTTGATTCAAACAGGTTGAAAAGTAGATTTTGGATTGATGTATCTTAAAAAGAATTTGTCTTGTGTTAAGCGAATTGGACCTAGAAAAATATATTTTCTGCCTATTTCAACAGCATTCACGCAAAATCCTTCTCCTATAATTGTAATTTTTCTTGAAATTCCCATATTGGTGTCAAATATTGAAACAAGTAGGTAACTGCCAACATCCTGTACGTCAGTATTTTTCAAATTTGTCAGTTCGTAGCATCGACAGGTATCAGAAATCCCCATTATTTGTGCAACCTAAAATAATTAAAAGTTCACTATATAAGAGATGTTACATTAATCATTAAATATTCGTTGTCGGAAGCCCCAGTCAAAATTCTCCGATATGTACTATTTCCAATACTGCAGCTTTTTTGCTTTGTTTCATCTCGATTGACTCTTCAAATAAGCAGTAAGCTTGTTATATTTTCCAATATCTATATTTTTGTAGATCTTTATAGTAGCCTTCAACATCGAATACTTTGACCACATAGATGAAATTGCATATATTTTCTTCAAATTTAAAAATACGATAGCATAACTTCTTCATTTATTGTCATTACTCTACGTTTTTCTTTCCTTTCGTTAAATTCGGCGAACAGTTTTTCATAATGTTCCCTGGATATCACTGGCAATAAATGGGAAATTGCTTCTTCGAAAACAGCCACAGGAACACAATTACTAAAAAACTGTTTATTAAATAATTGATAATAAACAATGTACCATAGCGACCAGTAGGTATAACAAACCCTATCACGTTCATCGAGTACTAAGAAATATAAAGTCGTGCGAATATTTTGTTATTAAATTCCAATAGTTCTGATTTCACAAATATGATTGTGATTATGGATAAAACGTTGTATTGCATTTGTGTTTTAATTGCCTTTTATCCACTTAAGAATATTAAACGCTCGAACTACGTTCTCACGTTGAAACATTCTAACATTCTTGCATGTATAAAATGCTGCATAAGACACTTATACAACAAATAACTATTATTTTTTATTTTAATATATTTTTAAATGATTGCAGGAATGTTCTACGATTGGGAACCCGTGTACCACGACCCACCATCCAACAGATGGTACGGTATGCAGCCTTGGTCTGTAGACAGATTGGCCCAATACTACTACGTAACCGGTGACTCTACTGCCAAAACCTTGTTGGACAAATGGGTATCCTGGCTTCTTGCTAACACCAAATTCTCTGCCAACACTTACCAAATCCCTTCCACCCTCAACTGGTCTGGTGTGCCTGGAAACGGCCTTCACGTAACCATCACTGCCTACTCTGATGATGTTGGTACTGGAGCCGCTACGGCCAGAACCTTGGCTTACTACGCCGCTAAAGCTAATGCCCAAAACGCCAAGTCCGCAGCCAAACAACTGTTGGATATAATGTGGGAGAATTTCCAGACCCAATACGGAGTTTCCAGTGAGGAACCTCGTGAAGATTATAACAGATTCAACGAGCCCGTATACATCCCAAGTGGATGGACTGGTCAATACCCCAACGGGGACAAAATCGACTCATCTGCAACTTTCATCGGTCTACGGTCTTGGTACAAGAATGATCCAGACTGGTCCAAAATAGAATCTTACTTAAACGGAGGTTCCGTTCCTACATTTGTCTACCATCGTTTCTGGGCTCAAGCTGACATCGCTTTGGCCAATGGAGCTTATGGACTTCTCTTTGACGATTAAATTGTTACCTTATATTGTTACGAATAGCTTTAAAGACCAATAAATGTCTTGATTCGAACGAATATGCTTTTTATTATTTTTCCCAAAAGTTTCAACTTGCACAGACAGTAATTGAAAAATGAGAAATTACACAGCAAATAATTTCATTTAGAGAACGAATTTGCAAAGGTTTGAGTTTGGTAGCCAATACGCATGCCTTGTCCATGATGTGAAATCTTCCATGAACACTTAAACTTGTGTTTCAGGATGATAATTTGCCAGTTGTTATAACCTAAATTTTTGTTTTACTATACAGGGTGTTTGGATATGAGTGCCTTAACTACTAAACATATTTGACTTAACATTTTTCTTCCTCTGTGTAACTGTAACAGAATTATGACAGATGGGAAATACGAAGCAATGTCGTACACTTCTCAGGAGTTTCTATTTCATTGCATCATCAATATATATCTTATGTAAGTAATAATTACAAATAAATACACTTACCGTGAACGGTTCTCGTAGAGTTCTTCTTACAACACAGAGACGAGTGAAGAGAAAGAAATAGCTATATCAAATAGGTACTCAAAATGATCTTAATGCAATAAATGTTATTTTTTATACAATATCACAGAATATATAACAGAATTTAAGCTTTCTGTGCTTATGCGCCTGTACCAAGTTAAAAATTACTAGAATCGTTAGGAATTATTCTGATCATTTGCAACTGAGTGGGAGCTGGTGTTTTGCTATTTCCTAACAGCAAATATATTGCCATAGTTGGTGATGTGATGCTCGAAAAACACGGTAATCACGTAAAAATTATTGGCCCCTCTCCCTCTTTTTATCCGATATTATTCGAGATACTTACGAAAAGAGGCGAAAGAATGAAAGTTGCAAGAATATTTTGTAAAGCACATCACAAAAACAATTGAATATCTCATTTTCGATATGTATGCCTAAATTTAGGTTTTTTTTGTGACATGTGACATATTTTTTAAGTAATATTTAAAAACAGAAGAGATAGAGAAAGAAATCATTGGAATCATTAATAAAAACATAAAAATTTCATTCATATACATTGTCTTATGATGATATGTGTACCCACCTGATAGTCCAAAATTGAAAAACCAAGCCCATGATCGCCCTTATTTAACTCTACTACAGTGGGTTCGTCGCTCCACATCGGCAGTCCAGCTATGAGTTCCAAAGATCTCGATCTACTGGCCGTCGCCTCACTGGCCAGACTTGAGGCTATGGATGTTTCGGATTTCGCCTTAACTAATCGACTGCTTTCGCTGGTCGGTATTAAGGTTTGAAGACTACCAGCTAAGATTTTCTGAAACATACCAAAATTAACATGTAAAATATGCAATATGTTATTTGCCAAAGCGTATTGTACATCAAATGAAGTGTTGTTAATGGTAATGTCCACATATGAACACTCGGATTTTTTTTTATTTTGCTACCAGATGTTACCTAATATTTGACTATACATATTTATTTCCGTCTAAAGATATTCTTAGTCGTACTATTATTTTCATGTAATCAAATATGCCGTAGTTTTTTGCAGCAAGCCGTAATTTAGGATTTTCGTTATTACTACTTTCAGTATTTAATTATTTGCCCACACGTACGAGAGCATTTCATTTTCCGGGCTAAGAAAATGAGTCGTACTAAGTATGCAATATGTACGACCATATGCTTCTTCATGAGACAATCACACACATTTATACATTCCTACAATGCCTAAACTGTCTTTCTAATGCTGGCAGTTTCAAAACATATAAATTATATTCCTAACAAGTGTGGAAAGTGATACTTTCCGCACGCGACTCCCGTTGAGAAGTAGTCGAATGCGGAAATAGTTATTTTCCTAACAAGTGCAGAAAGTGACACTATCCCGCACGCTACTGCCGTTTTGCGGAAGAAGAGCGGTGAAGAGACTTTCCGCATGAGTTAGGAACAAACATTTTCATTTTAACTCATGAAAATAAATGGAAAGTTTAATGTTCTTAAATCTGTATTAATACAAACGGAAACACAAGTAACATAACAAGAGTGAATACAAATGCATTAGAATAAAAGTATTATCTACTTATTATTAGTGATATTAATTGTAAACGTATACTCGCGACAAGAATTCAGACGACTTACGTCATACGAACAAATGAACAATTCATTATATTTTCATCAAAATATTTAAGAAACTGCAACTGATAGTAATAAAACTACATACTACACTAAAAGTTTGCATCATATATTGCACTAAATTGCAATAAAACATTGTTTTTAACGCGACCAAATATCGAAAATTACGTTGACAATAAAAACAAATGTGTAACGTCAGCCGTGACGTAAGACGTCTGAATTCTTGATTCGAGTTTATACATTTAGGCGTCTTATGTAAGTTAATTATGAAAGTATGTGGGTTGAAGTTAGTTGTATCTTGAAAGAAGTTTGCTCTAATACGGGGAACAAATATTGAGAAGACATTTCTTCAGAAACAGGCGACAAATCGTGGTTGTTGATTACTGATGGTACATGTGGCCAAGACGTTAATCACTGTAAATTGCAGTTTGAAGATGATGAAGTGTTCAAATGAAGAATTTTGTTGGACATTTATTTTCTCCGAATTGTAGAGTTGATTGACTTGAGTAGTTCAGTTTTATCGGGTGCCTCGCTCATAATTTTTTTTACGTCTTCTTGACTACAAACTTTTGCTATTTTGAAATGAAACCCAACATTCTGTCTTCTTATAAAGGCAGTTATTTTATGAAATTCGCCAATATCCAAATTTTGTTTAACTTTACAAATACTTTCTATCATTGAATATCTGGACCATAATGTGTTTGCTTTCCAGGATTTGGATATTTCCAAAAAAAAAGTACTAAAAATTCATTCTCTTTACGTTATATGAATGCAAAACATCAAAATCAGAGTCACGGCAACATAATTAATGAAAAAGGTAAAATGTTTCAGAGTTGTGGCTACATGATTGCTTGATTTAAAGTTATAAAGGTTTCTTATAAACTTTGGCATATTAACTAATGTTCTCAAAATGTAGTTATAATTTGTATACAATTTTTCCCACAACAGAAAAATTAAAATATGCATACCTATGTATCCATTTGTTGCAAAATTACGTATTGTATCAACGTATCGTATCAGTGGAGACAGGCAATCGTTGCATAGTAACGCATCAAAATAGGTAAAAAGAAACGCAACGGACTTGATCGCTCAATTGTCGATTTTTCGCCGACACATCAAAGAAATGATACGATACGAGACAGGCACAGTGTGGACGGACGTTTTTTGTTTGTTGACACAACTGGTCGTTGCAGTCTTTTAATACTTCCACGATAGCCGCGCACACCTCTGGAACAATCCTACTGATGGTTTGCTTTGCAATTCTAAATAGATACTGAAGGCTGGAGTAGGAATCGCAAGTGGCCAAAAAGCGTAAAGGTAGAGCCAATCTTTCTTGAGCGGGAATTGCTTTTCGAAATGTAGTATCTTGTTTAGCAATTATTGGCTCAATCGATGACAACAAAAATTCAAAATCAGTAGGATGCATTCTAGTGAAGTTCTTGTACATGCCGCTAACAGCTTGGAACTTCAGGTCAGCCATTAAACTTGTTCCACTATATTGCTCCCTGCTGGCGTACAACTTTGACATCCACCAACGCGGTGGTTTGCATCTTTTTTTCTCTTGCTGCAGAGAATAGTGAATAAAAATATATGCGCCTGCCGCTTGCTGAGGTCCATTCATCGCAGAGATGCGGAAAGAACTAACGTCCGCACAACCCAAACCGGATCCCTCCCGTTCGCACAATTGATACACAGATACGCAGTGAATCTGGGCTGAAAAAAAAACTGACTCGTTGCAGAGTGTCGTACCAAAATGAAACCATACGCTGATACAATACGATGATACGATACGTGATTTTGCAACAAATGGATACCCGCCTTTAGGCACAAAATGAAGAGTGAATAAAATGAAGAGTATATCGACAATGTTATATAATTACTTACTCTAGCTTGGAAGGCCTCCCTATGTTGTGACGTATCTATTATTCTAATAGGAACCAGATACCGAGCACAAACTATACTGACGAAATTTGGCAGTTGCTTTAATATCGAGACTACTTCTAAATGATTCAGACCTAATAACTGAATACCATTCACCTAAAAAATAGAGAACTATCAATAAGATATACATATAATAATAGATTTTTGCACATGTCAACCTTCTGTTTAAATAAGTTTACAAGTAAAAATAATTCAAATACACGGAAAGTTTGGACAGACTTAAATGAAGAAATGACTAGCTATAATTTATATTAATTGTTATCACGTTTGCTTTAACAGTTGTGCTGGAAAGTAATTAAAAGAATAACGTCACGTTTCAATTTCAACCGATAAATATCTAGAATGTCGGATACAAACTAACTATTAAATCACGAATTTGTACCCGACATTCCAATAAAACGGAACAAAGCATTTTCTAGATCGGTACAGAGTACTGACGTTGAGTGAGAAATTATAGATAGAGACGCAACCTTATGGCAAAATGCGTATACCCTTTTGGGCCCGAGATAGTATTAGGTAATAGCAGCTCTTTGGTTCTAAGATTCGTCAATTTATATACAACTTATTGTTCACGCAGGTTTTCTTTGCTTGTTAAACCATTGAATCACACAGAACACTCAAAATTGACTGTCGTTAACAACAATTCTCGACAGACGGACAAATCTCGGGCCCAAAAAAACCCTACTGTAAAACACGGTGTAACATAACGGAACATCAAACATGAAGGTCTTTATTTCTTGTCCGACTTTAAAAACATTATGCCCTATACATATTTTCTATTAGGGCCTTTGTTTTCAAGATACAGCGTGATAAACTTGTAGATCGTATACGCATTTCGCCATTAAGGTTATGCCCGAGGTTACGCCTCTATCTATAATTTCTCACTCAACAGTACTGACCAATTTACCGCATTTGTCACTGAAAGGTTTGGTCTCTAGCAATTGCATTGCTGCTATTGAAACTGCATTTGGAAATTCGCCTTACAAATAATCAGAATACTCATCAAATTACATTTGCAAAATTTAAGACATTTATTGTTTTTGATATGCAATAATTTTTTTTTAAAACATCCTACACCGCAAGATATACAGGATGTTTCCGAAATAAGTGCGTTCCTTCAAGATACTGACACTAACAAAATAATAATTAAAATAAACTACTTACCATAACCCAACATTAGGTAATTCTACAACTTCTGCACATTTCAAAATCGATATGCAATTTTTCGAAGCTTCGATAAGTTTGATACTCACATCATATCTGCTAACTCTTGAGTAAGATTTTTTTAAATAAAACAACGTAAATCATTCTGCAGTAACTTAAAATAAAGAATTGATTGAAAAAGTATCCTAGCTTAATGTGTTATGAATGGCTGACCTAAACTTCACATAAAAACTCTTGATTTCAGAATCATCCTGTATTTTAAAGCATAACTCAATAAACTATCACACAGTTGTATGGCTGAAATTAATATTAAATACAATTTTGTATAAATTATACCTCCAACAACTCATCTCCTGACTGTAGAATACCATTTTTTCCAACAGGACCATCAGGAAGAATGTTTCTAATGTAATGATGGGGTCTCACTTCCTTGCCATCCTCAACGTCGACGGTTCCTTCTAGACTAATACCTAACCCACTAGTAGACTCTTTATGCATTTGAGCAATCTTCAGCAGAAAAAAAATAGCAGTCAGCAGAATAAAAAAAATGACGTCATAAATTTGTTGTGTTAACCAGATTTGCTATGAGCATGTTAAACCTCTACGATTTGTTTCAGATGTAAAACTTAAGTGACAGTGCTACTAGCACATTTTTTGGGAAAATGTGAGTACTGTAAGCCGTCCCCTTTCGTCTCTGACCGAAAAAATCAAGAATATTGACTAGAGAGGAAATTGACACTTCTCTGAGAGATGCCCCAGATAAAATATTTTTAATAATCAAGGTTGCCATCTTCATATGTAAAATAATATGTACCTATATTACTTTTTTAATTAGGTACTTACCACTGAGTTTTGGCATATGTGGAGCTTCAGGATATAGATAAAACTTTGCTAGTAACTATAAAATAATCCAAAACTAAAATACGGCGCATATTTAGTATAATTGATAATAAAAACAACTCATTAAGATATTCATTATGTACAGAAGATCTATGTATCTTCGGCAACCGAATACTAAGCATCGACGAGAAAATTTAGAACACATGGTGTAAAATGGGATGAGGCAAGCTCCATTTTCAATTGAAAGTATTAAATTTGGGACACGTGTGTTAAATGGGAAATGCGAAAGTATGTTTGGGATTTCACAAAAACGATTAATTATGTCAGCAAATATATTTTTTCAGGAATATACCCAAATTTTTTCGCTCTCCTTTTTCTAATAAACTTTTATCAAAGAATGTTTGCTCGTTTAACAGTTATATGCAATATCGGCCTAACGAGTCTGAAAAGAAATAATACCTAAAAATGACAGCGGTGGATCAAGGATCAAGTAATCGTTGAGAAATAAATTCAATATGTGTATTTTAAAGTGTATAAATATCACAAAATACTTGTCATTACTCAATACGAACGTATAACTTGTATGCTTACAAAATGTTTTCTCATTCAGAAAAAGTTGATATGTTGCTAATTTACGGTGAGTCACGAAAAAGCTGTAAAGTTATATCGAGAAAGGTATCCAGAGCGCCTCATTCCTGATCATGAATCTTTACAAGATTGGAGGCGAGCTTGCGATTAATATTAAGATGCATTTTCTGTTCGGAAGACTCAAATAATTGACCGAAGGGTAAGAAACAATGTTAATACAGCTAGACTACAGTATTTCAAACAAAATCCACGAAATTCTATAGGGTAAGCTATACTCGCGACAAAAATTCAAACGACTTACGTTATACGAACAAATGAATAATTCATTATATTTTCATCAAAATATTTAAGAAACTGCAACTGATAGTCATACAACTATATACTACACTAAAATTATATATTGCACTAAATTACAAAAAATAATTGTTTTTAATGCGACCAAATATCGAAAATTACGTTGACAATAAAAACAAATGTGTAACGTCAGCCGTGACGTAAGACGTCTGAATTCTTGACGCGAATATAGTCGGTAATTGAATTTGGATAAAAAACCGTTCAACGAATTTTAAGGACCAATGGGTATCATGACAAAATTCACAATTTGGAGTATTTGCCTGAGTGTGTGCAAATAAAAAAGTGGTAAAGAAGTACAATTATGAAACGGAAAGTGATGGACACTCGCGAAAGAAAGATTGTATTTTTAAAACAAGTTTTCCAAAAAAAAATCTATTGCTATATCTTATAAGAAGAAACTTAGTCCGTATAAATGAAATCGAAAAGAGTATACTGATAGAAAAGAGGAAATAGTGATATGGCGAAGAAACTATTTAAAATAAATATTAAAAAATAAGAATCTGGATCGAAGAATATATTAAATTTTGACCAAACATGGGCGTGTGAAGGTTACACGGAAAGCGGAACGATATGATATAATAAGTGTTAATGTGTGACCGTTATAGTGACAGTGCTAGTAACCAATAGTGAATAGTGTATATGTATTCTAAAGCCTTTTGTTCTTTTGAATGCGGAATTCGCAAATATTTGCGCGATTTATTTAACGGTGGAAAAATCTCTATTTGTAACAAATTTTGTCAACTACCTATAACATTTTCTATCATTTTCATCATGAAACTGCCATGGTAGATTATCAGAAGTTCAAAACAAATTTATTAACATATAATAATGAAAGGGGCAATAATATATGTAGTGTTTGACAGTTCCGCAAATTGCAATTGTCAAAAGTTGAGATTTTCCCGCCATAAATAATTCAAACGGAAGTTGCAAAATTCGTGCAAAAATCCCTGAATTTCGCGTCCATAAGGACAAGGCTTAAGTGTAATATCTGCGGAGTGCGCATCAGGTAGGTGTAAGTGGGTGGTAGTGGGCAATCGCCGTCCATAAGGACAGGGGCACATTTAAAGTAATGTGCTAGATTCAGCCGACGTCAACTTATTTTTGATAATATTATGTGCTTTAACTCTTCTCAAGTGGCACGCTTAGGTAATCATACCACACGTATCTTCCGTACTCATCTCTGTGTTGTGAATTACTCACTCTCTATTATTTTCGACTTTGGGTAATTTATAATACAAGATAAAAACTTTAAATTTTAAAATGTTTTTTATTATTTTTATTATCTAACGTCTCGAAATTGGTAAAAACTATCATATCATTTTTTCTACTCTAAAAATAATGGATGTTATGTAATTTTTTTTTCATTTTTGTATATTTTTTATATCTGATCGCATTCAAATTTAGTACGCCTATGAAATGTTGCTCCCCGCACGCTTCGCCCGTCGCGCTAGTCTACAAGCTAGCGATTAGTCACTGTCCACAATTTCGACCGCTGACTATAGAAGCTTAATTTTAAAATAGCGCATGCTTGATACAAACATCATTGTTTTGTCTGTAAACTTTAACATTCATCAACAAGGCGTAACGTTAGTCAGACTAGCGGAGGTTACGCGAAAAATTTACGCATCTGTTGCACTAATTTAAATAAAAAGCATACTCCTATTCACTACTATGTATAATACTTACTTTATGATATGTTAACTAATCCGTAGTACTGAAAAGTACAGTTTTTGAATATAAATACTAAATATACAATGGGAAACGCAAGGAACTAGAGGCCGAAGTTACGCGATTTTTAGACAGGTACAATACTGGGTCTAACTTTTGACGCAAATATGGACGTAAATAAACAGCCTACCTAGCAACGCATGCTTCGCTACCTAGCAACGCATGTTTCGTGAATGAGCGCAAAGCTGGTTAGGCCAACTAACGCGCTTTACACGGGCGTAAACTCGTTAGTCGGACTAGCGCTACGCCCGTTTCATGAATCCGGCTGTGAGTCACTTAAAATGTTGCTGCCTCGCAACTATCTGCGGGTTTTCCTTAAGTTAAGAAGTACTTACCACAATTTCTACATCCTTGTCCAATTTCTCTCTCCACTTGTCGTAAATTGATTCGTGACTAGCTATGCTAAATTGAACTGACCTCTTCTCACCACCGATGACGATTTCCTTCTCCTCGTTCACAGGACTGGACGCTTCCAGCAATATGGCTGAATCAAATTCGAAGCTTGTACGAGATTCTCCGTCCGGCTCAATGTTTAAATAATCCATTTGCTTAAAACCAAAAGCGTTAAGAAACAGGTATTTTGATAGAGATAAGCCTCTTAAATGAATTCATCTGATGAAAAAGTGAACGGGTGTTGCTACAATGTTAGCATGTCAATAATACCAAAAGAAGGTGTGAAATAAGACAAAGTTGTGGGATGTTTTTATAATATTAATATGGCATCAGATCTCAATATAAATCTAGTACCAGCGTGTTTAAAAGAGCATACCACATTATTAGTTGAAAACTCTTTACATTAGTGGTAAACAAAAATGGTTTACAGACTGGCCTATGGGCAAATATGATTTCTATGTGAAAGAATTACCCAAGTGACAAACATCTATAAATAAATGCAAACTTGCCGATCTAAGAAGTAGTGCGGTAAACTTATGTTAACAAAAATAACATTTCTTATACAACTCACTTGTCAAATATAACATTTTTTTAGTATTTAAAAAGTTAAAAATAATTGTCAACTTCATTTAAAGCAAATAGATTTTCTTCTAGTAATAATTGTACTAGTGATGATACTTAAAGAAGCAGTAAAACATGCTTTCAGTCAGCAATACTTCTGGAAATAGTATTCAGCGTAAAAGTTCTACGATTTAATGGGTAATTTTACTGATCACAGTAAAAATGTATAAGTACAAAAATGAAACCTCTTTTGTTGTCTTTGTCTTTGAAGTTGGAGTAAGAATACTTATTAGAATGGAAAATAAATCATTATAACATCAAAAGAAAGCAATAGAAGAGTTTTGAAGAAGGGAAAACCAACGATTTAGAAAGCGATAAAATAGCGAAGATTATGAATAAATAAGCTGATAATAAATTTCTTCAAAACGAAGCAGACTTTAAAATTGCTTTTTATTCGGATAATTATTATTAATATTTTAATATAATGTTCTGAATATTTTTCATTAAATTAACAACATTCATTGGATGTTATAGTATTCAAAGTAAAGGTTTCAACAACATGCGGTGCTCAAAATGGAAAATCTAAACTAATCATGAACATTCAATTCTAAGCATTTAAAGGCATAAAAGAAAATTTAGGAAAGCATCAAATGTAATATCACACACACTGAATAGCTTTTTTAATGAAAAACGTGTTGTTTTCTTTTTGTTTACTCTCATATGGTTCATGAATCATTCTACGTTTATATAGTCTTACAAACTTCATATATTTGAAGAGCATTGTGTTCTCTATAACTACACAAGGCTGCCAACACTTTGAAGGCCTATAACATTAATCATTCTGTTACATCACAGTTGCCGTTTTCACACCATACAATGGAGAACCAGTCTCGTTGAAGAAATAAAATTATAGTTATTTACAATATAAGTGTAGATATTAAAGTTAGAAACGAGGCGTGAGCATAGCCGAAAATAGTGTAGTACTATGAATTTACAATATGAATATTGTACAAAACTGCTATTAACTTTAAGGATCAAGTTTTCATATGTTACCGTCGCATGGTACTGTCAAAACTTTGTCGAATAAACCCATAAATATAAAGAGCGCTTTAGCCTCTTATATAGAAGCAGCGGCAAAGGGAGCTATCTCAAATCTAGTTCCGACAAAATCCAAGACGCGGTATGAGTTGGAATACCAAAAGGTTAAAGATTAGTGTAAAGTTAACAATGTAAAGGAGAAAGGAGGAGGTCTGAGAACATCCTTTTAAATTATTTTTCCGGAAAGTAACGCTCTCAGAAACCATCTAAGCTATGGATTCACACTCAGTGTTGAGAACTATGATTTCAGTTAAGAAAAATCAAAATATAAGCTAATTTTCTCAACCAATAACCAATCGAATATTTTAAAATATGTTTAGAGAGTTACAAGGCTAAAAATCCAGAATTTTGACAAAGGAAGAAGTATATAAGTTTCTAAGGACAGATGATGAAACATGTTTACTCATGAAGGTTGCGGCATTTTTGGGGCCTGTCATCACGAAGAATTACTAAGCTAATGTTGGATCAGAGATATATTCTTTAGAGAATAAGAAGCATGGTAAAGAAGACGGGGTCAAATATTTAACGATTTAAAATTCGAACTTAAACAGCTCCATCATATCGTACCAAACATACATCGTCAGCCAGAGGACAAGAACACCACGATCTCTCCCCCTTCCGTTAGTCTTACTACATGTTGTAAGTCTCAAAAATTACATTATTATTACTTGATGCATTTTCCATCCATTTTACGACAGCGGCGACATCTACCGTCAAGATAAACCATGATTTCACATACCATACCCTTTGTTCAGTAAACCGGCCTACACTTAAATTTTTAATATTTAATAGTTTCTTCTAATAAAAATTTAAACTAAAATCGAAAACCGTTAACTCAATTCAGACTTGTACAGTCTTGTTTTTAAATATAGATATATTCAGTGGTACAATCTACTATTACTTTATTTAATAACACCTACTCGAACACATATAACTTTGAAAAGCTTATTTCGGAAACTATTGGGTTTACCGAGACTGTTCTTGTTTCAAATTGTAGCAAACTTTCTCTGCTTTGAAAACGGACACGAAATTATCGAAAACTATTGCTTCACGATTAAAATCGCCAAAAACTGAGAAAAATTAGAAAACGTGGTTTTTAGATTTTTGAAGAAATCAGAACTACCGGATCTGATGCAAGGTCTAATGTATATGGTTACTGCACTACGAACCGTTTTTAACTTCATTCTAATTTATTTACTAGTAGTTCCACAATAAGTGGTCAAAATTGTCAAGAAAATCAATGAGGCTTTGTAAGTTGAAATCAAATTAAACTTTTCCTTTAGCAATTGAATATGTTTCGAAAATCCAACATGTCAATGTCCACTAATTCAGATTTGTTGGATTTTCTTCAAATATTAGATATTTTGCATATTATGATGCAATTTTTTTTTTTTTGAAAGACCATATTCTAGTTAAATCAAGTCGAAACTGTAGGTTAATATTTCAAACGTATAAGAAAGTAATTACCACCAAACTGAGCGGCACTTTGGGAAGCGATGAGATGGTGGGCGATGAAGGAGAAGGTGGCCTCAGTTCGTTTGCCCTGATGGCCTGCTGTAATTGCTCATATTTGGGGCCCCGGAGGTACCTTTCCACTTTTATAGTAACTAAGGGGCCCGTGTTCCTCAACAGCTCCACTGCCTGATGATTGGTAAAGCCTATCACAGATATCCCATCTACCTGCAATCGTTTCATAGTTAGTTTGAGTTGTGCGCCAATTCGTTGATTAGGAGATTAAGACTCAATAATTAAAATATCTAAGTCGAGTTATTGTATCACAACATGGCAACAGTGCGAATACATGAAATATCAGGCGAGCGGATTGTGGATTGCATATGGTAATGCCAGCTTATTTTTTAATTATGATAACAAAAAGTCCAAAAATAAACAAACTATTGTGAAACTTAATGAATTTATTATTGGTATAATAATTTTTATAGTTTTTTTTAATATATTTTTAGGTATTAATAATATTGGATCTGGATCGTTCAGTGGTCGCGCGGTTTAAGGCGTCAATACTTGAATCGAGGTGACTAGATCGCTGTGTGGTTCCACCCCCGCAACCGGTAGACCGGATATAAGCTATATTCGTGGAGAGATTGGCACCATCTCTACGGGTATGGTAGGGTGGAAGAGTGTTGGCTTGGGTCAATGTGAGGGATTGATACCGGTTGACATTTGACTACCCCCCTAATTAATGAGGTTTTCCAGGTTTCCCTCATTCCTGCACTGAATGGTGGTTAGGGCCTACCAACGTAAGACGTTCCTGGGCGCAAATGCGGCCTGCTTAATAATAATATGCCACCCCCTCTTCCGCACAAGTCTTCGACTTCGGGCTAATTCTCGTGATTAGAATGAGGGGTAGAGATATTATTATATTATTGATAGAAATTGTAGGAGATTTGATTTATATTAGTTTAAAATACCATTCTAATACAGTAAAAAATAAGTTTTATAGTTAGATATTTGACTCAACTTAAAGAAGGCCACCTGAAGAAGCAATCCTAAAGATGCAGAAATAGGTCAGATCTCATCTACTGTGGTTGAATTTTCGAGTTCCCACAGTTTCAGAAATGAACTTAGATATTTATAGAGTGTTTTCATTAAACCAGGTTAGTAAATTTAACTAGATTAATTTTTCTTAGATAATTATTGAATAGAACTTTGTCTGTGGAATTGTTCATTAGCATACCTAGATGTTTGTTATCAGAGAGCATACATATGACTTCATTGATAGGAGATTTGATTTATATTAGCTTAAAATACCTTTTTAATTAATTCAGTTTAGACAACTGTTTTGCAATTTTAATTTTGAACAGAGAATGGTAGAATTAATTAATGTTTTTATATTAATGTTGATGATTATTAAATGTTTAAAACAGTAAAATAACTTAAATCAAATAGGAATTTGAAAAATATTAGTAATAAAAACTTCTAAGTCTCACGTCGCAAGAATAATCAATTAAAAAAAATAAGTACTTCCGAAAATCAAAATACAATGCTATCTTTAAATACCTAACTAACATAACATTTAAAATATCCACCGTTATTTCCACACAAGCACGACACTCCCTAAGAACTATTATTATAATTATAAAATTCTTGCACACTGCCAATATCAAGAAGAAGAAGTATCTCAACTTTCAGGATTGTCCCTATTAGACCACTAGGCGTTGGGATGATCTAAATAAATACGTTTTGCTTTTGCAGTATATATAATAAATTAATGACATATCACGATAATCACATATGCTAAATATTTCAACAAATAAAGAAAAATTAAAAAAATAGTGATACGTAAAAGAATTTGCCACAGACATTTCACAGTGCAGATACCAACTGATTTGTAGTCACTGTACTTCTCGCGCTGTTGCCACATTCCGCGATATAAATGAAAAATTTGTTTTTAAAGCAAAATATAAATAAATTTAAAGAGAGGATAAACATTGCATTTTTTGGTCATTTAATGCAGAAAATTATGATGAGAACCTTTAATTAACCGAATTTTTACACGTGAAATTGAACATTTGTTAGTTTCTTTCCCGCAACTGGTTGGGTTTAGCACCCATGTCATATAAGATTATTTTATTCATTTTGATGTGTACTATCGCATGCTAAATTTATAGCAGTCAAACCTGTAACACCCTGTAGATCAGCAAGTCATACATAATATGGAATTATAAGGCGGATCTAGGTTAAAAAATGCAGAATCAGCTGTATGCATACTATTTATACTGAAATAAAAGGTAATAAATCCCGTAGAGGATGTTACAAACCACAGTATACTAAGCAATCAGTACGGAATCTTAGACAATTTATGAATGAAATACGTCTGGCAGTTTTTAAATACCCCCACTCTAGAAAAAATCGCCAAGAATATGGCGGATTCCACGAATATACGAAAAAATAGCTAATAATTTGGCGTAAACATAACCAAAGTTGCTTCGTAGTTATAATACTTTGCATTAATTCTTAATTAACTGTTGTAATCCAGGTTAGTTTCATATAAATTGAAGTATTGATTGAGAAATTATAGTAATAACTGTCAGTCGCCAACAACATGGCGGAAAGACGCGGAAAAGCTGAGTTTCCCTACTGATTGCTTAGTATACTGTGTTACAAACATTGGGTAGTAATAGTTCATAATTTTTTTTATTAAAAATAATAAAATAATATAGACCTTAAAAGGTGCAACTACGAAAGTGACGTTACTCTTTTTGGAAAAATGAAACATAATTAAATTTTCAGGGACTAGTCAGCTATAGAAAGCCAATAAAGAGTCACTGTTTTCCGTCGGTGACTTCACCTATGGTATACAAATGAGACCTAACAAGCTCTAAACTGGTATGTTATATCTGGTGGCACCGCTGACGACCAACTCTGGCTGTTTGCTATAGGTTCTTTCAGACGTAATTCAATGCTGGTCAGGGCATTAGCTCGAGTAGTTGTCTCAGGAAGTTCTGCTTCAGCAAAATATGGCAATTGTCAATGGCGATACTGGTTGGATCTTTCAATAGTACCCACGGTATAGTGGATCACTTTCTGCTTGTGCCCAGCATTGGATAGCCAGTGAACTCCCTGTACACTATAAGAATCGGTATTCTTTGATTTGAATTTGTATAAAAATGCACACAAATGTAAATAAACTTAAGAATTTATTTCATATTGCAAACGGTTTAGTAGAATCTGATTATGGAGAATTATTTCGAAATAATAGTGCCTAAAGACAAACTAAAGACTTTAGGGACATAATTAAGTGTCTAAAGCTCTAGTTACTTAGAAGTTTAAGGGTTCTATTAAGCTGGAACAAGGGAAGCAATAAATCGATTAAAGTAATTTTGATAGATTAAATTTCTACGCTTTTAACAAAATTATTAAAAAATATTCATAAGCTCAAGTCATGTCAAGTATTCATAAGCAAAATAGTAAGTTAAATTTTGCGATATTAATTTAATAAATTAATAATCATAGTGCATTGACTACTAAAATTTAAAAAAAAAATCGAAGTCTTTCTTAGGAAGCAAATATTATGCAGGATTTCCTTTTCCTCATTAGGCCAGGATAGAGCTGGAAAATATATATAGGTATTTCATGTAATATTTTTCTCCATGGTGTGTCATTTTTGTAATACAAGAGAATTAAAGTCGCCGTATTTCACACCGTAAAAAAATCAAATTTGTGGTGTTCTTTAGATACAAAAAGGTCGAAAAATAAAACACGTAGAGTAAAAGTAATATTAAAAGTAAAATTCTTCACCTTCTAACCCCACACTTTATCAATTATTTTCATATACTTATAAACAAATGTGAACAATTTTATATGCAGAACTGTGTAAGTACAGGCTATAACAATATTTAGATCTACAGTTGAATTTAAAAAAAAACGTATTTTGAAAGATTTCTGTATACCTAAAAATTTGTTGGTTGGTTTAAATATTCGCAGGTGGCATGAGATAACATTCCTTTCATTTGCGAAATCCTTTATTATTCAGTTCTTAAATGTTTAAAATTAGTTATATTTGTAGAAAACACTGTTTCAAGAATACGGCGCCCTTAATTTAAAAAAAAATATGTAGTATTTTATTTTCTTTATTACTTTAAAATTTAATTTAAATGATGTCCATGGATAAAATTGGATGGCTGCCATGCGTCACGGGTACAGTTGCTGGGCTTGCTGACTTTCCCAACCTCAGCCCATTAGGTTTTTTTTTTTTTTCATTACAACTTAAAGAAAAGAGTATATACAACACACTTGCAGCAACATAAAGGTTTACAACCTGAATTAGAATATTTTGTTTAATTTATTATAATGACTTAACCGCTTGTCCATAACACATGTGCCTAGACAAAAATAATTATTGACGCATATTAACATGCCTTAATTATTGATGCTTTCCAAAATTACTATTAATAAGTCCATTGGCTCATCCATTTGATATTAATATACATTTTATGAAACCTTATATTGCGGAGACTGTACAACAGAGAGAATATATTTAATTGCAGCAAAGCTACATCTAGTGGCCATTACCTACTCCATGATGGACAGGTAGGTCACAAAGCAATGAAGCGTCTTACCATGCTGTAGGCACTATTGAAGGCCCTCTACTTCTGTCGCGTCTCTGCGATAACAATATTTGCAAAACAGAAAACAACTACTTTGCGAGTAATGCCCCGACCAGCACTGAATTACACCTGAAAAACCTATAGCAAACAGACAAAGTCATTCGTCAGCGGCTCACCAGAAATATACCGGTTTCGAGCCTATTAGCTCTCATAAGTATGTCATAGGTGAGGAACCCTGCCTCTTTATATCTGTCAAATCTGAAAGAAGGTATTCTGAGTTAGCTGTAGATGTTTGGCGTTCGATAAATGAATATGAATAAATGAATGCGCGTTATTTAAATTAAATTGGTTAGAAACTGTTATTTTTATTTACTTGATAACATTATTGGTTGTAATTTTACAGTCATAACTAGAGACCGTATATCGTTCGCACATGACGTTATTATCAAAGGCGCACTTAGGACGCTAACGTTAAAGTTTTTGAAAGTCAAGTAAATACGTACGTTTATTGTCAAATACAGTTAATATCAACGTCTTACTGGTGATATGTATATGTTGCCCAATATGGTCCATATTAAGTTGTGTAGTTTACAAAACACTATACTATTCAATTTTAACTTTAACTTTAACTCAGAAATAATTTTTTCTTTCACTTCCTCGTACATTGCCGGCATATAGCTGATTTTCAACGTGGGTTCTGCGGGTACAGTAACATTATTGTACTTTCCATTAACATAGTGTTGCAAAAATTGTCTAAACTCTGCATTATTTAGTTTATTTAAAGGAATATTACACCCCACCATCACTTTTATCAAGTTGTTGTTAAATTGTTTTTGACGTTCACGGTTTGTCATACTATTACTCACACGAACTTTGTGTTGTTCCGGGCGTATATGTATGTTCCACAATACGTGTTTTATAATTCCACGATATAACTCTTTCACAAATTTTGCACTTTAATTCTGTACCGTTAAATTGTAAATCTGGATAATCTTTAATCCATTTTTCCACCGTAGAACGAGTGGGAGGTCGACGGAACATATTCAAGCACTGAAATAGACAAACCAACAAGAAACTCGACAAGAAACTAAAATTTACTAAAAACGCGGTATCGTCCCTACAAAGATCCGACACGCACAACCTTGACACATGCCTGTAAATAAACAGAGTAAGATTCGTTAACACTGGCCATTATTCTGAAGATGATATTTGTTTTTAATTAGGAATATTTCGATTTTCAACCGACGGACCTGAGTACGGACCTGAGATGTGCGAACGACATACTATCTTTAAACATCTATTTTTAGAAGATAGATTAAAGTTTTATAATATTATCATTGCCGTGGAACCTAAGAAGTTGAAATGAGAAATAATTACGTCACTGGCATTAACTGAAAAAAGTTATTCATGCCAAAATATTAATATTTTATTACGATTACTGTAAGCTTGTGTAGCAAATAAAAAAATATATATTTTTTTAGTTGCATGCCCCGTATTACAGTACATAAACTAAGAACCATAGAGAAAAGTGTTGTTAAAAAAAGATTCCTATTATTTATTTATGCTTTATCCTTTAGCGTAGTTAAGAACAAGGCAATGACCCTGTATACCAATAAGAACTTAAACTAATATCTCTTAAGAATGTTCTATGCGTGTCTTTTGAATTAAAGGACGTTTCCCTTATTATTAAAATTACAAAGTATCTGTCTCTGCTTATTGCAGTTCACTCATAGAAACTTCTAATGAATTGTTTGCGTGAACCCTCCTGTGTGCAGTAAAGGGAAACTTCCGGGACATCACGGTTTAAAGGGAATGGGTTGGGTTACTCTGCGGCGAAGCCTTTGATCTAAAGTTTTATGTTTTCAATCTACCTAAATTCAAATTAAGACCAGGTCATTTAGTGTTTGTTTGTTTGCTTGCCGCGATTTGCATCCTTCTCTCCTGATTGGAAATGCCTGCTTAATGGACAATGTCTTTAATGGAACTAGTTGTATATACATGACCTTACAGCATCGATGCGAGTTGTTGTATACTTTCAGGACTAAAAAAATAAAAACCGCGACAAAGCTAGGCATATTTCAGCTGTGAAACATTGATGAAAATCATAAAAACAAATTTTGCGGAAACGTGTTATACCTTTATTTTTTTATTATAGAGGAAGAAATGAAACCTATTAGTTTGTTGCAGCCCATCTGTTGCAAAGCTAGTAAACGCAAAGCCTACTTTGACACATTTTTTGATTATTGTTATTATCTACTAGAGCTATAGAAGTACTAATTTTACATATGACATCTGGTACATAAAAACAGACAAAATATATAAACAAAATAATCATATAAACGTCCTTTTTTTTCATGACACACCAATGGCATCTTGGAAACGAAAACCGTAAATAAAAAAGGTGGCTTGAATTAGAAAAAGGTGCTGAAGCTGAATATAACGATTTCAGAAAATGCCATCTAGCGTCATTATTTCTCATTAAAAAATGCTGGAATTTGGTATATGACAATCAATTGTGTTTGTTTTTCTTATAGACTCTATAGATATCGACAGTAACGGATGTAGAATAAAATTACGATCACGTCAATATATAACAGTACTATTTTATTTGAAGAAAAGACAATAATTTAAATAAAAATTCTAGTTGACGTAAAAATATCAACAAGTTTTGACAGATTTGATATTTGTTTGTATGTTTATTATCGGAAGCCCTTCCATTAAATTATAAGTATTAGAAATTTAGAAATGATTCAACAAAATAGCGTAGGGCTACGTAGTTTTGCTTGGTCTCCACGTTGTCCATGTCTCAACCCACTTTTTTCTTTGAAGTTTTCTTTCGACGAACATCGATTATTTGTATATTCTTATCACCCTGTACCAAATTTCAGCTCTTTCTTTTGAAAATAATGACGCTAGATGGAATTTTCTAAAATCGCTATTTTCAGTTTTTTCAAAATATATCAGCAACGGCAGCAGATGTCTTGGATATCTAATCTATTAATGTCCATCAAAAGGTAGTTTTTATTTTAATTTGAAAAACCTTGTATATTTAAGGGTTTCTGAGATTCATTAGCAAATGGTGAGCTATGAAAAACGGATCATTCTGTATAATTTAATGGCATACATAAATAATGTATGTCACATGGTCAAGATTTATTAAATAAATATCAATATCATATCCACTATGCTCTTGAATAAGTTAACACATGTCAAAACACAAGTATACTTGTGATAATTGCTTTGTACTTACAACACCAGAATCAGTTTCCAATTGTCAGGTATATGCGCATTCTAAATAAAACAATGCATTCCCAACCTTATGAGGGCATTATAATAGGAACAGTGCACATATGTCTGATGGTTGGAAACCATTTCCAACAGGGCTAGAGTATGTATATTTACAGACTGTCCTAGTTTCGTTGTAATTGCAGGACACCACGGAAACTACAAGAGATAGAAGGATGCGATTTTCACAAGACTAAACTCCTTTTTTGGGAAACTTAAGATACTTTAATCATAATTTTAATAAACCTCTTCGTCTTTGAGATAAAGGACGAAATAAAACAGCTGAGATATCGGAATCGTAGAAATTGCTTCTGATAAACTTATCTAAGTAGAGTTCAGTAGCGTACTTGTACTTTCTCCTTATTTAAATATAAGCCAAACATACAATTTTTTAAATGGGACACTTCGTATATTTTTATGTTTAATTTTTTTATTATCTCAATTGCATTATTTTCTTCCTACATAATAATGAACAATTGCTACTTATATTTTGGAAATTGTCAAAAAAACATAAAATTATTAAAATGCATGCATTATACAAAATTGGTAATTCAATTAAAAATAAAAGAGTTATATTTGCCAATTAATTAATAATTTATAAGTATCTTTAATTGAATAACATTTGAAAACATACAAACAATAAACAAAATCAAACATAAACAAATAATTAATAAGAAGAAAATTTATCGACATTTTCATTAAAAAACTGTTAAAAATTATTTAATATTAATAAAATATTTAGAAACTGTTTAAATTTTTAGTTTGTATAATTATATAAAAATGCATGACCAATTATGCACCATGGAACGTTTTTTGGAAATTTCCAAAATTTATAAAGTAGCAACGCTTATATATTATTATAAGGAATAATGCAATTAAATAACTTAAATATATACAGGGTGTTCCATTTAAAAACAAAATTGTTTATGTCATATCTTAAAAGACGCCCTGTAGAGGAATTAAAAGTACGCCGCGTACTCTACATGACAAACTTTATCAAAAGCCATTTTCACCATTCCGATATCTCATGTATTCTCTGAGATATGAACAATTTCTTAATACTAGTTTTTTTTAATTTTGCTCTGTATCTTAAATATGAAGAGATCAATGAAAATTCTGTTCGCGTCATCTTAAATTTCTCGAAAAAGTAGTCCAATTTTGCGAAAACCGCATCGTTCTAGCTCTTGTAGTTTCCAAGATACCTTAAACAACGAAATTGGGACACACTGTACACTGACCTTATCCTCACTTACCTCTACAATTCTATCATTAACTTTGATATTGTTCGTCAAATCAGCTGCGCTTCCCTTGCTTATACTTTTAATGAAGATTCCTGATATTTCCTCTGTAAAAAATGATAACAATGGTTAGATTTTTAGTTTAATAGCATAAGTTTTAAACACTACGTATTGAACAGTCTAAAATATACAGAGTATTTATACTATAAATGAGTTCCTTCAAAGGGGTCATATAGGAGGTTAAAATAAATAATTTTCATCAAGCAACTTGTAGTCTATTGACTTTCAGAAAATAAATGAACAATTATTAGGCGACTATGCACCATTCAACTATTTACATTGAACTAACTGAGTTCAAATAAAGTTCAAAATATATGCCTAGCAATAATATCAACAAACGCAGTTTTCATGTACGCCATATTGAGTACGTAAAAAATCTTTAGCAAGGTGACATATTTTTTCATGTATAATTGGTGGTAAAAATGATGGTTACACACCGAAGAAGTCAAGAATATTGACTATAGAAAAAATGAAAAAGAAGCCAATGATGAAATATCTTTAATGATCCAGGTAAATTGTCATGTTCAAATACAAAATAAAAGGTACCTACATTATTATTTTTTTAATTAGGTGGCACTGATTTTTTGATATGTGAAGCTTGTCTTAGAGAAGACTTATGTTACATAACAATAGTTGATATTCAGGATTCAGATAAAACATCGCTAATAACTATAAAATAATCCAAAACTAAAATACAGCGCAAGTCACTAAGATATTTTGGATATGTACAGAAGAAATGCTCCACGCAAGTGGTTGGGAAAAATGCGTTGTGTCAGATTCCGTACAATACTGCAAACTATCTTAAATTACCAAATCCAACGGAATATACCGGGCATTGTTTTCTACGTTCTTATTATAATGAAAATCCAGTGTCCAACAAAGTAGAAATAGCAAAAAAATATTGGCACTAGTATGCCTTCAACTAGTAGGTGTTCTGGATCTTTCGGAAAATTTTCCAAAAATACTAATATATTGAAGTTGCAAAAAGTAGTCCTGCAGAAAAAATAGAAAATGGACAGGATAAATTCTATCCTCATATTTTTATGAGTAATTCCGTTAATTGCATTGTAATCATAAAAATATAATTCATAATTATATTATTATTTTTAAATTGTAATTTATTGTTTGTAGTTCTTTATTATTATTTTTTTTCATAAAATGTGGTACAGAAAATGATATATTCCTTCGATAAAAATAGAGTACATAGTATGCGTTAAAGGAGAGTGAACATTTAGTAAATTACAATAGCTACAGTAATTAACACCTGAGGGTGTTAATAAAGCCTTCGGGCCTTAACGTGACACTTATCGATAGGAAAATTTTACAATAAAAAAATGAATTTAACGTCCGGCTGTGTACAAAGATTGATGATTGATTGATTGAAGACTATTTAAATGTACCTACAAGTATACATTTCATAAATTGAATTATTACTTCAGAAATCTGTACTCTGTGAAATCTGTTAAGATTAATTTATACCAAACTATTCATCAGTAACATTTAGTAGTATTCTCTGGAGTCTCTTATCTCTGTTTACTCCCACTGCGTAATTTTCTTCAATCCTGAACTTTCAATCAAATTAAGCCAGACGTTAACATCTCAACGAGCTCTGTTTCATAGCAGATTGTAATTCATCCATTCTTGTTACCTATCTGGTTTTATATAGCGTGCAGTGAGATAACGTTGAATTATCACCATGCATGCAAGGTGTTTCTGAAGTTGCAAATAGGAGCTACACATCGAATTTCCGAAAAAATCTAGAAAAAGGCAATACTCATTATACCAGACATTTAGGAAAATTTAGGGAACCTACAAAAACAAAACATATTGCTCTATAACCTCATAACTAGGGCAGGGAGGCTTCTATCACATCATTTTTGGAAAGCCGAGAGTTTACTTAGTTATTCAAAACCAATGATCGAGATGTGCAGGTCCCGTCCCCAAACCCCATAACCCTATAACCAGTGTTTGAAAGCCTATATAGCCGTCAAACTTTCTAAGAACAAAAAGTTTACATAGCGATCCAAAAACACAAAACAAACAACTCTGAGAATCAATGTTTTTTTTTTCGAAAACAATACCAGATTTCTACAAGTATAGAAAAATCCTACACATCCTAGATTGTATTGTAGCTTAACTGAAACAAGTGTCAGAATGAAACTCAATATGTTGCCATTCGGTGCAGTACCTAGTAGAAATGGGTGTATCACAGGCTTGAGTTCTGGATCTACTACGTTTTTAATTAATAAGAAGAACGTAGATTCTATTTCCTTAAACTCAAGAGTTGGCATCTGTGGTGCTTCTATAATTACTTCGAGCATTAACAATGAAGCATAAACCATCATTTTCCAACACACCTTCAACCGATAAAACTTCTTCTATATGTGACAAGGGAATCGAAAGAAATGGGAGTTAATATACAATACCCTGGAAAGATGGAACCTGGTTTCGTTTATGGAACACTCCAAAACTATAGAACTAGAGTTGGGATAGTATATTCGCTACATTTTCGCTATAAGCGTGTATTGAATAAAAATATTTACGGAGGAGCTTAAATTGGAAGATACCAACACAGTTATGTTGTGTTGGGCGCTAGAAGATTGTGCCAAGAAATTGAAGAAAATGAAAAAGCAGATGAACTTGCAAAAAACATCTGTAACATCTTTCTTAAAACAAACACCAGTTTTTAACAGCTGTTACAGTGCTGTAAAGCAGGTTATGGGGAGGTAGGTTAAAAAAACACTGTGTGAAAGAAAAGAGCAAATAAATACTGGATATAAGTGAGATTAAACTCGCAGGACTTTTAACAAGACAGTATCGTCTGAGAAAGCATCTCTGTAACATGAAACTAGTAGAGAATCCTATATGCTTAGCTTATGACTGGACAGAAGAGACCTCGAATACAGGCATGTACTACTAGGTGAAAGTAGTTTTTGGCACGCCTGAGATTCAGTTCCCTTGGTGATAATTTCTTAGATGCGAGTGGCCACATTATCATTAATCTCCAACAAATGCTCTAATTTTGCGGTTTGTTAACAGTTAAAGCAGTGAAGCTAATAGCTAGATAAGTATATGCTGGTTGTAAATGTGATTCCCTTAATTTCCGTTACTTATTGTGAAGCTACAGTTTATTAGCCCTTTAAATCCTGGTAGTCTTCATCTATTCCGCACAAGATCATCACAATAACCATTAGGATGGACATCATTTTTTATCAAGTCATAGACTTAGGACTCATTAAATATTTTTTAATACAAAGACATTTACAAAACATTTCTGTATCAGTTTTACCCCAAATACAGCCAAACTCCAGATTTATTTTGAAATTAGTCCATTAGTGTCATCTTGAGTCTCAGGAGGGTGTAGGAAGAAATTGGGAATTCTGTTGCCAAATACCTCTTCGCAGAGTTGTCATTAAAAACAAACTTTCACATTCTCTTTCGTGATTCGTTTATGAACAAATTAAATTCGGCAGATACTTGTATTAAATTTACTTTGAGAGGACTACAAGACTCTCCATTTTATTGCTTCAGCTTTAACTCGCCTGGAGAGATCAAGCTAATACATTTACTTTTGTTCCCACGCAAACTAATATATTCTGTGTGTGGTTCCCGTTTTATTGCTTTACCGTTGCGAATACCAGTTTCCTCAGGTCTTAAATGAAATTATCTCCGGAGTCAAAACGACAAGAATCATAATCTCTAACGTATTTACTTTGTTTCTGTCTGTTAATACATCAAATTTATCTCGTATTTTATTACATTTTTATAGTAGTGGTACAAAGGAGTCTTCCATATATGGGAAGGTCTAGTGTATAAAATTTATGGCAATTTTATTTATATCTTTTTCAAAACGATGTTTTGAGGTTTGGTATAGGTAAGTTTTTGAGGTTCGGTTTTTACAATTAATATTCCTGAATTTAAATATACTTGAATTAAAATATTCCTAAATTATCAGACTAACAAATTTGTTTCGTTTTATTTTCTATTTATATAAAGTTGCTTTGAAATCTTTTAAAGCCGTTTTCAGTCTAAAACGTTTCGCTCAGTTGCGAGTTCTTGTATAAAAATCTGCCGAAGTCGCGATCAGCTGATTGTTTTCAAGATCAAATAACTTTTCGGTAATGACAATTTTCTTAAGCAAATCTGGCGAATTTGGCAATGCCATTCTGGGTTTTATTGCGTTTTTAGGTGTTGTTAATAGAAATTATAGAAAACCGACTGAGAAGTTAAAAAACAGTCTTACATAATCTAGCAACTGTGGCGTCAGCATTTTTTTGTCTGACATTAGCAGATATCCACTTTTGTTGTAGTATCCTTTAGAATGCGCAGTAAATACGACTGCAAGTATTGTTTATACAGGGTGCTTCATTAATAATGGAACAGAGCTTGAGGGCATGTTGATGACCTCAAAATAGAGCGATTAAGTCAAATGTGCCTTATCCGAATGTTGCTCCTTTTCGATCTACAGGGTGTTAAAGTTGAAAAAATAAATCGCATTTTCTTTATTATTTTATTTTATGAAATTTGGTATACGGGGGTGTCTTGGGACTAGATTTTCGAATATGTCGTCGATTTTGTTGTATCTGCTAGAGAGCGCCACTAACGATGGTTTGGACCCTTTTAAATCGCTACGACTTTTTTATGCTACACTGTATCTCATTTTGGACTGGAAAAATATTCTTCCCTATCTTTTCTAGTTAAAAAAGGTACACCTTGTTGATGTCGCTAGAAGCAATGGTTTCTGAGAAAAACGCATCTAAATCTCATGACGCATGCAATGTATCTAAAAGTAAAGTCAAATTGTTGCGTAAGTAATGGGCCATACTGTAACAGCATAATACTGCGACCAAAATAAGTTGATTTACTTTAGCTTATCCTAAAAAAATCAAAAGATCCACCAAAATCAATAATATCAAAGTTACAGGGTGTCAAAATTGAAAATATGAATCACATTTTGTTTCTTATCTTTCGATCGCTTGAAGCAAATTTCACGAAATTTTGCTTATTTTGATTTTTGATTGGCTTAAGCTCTGTCCCATTATTACTGAATCAGTCTGTATAAATAAAGTCTGCGAGGTAGCAAATAGCACTAATAATGTCTATTTACCCAAATTATACTAGGTATGAGTAAATTATATTAGTATCTCATTGATTATTTTATTATTTTCTAGCTTGCACTTTAATCTACAGGGTGGTCCACAAGTAATGGCCCATGGACACATACTAGATTTTTCACTGCAAAATTTTTAGTCAACTTGCCTTACTAAAATGTTGACAACAAAAAGTTACAGGGTGTCAAAGTTGATATTTAGAAAGTGTTGTTTTGTAATAATAGATGGTTTTGGATAAGAGAAATCATAATCTGGTTCTATTTCGACGTATTTTCTAGAGAGCGCCACATCCGCCATATCTGTGACGTAAATGTGAGCGTAACATTTTTGGCCCTAACGTTATCAAGTTTTTTATAAAAAAATCTTAAACCTACCTGTTTTGACGAAATAAAGTATACTTGACGTGACATTAGTCTCAAAAAATTGGCCATTTTCGAGAAAATAGCGTTTCAACAATCAGCTGCATAGTTCTTTGTACCTGCAACGTTTTTAAAAAGAAAGTCATACTGATTCTTGCAGCTCTCATCAATTAGTTTGTGAATGATCTGCAATGTGAACAATTTTTTCGTGTTTTTCTCTAAATTCCTAAACAGATTTTTTTCATTGTTGATTATCAGCTTGTAATCTATTTCGAAATTTTTGCAAATAATATAAAATTTAATTGCCAACAAATAACAATCACATCTCTCATATCTGAATGTGAAAAATTATCGAGAATTATCTCAGAATTTTTCGATTTTGTAAAGTGAATTTAACCAAAACTGGATAAATACCTTACAAACCAAATACTTATTAACTGTAACATACATTTTGTGTCATAATTGTTAAAATTTAACTTGCTATTGGCGCCTACTACGTTAAAATATTGTACAAGGAACTACGCAGCTGATTGTTGAAAAGCTATTATCTCGCAAATACTCAATATTTAAGACTAATAACAAGTATAGATTTTTTCTTCAAAAACAATGTAGGTCTAAAAATTTTTAATAATCACTTTTTAAATTACAACAGTGACACCCTGTATCTTTTTATCAGCCATTGGTTATGTTCAATTTAAAACAATTTTTAGGCATTTTTATAGAAACGTATTTATATATCCTTGGAATTATCATTTTTTACTCTAATTGAAAAAGAGTGAACAAACATATGGTGAACTGTAAAGCAATAATTCAATTGAATCAAGAAACTTGAACAAGAAAACTGTCCTGAGAAAACCTTTTGGACTGTAAAACAGGCTTCAGAAAAATCATTATTTCAACTTCTGAGCTATTTGCCTATTTGGAAACCATCCCAATGTTTCCTTTGTTCAAATTCACTACACGTGAAAGACCAGTTGCTCCTAGGGTTCACCAAGTTCATTACGAATTTCATTTTAAACATACCACAAGTTTTATGCCAGTGTCGGGACGTAGCATAACTTGTTTGCATTAATGAACTGTCGAGTTAATCTTCTTAATTGCTCCGTGGAAAGCGGTCATAAAGATCCACATATGATTCGCTGTAATGGAGGAGTCATTGCTTTATTAAAGAGAAGCTACGGCTTTGGTTATTATTTTAAAGAGTTTTATAATGCAGCTTCGTCATATTTAGTAGCTTTGCTCAACGTATAACTAATGCTTTCGATTACTTTTGCAGCCACATATTTCCAACAATTTAAAAAAACAGTGTAGCAACTGCTTTTCTTTCTTGATTCTAATATTGCTACAACACTTATTTTTTGGAGAAACGATTTTTCCTATAGATTTTCAATAAGAGAGTAAGAGATCAAGTCGTTTAACTCAACAGTCTATTTCAGTTTAGTTGAAATAGTTATTTAGACGAGTACTTTAATGACATTTCACGGCCGTGTATCGTACAACGTTTTATTTCATACTGTGTTGTACTAAAAATTAAATTTTAATGTTTTATTTTACATAACAGTTTGTCATCCCGTGCGTATTTTGTGATAGTTCTCGTAAAATGGAAGAAATCGAGCCAAAATGTGCTGAAGCAACCAGTAAATTGGTGCCTACGAAGTCTTCTGCTCGTTATGAGACGGAATACCAGCTCTTCAACGTGTAACGTGTGGAGAAAAACCTGTACGGTGGAAAACGGCCTGAATGCGAATATCCTTTTGGCATACTTCTTGAATATCTCCAAATAGATGAATCCTGCGACAATGTGGGCAAAATATTCGATGCTCAAGTCTAAGCTGATGGTAAAAGAAGGAGGTGATATTTCAAAATATCCAAAACTGGTGGCTTTCTTAAAAAGGCAAGCAGTTGGTCATCAGGCAAACAAATCATAAGAAGAAGTTAAAATATTCATGAAGGAAGCCCCATCAGAAGAGTATCTATTCATGAAGGTAAACAAGTTTAACCTTTCTGGAAATATTCAGAGAATACGTTAAGCTCCGACTTAAAAATATAAAGGAAGATTTTCTTTTTTGGGTTATAGAAGAGGAACATGTGTTTCCCAAACAGCGGGCATACATACCATTGGGGGCACCAACAAAAATTGTGGGATATTTGAAGTTGGAACACCCAAAAATGTATCAACACTGAAGCGTCATGGTGCATGGAAAAGCTCATCTGTTGCGAAACAATACATTGAAGATTCCTTAGAAAGTAAAACAAAATCAGCAAGGATGATTCAAAATGGAGAAAACTTTATACAGATTCTTCAGACCAAGCAGCAAACTATATCCACCACCACTACCGTGTCTAGTGAAGATTCTGTCCCTAAAGGTATTTCTGCATTCAGCCTGCAAGGAAATTCACATTGTACAGTTACTGTTAATTATAATTAGTTTTATAGGCTTGATTTTGTAGTTTTAAAGATAAAATCTTTTAAAATTGTGAAGAAAATGAAAATAACAACAAATATATATGTTTTGTTTATGATGTGAATTGTGTCAGTAATGTGTTAAACTTTTATCACAACTGCTTTATAAGAGCATCATTTAACTTTGGAAATTCGTAAGGTTAATACCAGATGAATGCACCTGGTCTGTATTTGTATTCACAATGCTTAAATTGTCTTTGCAAGCACTTGAAGTAGCTTCAATGACGCCTATCTCTCCTCCAAAAACTTTTGTAGCGATTTTTTTATTTGTATTCAAGTTCTAGTTGTTTCTTCTTTATTATGAGTTTCCTAAATTGTAAGAAGTAGGACTGTCACAAAAACTTATATGACTCAATTTATTTACAACTGCATCTATATTTACAGAATCAAAAGCTTTGGGCAGGTCGAAAAACAGAGCGCTTACCTAACTCCCCCTATCTAATGAGCTATGAATAAAATTAAAGAGGCATTCCCTGTATATTCGTAGCAGACAGATATTTCGACCTGCCTGCCTCATCAATTAAAAAAGGCTTTCGTCACTGCACATTACGGCTTGTCACGGTGGAGACGACCCCCTGACTTGACATGTAACAACTTAAACTGCAGAATCACACTTTATTGAACGACCAAGTCAACTCACCCTTCTCACAGACGTATCCTGCGACGGTGATCCCCAGGCCCAGGTCGTCTTTTCTCAATTTGACGACGTAGGTCTCTGTCTCAGGCAGGTCGGACTCGCGTAGCGCCATGTCCAGGGGGATCATTTTCGGGAAACTGTTCTGCACCTCGGCCGTGACGTAGGGCACATTAGCTCTGGGGTCTCTGGCCATCTCCACCATCCCGGATATTCCCTGCAATTAAGCGTTAAAAGGCTGTAGTGGAGCTGAGATTTGTCGGGTCGAAAAGGATAGGGGGTAATTAGGAAGGGCTACATAATGCCGTTATATAAGAGGGCTAATTAATATCCTGAGACTGTTATAAGCCAATACATCGAAATGTAAACTCATGTCCAACGTCTTATTTCAAAGAATTAGTGAATTAGTGCTGTAGCACACTTAAGAATTTAGCAATATTCTGTAGAGGATTTTAGAATGTTTATAAAACAAGTTAAGGTCGCCGTATTTCTCGCTGTAAAATGACCAAATTTGTGGTGTTTTTTAGGTACTGAAATCTCGAAAAATAAAACACGTAGAGCAAAAGTAATATCAAAAATAAAATTATTGATGTTTTGTTTATACACTTTTACTATTTAAACTCTCCTCAAATAATATAATAACTTTTAAAATGCATTTGTATGACACACATTATTTCGCTATTCTAACCCCATATTTTAACAATTATTTTCACATACTTATAAACAAAAGTGAACAATCTTATATGCAGAACTATGTAAGTTTATGTTATAGCAATGTTTACATCTATAGTAAAATTTTTAAAAACACGTATTTTAAAAGATTTCAGTACCTAAAGGTTTGTTGGATAGATCGCTTTCTGACGTTATATATTGATTTTACTTCGGTACCTTCGAATATTCGCAGGTGGCATGAGATAACATTCTTGTTATTTGATAAACTCTATATTATTCAGTTATTAAATGTCTAAAATTACTTGTATTTGTGGAAAACACTATTTCAAGAATACGGCGCCCTTAATACAAACATTTCTAGAACATTTATACAACGCTTATAAACGCAAAGTGGGCACAACATAGCTATTTATTTTATCCACGACTATTGTATAATGTACCCATTCTGCATCTGTTTCCTCGACCTTATTAATATCCATTAATCACGGCAGTGATTAATGAATCATTAAAACATTTTTTTCGAAATTATATTAAATCCTTATTTAACGCCGCCTATGCGATTTATCCGTCATGCGTTTATAGAATCAGAGTGGGTAAGGTAGGCAACTAGCAACACGACCGCAGAATTTCGAGTCAAGTCATAATTTAATCCTGTGTTTACCATGTATTTACGTTGTAGTTTTGTGTGCTTCTTCAGTTTTTTTGTGCCTTTTTTAATTTTTAAACAATTTATAGTTATTAAATAAAGATATTTTTGTTGGGTGCAGATACTTTCCCACAATATAGTTTGCCGGTTTGGTTTTCTAGGTTATGGCACAATAGTGCCGCGGGTACATTTTAATGTTCTCTTCTTTCGTTCGATATAATAAATAGGTATTTTATGTAGCTGTACCTACAGGAAGTGTGTGTCTTATCGGTAGTGAGTGGTTATAATGAATGCAAATGTTGTAGTTTTGCCAGTCTGTAACGAAATAATGAAAAACGAATGCAAAATAGTGGAGCTAACGGATTAACTGCTACCTACGTATCTATCAGGTATTATTACTAATAAGAAGAGCTCGAGCTATCTGGATACCTATCACTTGGCTAACCCTCAATTTCTTGCAGTACCTAACACCTGTGGTGAGACCTAAACTTGGCAAGAATTTGCCATAGAGGCAACTTAGAAAAACTGAATAGTTAATAGCAGCCATTATACTTAGAACTACGTATTACCTTTTTTTCTTTTAATGAAGCATTTTAGGAAACAATTTTGTATGATATATTCTTGCACATTGTTGGTTGGTTGATCTTTGAAAACGTCTGTAAAAATAATGTAGTTCACTCTTCAGTGTAATTTTCCTATATACCGATTTTTTTATTACTTATGTATAAAATATTGGAATGCCACAACACTAGGTAATGCTTTTAGAGTTTTAACAATCGTTAGACATTTCCTAAGTAGCAATTTTAGTGAATGGAATGTAGCAGTCACGACACTGAACACTGTAAAGTGTATGTGTGTCTCGATAATTAAATCAAGTAATTTTTGTTGAAACGGAATTGACAGTTGTGATGGAAGCCTAACAATAATATCAACAAATACGGGTTTCATGTAGGCCATATTTAGTATGCGTAAAACCTCTAGCAAAGTTTTGTAATTAGTAAAATATGGATAGTAGTACAGAAAACATTCCGAGTACACCTCGTGAAGTTTTTAAAGCGACGAAGGAATAGAATAGAATAACATATATTTCCTTAAAGACAAAAATACAATTTTTTCCTTAAAGACAAAAAGCAAGCGCAGGGCGCAAGGAAGCCTATTGCCGGGAAAATGGAAAAAAACATTACAACAAAACTTATGATGGTTTTCTTAAATGGTGTTCCTTTAAAAACGTGAAACGCTACAATGAAAATGTGCTATATTTTTTTTGACAAAATATGAGAACTGTAAGACGTCCTCTTCGTGACAGTTAAAGGCAACGGTACTTTTACATCATAACATCAGCATTAGCAAATATTCAAGATTAATAACAGTCTTAAAAAGAGAAAAAATATGGTTACAAACCGAAGAAGTGAAAAATATTGACTAGAGAGGAAATTTACACTTTTCTGAGAGATGCCCCCGATGAAATACTTTTAATGATTAAAGTAAGTTATCTTTTGGGTCGGTCAATGGTTTGGATCGGTCAGTGGTCGCGCGGTTTAAGGCGTCAGTACTTGATTGTGAAAATTAAATTTTAAAATCCTCAAACATTATTTTCCTGAAATTTTTGTTATGTAACACCATAATTTTTATGATGTATGTATGCATAATGCACGCTCTTTCAAATGGCATGGCATATATGTGGAGCTTGCCGTAGAGGAGAGTTATGTAACATAACAATAGATAATATCAAGGCTTTAGATAAAACTTTGCTAGTAACTATAAAAGAATCCAAGATTAAAATACTGCGCATATTTAGTATAATTGATAATGAAAACAAGTCACCAAGATATTTGGATATGTACAGAAGATATGCGTCTATTCGTCAAGCAGATACTGAGTATCGACGTGTTTTGTATATTATAACAATAATAAATGATCTAAGCAAATGGTTGGAAAAAAAACATTGAGTCAGATTCCGTTCAAAATAGCAAACTATCTTAAATTACCAAACTCATTGGCATTGTTTTCGGCGTTCTTCATCAACTTAATATGGTGGTTGGAAATCAACCACTGTTCTGAAGCAATATAGAAAATATGGCTTCAACTAGTAGGTGATCTGGATCTTCCACATAATTTTCCAAAAATACAAGTGTTACTCAAGTTACAAAAAGTAGTCCTGCAGAACAAGTTGAAAATTGACAGGATAAATTTTTATAAGTAATTCTGTTAATTGTATTGTAAACATAAAAATGTAATTCATAATTATATTAGTATGATTAAACTGTAATAAATTATTTGTAGTTTTTTATCTTTTTTCAGAAAATGGGGTACCTACATAAAGTGATATTTCCTTCAATAAAAATAGAGTATACACCATTAGTTACAGAAGAGTAAATATTTAATGGCTAGTGGTTTAGGGCTCTACCGCCCGTAAACTTTTGCTATAAAAAGCAATTTAACGCAAGCAATTTAACGTCCTACCTTGTACAGACAGACAGAATGTTATGTTCACATTGACGAATAGTAAAGTCAGCAAGTAGGCTAAATTTACTAAATTATTTTTTCATTTAAGATATTTCCAATGAATCGATGAAAATGAACAACGAATATCTATACACCTACATTAACTGGAGCATCGCTGGGTATCACTAGAAGGGCAGAGATAGATCGTTATTCTGCTGTCAGCAGGAAAATATATTACAGCCACATGGACCGATTCTCCTTATATTAAATTCTCCAAATACAAATCAATCTGATAATTTAGAACTGGAATTGCGATACTATAATTTATATTTTTGTATGAATATCGAATGACATTTTCCGCAGCGGTGAAACAAATACGTTTGCAATATGACAAAACAATAAATTCGGCTGAGCTGAATATGGAAATTAAAATCATATTTTATTTAATTGAATTTTAATAATTGGTTTTGTAGATAAATACAGGGTGGCCGGAAATTATGAGCAAGAAATTCAGAAGATAATTCTAGACCGAAAATAAATGCTACCTTTTTCTATAATATTTTTTCCAAAACTGATTATTAACTTGCAATACCTTTTGCCACACTCATAATATTTTGATGAAATTTCGTATATGGGGGTTTTTCGGGATGAGGATTATACATTTGCCCACCGTTTTTTCGCATTTTATAGAGGGCACCACATACGAGCCTTTATATTGATTTGAATAGTTCCAAGTTTTTTGCCAGCATTGCCAGCAGCTAAATCGTAATAATAATGCAAGTCCCGCAACTCCATGTTAGAGTAATTGTTATTCATTTTTATAATTTTTTTATGATAACAATTACTACAAAAGAACTTGTACAAAATTACTATCTGTCAAAACTAATTCTCCACAAACTTGTTTCCAAGACAACTAAGCGCTTACGCGGTGTAGAACTAACTACATCTATCGGCCGTTCGCTACTCCATGCCGGACTGAAAATGTCACAGACACGAAGCGTTCTACATGCAGTAGACACCATTGAAAGCTGTCGACCTTCATCGCGATCGGCGAGAAACGATATTTTGCAAACACGGAATTCCAGGAAACAACTACTCTGCGGGCTAATGCCCCGACCAGCATTGAATTACACCTGGAAAACCTATAGCAACAGCTAGAGTCATTCGTCAGACGCTCACCAGACATATACCGGTTTCGAGCTTATTAGCTCTCATCAGTATGCCATAGGTGAGGTATCCGACGAATAATCCTAGCTGCTTTCGTCTGTCTAACCCGACAGAAGGGACCATGAGTACGCGGTGTAGAACTAACTACACGACGAATGACTCTAGCTGTTGCTATAGGTTTTCCAGGTGTAATTCAATGCTGGTCGGGGCATTAGCCCGCAGAGTAGTTGTTTCCTGGAATTCCGTGTTTGCAAGTTTCGTTTCTCGCCGATCGCGATAAAGGTCGACAGCTTTCAATGGTGTCTACTGCATGTAGAACGCTTCGTGTCTGCGACATTTTCAGTCCGGCATGGAGTAGCGAACGGCCGATAGATGTAGTTAGTTCTACACCGCGTACTCATGGTCCCTTCTGTCGGGTTAGACAGACGAAAGCAGCTAGGATTATTCGTCGGATACCTCACCTATGGCATACTGACGAGAGCTAATAAGCTCGAAACCGGTATATGTCTGGTGGGCGTCTGACGAATGACTCTAGCTGTTGCTATAGGTTTTCCAGGTGTAATTCAATGCTGGTCGGGGCATTAGCCCGCAGAGTAGTTGTTTCCTGGAATTCCGTGTTTGCAACTAAGCGCCTGTTTCCAAAGCATGCTATGTTTAATGTAGATCATATACAAGCAATGTTATTTTAGCGTTTTTCTCGAAAACGGATCGATTTATCGACCAAATCGAGCAAATAATTCTGTTGTTAGTTGGATTTATGGAAACAAATATAGTATACCATCTTCATGTCAAAAGGTTAGGAGAACAAAAATATTCAGTCAACTTTCGCATAAAGTGTAGCACAAAATAGTTGTAACTTTAAGTCTGTTTGATGAACACCAAACAAAAGTATGAAAGTGTGCAAGCACTGCATTCGTATTGCGTTGCAATAAACCAGCAGATTCAGATTTTACACAGATGGTAGTATCATCAGCAAACATCACCAAAAATATATTTTCCGAAAATGATACATGAGTTTCCAAGTCGTTTATAAACAATTTAAATAATAATGGCGATAGGACGCTTCCCTGCGAGACCTCTAAATTAAGACTGTACATAGAGGAATTAACATTGTCTATCTTTACCGAAATTTCCTGTTTTGTAACTTTAGTTTTCCTCTTAAGAAAGAGTCTACCCACTTGTTGAGACTTCCTGTGATACCTAAATTTTCTAATTTTCTTGATGTGAAGCTGCTTAACACACAGTTAAAAGCCCGTGTTAGATCAAAGAATAAAGCTATAACGCATTCTTTATTATCAACAGCCGTATATATAATGTTTGTAAAATCATATGCAGCAGTACTTGTAGAGAATTTTGGTCTGAATCCATCTTATTGAGAAAGATAATAGCTTAAAGCTCCTGATAAAGCTTAATATTATGTACAATTTTTTCAAAGAGTTTAGAGAAAGAAGATAATAATGCTATTGGACAATAATTTTCAATTTGTTCTGTGTCCCCTTTTTTATGCAGCGCTACTATTAAGGTTTGTTTTAATTTTTCTGGGAATACACCTGGTTTGATGGACAAATTGAAACTGTTGCTTAAGGGCTAACTGACAAGGCTTGCGATATACTTCATTACTTTAATCTGTTTATTGTCAAAACCGCTACTTCTTTTATTTGGCATATTTTTTCAGGGGTAAACTCGTAAAAGAATAAAGACGAGGTACACAAGGTACCCACTGTACATTCCCCAATGCAATCCCAGAACGAATTTGCAATTTGTTGCATATTATCTGTCAATGTACCTTCAACATTTATGTATGAAATATTTGTATTTTGCTTTATACGACGTGTATTAAAATTGACAATATTCCAGATTTCTTTAGAAATATTTGTTGCAGCATTAATTTCATTTTGCATATAGTTTTTCTTTTTCACTGCAATTTTTGCAGCAAAATGTTTTTTATTATTCGTATTCTTATAGTATGGTCGTTAGTATTTTTTGCAAGCCAGTACAATTTTTTTAACGCTTTACTTTCCTCAATGATACAAGAATCAATTCAGTTGTTCTTAATTGAATTACCAGGGATTTTAACTTTCATCAATGGGCATGAAGTGTCTAAGCAACATTGTAGATTTTGTCAAAATATATCCCACGCTAGATTGACTTCAAGGCAACTATAGACTTCGCTTAAATCTGTAGAGAAAAGTATTCTATATAGATTGGACAGTTTCTGCTCTGTAAAATTCCTTTTAAAAGTAACTACTGATTTGTTATTATTATGATACGTTTGCGTAAATCATCACCAGTGCCAATGTCGGTGAAATACACTTCATTTTTTAAATATCACAAAAAGAAGTCCAAAGAAAATGATTATGACAGCACCATGAGCTGAAGTGCAAGCTTCTGCATAACAAAGAGATATTTCTTCATATGTCTTCAATCATTCTGCATTTACTGCCACTGAGTGTTACAATCCTACTGGAAATAAATGTTATATGATTGTTATTATTAGACGACTGTAGGGTCCTTCCTTAAGAAAGAAACATTACAAAGCAACACCTATAGTTTCGGCTCAAATGTAATTTCCTAATTGCTGTTATTCTAACCATTGCACTTAAAAGGAGCAGTAATAGGCTATAAACATCTTGAAATGATAAAGCGAGACACATTCCCTGTCTCATTTTAATGATTTACATCGTTTCAGGGAACTTTCAGGGTATATTTCGGGTTCTCGAGCAAGAAAGTACTCATATACATGTGAATGTGAAGGTAATTTACAAACGTCTAAACAGAATCCCAAATGGCGGAGACAAGAAAATATGATCCTAGAGGAACAAAAGTTCCTGGATACATGCATCGACTTTCTCAATGCAGAGTAATTGAAATGAAAAAGTATCTGCTGTTCCTTAAATATATTTTGGTTATATTACAAAAACAAATGTAGATAAAAACATAAATGATTACTAATCATTCATAGGTGCGGATAGTATGTTAATCAACAATTTGTTTGCTAGATCCAGAGCTGCTCCAAATACCCTTAAAAAGTATTTCAAATATCAAATACCAAATATCATCTAAAGTATTTACAGTTTCAATTACCAAATATTCTGCTTTACAGAAAGGATTTGAAATACCAAATACTCAAGAGTAATTAAAATTTCAAGAAAATGAAGTATTTCAAATGTCTCTAGTATTTGAAATAAATGTCATCAGGTTTTGTTTCACATACCCAAAAATTATTTTAGGGTACTTAAAATCCTTTTAGGGGTTTCTGAAATATTCAAATTCTACTCAAATACCCAACAAATATTTAAAGGTATTTTAAATCTTTTATAGGTATTCGAAATGGACTTCGTGAATTAAATTTATTTATACCTGCTACTTAACTTTTAATTTACTCTGAAAATGAGAACTAAATATTTGCATTCAACAACAGAAAATTAGATTATCACTATAATTAGTTGCTTATATAAAAAATAGAATATAACATAATAGTTATTAATTATACAGTGTGGAATAAATTAATTATTTCTAAACCAACGAAGTTTCATGAAATTTCCTTGGACCCGTCGATTTTGCTTTTTAAAACTCTTTTTGCTATACCAACGCATTTTCGACGTTCATTTATTTTCGCGTGATGACGTCATCGGATATTTTTTTAAATAGAACCCTTATATTTTATCATCGGATTCTTGTAGACCTTAACTTGCTGAATTCAAAAATATATAATTTCAACACTTTATTCCTTCAACTTTCCGAGAAAAAAAATAATAACCTTTCTGGAACCAAGTTTATAGAGAAAACTAATATTATTTTTAAACGTACTATCGTCTCCTGAAGTTTGTGACATGCTTTCCGGGACACCCTGTATATTCTAAGTAGGATTAGGTACATACATGCCTTTTACCTTTCTTATCTACTCATTAAGAACTATTAATAAATAGTAATGAAGAAAAGAAGCAGGTCGATACGTTACGCACCTATTTTAGTACTTTGAGTGTATGATATGTCGTCTAGCAGTAACTTAAAATAGCGGTACGGTATTTGAGATACCGAACAGTATTTGAAATACCGGAGAGTGTTTGAAATACCAAGCAAGTTAATTGAAATACAACAGCTACCAAATCCAGATACTTCACCAAAACAATTCAAAGGATTTTAAACTAAGTGCTTCAAATATTTGAAAGTATTTGAAATAATTTTTCAATTACTTTTATTTCATATATTGGACAGCTAGATCTATTACTCACATGCAACTGAATGTCAGTATGTTGGCCAGTGTAGATGTATGGACTTGTGTAGTTGGACGGAGGATGAGCGAATGCTTCGGCGTAGCCATTTTCTATAAGATGTCGGTCCAGTTCAACTGGATCGCCAAGAATTTTTGTGGGAACTATCGGAGCATTACTGCCTAAAGTCTGAAATAAATAAACAGGTCATAATATATACATGCATTATCCCAAATTTTAGCTATATGCATTACTATTATTTAATTGAATGATCTATGAAATTCGTGTAAAAGTTGTGCAAATTATTTGCACAAAATAGAACATCAAGTTGTAAAAAGACGAGCATTGCCGACAAATTTTAAGATACCAGCATTAACAGTCAAAAATAAATTGTCCGCATAGAAAAATGTACAACTTATTACATCACTTAAATCATTGATAAATAGAACAAACAAAAGTGGTCCCAAGTTTGATCTCTGCGGAACTCCTGATGTAGCAATATGTTGAACAGAATATTAACCATTAAATAAGACATATTGAATTTAATTTATAATCAAATTCAGAGGCACAATTCAATCAATGGTATGAAACAATATAACAATTATCAAAGTTCATCAAAAGCGTATTTTACACCATTCACGGATTGTATTTAAGTTATTCTGGAATATATGACAATCATTTATATGTACCTACATGATTTGCATACAGGGTGCCTTTGTTTGAACTATTTTAATTTATTTTCCATTACCATATAAAATTCCCATTACTTTTTGATCACACTTCGTATATTAAAGATTTATTTTTGAAAGCGCTATCGCATATCCGCGGGCTCAACGTTAAATATAACTCATCTTGTATAACAGATACGCAAGTTAAATGCAAATAGATAAATTAGGTATTCATATATCCCTGTCAAGCTTTGAGAAACCAATATATACAAAACAATTATAATTACTTATCGGTTACCCCATACTTCCTTATAATCGCTTAAAGGCTTACAGAGAATAGAAAAGATAAATTTGGTATGCCAGGGAGTCACTATTAAAGCTGCCGTAATCTGTAATAATGCGCTAAAGTTAGTGAAGTATATTTCAAAGCCAACTCTAACTTAATACACAGTTCGAGAAGAAACATTTGCATCCCTGGATGCTTGATTAAATATCGACTTTTACAGTTGCTTGTCTGAATCTAGTAGATACGGGAGATAAGAACTCTATTTCCCATTATGCTGTATAAGAATATGATGCTGTCTCGTCATTCCGTTTTATCTACTGTTCTGGGTATTTTATTGCTTTTATAAGTGCAATGAATCATGAACGTGTTACAATTTTGATCAGGTATGTTCCATAAAAAGAGTCCTTTATGACAAATGTCGGTATTTTTTATGATATTTGTTACCATAATGTAACATTTTTCCTACTTACCTATATACCTACCACATGACAAATAAAGGAAGATAGTCATTAAATATTATTTTAGTTTGATAATTATTGTTTGCATGTTTACTAACTTCTAGGTGAAAGTAAAAAATGATTAATAAATAGATGAATAAATTTGCAGGTTTATCTGTTAACCTTCTTTGGAGTTTACATAGGTCATACTTTAATAACAGTATTCTGTTTTAAAAATTTATATTCACATTCGTGTTACAAGTGTTATAAAGCTTGTTGCAAATGACATTTTTTTACAGTTGATTATGTCTAGAGTAGGAAGATTTGGGCAGATTTTCCAGCTTAGTCACTTTGAGAGAGGACGGGGTTGCGCAAAACAGGTTTGTCGGTGAGAGAAATTTCTAGAAGGACTAACAGATCATTATGTACCATAGTACGGTGTTACAAGAAATATACAAAATAAGTTTGGGCATTTTTGAAGCACTACCACCTTTCTTTCATTCGCCTCTAAACAAACTGTGTTAATTTCTTTTTAGATTTTCAAAAAGAGCATACAAAGTTATGGGATTTTGCCAATTTTATTAATTTATCTATACGCGTTTGAGAAATACGAATTAAAAATAGTCATGCCTACAGAAAAGGAAATAGACATAATTATATCAACTTTAAAAAATAACAAAAGTCCAGGGGAAATCGGAATAACGGCAGAGAACATTAAGTACGCAGAAGAGGTTTTAAGACAAAGAATATACGATATGATCCTAAAGATTTGGAGAAGAGAATGTATGCCTGAAGGTTGTATAGATGCTATGATTATACCAATTTAAAAAACGGGAGATGCAGCAGATTGCAGAACTATATCATTGCTAGATATTGGGTATAAAATTACGGCAACGTTAATAAAACAGATAATAGAACCTATAACAGAACTACAGATAGGGGAGTATCAAGCAGATTTTAGAACGGGGAACAACAGACTAAATCTTCACGGAAATCCTTACTACATGTCATGAATATGGAATTAAAATAATGGTCTTATTCGTAGACTTCAGCAAAGCATATGATTCTGTCAAAAAAAATAAAGTAATTAAAATATTGAAACAATTTGGGAGACCAACTAAACTGATTTGGTTGTTGAAAATAACCTTTAAAAATTCCAAAAGCAAAGTACGATTAAAGGTGAATGTGAAGGTTTTACTATTGACACAGGACTGAGACAAGAGGACTCACTCTCAACGCTTCTTTTTAATTTAGTACAAGAAAAGGTCATAAGAAATAGTCACTTGAATGGAGAAGGACACATAGTGCTTAAAAGAGCAAATAGTAAGTTATGCAGATGATGTGGCCATAATTGCAAGAGAGTAGGGAATTAGAAAACGTAACGAGAAAACTTGTGGAGGAGGCACGTAGTGTGGGACTGTAGATAAATCAAGAGAAGAGTAAGTGTCCAAAAAAAGATACCAATTTCAAATTGAGGATGCAGCACGGAGAGATGGAGTTAAAAAAAGTTCAAGAATATGAGTACTTGGGAGCTCTGATAACAGCTAAGTGTGACGAGGAGTAAGAAATTAACAGGAAAATAATAAAAGCACACAGCTTAATGAAATTTAAAAAATTGTCCAGAGGAGTAAAATTTAGAATGTACAAAATGTATGGCAGTGAAATCTGGAATAATAAGTTAAGAGACTACCTGTTAAGGTGAGAATGAAAGATCTTAAGAAAAATTCTAAGGGGAATGAAGACAGAGGAAGACTGCGTAAGGAGAAATAATGAGGAAATATATGCAAAGTACCAGGCACCAAAAAATTGATGAAGTTGTAAAAAGCCAGAACAGTGCAGTGGCTAGGGCATCTAAAACATATGGAAGATAGAAGGACAGTTAAAGAATTGGAGAAAGTGAACCTAATTACAAGTAGAAAAGAGCGAGACCAAGGAAGCGATAGAGAGAGGCAGTGGCAACAGATCTAAGGAAGAAAAATGTAACGGATTGGAAAAGAAAGGCGAGAAACAGAACGGAGTGAAGGAAAATAACACAGTTCTGGGCTTATAAGGCCTGTAAGCAGCTTTATATACACTCACCTCCAAAAAAACCTGCCACTATAAACTAGCCCCAATTTTAAAGTTGGATTTCTCGCGAACGGCTCAATTGATTTTGATGATCTTTTTTTTAAATTGTACATTGATTTCTCAGGAACGGATGCTATGTCGGAAATTTTTATTCGGAATTTAATTTGAGCATATACGGGGCGCAACAAAAAGACGAAGTTTTTTTTCCAGAAATTTGTAACACCCTGTGGGGTGCAGCTGCTGTTGCTAACTGGAGTTACACTGTAGCGCCATCTTTTGTAATTTTTTAATCACGACATTATCTCTGTTTATATTGGAGATACATTGTTTTAAAACGAACACCTAGGAAAAACTCAGAAACTAAGTCAAATAAACAAATAAACATCAAAATATAAATTTAATGTTTAAACAATTGAAATTTAAAAAAAGATGAACAAATTTGAAGGAACTAATATCTAGCGTGACCTCCTCGCTTCAAAATGGCTTCATTCAATCGACGTGGCATTGAATCAATCAGGTTTGTAACAAATCCTTGTGGAATTGCATCAAATTCTTCCTGAAGTGCAATTCGCAGATCAACAACATCCGTCGCAGATAATGGCATATTTCAAACAATCAATCCGTTTCCGCCTATGCCGCCTTGATTATTTGCATGTAGAAATTTCTGCCTGCAAAGCCTCTTTCCGAGGCGTTCGTTTTAAAACAGTGTATCTCCAATAAAAATAGAGATAATGTTGTGATTAATAAAACAAAATGTTCACAAAAGATGAGGCTACAGTATGATTCCAGTTAGCAACGACGACTGCAGCTGCTGCAAGCTGCACCCCGCAGGGTGTTACAAATATCGGGACAAAAACTTCGTCTATTTGTTGCGCCCCGTATATGTTCAAATTAAATTCCGACATAGCATCCGTTCCTGAGAAATCAATGCATAATTTAAAAAAAGATCATCAAAATCAAATAAGCGGTTCGCGAGGAAGTCAACTTTAAAATTGGGGCTAGTGTTTAGTGGCCGGTTTTTTTTTGCTGGTGAGTTTATATTAAAACGTATTCCTTTATAAAAAAAAAACAATCAATAATACTATTCCAAATTGAAAAACTCTCCAGGAGTTGTCATTTTTATTGTCGACTACAGTAGCTAAGAGTGGCATACGCTGTCCCACGCGTCATTGCCATTAAAATGGACTTCTAAATTAATAGTCACGCTTAAAAATGTGTTGCAAGTTCATAATATATGTAGATTTATCTTGTGGTAAACCACAAGAACCATACCTGTCCCGCCGGTAGGATGTTTACATTTTATCATTAACATTGCTTTGAAAGTAAAACACCGATGTTTTGATTAAAAAATTGCATGTAACAGTTTTGAAGACATTTAATATCCGTATATTTCTTTTTAATATCGCGGTAAGAACAATTTTATCCACTGCTAGTATCTAGTACAAAAGCATCATTTATTTCAATTAATTCCTTGTCACTTTAGTGACACAAATGAAAACATTAATTTTTATACATCTCACTGTCAGATTCTCATCCCTAATCTCCACTTTCTATCTTCTGGCGCCTTTCCCAAGTGTCTAAACCATTTAGGCTCCTCCATTATACTCCTTATTTCGTCATTCCAGGCAATTTTGATAACACTCACTCTATCATAAGTAGTTCGTTTCTACGACGCGCTGCCATCAGCTTTCTTACCCCACATCAATATTAAACAGATGCCACTCTCTACGCTTGTGGTTGAAAATTAAATTAACGAAAAATATGCAAAGGCTGCACGTTACTGAATGTTCTTTTAGTAGGTACTTCATGGCATAATAAAGTTTCCAACTAATGTTTCTTTTTAACATCCTCTAATACTAAAATAGGTACAGTGCGTCCTAAAGTCACGCACAAATTCATTATTAGGTAAATAAACAACATTGTTGAAAATTCCCGAAACAGATTGATTTCTGATTTTAATTTACTTTTTTTCAAATAATAATTTATTATACAGGGTGACCTATCTTCGAGTAATGACGTCATCATTTTTTTTAATGAAAAACCACACTTTTTCCAATTTCTGGATTACCCTAACTGAGCTGTTTCCAAAAATGTATCACAAGTTGCTCCTAATTGTTACAGGGTACAGGGCAACAATACCCAAATTATTTACAAGTATCAAAGTTTTTGTTATAATTTCTTTGAAGCTTTTTTAATTTTATCTGTCTGAGAGAACGTGCTCGTGCATTTTTTACAGGCAATCAATTTTAAACAGTTTGCTAAGATTGTTCGAGTGAATCCATTTTAACTGGTTCTTTCTTAAAGAATTAAGTATTTTATAATTAATTAACTTGTTTTCGTTTCGTTACCAACTGATTTTTCACATTTTGGTACTTTTACATTAAATTATCTACTTCTAGACTCATATTTATGCTCGATAGAATTAATCTATATTTTATCTTTTTCTATGGTAATAAGAACGGACAAATCAAACAATTGTCTGATATCAAAAAGCTTACTTTCCTTAAATAACTGATCATTCGAATACGGTATATTTTATTATAAATTTTTTTCATTATCCATTTTTGCAAAATATTTAAATTGTTTAAATAAACGTCGTTAACACCTCCCATCCTAAAATACCGCTAGCTGAGACTGAACCAAAAAATAGTATACCGTTGTGAGATGAATAGCATCTAGATAATATTTTAGATATTTAAAGCGTGACACTAATCCTCTAACTTTTTTATAATATGTTTTATTTGTAGGTCCCATATCAGATGTCGGTCCATAACTATACCCAAATATTTAATGAAGCCAGTTTCTGGAATTTGTGTTGTTGCGTTTATATATGAAGGACCCATATCTGGTAAACTAGATGTATAAGATGTAAAAGGTAGGTATTTTGTTTTCTGTACTCTGTAATAATTCTGAAGTCAGCTTCAGCATTTAATTTCAATTCTTTCCAGTCATCTGCCCGGTAGAGAAGTGGAGTGTCATCTGCAAAGCTAATGACTTTACCTTTAGTGTTTAAAGAAAGTAGGTTATTTATATATACAGTAATTAGTAACAACCCAACACTGTGCCCTGCGGAACTCCATAACTAACAATTCTTTCATCACTAATAACCTCACACATATTCACATATTGTTTCCTATCGGACAGATAGGTATTTAAAAGTTCGTATACGTTACCTCTCAACCCAGAGCATTCAATTTTTTCCAATATTTTTTTATGGTATACAGTGTCAAAGGCTTTAAAGTGATCGACAAAAATGCAGACAACAGGGACACGCTTGTCCATTGCATTATACAGATATGATATCAGATGATGTATAGCGTCGTCTGTTGATTTCCCCTCTCTAAAGTCGTAGTGGTTATCTGACATGATATGGTATTTATCTAAAAAGTTAGAGATTCTGCTTTAAGGATTTTTTCAATAATTTTAGGTACATTTGAGATCAACGAAATGAGGCGATAATTTATGATTTCTAATTTGTTTCCACTTTTATAAAGGGGTTTCATAACACCTATTTAGAGAATATCCGGAAAACACCCTGTATCAAAACTAGTATTAATTAAATACGTTAATGGGGTACTATCTCTAAAGAAATTTCGTTTAATGTCTCTGCACGTATATTATCATCCCCAGGTGATTTTTTAATTTTTGTATAACGTTAAATACTTCACTCTCATCTGTAGGCTGCAGATATATTGTATTTTCCAAAGACTCAATGTTATCCACAAAATTGTTTGGTGTTATTATATTGTTCACCCAATTCACTATACTTAATGTTGGTTAAAGTTATTTCAAGCTTGTCATTAATTATTTCCCCACTGTCTAATTTAATTTTATGTATTTCTGTTTTAGGTGTTGCTTTATTACATAAGACGTTTACAGAGTTCCACAGAGCCTGAGATGAATTTTTAGTCTTTTGAACGAGGTTTTTAAAGTATTTTTTTTTATTTTTGTATAAATCGGTTTAGTGTGTATCTTAAATGAATCGAGATATCGGAATGCGATTTTCGACATGAATTTTTTTTTAAATTTAGCTCATGAAACCTTTGATATTTTTTCCATCTCCTCGGGAATTAGGAGATCCCCAAAAGTATCTAAACTATCCCAGCTTGTACATACACCTCATAAGTATTACTGATTTAGAACAGGCGTTCTAATAAACTAGCTTTAAAACAATATTGCGTTCCTTGTAACTGAAATCTAGACAATAAATTGTCCGTACAAGCTACGCTGGGTCAATACTTGCTGGAAAATTAAGTAAAACTTCCAGCGATAAAACAGGAACAAAATTCATTCAAATTTAATATCCGAGCCCCATAAATTTAAAGTTTTCTCTCAGTTCCCATAAACAACGAAACAAACTAGCAGATGTTTGATATGAACGAATTATTTTCGCAATATTCTGAGAGCCGTGATTTAGTGATTCAAGAATGTTCCTTGTTAAATGTGCCGGAAACCCTGTTAAATCTGCCGAAATGCCCTGAAAAACTCGACTCGATAAATAAATCATTCAAAACTGCTATACGTTCACGTTATTAAAAGCATGGAAAACGTTAAGCTCAAACATAAACAACGATATATTGTACTCATATCACGTTCTGTATTCGAAAGATATTTATTCATCTCCTTATGACAATCAAATCAGAAGTAATTTGATTTTGTTAGGTAAAAAGAAAACAGCAAGAATAAATATAAAGGGGTTCCTTGGGGAAACAAATCAATCATTTGATTTATTATTCATACAGGATGTTCGGCAATATCGTGCAGAAAATTTAGGGGGTGAATCTACTCGAAAAAATAATGTTCAGGTCAAGCGAAAAGTCAATATTAGCGGAGCTACGTAACTTCAAAGCTGCGTTTTTTAATTTAAGTATGTAATGGATTATCTTTTACTGTGTGCGTGATATTATTAATTAAATTTAATATAAAGAATACAAAATTATATTGGAATCTATTTTATACAATGGATCAACACTAAACTGGAGATACTAAACACCAAAATATTGTTATGCTATAGCTCATCATGCCTTATACGGATGTCGCTGGTTTATGAAATACAGGGTGTTCAAGACTTAATTTTTTTCTGAAATTTCTCAATAATTGAGAAGGTTTTGATAGCGTGACCCTGAAAATTGGTAATGTTGGATTTTTTGGTGTGAGAGTTTGAAGCTTATTTTAACGTTACTCCTAGAGGGCAATAGTGTCATTGTATTATATAGGTAAATCAAAACATATAAGTATTGTTATCTGTTGAGCTATGCTTACAAAGCTAAAAATATATAAAAACTATCAATTTTACATAAAAAATATCAACTTTATCGGTTTCTGAGTTATTTGCATTTAAAAGTTTTAATGTATTTTGTGGCGATTACCTTTCAGACGCTGATGTTGCTATTTCATTTCTTAGTAGGCGTGTGCCAAATTTTCATATCCATATTGTGAGTGTGATTTATTATTCGTACAATTATCGAAAAAAAATCGGAATAAAATTTAAACCTTGAACATCCTGTCTTAAACCAGCGACAGTATGAGGCATGATGAGCTCAAACATAATATTTTGGGGTCTAGTATATCTAGCTCAGTTTTGACCCATTATTTCTGACTCACCCTGTATATTGGCTAAATTACTCTATGAGAGTAGTCAGAATCAGAAGTAATTTGATTTTGTTATAAATAAATATAAAGTTTATCATTAAAACCATTCAATAAATAAATAAAGCAACCTACAGAAGGTGCTTCCCTTGTATGTGGGATCTTATTATCTATATATATTACTTTATGTACTTATTTATAAAAAAAATCATTGATTATGGCAATATCTATAAAAACAGAGAAAGAGAAAACAAAATGCTAGTATAGATATAAACAAAAATAATCATTTCTAAACCTATATAATCAGAATTTAATTGCTGATGTTTAAATTTCCAGTAATTACTTGATGAACATATCCTTACTAAGAAGCCATTTTTTAAATTTAATGTTTAAAATACATAGTTGCAAAATGTATATTATTTGTTTTAAATGGTAATGCAGCCATTGCAACAGGACATTAAGTAAATATAAAATTTTTGGGAAACAGACTTTTGGACCTTAGGCATGCATAGTTGTAGAAGTTTTCTGCTTTAAACGCGAATTATGTTTAAGATCAATAGCAACTAATTGTTCTTTATATTTGTGGTGATACAGAACTGGTTTTTGAAAAAATAATTGCCTTATATTAAACGTCTGAACCTCAGAAAAAAGAAGTTCAGTTGGATAAGTATATTCTTTGTTATACAGAGTGTCCGGAAAAGACGTGTACAACGGAAGACCACAGACACTTACTCCTGGGTTCAAAATAAGCCGATTTAGCCGAATTTACTTATTTCCAAAATTGCTTCGTTTAGCCGCTAGAGAGCGCCAAAGTTCGCAAAAATTTTTTGTTTATTCCGACTATCTCAAAACCGACTTGATCGACTTTAACTATTTTTGGGCTACGCAGTTTTTTTTTGCAGTCATTAGAAATATAAGAAAAATCATGTATCATGCAAATATAACCACATATTTTTTAACCCCCTGTACAATTACTCTCTGTGTTTTTCTATTTGTAGCTGTCTTTATTTAGAAACTTTTTTATACTTAAGCAGAAAAAATATTTTTCGTATGCCAACAATGTGTGAACCCAGGAGTCTGTGGTCTTCCATTGTACACGTCTTTTCCGGACACTCTATACTGTATACTACCTTTAATACCCCACTTTTAAATAACTTCTAATTTTTTTTAAATGAACTGATGTTGTGCCACCCAAATTACTGTATACCAGGTTGGGCCGTTTGAGGTGATTTTTTTTTTAAAAATGTTCGTCATAAAATTCCCTATCGATCCCTCTTTCTCAATTTTCACTTTGGGTCTTCATTTTCGCGGAATTTGACTCCAAAAATGGGTTTGCATGGAAGGAACTAGCTAAGTATACCAAAATAGCTGTAAAATAGTAAATATTCACTAATTCACAGCATTTCTCATTGTTTCAGTTTTAGAGAGTATCATATAGAATAAATTACGAGAAAGTGATTTTTATCCATTTTTTAGGTTTTCTCAAATATTTGCTGTGTAACCCCCAATTTTAACATCAGATTCGTGTTCAGCGGGAAAAAATACAATAGAAAAATATAGTCTAACTCCCAGCATACATGACTTTTTTTTTGGACCTGTTTAAACTTTTGATGTGATTTGTATCGTTTTTATGGGTTTTCTCTAAAATTTGCTGTGCGACCCCCCATTTTGACTTCAGATTCGTGTTCAGCGGGAAAAAATACATGGAAAAAATGTAATGGGACCCCCAGCACACACCACTTTTTTTTTGTGGACCTGTGATTATTAATGGACAATTGATGGTAACAATCTTGGAGACGATTAGGCACAGCCAAGTGCCATTAGGCACAACATAGCTTGATCTTTGGATTATTTTGATCAAAACTCCACTTATAATGTTAAAAATTCTGAAAAACGTCTACAACATTCCACAAATTCTCAAGAGGCTGACCTTTTTCAAAATTACGGGAAAATTCGGAAAATCCGTTCCATTTTTTAATGTCCAAAAATGTGCCCAACAGTTCTAGGAAAATTTTTGCGGATTCCCCAAATGTATACAAATAATTTTTCTCAGATGAGATTTTTTTCCAATACTTTCCCAGTTTTCAGTAGAACGATTTCTGATATGTGAAAATTTTTGGATTATTGTGGCCATTTTAAGGGCAATGGAAAATTTCTCCCCGAAATCTAAGTGGACAGTCTTGTAGGGCTTTCCAAGACGACCATTCCCCCATAAAAAAAATCCGGCAAAATCTCAATCTCGTGTCCCATAGGGTCATTTTTGTGCGAAAAATCTAGTTTTTTCCATGCAAACGCGATTCCGCGAAAATGAAGACCTAAAGCGAAAATTGAGAAAGAGGGATCGATAGGCAATTTTATGACGAACATTTAAAAAAAAATCAACTCAAATGGCCCAACCCTAAGGGGTGTACAGTAATTTGGGTCACTGTGCGCCGCCCCGCCCCATATTCCAAGACCATAATTTAGATGATAGATGATAAATTTAAATAAATGTAGTAAGGATCTTATTTTTTTGTTTATCATATTGTAAATATTTTATATCATATTAATAAACGTATTCGAGTGGACTTGAATATTTAAACTATAAAAACCATACACATATATATATTTACCTGATAATCGGAATTGGCACTCTCAATCGGCCTGGCCACAACCATCCGGACGTGGACCCCACACTGCCTCAGAACAGACGCCACCTGCTCGGATCCCAGCCCTCTGAGGTTCACCTCTCCTATTTGCAGGATGTGGTCTCCGCTTTGAAGGCGGCCGTCCTGCGGAGAAACAAACAAAGGGTTACTCCATCCCTCATGCATCCCTATCGCCGCGCTTCGGTCGGATTGCCTTTGTGTTTTTGCATGAAATTTCGTTCTACGTTGCGCCAAAGAGGCGTGAGCAGTTAAAAAGCTCATTTCGAAGTTTTTATTGAAACCGGAAAAGGAGGAAGTCGGACTTTTACGTGTTTGCGGTTAGCCGCGATGGGTTCAGCTGTTATTAATTGCTTTTTAAGGCGTCCTTAAGACATCTTTATTTATTTTACTAATTCTGACGAATAAAATAAAGACATTTTAGTAGAAGATTGGTTTTTATGTTCCATTAAAGAAAACTCGGTAACTAAACAAGAAAAAATGTGTAATGAAAAACAACGCCAAAATAATAATTAATTATAAAAATCATAGGTAACTATTATTGATTTCTTCAATTACAGGACATCATATTATGATCTCTTGATCATAGTCTTGCAAGACAAGATTTGAGAGCTCTAATTGCAAGACGAGACAAGATTTAAAGACAGTTTTGGCGTCTTAAAAGTGGGGGTAGTATTTATAGCACACGCCTACTTATTCGAAGAACAAGTGATATGCAAAATATAGTCCAATAAAATGTTAATTTAAAAAATCATATATAACTCACCTACTTTCACATTTTTAAATTATGTAAGCGGGTCTTTTACACTCATGGTAAACGTTCAAAATGATATCCGCGTTTCGCAGTTTATCTGTACACCGTAAACAATTTTGAGTAAAATTTGACTCAAAACTTGGTTGTTAAAACGTCTCCACTTCCGATTGTGTTAAAATAATAACATAATTCATTGAGTAAATATTACTCAATTATTTGTTAGCTGAATAAATCTTTTATGAGTAACAATGAATAATTTTTGAGTTAACTTACTGAACTATGTGTTACTACAAACCCAAAATTGAGTTATATTATCAATATATTTCGTTGCTTTTTCACAAACCACCTTTCTGACGAAAAATTGTGTCAATAAACTCATTTCTGCATTAAAATATTTAATTCAACACCAAAATAATTACACCCATGAGTTTGAGGTTACTCACTGATATTTTTACTGTGTAGTATCCCAGATTAGTTCTATAAATAAACAAATCGTCGTGCAAAGGGATGAAATCTATAAGGACCTATCTGTGTATTTCGTCCTGCAGTGCCGATTTTGATTACACTCTCCGTACTCAAATAACATATCCACGGGTCATTATTATCAATACACTTGACCCATTCCCATTGTTATATCACTGCGTCAGTAAACTACGTTTAACACAAAATGATACAACGCATATATCACACTCATTGATGAGTCTTTATTAACTGATCTTGAATGGTATCACATCAGACAAAATATTATACGCAAAAAGAAACTAATCATAATCAACAGCAGAACACAAATCATCTATAATTATTAAAAAAAAATACTAATGGGCCCAAATTATATATACATATTGCTCCCTACTTTAAACTGTTCTGTTAGTCTCTTTTGGTAAAATATGAATAAACTGAGTTTCTTTGAAAAATTCATTGTTACAAAAATCTACACTGAAAACTGCAGGTTGTATATTGTGTAATATTGAAGAGGTTGACACAACCACTCCTGTATGTGCTACAGTTGTGTGAATGTTCATCGCAAGTTAACCAAAAGACAGGTCACAACTTTTCTGCGCTTCCATCAGTAAATGGTTATTAAACAAGTTGATTAGAAAACAAATTTATAATTGCACCGAATGTTTATTACTTTTAAATTAGTTTATCTTGATACTGGCGCCTCCGGCAAAATATATAATTAGACAGGGCGGCTTTTCGGCATGGGGACAGTACAGTTTGAGGAAGAGGTTCTGCAACAAGTAGAGGCCAATCCGTCCACAAGCGTGCGTGCCATTGCACATGATATGGGAGCGGCACTTGGCGGGTTTTCCAGGATCAACAACTACACCCATACCGCCTGTTACAAGTCCAAGCAATGGGTCTGGAGGACCATCTACCGCGTCGCTGTTTTTATCGTTGGTGGTTGCAGCAGTAGTTGAGACAACCACACTTTGGTCGCTCGTTTTGTTTACTGACGAGGCCTGTTTTACCAGGGATGGTTGTTTTAATAACCGTAATAGTCATATTTGGAATGAATATAACCCCCATGTCATAAAGACCAACATCAGTTTGTAATTAACATCTGGGCCGGCGTTGTAGGCGAGCAGATCATCGGGCCATATTTTCTCCCACCACATTTGAATGGACACATTTATGCTCAATTACTGCAGCATGTCCTTTCAGAACTTATTAGAGGATGTGCCACTGAACATAAGAGCTATCATGTGGTTTCAACACGATAGCACCCCAGCCCACTTTGTTTTTGCCAGTGCGGCACTATTTGAATGAAATATTTCGTAACAGGTGGATAGGCCGAGGTGGCCCTGTGCATCGGCCTGCACGATCACCCGACTTAACCGCCTTGGATTATTTTCTATGGGGCCATCTAAAAGCTTTAGTGTATGAAACTCCTGTTCCCAACCAACAAGAGCTACTGGGAAGACTAATGGTCGTGTCCGCACAGGTTCAGGACATACCGGGAATATTTCATAGAGTTCGCCAATCAATGAAGAATCGTGCCCAGCTGTGCACTGAGCAACGTGAAGGACACTTTGAGCAATTACTTTAAGCTCTTTCAATAAACTGGTATTTTTTCAATTTTTTTTCTTTTTTTTTTGCTGTAGCGGCCAAACGGCAAAATTGCTTATTTTCATGCCCTCTACAACACCTATCATTTTGTCGCAATAATTATAAATTATTATGTATAAAATGTCCAATTACTAAATAGGCCAATTTTTAAGATTATACAAAGTGTCCCGAAACTAGGAGACAATATTTCTCCACAATGTGGAAAAATATTACTTTTTCTTCATATAAACATGAGTCCAAAAATTATTCCTAAGGAAGTTATAACCATTTAGAGGGCTACGGTCATTTTTTCTAAATAACAAAAACAATCGAGATAAATTTATGAAGTTTAATAACTGGCTTAACTCTTACGTGTTCAGTTCTCCACTGCAAACTCTCTGTGTCCAAACCTAAATCCTATAGATTGCTTTCTGTATAGTAGTTCTGTATAATTTACGCTATTGAAATAAATTAAGTATTTATTTGTCTTTCTCTATTGTAATTATTTTTCGAAGAATTGTAATATGGGATTCATGTGACAGCCAACCAAATAAGATAATAATATAATAAGGTTTTAGATATTTTCGATCATATAAATCTTACTTATTTGCTATAAAAGTTACTAATGAAATAAATATAAGCCAGCGGTTTTTAATTATTTTTATAAATTTATTGTATTACTATAGAGTGTCCGGAATCTGAGGGCCGTAATTTTAAGAGCTTGTATATCTGACTAATAGCAATAAAAAACTCTTATGAAAAAATGTCTGAAACGAATAATTTAGTATAGTACTAAAGTTACAATTAAAGTTAAGTAAACGCGCCTGTAACGTAATTTGTGTTTTGGATCAGTATTAATGAAGTAAAGAGTTAAAGTTTCCGACAAACTCGTTAAAACTGTAACGTACGGTTTAGTTAGTAAACCGTAATGTTAGTAGTTGCATCGGCTTCCAGAAAAACTGCAAGCACTTGAAATTTTACCACTGACTGTCACTGACCTCTGGCGGTAGTTCAAGTTATTAATGCTGTAAATTATTTTTTAAAAGTATGCTATTAACATATAAGTTTAATCATAAAAAATATGTTATATTGAAATTATAAAACTTCAACGGATCATAATAAACCATTCACATTTCATTCCATAAATAGTGAAATAAAATTCAATACTCGCTATGTTAAATTATTAACAAAGGTTGAAACGTTTTTTATATTTATATACAGACAGTAATAAAAAAACCTCGTGCTGTCAACAAAAAACAGTCACTCTGTATATCATGAAACTCTAGATGTAATTGAATTATTAGATACAAACGATAATAGATATCTTACCCATTTAGAACTTTTGCGTTGTACCTATGGTTATCCATACATCAGAGCAACTGTCACTGTTATTAAAGCAAGATCATATTCCGAAATCATTTATACAACACTACTTTACTTTTACTGTTTTGAGTAATAAGGCTATATTCTTATATTCTCCAAATATCCTACAGCACAATAAAAGAACGGCAGTCCAGATTTAACAGAATACTTCTCAAGTGATAAATAGGCGTTGGAGGTGTTGTATTTTATGAATGGTTCGTTACGTTCCCTATATTTCCCAGAAGGAAGGAAGAAGAAGCGCAGACACATGTCGATATTCCCTTCTCGGGCGGCTGGCATTCCCAATATTTTAAATGTCAGATTTATATCACCTCGACATTATGAAAACCCCTCGTTTGCAATAAAAATGTTTCAATGCCAAAGCTTTATGCTAATTAATTTCTTTATTTCATTCGCATTACTAAGAATAACTTTCATTAAGAACTGGTTTAATTAATTCATTAAATCTGGCTTGTTAATTATGCCGTCAAAGCAGAAAATATTTTTGTACAATTAAAAACATTATTTTGAGATCAGGTTGGTATATAGAAATGTAATTTCTGGCTGCCGTTAAATGAGTTTATTTAATTCGGAAATGCACTGAGAGGATAATAGAAGCATTTTTGTGCATATAATTGTATAAAAATGTATTATTTTCCAGAACAAAACACAATTTCTGTCATTAATAGACTAGAATAGCGACAAATGCGAGAAGGCTTTGGGCGTCACTCCCTAGCAAAATTTTCCAATAAATTTAAAATTTAGTACTTAGTTCACAACAATATACAGGGTGATTCAGTTATAATGTAATTAATTCTAACCACGAATTCGGAAAACCTAATAAAGACGGAAAATCGAACAAAAAATTACCCAACCTTTAGACAAGCAAATCGACCGGTAATACAAGATTTTCTGATAACAAAACCATATGGCGTTCGAGTGTTAAATCGAAACAGTGTTGCCACGTCAGAACCACATACATAATAATTTCGGTTAACTTCAGCGTGTTTATGTTATATTATATAAGAGTGAGGGTGTTCAGAAAAGAATGGGCCAAACTTCAGATGTAGATAGTTAGCTGAATTAACTCAACTTACCTTAATCCAAAAGTTGATCTTAACGGAGCTACAGAGTGTCTAAGTTGAATAAATAAATCACATTTTCTTTATTATTTTTCGATCGCATCGACCGTATTTTATGAAATTTAGTATAGGGGGGTGTCTTGGGACTAGATTTTCGAATATGTCGACGATTTTGCTGTATCTGCTAGAGAGCGCCACTAACGATGGTTTAGACCCCTTTAAATCGCTACGACTTTTTTGTGCTACACTATATCTCATTTTGGACTGGAAAAATGTTCTTCCCTATCTGTTCTAGTTAAAAAAGGTAAAGTCAAGTTGTTGCGTAAGTAATGGGCCATACTGTAACATTATAATGGATTTCCGATTTACTTTAGCTTATCCTAAAAAATCCAAAACACCACCAAAATCAATAATAACAAAGATACAGGGTGTCAAAATTGAAGAAATAAATCACATTTTCTTTCTTATATTTCGATCGCTTGAGCAAATTTCACGAAATTTCGCTTATTTTGGCCCATTGAAAACGCAATTAAATTGGGACATTCTGTACACGGATATCAGAAATACCAAACTACATCATGACAGTTAAAACCCACTCAACTTTTAAATTTAAAAGCGGAAAATGGTAATTGCTTTCACAATTAGTTGTATTTACACGAACAGTAACCATTATGTCACTTTTTTATCATCGTTTATGTTGTAAAATTTATGACCCGTGTTTATATCCAATTGATTTCCTAGTTTATAACATTGGGAAAGTTTTACTACTCCGCAGTCACGTTCACAAATGCTGCAACTTAGACCATATACAAGTTTCATTTGCTTAAAAATAAATTTGAAAGATTTATGTAGTCATAGATTTATGTCAAAAAGAGCTAGGCACTAAGAAACAACTTTTCGGCTTATATTTGTGAAGGAATATATAGGGTATTTTTTTCTCGACCTTTCAAAAGAAAAGAAGAATACGGCGTTCAGTACTGAAGGTTTGTTTCGAAGGACAACCTTTAAACATGGTTGCTTTTTTAAGGTTTTATCAAGTTCTTATTAAAAAGTTACGATTTTATGGATTTACCGAGGGTAGTATACAGTTAAGTTCTTACTTGACAGATAGGCAACAATTTGTGATTTATAATAATGTAAAATCTGGCCTAAAAACTATTAAACATGGAGTACCCCAGGGGTCGATACTGGGACTCATATTTTTTTATAATTTATATAAATGACCTACTTAATTCTTTAGATCATGACACTTTAGGAATCTTGTTTGCTGATGACACTAGCCTATCAGTAAGGAGTAAGATACTGTTATATGTAATTAATAAGGTCCCTCAGACTCAATTAACCGTCAATGAATGGTTTACTACTAATAAGTTATTCTTAAATATCTCTAAAATGGAGACCATGATGTTTACATTACGGGAGATTGAGTATGAACCTAATTCTGATGCTGTGAAATTCTTGGGAGTTTATTTAGACTCTAAATTACTGTGGGATCAACATACTAATTATGTATGCAAAAAATATCAAAGTCCTACTTACTTCCTAGCCTTGCAAGTAAAGTTTCAGTGAATATTCTAGTGACGGCATATTACAGTTATATACACTCTCACCTATCGTATGCTTCTATTGTGTGGGGTCATGCTACTTCCACTATGAATGTGTTCGCGCAGCAAAGAAAGGCAATTAGGATTATTTCCGGTCTTAGTTATAGAGACGACTGCAAAAATCAATTTATTAAATTAAAAATATTAACAGTTCCGTCAATATGCATGCTTACTTTATATAAAACAAAATTTAAATAGTCTTCAGACTAGGAGTGAAGTTCATGCCTATAACGTTAGATCTAGATAACCTATCTATACATTATTTAAGGTTAAGTAAATCTAGAACCGGAACAGGTTATATTGGTATTCGTCTTTTTAACGTTATTCCGGTGCACATAAGAAATCTAAATTATAGACAATTTAAAAGCAAAATAAAAAAGTGTCTATTGCTAAATGCCTTTTATAACATTGACCAGTTTTTAACATGTGATTTTAGCCATATTTAATTTATTGTTCTTTTATTTATTTTATTATACATATTTATATCTTATTTTATTTTGCTTAATATTTGTTTATTGTATAACTTTTATATTGTCTTTATATCTTATTTATGTTAATTTATTTTGTCACTAATTTTGTAGTAATTTTATTGTTCGTATATACATTTTTAGTACTTAGTGGAATATAACTTCCTTGTTTTTTGACGCGTGTAAGCACTTTGTGTAATAACACTAACATTATAAATAAAATAAATAAATAAATAAAGCAGAATCCAGTTGGGCTCGTACGTTGATATTCCCAAATAATGCAAATCGTATTTGATTATGAATATGGATCAGAATCAAATCCTTTACTCATGATCAGTAGGTACCGAATAACGCATACGCAAACGGAAAACATAGCTCTGGTCAGTAGAAGACAACCGCGGTCTCTCACTACTTCACTTTACCCAATTTGAATTGCAGTTTTATTTAGGCAAACATCAAATTTAATTAATAACTATAAACTACACTGGTGACACAAACACACGAAATTCACCAACCTCTACCAGGAGAAAATGATGACAGAAGGCGGGCTCGCCTGCATAGGAAAACGGACCTGATTAATACGGTTGGCATTTATTATAAAATTCTCATGATTTCCTATTGATTACACCCGGTGTTTATAAATATGCTAATGTAATTATTGTTTGTTTCTGTTATTATTTAGCGGTGCTGCAGCGCAGCATTGAGAGATTGTTTATCACCGAATATGTATTTCTCGGACAGTTTTTTGTTGACAGCACAAAGGTTTTTTTATTAGTGCCTGTATTTAAATACAAAAAACGTTTCAGTCTCTCTTAATAATTTAACCTAGTGATTGTATTTCACTATTTATGTAATTAAAATGTGAATGATTTATTTTGATCCATTGGAGTTTTGTAATTTCAATATTAAATATATTTTATATTGAAACTTAATATAATAATAATATCTCTACCCCTCATTCTAATCACAGGGCGGCATATTATTATTACGCAGGCCGCATTTGCGCCCAGGAACGACTTACGTTGCTAGGCCCTAACCACTATTCAGTGCAGGAATGAGGGAAACCTGGAAAACCTCATTAATTAGGGGGGTAGTCAAATATCAACCGGTATCAATCTCTCACATTGACCCAAGCTAAAATTTTTCCACCCTACCATACCCGCAGAGAGGGTGCCAATCCTCTCCACGAATATAGCTTATATACGGTCTACCGGCAGCTGGGCGCGAACCAACTCCGATCTAGTCACCTCGATTCAAGTACTGACGCCTTAAACCGCGCGACCACTGACCGACATACTAATATGTTAATTGTATACTTTTAAAAAAATAATTTATAGCATTTATTACATATTACAGTAAGTAGGTACTATAGGAAAAATATTTGAATTTGGCAACGTTGTGCGACACCGAGTTGAACTGCTGCTAGAGGTCAGTGATTGTCTGAAAAGGAAGTTTAAATTAATGATTTTTTTTAATCGTGTATTCGTATTATAATAATTTTTCCCTATCTTCTCTTAAAATTAATGACATAATGATTAAATCGCCCAGTATAAGTAGAAAAATTTAATAAAGTTTAAATAACCTCGAAAAGTCTTCACGTCGACAATTTTTCAAAGCCAACAAATTTCCATCTTGTCTCGGACATGCAAACACCCTATTAATAAATTGCTGACAGACTTATATATCGTGGGTGAATATAATTTTGACAGTAATTATAACTTCATTTGTAACTGTTCCACGTGAATCAACCACACGAAATGATAATTAGTCCTAACTGGAGTATCTGTACAGCTGTGAATTCGATGGAACGACAAAGGTATAATTGTCCTGAAAGATCTATAACAATAGTTATAATTGCGAATGAATGATCAGTTCACAATTCTTATATGTTAATTACCTAAGTATTGCATACATTTTAATAATACTGTAATAATATTCGCTTTGAGGGCAATAAACGCATAATGAAATAATAAAACAAATAATATGTTGCATGTTTATGGTTCATTAACAAGAGAAAACTTCATTGTTATGTTTGAAGTAGATAGTTATAGCTAATTAATTCTCAAATTTGGTTTTATTATTAGGTAATGTTTTGTTAAGTTTTTTTATTACTCAGTAAAATAACGTATTTCTTAACTCTGATTGGCTAAAATTAGTTTTAAATTATGTGGATATATGAAGAAAGTATCATGCAATAATTTCGACATTTGTTTTACTTTGAAATTGTTATTCATTGCATTGGCAATCAATGGAATTATTTCCTGAAAGGAGTTCATTTGGGTATGTTCCCGTTTTTGTCGAACATAATTGCTAAGCGGCACACTTTGGGTGGAATTCATATATAATAATTCAGACATATCATTTTCCATAAAGATAGACGGAGAAAATATTTTCAAAGAGAGGGGTGCATACACCACCCTTATACAGGTAAAAATAGAAAAAGAAGAAATAAATAGTTCAATTTACCTTGGCCAGCAGTAAATCTAATCTCAGAAGACTAACACTGATACGTTCTGCTCGTACATTAATACAATATCTGCAAATTCTTATTTGCATAAGTCATTTTGAAATAAAACACTGTAAATCAATTTATAGAAGACCATAGAGGTTTGTAAGGTAGTTAATACATTTTAAACACTTGACGCTTTCAACCACAGTTTATTTAGTTTCACATCCTCAATAACTCCTTTGAAGAAGTGCACTTATTTCAAAACACCCTACTTATACAGGGTGGTTTTTAACCTATATACATAAACTTGGGAAATTATAACTAAGAACAAATGACGAATAGTGAAGAAAATGTAAAATATTTTTAGTTTCGAAAGTTTACAAAAGTGTATATCTAAGTGAAATGTGAATCTTGAGAAAGAGATTTTAAATGCTGTCGAGGAGGAGCCTGGCAGAAGCGCTATTACAATTGCAGCACAATTTTTGGGATATAACAATCCACAGTTTGGCGAACGTTAAGGTACGACTTACTGTACCCATTTAACGGCGTACGTTGGTCCTAACCATCATTCAGTGTCAAAATGAGGAAAACCTAGAAAATTTCATTAATTAGGAGGATGGTCAAACTCCGACCAGTATCAATCTCTCACATTGACCCATTCTTCCACCCTACCATGCCCGCAGAGAGAGTGTCAATTCATTGCACAAGTATAGCTGATCTACGGTTTACTGGCGACATCGATTCAAGTAGATACCGACACTGATAGATTGGATATGTTTTATATTTTTCACACTCTCCTTTGATTATATTAATATTGTTAATAAATAAATAGCATTGTTGTCCCTATTTTAAATCCCAATGTCCTGTCCAAATAAAGTGTTGTCATATTAATTATAATTTCCTAGTTTTCTTTATTTGTTACTAATAAAAACAGCGGTTATTGAAATAAAACTGCAATAGTTATTAAATTTCACTTATTTCAAATGGATGTAAAGAAATTCAAGTCTTTTTAGTGGATGGATTCACATTTCGCTCAGCAATAATAACTTTGCTACTTCTTAATCTGAATCTCTGGAGATATGTTATATTCGATAAGAGTAACAAAGACAACGGTACAGCAGGAAGTGGCGTACACGTACTTCTGTTCCCGGACATGACCATTTGTTTATTTTCGCTTTCTCTCCGCCATATCAAACACCCCAGGGCATCGGAGGTTTATACGAGTTGCGCCGTTATGAGGCACTTAACTCTCCAGTTGCCATTTTATTGCTTCTTGGGGCCTCCTGCGTCCGTTCCTGTTCGTAGGGAACTTTCCCATTTTTAGAATTGTTTTGCGGCTGATGTTATACAAATACAAGTGGAAGAATCAATTACGTTTTGCTTCCGAAGGCACTTCACTAAAAGGGTTGATGATCAGATGGAAATAGTTATTATTCAAGAACAGATGGGGGAGAAAAGTACATTTAGAGGGAATAATTGAGGGTAATTGCTCCTCTGGCAAGATATCCTAGTGTTGTAGTTCCTGCAAGACTATAAGCTGTTCTTAAACTGTGAGCGGTATCAAGTCCTGGAGCTTGGTTGCGACGATGTTCAAAGACCACTGATAAAGATGAAACAACAATTGAACGTTATGGAATATGCAAAGTTATGGAGTAGCTACGGATTTTCACCTTTTAAATAGACATTATTTTGTGATTATAAAATAGCACATTTTTTTTCATGTTTCTAAAAAATTGAGCTTATAATTACAGTTTGGCAGTGAGTTTGAGTGAACTTGCGTTGAAATTGCAGCTCGCTTAATGTACTTCATACTGTGATAGAGGCTGTTGCATCTAAAGGATATTTAAATATTTGTGGTCCGTGGTATGTCTATCAGATTAATATAACGAAAATTCACTACCCAGATTCTAAGGGTGTATTTTTGGGGTCTAAGTAAGACTTTTTTGACGTTATTCATGTATTTATAATAAATAGTGGCGTTAATTATGTGGGGTGATTCGGAACTTATCTAACAGAACCTTTTGGAATGTACAGGAGACTCAAAGAGAGCAGAATCAAAAAGGCAGTCCAAAAATAATTTAAAAATACACTTCTTTACGACACCAGAAACCTGACCTTACGCAAAGCAAAGCAGTCAGGTAACCGGCAAAGTTTAATAAATAAAAAATGAACAAACAAAAAATTTCCCAAGGATATAAATTAATAAAATGTCATAACACCTATTTTATATCAGCAAATTCAACTGCTTTCGCCGTTATTGTTATCATGAATTAAGAACATTAATTTGTGGTTTTAATCAGTCAAATAATTTAACGAACCTTGTTGCAATTGTTCAAAATTTTGTCCATCGACGTGTAAATACATTTGGGTCAGTCTTACCCAGTTTCTACGAACAAGTATTTCTGGTTCTCGTCCGTTTTGAACTCGTATGTTATTGGCAACAGCTATGATACGTTTGCGTGACTCATCACTAGTGTCCACTTCGGTGCGATACACTTCATTTTTTAAATAACCCTACAAAAAGAAGTCCAAAGGATTTAAGTCAGGAGATCGGGGCGGTCATGGTACCGGTCCTCCTCATCCAATCCATCGTACCCCTCGAATTTCATTAAGGTATTCCCGAACATTTTGTCGAAAATGAAGATCACATATTCAAAGTCGAACAAGTAAAGGCACATCTTTCAGAAGTCCAGACAGATCATTTTTAAGGAACTTAAGATACCGAACCCCATCCATTCGATTTGATAATGAATGGTCCAATTAAGCGATCATCGCCGATTTCTGTCCGAACAGGAAAAGCATTGTTGAATCGGGTGACGATTTTCAAAATCCCAAACATCAGATTCCGTGTAAAAATAACCTCATCTAAAACTAAGACGTCAGCTGTAAATCTGGAATTTTGAACCTTTTGCTTCAGCAATCATTCACAAAATCTAATTTATAAGGGATAATCCCTTGGTATTAATGCTGGGACATACTGTACATGGTACAAATATCATTGAGTCTCATGTATGATACGCCACACTGTTGATTGGGACATTATTTATACTTGTTGGGAGATGTTCCTGGTAATTATTTGGGGATTCTCTTCAACAATATCTAAAATGTGTTCCTTAGCTGCTCTAATACACCGCGGACGCCCTGGACCTTCATCGCTTCCACGATTCAGTAGCAAATTTCCCGTGTCACGCCTACGTTGCACTACCGCAGTAAAAGTAGCTACATTTTGCACATGTCTACCGGAAAATCGTTCCGCGTACAGATGAGAAGTTGCTGAAACGTTTTGTCTTCGCCATACATTAAAACGATACCAACTTCGAGTTGCTATATAGGTCATTTTTGACATTTGAAAAACTAAGGCAAACATTATTCTAAAAACGTGAATACTACAATCAAATTTCAGCATCCGGAATCGCCTGCATTCCGATGACGTTAGAGACTACAGTAGCCCAGCGATGTAAAGGTTGAAAATACTAGAACTTCAATAATTTTTTGTCGATTTTACGATTTTTTTTACGATATTGACAGGAGGTGGAGCCTTATTATCTACTTAAAACAAGAAACTGATTTTGTCTGATGCTGATTCCACAACACTTCTTATGCGGTTGTGCATTGTACGAAATCATTAGACGCGCTCAGTGAATGCGTTTTTTAATAAGACATTATGTTCCCTACATTTTATATATAGTTTTTTAAAGTACCTATCTACTGATTTTAATGAATTAAGCGATAAACACAAACCATATATTTTTATCAAAGAAACAAACAGAATACATTTGGGACGCATGGTGTTAAATGGAAAAACGTAAACTCCGTTTTCAATTGAAAGTATTATCTTCGGGATTTGACAGAAACGACTAATGACGCCATCAATTATATTTTTTCTAGAAACATACCTAATTCTTTTTCCTGTTAAAAACCTCTCTTTTTTCTAATAAACTTTTAGTACAGATTTGTTTCTGTATTGCTTCCCGTTTAGAAGTTATGAGCAATATCGCCCTAAAGAGTCTCAAAAGAAATATCACCTAAATATAACATTAGCGGTGGAAGGATCAAGTATCGCCGGAAAATAATTGAATATTCGTTGCTTAAAGTGCATAAATATCGTTACGAATAAATAAAAGGATTAAACTCGATAATTCTTTAATATAGTTAATATAAAAGGTGGTGATAATACCTATATAACATAACAATAAATAAACTTAAAAAATGAGGTAAACGCCTTCATGCTACATACATAGTACAATCTATTCATTATATGATCTCCTCTCATTTCAAGGCACATATCCAATCTTCACCTGACTTCTTTGTGCGGTGCGTTTATTAACATTTTGCCTTTAATTCATTACAAGCTTTTGTGATATTTTGTTTCAAATGATTAATATCTCGCGTAGGTGTTTTGTAAACCTTATTTTTTAAACCCGCCATAAAAAATCGAGGGGTGTTAAATCTGGTGATATTCCGGGCCACTGAATAGGTCCATTATTTCCAATATATTTTTATGGAAAAATGTTATCTAAATATTGATGCACAATCCTGGCCTTGTGGGGTGGAGCTCCGTCCTGCCGAAACCATAGGTTTCTCCTTAGCTGCAAAGACACTTCTCCAGAAGTTATTCTTGTAGGAAATTTAGGTAACTCACACTGTGGAATATATGTTCATAAAAATAAGACCCAATTAAATACCTACCGATGACGCCGCACCATACATTTACTTCAAAATGGCCTAGGTTTTGGACTGGGTTTCCAATGGAGCAGTAGTATTCGTTGCGCCTGCGTCGCAAACCATTACTGACAAACCGACTTTTGTCTGTTCAAAGAACCGAAATAGGTTCTGATCAATAATTTCTACATTTAGTACATTTTGAACTATAAAATTAAGTCTGTTTTCAATGTAACGCTCAGGCCAATATTCTAAATTATGAATTTTGTAGTCATGATACCCATTGATCTTTAAAATTCGTTAAACGATTCAATTCCCGGCTAGCCTAGCGTATAGAATTTCGTGGATTTTGTTCGAAATATTGTAACAGTCTAGCTGCATTGTTTCTTACCCTTCGGTCAATTATTTAATTCTTGTAAAGGTTCTATGATCAGGAGTGAGGCGCTCTGGATATATTTCTCGTTATAACTCTGTAGAGTTGTATCTCTTCTTGAATTTTTTTGTTACTTGCCGTAAATTAGCAACATATCAGCTTTTTTTAAATGAGCACAAAAGTTATACGTATGACGTTCGTATGAGAAGTATTTTGTGACATTTATGCACTTTAAACAACGAACACTCAATTATTTCCGACTAATTGATCCTTCCACCGCTAATGTGATTTTTAAGTGTTATTTTCTTTTAAACGGGAAGTAACATAGAAAAATGTCTCTAATAAAGTTTATTAGACAAAAGAGAGCTTTTTAGCAGGAAAAATAATTTCGGGTATGTTTCTGGAAAAATTATGGCAGAATGGCATCATTAGTTGTTATTGTGAAATCCCAAAGATAATACTTTCAATGGAAAATGGAGCTTATTGCAATTTTTTTATGCCCATACTATAGAGTTTGAAACACCCTGAATTGGTAATTTTAGGTAAAGTGGTAATTCCACACTTCATCTGTAATAAAGGCAACAAACTTGCACTTGATGCCTGGAAAACTTATCATAAAGTACACTTTAACGCTCAGTCTTGAGTAAATAATTTATTAGAGTCTTATCCAAAGCCGAATATCCTTCGGAACAGACACGTAACATTGAAAACCGACTTGCTCTAGTGGTAGAATGAATTTTAAGCATAATATACTCACCCTGTCGGCGACGCCGCCTGGCAGAATAGTCTTCACCACGACGCCCGTGCTCCGGCCTCCTATGATGCCGAACGCCAGGCCAGAACCGTCGTTTATTAGATCTATTACTTCTACTTGGGCCCACTCGGTGTTCAGCTGAAAGGAAGATATATAAGATTAGATTTCGGATTTATATTTGTGTGCAGTTGAATAAGGATGAAGGATGCTTTGTCAGCCTAGAGGCCGTATATTGGATCCTTCAAGATATTTTTTAGATGTTTTGGATGGTTATTACTTCAGGTCGGATTCACAGCAACAGTTCTATATTTGGTAAAAGCTTTCATTCGTGTCATTTCGTCGCAACTATAATAATTACAAACGGATGATAGTAGTCAACTGAAATTATACATACAGGGTGTCTCTTAAGTAGAGTTCAACATTTCTTTGTTATATAAATGTGGGGTCTTAGAACCAACCATTGTCCAACTACAGCGTGTCAAAAATAAACAATAAATATTTTTTTAATTTTTAATTCCTAAACCGCTTCAGATAATTTAATTAAACTCGGTGTGCATATTTAGTATGACAGTAGGTATGAAATAAAAAATTACCAGTTTTAGAAATATACCATTGGCGGAGGTGTGGGTATCATCGATTATTATATGGTAAAAAAAATAATGTCACCCTATATAATATACAACATACAATATACGGTAAAATAACCTGGAGATAACTTTTTTCACCGCCGCTTAAAAGTATACTTATTGGCTCAATGAAACAATTTTTGTAGAATTACCTAATATCGATTTATGATAAGTACTTTATTTACATTATTTATTAATTAATGTTAGTCTTACCGCTGTTTCAACACGTTGTAATCTTGCAATCTTTAAGAGTTTCAAGTTTCTACACAATAGAATCGGTTTCAATATTTTCTGTAACTTTTATTTGACCATTTTTTATTTTGAAAAATATTAACGAGAATTGTTATTTCATGTCCTCTGTTGCCGCTATGAAAGAATGCAGTTATTCTAGAATCGCCCTGTATAATGTTGAAAATGATTAATGAACATATTATTACTTTTTTGTTTAATTGGGAATTTCTACCTCTGAAATATAAAAATAGTAACATATTGATTGCTTTATTTTGCCTAAATTGCAAATAACTCACTAACATATTAATTTTCTTATTGAGAAATCTTTTTACTGAAATGTATTTGCTTCTATTGTGAATTATTATAAAAACTATCTAACTCTGTCTTTGAACATTCTGTCTACGAGTATAGATGGAATCCTGTTTTTGAAACTGAACGTGAGAAATTTTGTGAGACGTAATTACATCTTTTAATTACATTCCAAACTCATTTAAGCTATAATTAAAGAGTCCGATAATCTGTCACAATCGTGTTTACTAGTTAGCTCAATTAAAACATCTACGCCGACTCAAACTAGGAGTTTTATTTTTATTTGCAGATAATATATTTCCAAAAGTTTCTCAGGTTTCTGGTTTAAGCTTACAAGTTTTTTAATATAATCAGTTTTTGAAGATTAATTTTGTATCTAAAGTCAGTTAAGTATTTGTAGTTAAAGTTCAGTTAGTTATAAGAAAGTTTTTGTTTTAAAATCAAGTTCATGCAATTTGCAATATGCAAGAATAATAACTAGGTAAATACTTTAAAAAGGAACAATATTGTATTACGACATTTTTGGGAAAATTTCTATACATATTAGAGAGAACATTTTGTGGAATTTGCAACTAAATAATATTGTTTTAAAAAATACCATCTAGTAACCATCGACATATATCGAAATAACTGGATAAACAAATATTTACGACTCACATTTTCAAAAACTTAAATTTCTTAAACTTAAAACGTACTTTTCATTATAAGGTAACATTTACAACAATAGAATGCAACTGTACTGCCGTAGAACCAAAATCAACATATACGAGTAGGCTGGTTCAGGCGTGCAAGTCAAACATTCTCAGCTAAGACTGGGGATCTAGACATTAATTCTGGTATTGGTAGCTACCAATTACTTAAGTAATGGCGTAGCACCTCAGAAAACTATACTAGATCAAATAATAGCACAAGCCGTGAAAGCCTCAGAACAACCATTCTAGTTGTTCTAGTATTGTTCATTAAATCTGTAGCTATTTGAAGTGTATTGCTATACTGTACTTTGGCTTTCAAATAATCTCATCGGACTCTCGATGGCCACCACCACGAAAAATTACAAAATCTTTAAATATTTTACTTAACAAAATGGTGGTGCTGCCGTCTTGTCAAAACTAATAGTACTACGTCATTTTTATTTAGCTTAGTGTCACATTATCGAAAAACAATTATGCCCACAAAAAAAAGTTTAATGTAGGTTGGCAAAATCTGGCGATGCTCAATAAGAATCCGAATATAATTTCCTAAAAAAATCACTAATATATTTCTGATCTGATCCCCTTTTTTCGATACTACGTGGGACCCCTATGACTAAATTAACACATCACAATGTCAAAATAGTTACTTAATATTTATAAACTGTCAAAAATTCAGAACAATTAAATAACAAGGGTGACTCCATGAAAAGTGAAACACCGGTTAGGGTGATTGGGGCGGAACCCCCAATATTCGAAAGGAGTGTTCAGAGGGCAAAAGTGAACAAAAAAACCTAATAAACATAGGGTCAAATATCAACGGTTACTGAGAGCAATGGAAACATTTTTACCCGAGTTAATTATTGTAATGCATCAGTAGAGAAAAATGTTTATTCTGTAGGTATTATAAATTATAACATTGACTAAAGATCTAATAAACCGAAATTAATGAATTAAATTTTTAAATATGCCACCGTCCGCCCGAAACATGCATCAGCTCGGTTGTAGATTGCACGATGATTTTCTCTTATTTGCTAATCCAATCAAATATCGCCTCTCTTGTGTTCACTTTTGTTACATATACTTATGATTTAAACCATCCCTAGAGGTAGTAATCAGGGGGATTCAAATCTGGTGACCTAGGTGCCCAATTTTGGAAACCACCTCGATCAATCCAGCGTTGTGTTGCTTGCATAAAATCCTTTGTATTCTATTGTTAAATCGTTAAAATTACGGTAATTTTGCTAAATAAACTTAGTCTCTTAAGGGTGTTGTTTTCAAGATATGCGGTTGTTAAAGTTGATATTCTTAACTTCTTAATTTTAACCATTGAATAATAATAATAATAATAATAATAATAATATTTATTAATCCTTTAAGACATATAAAATGCATAGGATAAGTCACAAACAAAAGACAAAACACATACAAATACTTTAAAAGTCATTGTCATTGATAAATTCATCGACACTATAATAACACTTGCTGAGTAGCCTAGCCATAATAGATTTTTGAATGATGCATTGTCAAGGGATTTAAATTTATTTGGCAATACATTGAATAGCTTGGATCCCAAGTACTTGGGAGACATCTCGTATTTACTTGAATTATGTTTCGGAATACACAACAAATCACCATTGCGTGTTGAATAGTTATGAAAATGAGAATTTTTAACTAAAGAAGAAATATTTTCTTTTATATATAATAGGGTTTTATAAATATAAATACAGGGTAGTGTCAGTATTTTATTGTTAATGAAAACTTTCTTACACGATTCCCGGGATTAACTGCAAATATATTTCTGAGTATCCGTTTTGGGTTACAAAGATCTTCCCACTCCTACCAGAACTACCCCACAAAATTATATTGTAGGAGAGATGGCTATAGACTAAGCTGTAATAAACGTTTAATAATGCACATAAGGGCATAGTTTTTATTCGAGATATGGCATACAGTGATTTGTTGAGTGTTTTATTGAGCATATCGATATGTATAGACCAATTCAATTGGTAATCGAGATAGACACCCAAGAACTTGGTATTATCACTAGATTGAAGAACAGAATTATTAATAGTAAGGTGTAGTTTGGCCTGCGGATTATACGAAGATCGAAAATAAACTATTACAGTTTTATCAACATTTAAAATAAGTGCGTTAGCTTCACACCAGTCAACAAAAGATTGTATAAAACCCTGACAAACCACTACGAGTTCCTCAGGGGTCCGCGCCGACACCACAAGAGACGTGTCATCGGCAAACATCGTAAGATGAGGTGCGTTGATAAAGCTCGGTAAGTCGTTGACAAATAACAAAAAAATTAATGGTCCCAGCACCGATCCCTGAGGCACTCCAATATCCATATTACGGCAATGCGAGGTAGTATTGAGAACTTTAGCATGCATAGTTCTGTCAGATAGATAATGAACTAACCAATTCAAAAATATTCCTCTAAATCCAATACTATATAACTTATCTTTGATAAAAGAGATACGAAGACTGTCAAATGCTCGTGACAAATCAAAAAAAAGACCAGCTACATGCTTACCACTATCAAGCAAACTGTAGATACTCTCAGTGAAACTGCAAGCTGCAGACTGAGTAGATCTGCCCGTCTGAAACCGTGTTGGCAATTTGTCATAATTTTGTATTTATCTATAAAATCAAACATTCTGTTAAAGACTACTCTCTCAAATACTTTAGAGAAAACACTTAACATTGAGATAGGTCTATAATTTGCTATATCTTCAGGATCATTTTTTTTGAAAACAGGTAATACTATGGCTTTTTAAGAGCACTGGGAAAACGGCAACTGATTATACGTCCCTGGATATTGTGCACACATGGCGGCACCATCATGCTGAAAGTACATGCTTTGCCTAATATTTATTGGAACATCGTCCAGTAAATCTGTCAAATTATTTTCTAAAAATTCTACATATCTAGCTCCAGTAAGACGACCAACTAGCACAACTGAACCAAGTAATTGATTATTAATCATACCACACGTTAATGCTGAACCGATGCTGAAAGTTACTTTCTACCGTGGCGTGCTGGTTTTCATCTGATCAACAATATTCATTGCGACAGTTTTTACTCCATCACGAGTGAATTGAGCCTCATCAGTGAAGAAAATGCATTTGCAAAGTATGTGGTTTGCGTTTATCCAATTGCAAAAATCACCGTCCTGAAAATTCTGGACGCACTGAATATGGAAAGGTTTTAAACCATTTTTGTAAATGTTTTCTCATGCCGTAGTTTGATTAATTTGGAGACGGGTTGCAATGCGTCTTGTACTTACACCAGGGCTACGTTGTATCATATTTAGGATTTCTTCCATTGCTAGACCAGGACCAGCTTGTCTCTCAGATATAATTCTCACACTGTGAAACATTCCAATTTCACGTGCGTTGTTGAAGACTGTCTGGAATACATTTCTATCTGGCACTCTTCTGTTCGGGAAGCCAAGTCGATATTCAGCAATTGCACGATTAGCGCTACCGTTGCAATACCCATAAATAAAAATAATATCAGCATATTCTCGATGACTAAATGTCTAAACGACTAAACGAAGGCACATATAAAAATAAATGCGACAGTTATAAAACATACAGGGTTAACTATGACTAAGTACAAACATTTTAACCACGTGCTCAGGAAGCCCTAAAAGAGAATTAAAAAGTTATTCCAGATATTTAAAAAATGGGGCAAAACTCTTTTTTCCTACGGAAAGTCGGCGCCTATGATGAGTATCGACTGAGACGGCTTATGGCTTAAATCCATAGTTGACATTACATCTGTCAACAACTACCATGCGGTCGTTTGCAGTGTTTCTAAATGCAGAAACAACAAAAATTAACATTCTTATTAGTAATAATACCTGATAGGTAGGTAACAGTTAATCCAGTTAGCTCCCGTATTTTACATTCGTTTTTCATTATTTGGTTACAAACTGGTAAAACTACATTTTCACTCACTACCGATAAACACACTTCCCGTAGGTACAGTTTAGATGCAAGCCTATGTATTATAACAAAATCGAAGAAAGGGATGAGTAGGTAGGTTCTAATAGATAACAGAAAACGTTTAACACCCGCGGCAGTCTTGTCCCATAACCTAGAAAAACAAACCGGCGAACTATATTGTGGGAAAATATCTGTACCCGACACATATTCCTTTATTTGTTAACTATAAAACGTTCAAAATTAAAATGAGGCACTAAAAACTGAAAAAGAACACAAAACTACAACGTAAACACAGGAATTAAATTATAACATGACAGCAAACCGACTCGACTGGACCGACTGCCGACTGTGGCCGACTGTTGCATGACGGTTGTTTGCTGGTTGCATACTCTGATTCTCTGAAGTTTGGAAATATTTTGAAAGGAAATTCTGTTAATTCTTATTTTTTTCTATCCCCTCTTAAAATATTTGTACTTAGTCATAGTTAACCCTGTATATATGTGACAATTAGTAATCACTAATGTGAGTTTGGTTTAGAATGCATGACCTACTCAAAATAAAATATCAAAAAGTAACAGCTTTGGCGAAAATAGCAATAAAAATATTTTTATTACTATCTCATTAATCGTTGACATTCGACCATATGTTTATTAGGCTTTTTTGTTCACTTTTGCTCCCTGAATACCCCTTTCGAATATTAGAGGTTCCCCCCAATCTTCCTGTATAGCGGCACGTTTTCCATTTTGATCCCCACTGAAAAATTTTTTTGTAGGCGCTCACATGTATAGAAATGATTTACATTAAAAAAAAATCAAGCACTCATTTAGAAACTCATTTCATACACATTCTTCTAATTTTATTTTTTATTGTTTATTTTTTATTTGTAATAGTAGACTGTATAAAGATGCAAATAAAATCTTATATTTACTTCAAAATTTATAAATACGTTCCGCCAGAGAAAAGTATGAAAACATTGATTATGTTCAATTTAGGAAAGTAGAAAATAAATGTACAGTAGCCCGCTAGTGATTCGTTCCGCGATGTGACGTCACAAGCGCTAATCTCGCTGCAGGTGTCGTTTGCTAGCCTTGTGTTTTTATTTTTAGTTTATTTTGAACAAAAAAATGTTTATGCATGTTAATAGTTAGTATGTGTTTCTATGGCCTAAGAATATGTTTTATTCTAATTAAAAAATATAAAACAAACGTATTATGCATGATAATATGGTATTTAGTAAACCAATATCATACTAATATCACTGAAAATATTTAGACGAAAATAGGACATCCATATTGGACCATACCAAAAAGAAAAAACAATTAAGTTTAAACTGGGAATTTTATTTCTACTGAATAAGTACATTTTATTTACAGATAAATACACATTGAGTTAATAAACAGACATCGGATGACTATTTCTATTTTATAATAGGAATATTGTCGGAACATTATTTCTATTCGCGCCTTCGCCAAAATTGACAAAATAAATTTCATTTCGTGACTGTATCGCCTAAACTTAATAATTGAGTTATCCTGACGTGTTTCTTAAACATTTGTAACCGTCTTTCAATTTAGTTTTACTTTACGAGAAACAAGCGAGCGATCGATTCTTCCAGTAATAAATTAGGTTAGTTTTATATTTGTCTGGGATCAAGCCTCCAGTTCAAAAAATGTTCATAAGACAAGTAAAATGAGTAAACCATACCATCACGTATTTCTATTTCTGATATTGGTGTCACTAATATAAGTTGTCCCTTGAGCAATGGTAGATATCAATCTATTTTTTTAATACCAACACGCTATGTTCTTATATGGTTACCCTTAAAATGTCCTGGTAAGTTGCTTTTTCAATTTTAAATTTTTAGATCCATCTACAGCCACATGTAATAGCTATTTATCTAACAAGTTGCGAAAAGAGTGTGTTTTAAGCTCGAGACGCAAAATTGTGCATAATTTGACTAAATTCTGTGCATATTTTTAATATTTTCACTTGTATATTTGGGTATCTCTAATAATTATAACTATGGTACATTTGCAATATTGTCATACATTTAAAACCTGTTTGCTTTCATAATTCAATGTTACCCGTTTAGAGAAAAAAAAAGTTGAATCAATAATTAGGCTTTGTTTAGAACAATTTAACACACAGCAAAATAAAGGCACTCATATTCAGAACACCCTGTATAGGAGATTTTACATTCCCCTTTAAAATGCCTACAAACATAAATACTGATAAGTAATTTTGACAGAAAATTTGTATTTATTTGGATCGGTCAGTGGTCGCGCGGTTTAAGGCGTTAGTACTTGAATCGAGGTGACTAGACGGAGTTGGTTCGAGCCCAGCTGCCGGTAGACCGTATATAAGCTATATTCGTGGAGAGGATTGGCACCCTCTCTGTGGGTATGGTAGGGTGGAATAATGTTAGCTTGGGTCAATGTGAGAGATTGATGCCGATTGATATTTGACCACCCCCCTAATTAATGAGGTTTTCCAGGTTTTCCTCATTCCTGCACTGAATAGTGGTTAGGGCCTACCAACGTAAGTCGTTCCTGGGCGCAAATGCGGCCTGCTTAATAACAATATGCCGCCCCCTCTCCCGCACAAGTCTCCGACTTCTGGGCTAATCCCTGTGATTAGAATGAGGGGTAGAGATATTATTATTATTATTTAATATCTCCCAATATTTGTTGCCAAGGTCTCAATTGAACTAAACTTTGTCGAAATGTAACAATTATTTATTTAGTAGCAATGACGAATCCAATTTCCGTGGCTATGCGGAACCACCTAACGTAATTTAAACATGTATAAGGCAATATGTACATCGAAGAAAGGCTGTTCCAATGTATTTAAATTATTTTCGTTATTTTGACAGTACAAAATATAACATATGGAAATTCTTTCCAAATTACTTGAACCAAATGAGTTATCAATTGATTTTTACAGAATTGTTAAAATGTTGTTTGATGTAGCAATTGAAAGCACTAACCCCTGAACCGGCTCTAATATTAATATTGGCGACAAAGTTTTTACGAAATTACCACTTAAGATAACGAAAATGAAGTATGACGAAACGTTTTGCAATATTGAATGTGATTAACTACAAAGGGAGTCACGAAACATCTTAGAAGTCTGCCGTTGTCTGAGGGGCAGCTCCGACTGAAGTAGCCTGAAGCGGCTGTATTTCGAAAAATAGTTATTCATATATATACAATAGGGTGCTTAAAAAAGACATGCCAATATTGCTAAGGTTGATAGAACATTGAAAAATATGTGGTATTTGGTTAATAAACGTATGTCTTAGAGCTAGATCAAAATAATTGACATTGGATAAGCCATTGTAAACATTTATTACAAAAAGGTGTAAAAATACAAAAATACTAATTAACATACTAACAGATAGTGTAAAATGAAAATAATATTAAACTTATTATTATGGGCAAGTATACAATATTTTACGTGAAGTATAGCACAAGAAAAATCTAAAGAAATAGTTTATAAATATGTCTGAAACTTTATATAAACATTTACTACCAAATTTAGTTTTAAGTGATTTTTTTTCTGTGTAATATTTTGTGGCAATACGTCCATGTAAGAATGTCACTTTTCATATAAACTTGAAGTGTGATTTGGAATTTTCAGTAAGTTACCATCCAATCTATGAGAACCGGAATTTCGTTCAGAAAACATATAATACACATATTTACCTTTATCATGATGTTTATAAATCCTGTAAAATCAGTTCGGTTGATTTATTTTGACAAAAGTCATTATGACATTTTGATAAAATATTATATTTGCTTAAATATGAGGTATTATATCTTAGTAGAGATTCAGTCAATGCCTAGAGAATTTGTATTTTTCAAATTATGAATTATATTTACACCACATCATAGAAAAAAGGTATTAGATGTAGGTATTTAATGTCGTTAAGGTACAATCACGGGAGATATTCTTACCAAAATGATTCTGAATGGCCAACTTATTAAACTTCCATACATATTTCTGTTTTTGTCGTTGTTTTACTGTCAAGTTTATTACGATAAAATTCCTTTTTAGTATTATAAACTTTAATTTATATTGCTTTTTTAAATTTGTGTAACATGTTTCCAAATTAGAATTATTAAGATTAGATTTGATCTAGTATAAACTCTTTAGTCTTTTCCGCATGTTCACCTGAAGTAATAGAGCTTACAATATTAAGGCAGTAAATATCCAAAGCATATAACAAAATATTTAAAAATGTACAAGAAGCATTGTTAACATCAAAGACAGGCTCATATACAACCTGAAAAGTTTGAGGACTTTTTAATTATTCCTGCAGTTTTATCTATATGTTTATATCTAATTTTTAATTTAACAACAATTGCACAACGATCTCCAATATTATTATTATTTTTCTCATTTTAAATCTCGTGATAATAATATAATATCTCTATCCCTCATTTTAATCACGAGAATTAGCTCAAAAGTGGGAGAGTTGTGCGTGAGAGGGAACAGCATATTATTATTAAGCAGACCATATTTGCGCTCTGGAACGACTTACTTACGTTACTTACTTACTTACGCTGGTAGGCCGTAACCATCATGAATGAAGAAAACCTGGAAAACCTCATTAATTATAGCAGTGGTCAAATGTCGACCGGTACCAATCTCTCACGTTGACCCAAGCCAACATTCTTCCCCCCTACCATACCCGCAGAGAGGGTATCAATACTCTCCGCAAATATAGCTGGTCTACGGTCTACCTGCCGCAAGATTCGAACCTGCCGGCAAAGTGGTATCTCGATTCAAGTAATGACGCCTTAAACCGCTTAGCCATCGACCGACCTAAATATTATGATATGTGACATGTGACATTTAATTTTACACAAAAAAGGCGCTCTTAGTAAATTTGCATCATTTTCGAGGAGAACACTAAGAACTGTGGTAAAGTCAACCAGGTGATCTCTCAGTAGTACTTCATCAACTATTCCAATTTATGTGTCATATTTTATATAAGAGAAGTTCCGGTATGCTGTTTGTTCTCCAGTTTGAATAGTAATTTATTCTTTTTGCGAATATTATAAACTTCTGAAGATTTTATTCTGTTCTACGCTATTATATAATAATAATGGAAACTTATACCAGCAGTGCAGATGTGCAGATGTTGACTTTTGGGGGTTACGGAGTTAGATGCTATTCTGAAAAATGTAAAGGAGTAAAAAGGTGTTACAGGAGAAATTAGTGATGTTAAACCTAAACAAAATAATTCCAGCGGACCTAAATCGGTTAGAATTGCTCAAAGAGATCCAGATATTTTAGATTTGGTCTTGGAAGATCTGTAAGATAAATTCCATTATAGACAAATACGACATCTTTTATATGGAAAATATAAGAACAAAATCATCCATACCATTACAGAAATGTATAAGAACTTCTACGGAGCATGTAACAGCAGTAATTTCTGTTATAAAAAATATGACATTTCAATGAAGAGTTCAACGTTTGACACATACACACTTGATTTACATAGTTTTTTGCATTTTCCTCAAAAACGGTACATTATTAATATCACGAGACGAATGGAAAAAACCATTTAAAAAAAGGTAGAGAATAAAATGTCAGCAGGAGTGTTAGCAATTAGCGTCCTCTACTTTGTACAAAAAATAAACTAATAACATCACCACCAAACACGTACGTATGCCAAATTTTGATCAAATATGTTATTATTTAAAAAAAAATTTATATCTAAAATTATCTTACACGACCTGTATCTCAAAAAAAAGGGACTCTATAAATTGGACTCACGGCTATACACATTTTGCATGACAAAACAATGAAATTTGGGTACTTTTCATAGGCGTTTTTTATGATAAAATAAAAATTTTCAGGACTTTTTTATCAGAATGTGTTCATAATTAAGAATATTCCAATTAAAATACAAATTTTACCGAGGTTGACTACCAAAAAATCGAACTTAAATCGATTATCTGCAAAACTGAACACCCTGTATAAAAATTAATGGCATCGTCGAATTCTACACGCCATCTAGTGCCAGTATACCAAATTTTGTCGCACTAGCTGCAATAGTAGCTGAGATATTCGCACTGAAAGTCTTAGAGGGAACACCCGGTATATTAAGTAAACCATTTATTTTTCAATGTTTTATCAGCCGAACGATATTACCATGTCTTTTTGAAACTCCCTGTATATGCTCATCAATCAAATAGCATCATAATAAAAATAAAAGGCACGTTAGCGTACTCAACATACTCAGAAGTCCAGTTGTGCATACATGAATGAATTGACGGACTATATAAAATGTTTATTATTAATACGTAGCAGTAAACTATTATATTCCGAATACAATGGTCTTGTCCCGACATTTTATACAGACATAAATACTAAAAGTCTGGAATACAGTGATTATTTTCCATTTAGATATAAAATTGAATTTGTGGTCAACTCTATCAAAATTTAAACCATTAATTGAAATCATAACGAGGGCCTAAACATAAATTCGGTATAATAGTGGCAAACCTTCAAAATGTGAAATATATCATCATTTCCGATACACCTACATTATTATCTACGCCAAAATTAAAGCTAGATCAATTTTATTACGTATTGTTAATCAAAACCCTTTATAAACCGCTCTCTCTCTATTCAGCTTTACTAAATTAATTTCAGTTATCAGTTTCTTCGAGCTTTGTAAATGAATTTATATCTATTATGATCTTCCGTGCAACATGCAACTGTTATTAGCACACTAATCATAATATATATTGTTCCTAAGGAAAACATTGCATTCAAACTAAACATTTTGCTGTAAAATACAGACATTTTCCAATATGTGTGAATATGTTTTACTAGTATATATTTACAAAGCGCATAAAATTTTCCTAATAGGTGATTATTATTCAAAATATGTTTATAATAATATGTAATATGTAAAATCGTGTAGTATGCTTACCTTTTATTGCTAGCTGCTCAGTTGGTATTTTGTATATTGAACCCTTGTTACTTCTTATTTGAATATTTCTTAACTTATTGTTTGAGATATTTCATCTTATTTTTATAAAACCAATTCAAAAAATGTATTAAACTTATTTAGTTTGATTAATTTCTCTTAGATAATAATATCATATTATACTTTTAAGTATTTTTTTATTTTTATTGAATTGTTTTATTTTAATATACATTTACTTTGCTATTGAGTAGAGATCTCGTCTAGGCGTTGTTCAGCGGGTATTTATTAACTAAATCTCAAAGAAAATCACTATCAGAATGTTTCTATTTCTACTACTAGATTTAAACTATTTTTGCGACTTATATTATAATTTTACAGATGATTTTTTTTTAATAAATTCATTCAAGTTTATAAATCCTCAAAATGTTATATTATGTTCTAAAAATGTTATTTTCAAATTTTATAATTATTTTAGACTATATTTTTCTTTTACAAATTTGGAATGTAATTAGTATATTCTACAAGTCATTTTATTCTCAATTTTATTTAATTTTGAATGCCAAATATGGTCATTATTTTAATTTAGTAACGTCTCTTTATAAGTTTTCTAATATTTGTCTGCTAAAATTTCATAATCGTTTTGATTTTATTTTACTAATAATCTTTTGACTGGATAATTTGCAAAAGAATCGAACATATTAATGTAATATCTTTTGTCGGTCAGTGGTCGTGCGGTTTAAGGCGTCAGTACTTGAATCGAGGTGACTAGATCGGTGTGGGTTCGCGCCCAGCTGCCGGTAGACCGTATATAAGCTATATTTGTGGAGAGGATTGGCACCCTCTCTGCGGGTATGGTAGGGTGGAATAATGTTGGCTTGGATCAATGTGAGAGATTGATACCGGTTGATACTTGATTACCCCTCTAATTAATGAGGTTTTCCAGGTTTCCCTCATTCCAGCACTGAATAGTGGTTAGGGCCTACCAATGTAAGTCGTTCCTGGGCGCAAATGCGGCCTGCTTAATAATAATAATAATATGCCGCCCCCTCTCCCGCACAAGTCTCCGACTTCTGGGCTAAACCTGTGATTAGAATGAGGGGTAGAGATATTATTTCATGAAATTGATATTATTACATTTATACAGAATGTTCGATATTAAATGGGTCATACTTCGAAGGTAACTTCTATGAATGAAAATAAGCTTATTTAGACCGACTTACCTTACTGAAATTCTGATTCCTTAATACGTAATGGGTTTCAACTTTCTTTCATATAATTGTTTACTCCTCCATTTTTTAAATTTTAACAAAGCTTCATACACGATAACTTCTTAAATAGCAAAAGATAAACAAAATCTTATTTTATATATGTAATACAGCTTATTTTTAGAGACTTCTATTTTAAGATGCCTTATTCAAATCAAAAGTTAGCAGATATGTACGGAGCGGATTAATATGATTTAAGTATGACTTAATCCTAGAAGTGTAAAAAAACTGTTAAAGGTTACCGGTTTAGTGTACATAACGTATATGAGGTTTCCGAGCACCCTGTATAAAGATAAAAATATTATGAAATAAATTAAGAACAAAATAAAACTCTAATAAAAGTACTGCGCTTTCCAACGACAGTTAATTTCAATTTTATAAGTTTTTTTATGACCTTTCCGCCCTAAATAAAACGTTATTTCATTTCTCAAATCCAGTTTCGTGGCAGTTATGGTGTAATGGCACAATGGTAAATGCCTCTACACCTCTATAAATAGATGTAATGTGACGAGAAAGCCCATTCGGTAAGGGTGAAACGGACTGAAATGAGAATGCTCCCGAAAAAGCTGTTTGCTCTTAAATACATTGTACTTAATATAATTAGAGAATAAAGAAGCGTTAAGGTGGCGTCGCGGTACAATATTTCAGGAATAAGAGGATTTTTGTGAGAAAAATATTTATATTCCTAGCTAATTATCCCTTTTTATCTTCATATTTTCTTGGAAAAAAATCCGCTTCTTTGTTACATTTTATGCGGTATGAGGCGATTTAATAGATTAGTCCATCTTCTGCAGCCTGAATAATATGATATTACATTAAATATAACTTTTTACGAGTAAAAATTGTATCTATAGATGACAAAAGGTACTTATATTAATTCCTATTGACATGACATTATTATAATTGCTTTAGAACACAAACATTCACTTTAAATTTAAGCCTGAACAGTTAGGAAGGTTAACAGTTATTTTTATTTCAGTACATGGGAAATTAAAGGGCATATTTTGTCATGTATTGCGCCATAACGCGTATACAGGATGATTCACTTATCAAAAAAAATGTTGATTGTACCCTTACAAATATGTATTGTACAATTTTGTAAAAAAAAACAAAAAGTGCAGTTCAAAAATGATTTAAAAATACACTTCTGCATGACACTGGTAGGGGTGGCCGGTTTGGAACTATCGATTATCGAATTATCGGTAATATCGATAATTTGTCGTTATTTGTCAGTCCTTATGGAAAAGTGTTATAGAACTATTTAAAGTGTTAAACCGACAAGTTGTCGCTTCTCTTACAAGATCTATGGCCTTTGTTATTCACCCCCGGATTTCATTCTAATAATGATAATTTATTTGCTCTAGAACATACAGGTATATAACAAGCGATACACTGGATATTATAAGCTCGTCAAATTAAAGAAGACACTTGATTAAAATTAACTATCAATAAGGCATTAACATTTTCTTATAACAAAAACTGTTTAACGGTATAATAACACTTAGTAATGAAAAAAATTTTAATCTTGTTTTTAACCACACTAAAACTTTGAAGCATTCATGGACCGACAATGCGTGGTTATAGATTTTCACCCCAATGTACCTGGGGCTGTTTTGCATTACAGTGAGCCTGGGACATTCGGTGTATAATGTATCCTTATACCTAGTATTGTGTGTATGCACTTCGTATCTTTTTTCCAATCCCCTATATTTTGCTTTACAAAAATTAAGAGTGAATAGATATAGAGCGACGGCAAGGTCATTATTTCAAGGCCTTTGAACAGATCTACACATGATGTTCTGCGAGAAGATTTAGTCATACATCGCACTATTCGTTTCTGAACCAAAAATACTGTATCTATATCTGCCGCAGCACTCCAGTGTGTTAACCCGTATGCCAGCGTTGATTGAAATAACCCAAAATATACATCAACTTCAATACATTTTTTGATACGGTGTCTGTAATACTTCTAATGTAACAATATGAACTAAGTTTCTATCTCAACCGATGCCGCCCACTTCGCGATTGTTCCCTAAATTTTATGTTCACTGAACAGTTGTCGGTATGGTATAAACAAATTTAAAACCTACGAAAGTGTTTACATATAAGTAGCATAAATCATTATTGGCTTCACACTAAGGCTAAACGTGATTCTTCGTGAGTCAAAATATTATCGGTATTAATAAAACTATCGGTAACTACCGATATTATCGTTACTATAACGTTACTATAACGATAATATCAATAATAGTGAAAATTATTGATAATATCGATATTATCGGTAATATCGATAAATTTTCGTTAATATCGATAGATTGTCGATATTATCGATAATTCGATAACTTTTTATCTGTATTATTATCGATATTATCGACAAATATTCCCAACCCTAGACACTGGAACCTCGTTCACTTCACTGTAAAACCTGACCTTGAGCAAAGCAAAGCATGCAGTCAGCGACCGGCACGGCGGCAAAGTGTAATAAAATAATAAACGGACAAAAAATTGAAAAAAATTCCCAAGGAAAGAAATGGATAAAATTTTATTACACATTTAAGCCCGTTTTATCCAGTTTCTACGAAATAACACAAATGTGGTTCTTGTCCCTTTTGAATTCGTAAGTTGTTGGCAGCAGCTATGACACGTTTAGGTAAATCATCACTAATGCCCACTTCAGTGCAATACACTCAATTTTTTAAATATCTCACAAAAGTCAGGAGATCGTGGCGGCCACGATACAGGTCCTCCTCGTCCAGTCCATAGTATCCCTTGAACTGCAATGAGGTGCTTCCCAACATTTTATAGAAAATGAAGGGGAGCACCATCGTGCAAGAACTACATTTGGAGTTGGACAGCTAAGGGCTCATATTTCAGAAGTCTAGGCAGATCATTTCAGAAAATTATGTTGTTAGGTCGTCTAAAAACCATCATAAATACTTGCAGTAACTAAGCAATTCTAAATCATTTATTCACCAGGAAGGGCATTGGGTTTAAAATGAACCCTGTGGTACACCCATAGGCATCGGATACTTTACAGAATTGGTACTTTTTATAGCATCATATTAAGTTCTATTTTCAAAGAAAAATTGTACCCAGTTAAGAATTGACACATCACTGAAAAACCAGTACTGATTTTTTGTCAAAATACAAAAGTTATCTAGAAAAGTTACTGGACGATTTAAAAAACAATGGTCAAATATTTCTGAAAACGCAGCAGGCCACGTTACAGGTCTAATTAACTTACTAGAGTCACCTCATTTAAAAATAATCTTTCTGGTCTTCATTGACTGCATGTTCCTTTTTATCCGCGGGAGATCGCAGACCACCATGACGAATTTGAGTTGAAGCTATTATAAGCTAACACTATAAGATACGTTAATCAATTTCAAGAAGCAGTACACCTTTTACAATTACTCGTTCAATGGCAAAGTAATAACCAAAATACCATACAAACAAAATATAATAGTTGATCCTATACCAATATAATTTTGCCCACTTATTGATCAATCTGATTGTTGATTAGACAGTTTCCACTTACTAAATCCAAAATAAAATTATTTTATTTTATTAACTTATGTGTAGCCTTGGTGAACTTTTGGGAAGTCAAGAAATCGAGGCAAGGCATAAACGAAACTAGTAAAAGTTTATATCAATTAGTGAAACCAAATTAACTTAATATGATTGGATGAAAGTTTCCTGCGTTTGTTTCTGAATGTTGCCCTCAAGTTTTTATTACATCATTCAATAACTTTGTTGTTTGTCTGCAATACAATTTCGGATTATATTTGTATCTAGAAATATATATCTGGTACAATTTATTTAACATTGTTTTTTCGGGGCATGAACTTTGGTAAAGTTCAATTCTCATTCTGGAGACGGGAGTAGTAGTTTTTTTTAATGGCACAACTACTTTTTCTATTGCATCGAAAGAAGGTATAAGTATCTGATTAATCTGTGTGCAACATGTAGGGATAGGAAAAAAATCGAAAAAGCCGTAAACTCCGAATTATCTTTCAACGGGATAATTGAATCTAGACTGTCGAACAGAATCAATTTTAGTTAAAATAGTCCTTTTTATTTTAAAAGATCAAATGTTTAAACCACTGACCGTCACTGTCATTTAAATAAAAAATGTCAAATATTGCTTGCTAATAAATTTTGACTTTTATTTTTTGTATTTTAGAAGTACCCCGTCTTATATTTATGTGTTACTGGAATTATTTTCATATTTAACGCAATAATAATAATTATAATAATAATAAAGTGTCTTTATTAACAGAACATAATAACAAATACATATTTATGAAAGACGGCGAGATTCAACAATGTTGCTCTTCCACCTAACCGTCTGAAAGTTAAATCAACTAAGAAATCAACTTGATGCTAGCAATAAAAATATAATAGAAAATTGAACAAAGCAATAAATTCAATTATTTGCACATATACTAGCCTTGACCTGTCTTCTGAAAGTTAAACTGTTAGTTGACAATTTAGAGGCATGAGGTATATTATTATAACTACAGCATTATAAGTGAAGTATCTGCGATGTCTAGGTACTACATAAAGATCTTTATGACGCGTTGCACAGCTATGGTTATCACTGCCCTTAATAAATTTATCGAATAAATAACTGGGTATTTTACTATTATTAACTTTATGTACTAAACATGCCATATGCAGTTAAACACGTTGGTTTAAATTAAGCCACTTGGATTGTTTGAATTTAGAGCTAACATGATCATATTTACGTAAATTATAGGAAAATCTAACACATGCGTTTTGCACTCTTTGTAAACTCTCTTTGTCTTTATTTAAAATGGCAGGTCAATATACGGTATCACAATAAGCAATGTTACATAAGATTAAAGAATCACATAGCTTTAATTTAACCTCTGAAGTTAAATAATCTTTATGTAAATAAAGTGAACGCAGCTTAATGTAAGATTTTTGGATAAGCAAATGTACATGTTTAGTGAATCTGAGCTCATCATCAAAATAACCTCCTAAATTTTTACAGCTATCAGTAGGTTGCACAATTTCTCCATCAACAACAATTTCAAATCTTGGATTTGATTTAACCAAGTTTTTATGCCTACCCACTACGAGTAATTCAGTTTTTGCACCATTTAATATCAACCCATGAGCCCTAGATACTAAAACAATATTTTTTAAATCATCATTAATTTTTTGAACAGAAGGGTTCAATTCATTCAGTGGGAAGTGAAAATACAGCATACAATCATCAGCATATTGGTGGGTGCGGACATACTTAACTGCATTAGAAAAATCTGAAGTATAGAGCGAAAAAAGCAATAGACCTAATATGCTACCTTGCGACACTCCCATGGCGGTATTTATCAAAGATGAAGATGTTCCATTAATGACAACTTTTTGACACCTATCGGACACGTAACTCCTAAAGAAACTAACAGCATCAGTATCCAGCCCAAGATATTTGAGTTTAGTACATAGAGTAGCATGATGAATTGTATCGGAGGCTTTGCTGTAATCAAGTAAAATAAGAAATGCCGTTTCACCGTTATCACAAGCTCTATACAATTCATTCTGAAAAGTTAATAAGCTGTTCATGAACAATTTTTTCTGAAATTTTTGAAAAGGTGGAAAGTAAACTAATAGGACGGAAGTGAGAAATATCAGTCGGATTAGCGTTCTTAGGAATAGGGTCAACTATTGCCTCTTTCCAACATGTTGGAAATGTTGCTTTAGGCAAACATTCATTGATAATAAATATGATGTGGCCAAGCACATGAGGTACAATCAAGCCCAACATCTTACAGTTAATACCATCTGCACCTGTAGCATTAGATTTAATAGTGTGAAAACCCTCCATTACTTTTTCTGAACGAACGGCTTTAAATTTAAATAATTCGACAACGCTTGGTAAGGCAATAATTGTTGTTCTGGTATTTGCTACCGTTACGTTTTGGCTGTTATTTCAGTACAGTTGAGAATACATACTTTTATGTCGATTCTCAAATTATGTTGCGTTATAATTCTGAGAGAACAATTTATATTGTGGCTACCCGTAAAGCCAAAATGAAAAAAGGAAACTGGCTAATATCGGTATTACTTTCCATAGCGTCCCAAAGGAACTTGATAAAGAAGACAGCGGAATGGAAGGTGCAATGGAAAAGATTCTTTTTATCTAGATAACCCAAGAATTAGCTGTAAGCAGTTTGATACATAAGTATATAAAGATATATGTTGTAGAAGAAACATGAACGCAGCTTCAAAGAAATTATAATCTACATGTATAAATTCGTGTCATCTACTGTATACAGCTATTACATTATATCACTCATTTTAGCAATTGCTCTGAGAAGACTGTTCCATCAAGTATTACCAGTACAGAGGCACTCTAAAACACCATGTGCAAAAGAATAAAAAAGATGGTAAGTAAAGTTCCCGAGACGAAAGCCACTATAAGACCAGAAATTCCAGTTTTTGTGTAATTTTAAATTATTTAACGAAATATAAATTGAAAATACTTATGTAGGACTTGTAGAAACAATTTTGTTTATATCAAGAACAACTAGATTTTTATTTAAATTATTGTATTTTTTAAATTTTATGGGTTATGCTTCAAATAAAATTGTTACACGTTGACGTATTTATAATTTTGTTCTACATCTGTTACTGTCAAGATCCAATATGAAGTTTATAAGAAAAAAAACAACTGAATGTTGCATAACCAAAATTAGTGGTCGGTGAAATTTTTCTTCGACGAAAATCAATTTCTTGGATTTGTTTAGTTGATCTTAATGGCCATAAAATGATGCAATTTTTTCTAATTTGACCACCCTGTATATTTTACGGTTTCCGAAATGACAATGGTAAGCCATGAAAAAGGGACCACCCTGCATGTTGGTTATAAGTTATGAAAAAAGTAAAACAAAATATTTTAAATATTGCTCGAAGCTTACTCATCTATGGTTAATGAGTCATACGGACTTAAGAGAGAAAAATTGAGGCTTCGGTACTTTTGCATTCTCAAAGTTGGTATAAAATTTTGTAACATTGAAGGCACTTACCACCATGACGGTCAAGAGAGTCAATTAATCCCGCATCCGCAGCATTTGTAGTAAGGCCTCCGACCCTTTACGAATAAACAATCTTGTCGGCTTGCTTCTGGATTAAAGTCGGAGACCATTGCCCTGAAAGAGAGATTGATTTGAGAAAGTATAAGGATATTGATTTTGAAATCAACCGCGAGTTTTTAAAGGCGTCTCAAGCCGATTTGACAGTGAAAAAATTGATAAATATGAATATATTTTCTCCCACAATAGACGCTTTAAAGATGGTGAACGCACTTCAATCGCATTGAAAGATCGACACTAAACATCACACCCTTTTCACCTAGAAGGATTTCTTAGATGTTTTATCTTTTCAGACTCATTCTAGCTTGTTGATTTTCTTCTGTAAGATTTAGTTTGGGACAGGTATACGACGTACTTTCGGAAAAAATACCAATACATGTTGTGAATAAAAATGCGTACCTACATAAACAAATTTTAACCTCTTTTATTCCAGTGCAGTTCAAAATTAGTTATAAATGTGGATTTTAATTAACAATTTTATGCAATTTAAGGGAATCCTCGATTTAGTAAAGAGAAATAAACTGTAAAAGTTAATTGGTTACCCACTTTCTCTGTAAACGACAATGTGTGATCCTAGATATTTATAGAAACAAAATACAGTACAAACTAGTTGATTTTAACAGGTGATGGGTTGGATTTCTACAAACAAAACTAGGTGCAAACTTACCGCTTTCATAGAAAATGATAATCATTAGCGCGGGGGCAGATCGAACAGACTTCTTACGTTTTACTTAATGTAATTTACAATAACACTATTTTACATTCTTCTGTCACTCAAATCAAAACAGCAAAACAAACACAACACAATGAAAATCCATAAATACAATAACGTAATACACCGATCTTAAATAATTAATTTTCAGTATTTCGGTATTTTAGATCTAATTGAAGAATACAAATTTAAACAGATATATTTGAATGTACTCTGTTAAAATATTATTTTAAATGCATAGAAAAGGTCCATTGCTCACTTGCTAATCAAAACATGTTTAAGTAAAAGTATAAGTATTATAAAACTTGCAGCTAACATTTGTATTTAAAGACAATTCACTATATTATACTTTAAATTATTTGATATATTAGGAGGTACTTAATATCCATTTGCTTTTGATCGAAGAATTAAAGTCAGTGATACTTTAATCTTTAAAATTTTAAATTAAAACATTATTTTTTCACTGTTAGATGGAAATAAGATATCAAGTAAGCAATATAAATTCGATTTATCAGTTTATCAAAAGAAGTTTAAACTGGATTTATTTAAATACCTTAACAACCAATAAATCATCTCATACAACAACTAAGCACGATTTAGTTAAATTATACCTAGATTTCAGTATACAAACTATTAATATTTTTTCATATATTTTCAGGTATTAACAATATTGTGTGAAACTAACTACTCAGTGGACAAAAGCCCCAACCTGCGTTGAATTACACCCACAATATCTACCCATATATTCCTTATTATTAGCTGTTGTAACATTTTTTACTGTTCATCGTCATATACATATGACTTCATTGATAGGAATTGTAGGAGATTTGATACATATTAGCTTAAAATACCTTTCTTAAACAGTATACAAACTATTAATATGTTACCTGTTTTTTAAATCTGAAGTTCTGTGTTTTGAGTTATATCTCTTGATCTTGACGTTTCCAAAACACTAACGCTTGATAAAAAAGTAAACCCATAGTAAATACTAAAATACTGTTTCGCTTGATTAGCTTCTTCTAAGGTTCGAATTGTTAGCAAAATTAAAGGACCTGTAACAAAATTTATCAATTAAAAATTTGGAATAGTATGCACATTTCTTAACAGAAAATAGTTTTAAAAATATAGTTCTCAAAATGAAAGAAGAATAGAAATATATGTAATTAATAATAATTCAAGTTTATTAAAAAACTATTTTCAAAGTTTAAAAAATGTTTTAGAAAACATGGTATGGAGTGTAGTGAAGAAAAGTTTAGTAGAAAAACCTGAGATACTGTATTTGTAATCATCGATATTTTTATTTAAATTATATATTTTTGCTTTTGTGATTTTAGATATACGGTAGATTAATTGCTATGTCTATTAAAATTTAATAATTATTGCCTATTTGATTTCATTTTATGTGTCAATTTAATTACTTTAACATGATCTAGATTAGATTAATTATATCAAAAACAATAACAGTGGATGTTAACATTAGGAATGGAAAATTTTTCACTTTTTCAAATTAATTAAACAAAAAAATGCCAGTTCAGATCAAATTTGACAAGAAATAAATAAATGAACTTTATCAATTTAAAATTTATTCAAATGTTCTATACACAAATAATTTTTTAAGTTTAATTTTTTTTTAAATTCAATTTTTTCATGTTAAATGTACATACATGCATCAAAAAGTCATGAAGGTATGTTCTGATTGCAAATTAAATATCATGTAAAAGTAAATAATTATATGTATATAAACTACAGTTAGGTAAAAAATGCTAGATCTAGAATGATTCAAATAAATGATTATATAAACAATACACAAACAAGCATACAGCTGAACCACATATGGCATTTAATATTATTTAACTTTTTTTTAAAGATGTAGGATAATATTATGTAGGAAATAACGTTTACCTTTACTTTTTGGGTAACTGAAAAGCAATGTATGCTTTCGAAGTAACTCAAAGGTTGAACGAGCTTTACGAACATATTTACTGAAGCAATACAGCAATATGTTCTTGTTTACACAGTGAAATGAATTTAAGGTACATCAAAATGGATCTACAAAATGAAGATTTAATATTTATGACATATTATATGACTCTAAAGTTACTGACTTTTAGTATATTTTTAATTTTTCTGACTGTCAAATCTGCTCTGAATATTGCACAGTAACTTTCATACCCTATACAATACATTTTACTTAGTCATGTGTTTCTCTTAGTATTGCTTTTAATTTGTTAGGAAATTTACCAAACCTTTACTAATTTTTTTTTCTATTTCATAGTAAGGAGAAGTGAACGAATTTTATATTGGTTTCACATAACCACATAATTTATTAAAATATTAACATTAATAAATTGCCCTAGAATGTAAACAAAACCACGTCGCAAAAAACGCGATATCATGGATGTGACGCTATTCAGCGCCTTTTATGTTTCAATACAGGGTGGCTCAATGAAAACGTAACAGAGCTCATAGCGACTAGGAAAAAGTTTGTTTTGGAAAAACGCTAAAACCAGTCGATTTTGTTTGTGAGGGGACATCCGTTTGCACGAATTAGATGAATCTAACTGCTACCCCCAAAGCGGGGTAAACATCCCCTTCAAATTTTTAAATGGAAATGGTGGTCAAGTTGCATGTCGTTCAAAAGCTCTTTTAATTCTCTACACAGTCATGTGTCACTTTTTAAAATCAGCCTATTTTTGAAAAAGATGCAGGGTTTTGAAAGTAAAATTCAATTAATAAAATTTTATTACAGTAAATGCTCAAAATGTTGGAATCCTGGTCCATGCAATTATAAATATTTTGTTCAAAATGTTGTCTTACATTCTGGAGCATTTCAGGAGTGACTAGACAACATTCATTAATGATACGTTGATGTAGATCTTCCAGAGTCCGGTTGGGTGGCATAGATTTTGATTTCCAGGTGTCCCCACAAAAAATAGTCCCATGGGCTTAAATCTGGGGATCTAGGAGGCCAATGGCACTTCTCCTACCTATCCAACGATTTAGAAATGTATGGTTTAAGAATTCGCGCACATGGTGGGCATAATGGGGGGGGAGCTCCGTCTTGCCGAAACATCAGTTCATCTTTGAAGTAATCATTATTGTTTTCCACAATTACCGTTAAGGCTGGATCAATGGCTTCTTGCATCAATTCCAAATACATATCACCAGTCAAATTACCATTTATAAAAAAAACCAACAAGGGAATTACCAAAGATACCAGTCCAAACATTATTTTTTCTGGGTGTCGAGTATGCTGTTCGTGGAATATCCTTGGATTGAAGTCTGCCCAGTAATGGAAAAAGCGGCACTCATCGGAAAAACAAATGTTGAAAATAAAATTTGGATTATGCATCGCCCGTTCAGTCATGACCTCGCAAAATTATACCCGGCGGTCAAAGTCATCTTCGTGAAGTTCATGGAGTAGAGGAAACTTGTAATGTTTTAAAATTGGTTGTACACTACGTCGACTTACACTGCTTACAGAAGCCAATTGCCGTGTACTTAGCCCATGATCTAAAGCAACGTGTCCCAGAACTACAACGTCCACAGCTTCATTACGTACAGGACGTTCATTGTTTCGCTTTTTATTGCCCACAGATCCCGTATCCCTGAATCTTCTAACTAACTAAGACAATTTTGCGATGGACGGGTTTATTGGCATGTCGTTCAGTAAGCAACTGAGCTGCTCTCAAAGCACATTCGTTATTTTTTTAAAATAATTCAATTATTTCCACCCTCTCTTGCGTCGAATAAACCATTTTTAATCATTTTGTATTTAATGCGAAACAGCCACTAAAACCACTAACACCACTTTACGACAAAATCGCTGACTGAAAAATGGTCTCTTAACTATACCATTTTTAGTGGAATTTGTGAAAGAAATAACTGCAAAAAATCTAACAATACGTTGGAGTAAGTAATGAGAATAGTTCACGTAAAATTATTGAATGGAAGTTGCTGGTCAATTATTTCCAGCCATTTGGATATGTGTAACCTTACTTAAGTTAAAGATAATAGTAATTATTGTTAGTGAAGGGTTCGACAATGCACGACAGCTTTATACAGCCGAGAGCGGGCGTGAGTTCGATTGTTGATTTGAAAATAACAAAAAATACTTTGTTTCAATAAATTCCAATAAATAATATTTTGTAAGTAGACAACCTTGCGCCAGCCGTTCCAGGGAAACGACAAAAGTGGACAAAATACACAATAAACCAAAATAATAAAAAATCGTTTAAAAATATTTAATTTTACTAGTTAATGTATTTTAAATTAATATGAAACAATAAATGACATAAAAAGTAAAATTGCAAAGGTATGTTTGTTGTTCTCTAAATAATAATATAGAAAAATGCCATAAAACAAATTATATTAAATATACTGAACGTACTAAATTAAATTGACTATAATGTTGCTAGCTAATACGAATATTAAATTTAATAAAATGAGCATATAGGATGTATTTAAAACACAGAGCATTAATATATTCCACATAGAATCTTTGAAAAATATATAAACAATTATCCCCTCCGCAAACAGCTGTTATGGAGTTCACAGTTTTATTTAAATAAGTATGTAATATTGAAAAGGCATAAGCATAAAAAGAACTATATAATCACAGTTAAAGTAATTAGTAGTTATCGTTGGATAAACGGACTTTCCCCTGCAATACTTAAGACTCGATGATGCACTTGCATTCGTGGTAAAAATTGAAAAAAACTTACAATATTATTGAAAGTTGGTACAATCTGCTCCTAAATGGTCCTGGTCATAGTTTTACAGAAAGTTAGTAGGTACATCAGTCTCTGGGGCTCTTCCCAAGATAGATGGTTATGTCAGCCTCCTGGACTCACCAACAAACTTTGTCGTAATGGACATACTTCAAAACGTCAGCAGTATATGGGTGATTCAATGATGTTACCAATGATTGTCTACTACTTCAAGAAGTACTTCGGCTGGATATTACGTAATACGTGGTACTCAATAAGACAGAATTACATAAAGCCTCATGCCGTAACGTAGTAGTAAATGTTAACGTAAAGTAAAAAAGCCTAAAATATGATTACGTCTAAGTATCACACATTTAATTATATTTAACAAAACAAAAATTATTTAAACGTTAATATCTACCTCAGAATATTATAAGTACTACACTAGCACTATATTTCGCACAGAGTGTGATTTTTAACAGGCAAATTCCTCGACTCTCGCGTTCGCTTCCTAATTTCTAGCGGTCGACAAAAAGAATCTACATTTCTTGTCTATAAAAAAAAAACGACTCGCTGGCCGGTGTAAAATAGCAAATGAAAATTTAAATTCGAATTGTTATTATTAATAAAATATATATTATTGGAACATCATTTCACCACTAATCATATCACTGCATAATATTGTAAATATTTTGTGAATAAATTTTAACTTAAGCAGAGTGTAGCACTTTCAAGAAACAATTTTCAAGTCTCAACAAATATTAACGATCTTTACCTCTAAAAGTTAAACTAATTTACTTCTGACTTATATTATTGTATAGATTGTCCAATTTATATTATTGAAGTAATTCTAAATACTAAAAATGTATAATTATAACACAAACCTTTATTGAATATATGGTTGCCTACTAAACGTAACTTTTAGTTTTGCTGTCTTTCTGCAATACCGCGTGTTTTAATAAATTAACCGTTACATATGTTTAGACGCTTCTTAACTTAATGATATTGAAATTAATAGCGAACTCGATAGAGAATTTTAATTAGAGAATTATTTGTAGAGATAATACGAAATTTTGTATGTGTTAAGTTCTGCACCCATGACTGTGTAGAGCATCAAAAGATCTTTTCAACGATATGTAACTTGACCACCCTTCCTATTTAAAAATGGGATGTTTACCCCGCTCAGGGGGTAGCAGTTAGAACCATCTAATTCATGCAAAAAATGCCCCCTTCGCAAATAAAATCGACGGGTTTTTGCGTTTTTCAAAAAAAGAAAAATTCCTAGCGGCTATGGGCTCTGTTACGTTTTTGTTGAGGCATCCTGTATATGCAGGTGCAGCTTACGATCATTCTGAATAAAACAGATAATTTAGTTTTGTGAAGTCAGATAGCAAAATTTTATAAATGCCTCAAATAACATTTTCCATCTCGTAAATGGTAGGAGCCAATTAAGAACATGTTATTTGAAATCGGAATGAAACACTGAATACAATAAAAGAAAAATAATGTAAATTTGCTTTACTATTGATTTTCTAAACGCCCTGTGTACATTCCAGTAACTTAATATAGAAAAGTTTAATTGCTTCTCTCTTCTTGCTTACATTTTAATTTTTTCGATGAACTTAAACCTATCTACTTATGTATCTTCAACAAAACTTACATTAAAATGGTCTTCACAGACAAACAATGTTGCAATGCTTAATTTCGCCGCGCTTCATCGCCCTACACCACATTTTTTGGCACGGTCAAATATTTTTTATTAGGCATAATGGCTCGGTGAAATACACTTCTGTACCCATTTTACGAGTTTATTTTGCTGACGTCATAGGTATTCGCTGTGACAGCGACCGTTTTGTGGAGGCGTGGACGAGACAAATTTTTTAAATACCGTTTTTAGGCTTATTTTTCCATGAAGTTGTCAAGGACAAACGCCATTTCGATTAAAATGCATTCTTTCTTCTGCACGTATTTGAAAATATGCACTTTCCTCATTGGATGGACAAGGAATATGAAATTTTTATGAAATTTTTAATTTCAATACAATACAAAGCAGATCCTAAATAAATTTATTATACAAATACGGAATTCCAGGAAACGACTACTCTGAGGGCTAATGCCCCGACCAGCATTGAATTACACTTGGAAAACCTATAGCAAACAGCTAGGAGTCACTCGTCAGTCAGTAGTCCATCAGATATACATAAATAGGTGCGGTATCTGATGAATAATTTTAGATGTTTTAATCTATCCCGACAGAAGGGACCATGAGTACGCGGTGTAGAACAAGCTACATCTATCGGCCATTCGCTACTCCATGCCTAACTGAAGTATTACAGACATAAAGCGTTCTACATGCAGTAGACACCTTGAAATTTATTATACTTCTACTTCCGAGTATCAAAATATATTTCATGTTAAAAGCTGTTCCTTTCTGTTGTTCACTGAATTGAGTACCGTTTATCAAAGTCAGTCTACACTATGTTCGAACAAAATAAACACTGGGAATTCATAAAGCGCTTGTATTTTTGTCAAAGCAAATAATACACATATAAAGAAGGGTATGTTGAGGTACACAATACACAGATATTCATATAATATTTTTATATAAGTACGAAAATGGATGATTTAAGCAAAAATATGCATCACCCTCACGATCATAACATGTAAAAACCAGAAACAGACATAATTATTACCAAGTTTAGTGAATATCACAGAATAATTTGGTATAGTCGCACATTTCCGTATCTGAACATAAACTAAATTTCCTGTTATCAACTGCATCGGGAGAATAATTAATTCTAGCCACATCTTTAATGAGATTTCTATTGTTCCAAAACCGCTATTAAGAGAAAACTTAGCAGATGATGCACTAACCGATTTTAATTTATTACGTGTTGAATAGTATCGTATAAGTAATTTTGGGTATTTTATCGAATTAAAATATCAAATAAACAGAAATTAATTTTAATAAACTAATTTATAATCATACTTTTTTAAAGTAACAGAGTAATATAAGGTAGATCATTATTTTAAGAACAATTTTAAACACTTTCTATATCGTAAGGCGTATATTGTAAAAGCAGAATGAGTCGAATACCAATTGACCATCAAAATTTGATATGTAGGGTAAACCATGATCATAATATCATAGTCTGGAACAGTTTCAATAATATCAGTCAAGGCAGGGTTAATAGCGTCTTCCAGTAATTTCAAATACATGTGACCAGTCAAATTACAAGGTAGACAAAGCGGACCCACCAGTCGGTCACCGAAAATTCCAGCCCATACATTTAATTATTCCGGTTGCTGTGTACGCACCTCGTGAAAAACTTTGATTCTGACCAATAGAGCTATTGTCACGATTTACTATCCCGTTTAAGAAAAAACTGCATTCATCAGAAAAACAGTTGTTAAAAAGAAACTGAGGATAGTTCCCTGCTCGCTCATTCATTATTTCGCATAATTTCAAACGGCGGTCGTAATCATCCTCACGAAGTTAATGGACTAAATTTATTTTATATGGAGGGACTTTATTCTTCTTCAAAATGGTTTGTATGCTAGTTCGATTGATCCCAGACACAGATGACAGCTGCCTCGTACTTAATGTATGATCAAAATGAACCTATTCCAAAACTGCAACTTCACTAGCTTTATTAACTATACGTTTTTCAATTTCTCGTTTTTTATTGACTGCGTTCCCTGTCTCTTCAAATATTTTTACTAACTCTAGAACATACTTCCTCCTGACATGGCGATTTTTATGTTGTTCATTAAATAGCTGAGCGGTTCTATTCGCACAGTTATTGTGCATAAAGTAAGGCTAAATGATATCTACCCTTTCCACAATGGAATAAACCATTGTGTTTAATTTTCAAAAACACAATTAAATAAACTAGCAACCAACGCTTCCAAATAATACTAGAAAATAAATTTGGAATCCACTAATTTTACGTTCGTTGTGTGTGCATAGTATTCATTTCTGGTTTTTACAATTGTGTTTTTTTACGAAAGTGATAAGAAGTCGGCAAATACCTATGTAACGCAAGAAAAACTAAATTTATACCATTGGCGTACTTAACACGAATAAGTGACATTTTTACCGTTACTAATTGTTTGTACGTAAGTTTCAACTTTAAAATTATTATTCTTTATTAAGTATTGGGCGGAATTATAAAGTTTAAAGTCGGTTGTAAAGAGAATTGTAAGAGCTTTCAAAATAAGTATTACTCAACCTCCAATGCCATTTAAATATTTTTGGGTGATGAATAAAAATAAAATACATTAAATGATATTTTAATTGCCAACTAAACATGTTAATTTTGTTAGTTAAGAAAAGTGAAAATAATTGATATCCTAAGAGTAATATTATTGAATATTTAGTCCAATTTAGAAGTATATACAAAACGATAAAATCTCTATCGCATATCTATGTATTTTAAATATATATCCACTTGTGAAGTTTTCCACTAAATAAAAACGCATGGGTTACTTTATAAGAAATTGTGAAAAATAAATCATGAAAATCGGGATATTCATAGGTTTTTTAACCCTATTCTCTCTTCTCTCTTAAACCCCTTACATATAAATTTCACCGAACCGAACTAATAAATTTTCACTCAGAAGAATTATGGAGATCCTGTTCACATTAGCAATGTCCGAAACACTTCCTACTCAATAATTTATTAGTGGCATCTGCTGAAATATACGAACATCTGCAAAGGGCAATATCCTGCAATAGAATAGAACGTAATTATTTGAATTATTGAGTATTACGAGTATTATCGTTGTGTTGCATAAATACTTCGATATCATTCTGTGATATCTGTTGTTTTACTTTAATAACTTATCACAATTGTCACTTAAAGTTACATGGAAGAAAAAGATAAGAATGCGTTTGTTCACTTTAATTAAAATAAAAAAATGCTCTAAGGCCATAGAAATACGTACTAACTATGAAAACAACTTTAAGTAAAATAAACTAAAAATAAATACATCGAAACTGATGGACCACCAGCTAGCGTATTGTGTCTTTACTTTGTACTCTTTTAACATCAATATCTGAGTATCTATAAGTTTCTCTGGCAGAACTAAAATGTAATTTTTGAAGTAAATATAAGATGCAAATAAAGCAGTCTACTATTGCAAATAAAAAAAACAAAAAAAAAATAAAATTACAAGAATAAGTTTCAAATTAATTTCTGAATGAAAATTCAAAATATACTAGTGATGGAAGCCTTCACAATACAACTCAGTGCTCACTTAAACGTTTTGTTTGAATCTGCTTTACAATTATTTTATGTAAATCGTGTTATATTACTTTCTAGCCTTTACAGAAAAGTGTCTATTTCTACAGAATAGTATTGTTATATAGACATGCAGTGTAATTTGATACATGGTGATTTTCCGGGTTGTTATGCCGTGACCTCGGTAACTGGTAGCTGCCAGAAACAGAGTTAAAATGCACATCCCTAGCATTAGCTGGGATACTTTCATCACATCATCATCACCATGTATCAAATTACAACACTGGCCGTGAAAGCCTAAAAACCACTACATGCAGTGTAAGTTTAAAAATAATAATAAAATAATTAATGAGATGCTAACATAATTTACTTTACAACACATGTAATTCAATTATATTTAAAAAAAAAATACAAAATTATACAACTTTTTCTGTATTTTTTCCGACATAGCAAAACTATTATAATTAATTTTTAACAGCCTATATAAGAAACTACTAAGTGTTATGCAAAATATAGTCCAATAAAATGTATATAAAAATTCATAAATAACTCATTATATTTTCGCATTTTTAAATTATGTACGCCGGTCCTGTACACACATGGTAAATGTTCAACAGTATATACGAGTTTCACAGTCTATCTGTATCTCGGGGTTATTGTGTAAATAAACAAATCGTCGTGCAGGAGAATGAAATCTATAAGGAAACTTATGTGTATTTCGTCCAGCAGTGCCCACCAGTTTTGATTATACTCTCCGTATACAAATAATACATTCATAGATCATTATTATCAACACACTTGGGCCATTGTGCCATCAAATGATGAAACGTGCACATTACAAAACAACAAAATTTTAACCATACCACGATTCTATTCTAGCACGTATAATACGCTGGTTTGGTTGGTATGGAAGGTAAAGATTAGTAGGCTTACCGAAAAAAACGAGACATTGGACAACGATGGCGCGCCATCTTGTCACCCGTCCTTATCAAAGACATATCGGCCAACATTCATAAAACAGCCGTTCGATTAGGGATTATAGAATCGGCTTCAAGATTCCGCTTTATTTATAAGGGCCATATTTCGTAAAATGCTTACTGCCTAATGCTTACTGTAAAATATTTTAAAACATATACTGTCATCAGTTAAAATTAGGACCCCACTTTCAAAATCACCCTGTATAGTACTTATTTATATAAAACAACACTTACAGTTTCGCTTTTACACCATGCCTGATTCAGGTGTTTGCACATAATTAAAAATTTCGGTAACGGCCACAGCTGGCAGATTATGTGAGTCTGCCTTTTGAAAATCTTCTTCCATTTTAGTATATTTAATTGCCTTAATTAAAATTTTAAAAACTATAAAACGGAGGACTGAAACGATACAATATGCTATTTTAGTTATCTCCTGCGTATTGTCGTAATTATAAATGTGAATGCCATTTCGAAAAAATGGCGAAGTCGCCAATGTCAATTATATAAAAGAAATAAAATCAACAATTGTCATTAGTAATTTTTTTTATCTTATGTCGTTGGGATTCCTAAAAAATAACAATAAAAAATTATATAAACAGATGTAAAATTAGAAATGGTTATTAATGCTTTTTTAAATTATATACTTCTGCGGTTTAGATGGCAGTAACAACAACGGTCAATAGTAGTGGCTACTATATAATCACAAGGAAACTTCAAGATAAATATTGTAAGAATCGTAAGAAGGAATTGTTTATTTGTATCAGAATCTAATTGTGTTTTTTTATTCCTCGTCTTCGTACAAAATGATAAAAATACCTATTAAGCAAATGCTTCGAAAAAATTTGTAAAAAAAATAAATTATGAGTAGAGCTTAGCAGTACGTAGTAGGGTAAAACCATTTAAATTATCGTTATAAAAATGTGCAGCAAATATGTTAATGTGGTAATATATCGATCAGTGTGATATTCAACCAAATTTTAAAGTAAGACTCAGACCTCATACTTGGTACTTAATCAGTATCATCAAAAACTGATAAGAAATATGTCTAGACAAACAATAATTAATGTGGAGCACATCCACTTACAAATTTATTTATATAGTTTTATTTGTCGCAGGTCGTAGTCCATTAGCGGCTCACAGGTGGTTTATTTCCCATTTATTGATAGATTGATAAGTTTAATTTTGATAACGTTTACGTAGGTAGGTTTTATAATCCACAAAGTGTTTACTGAATCGGGTTTTATTATGCACAATGACTCGACAAATAAGCTTTGTTCCAAAATAGATCCACACACAAAAAATGCTATAATATACTAATACCATTCATGAAGTAACAAGTGAATTTTGAATTTCAATCTATATTTTCAAACTGGCTATACAAATATGATTAACTTTATACAGGGTGATTCATTAAGAATGGGCAATCTCTGAACTGCAGATACTGCACTCCAAAATATGGCGATTGAGCCAAATATGCCTTATCCGAATGTTGCTGGTTTAAAAAATACAGGGTGTTCAATGCTAGAATTTTATTTTGAAATATCTCAATAACTTTGAAACCTGTCGGAGTATTAAAAAAAATTGGCACAATTATGTTTTTGGCACGGCAAATAAGAATTTTGAACTAATTTTGACGTCACTAGTAGAGGGCGCCACTTATGGCACAGCATGTTTCTTTTAAATAGCAGAACTTTTTTGCTGTTTAGTGTATCCATCTGTCTATTGAAACAATCGATTCTTCTACCTGTTGTATCTAAAAAAGGTATACCTTGTTGAAGTCGTTAGGAGTAACAGTTTTCGAAATAATCCTATTTGAAATATTCAGTGCACCGATTGAAAACTGTTATCGTTTCAGGTAAAGTGTGTCTGAAAATACAGCAAAATTTTACTTGAAAAAGTTGTTCACAACGGTAAATTATGGGGACGTGCAAAATTTCAAGAAGATGATCTTATGGGGTTAAATGAGTCCCCGATTCAGATTCAGTGCTTTCGCTTTGACCATGAAATGACCTTGAACCTAGTGCGATGGGGTTAAATGGACCCCAGATGCGGATTCAGCGTGTGCAAATACATAAGAATATATAGGTCTAGTCCGTCGGACAGACCACTTTTTGTTACTCTCTGTTTGACCTTGAGCTTATCTGATGGGGTTAAAAGAATGTTTGATGACATTCTCTACATATTAAATGTTGTAAGAAGACCGTAGTTTCCCTTACACAAAATATTACATAACAATGGAAGAGTTAACACACACTTGCTAACAGAGATCGCCTGGTTAACTTACCCCAATTCTCTACACTTCTGGTCAATATGAGAGATTGATACCGGTCGATGTTTCAATATTTGAGTTCCCACAGTCTCAAAAGTGAAGTTAGATATTTATAGAGTATTTTTATTAAACCAGGTTAGTAAACTTAGCTAGATTATTTTTATTTTTAGATAACTATTGAACAGAGCTTTGTCTGTGGAATTGTTCATTAGCATACCAAGATGTTTGGTATCAGAGAGCATACATATGACTTCATTGATAGGAATTGTAGGAAATTTGATATATATTAGCTTAAAATACCTTTCTAATACAGTAAAAAATGTCACAAAAGCTAATAATAAAGAATATATGGGTAGATATTGTGGGTGTAATTCAACGCTGGTTGGGGCTTTACACCACATAGTAGTTAGTTTCACACAATATTATTAATACCTAAAAAATATATAAAAAAAGGATACACTGTGTATCACAAAAAGCAACTAGTAAATCAAATCATGGTTCAGATTCGTCATTTGTTTTGTATTATCATTTTATTGTTTTGAGAAAGGTAGGAATTTTCAACAATTTATTTTAAAGCAGTTGAACTCCTAATATTATTCACATTAGTATTTAATCAACACTAAAATAAAATCAATGAAATATTTTAATCAATTTACTTGCTAAATAGTTTTGTTATTATTTCCACAACTTAACAGTGACTCTTTTTTTTATTTCTGTAGTAGGATGTGCACCTATAGTACACATCAATTTTCTGCACACCGAAAACGTCGCAAGATGTAATTTAAACCAAAATAAAGAAACCTAAGTAGCAGATTAGATTACTCGTATGCCGGCGCCTTCTAGAAAACACGCTTTGATGGCTATTTTATATCGATTCATGTCGTTCACCCACCAAACTAAATCTCCATCAAATTTTATCCGCTTCCTTACAAAAATGGTTTTTATAGCGGTAGCCATATCTAGCCTTCTGATTTCTTTTAAATCTTTCCAAAATTTGAACGGAAATGACCCGAAAGATTAATGTACAGGGTGCGTGCGTAAATAAGTAGATTATACCGTTACCCACAAATCCCTTGGACGAAAATAATGTGCTAATTTTCAATATTGAAACTATAATGCAATTACTTACTGTTTTCAATTAAATCTATCAATACAATTTTAGAATGGCTATGGGATATTTTTTTACCTTCTATATTAAGTGATAAATTTATGGAATATTTTGAAAACAACTATATTAATAATTTAAACAAAAAATATATAATTTCGTGGAGATAAGTAGATGATATTTTTGCAATTTGGTCTTATAATTTTGATGAATTAAAGACCTTTTCGAAATCTATAAATGACAAAGAACAATCTGTTAAACTTACTTTAGACAATGAAAAACATAATACATTAGAATGTTTAGATATTCTAATTAAAAAGAATAATGATGGATGTGAAACAGACCAACAAATACTAATAGTGTTGAAAGTGTTTATGATACTCATGAAATTTAAATTTATCACCTAATAAAATCTCTTCAATTAAATATGAATTAATATTTGCACAATGCAATGCAATCATCTACCTAAAAATTCACAGCTCTCATTCCTCATTCCACAAATTTGTGCTTGACCTTTGTCTGGCCAACAAGTCAGCCTTCTCATTGCCTATCACTGACCTGGAATCCAGGTCAACTTAATACTATTATACTTTTCCAAGAATGAAAGACTCTGACACATTCTAGGACCACGCGGGAGGTGATCCTGAAGGACGCAAGCTGTCGTTGTATATTTGAATGCTGGTTTACATATCTCCTGATATTCTCTTAAAGACCGTGGTGTATTTACCCAGAGAATGAAATAAATTCACTCTTGGTTGCACTCCATAGATTCCGGCCCCTGAGTCCTGGTCCGTCTTGGATCCATCCGTGAACCAGACGAGCCTTTTTGAGACCTGAGCATCAGAATTAGCAAACCAGGTTTCCTCTTGAGACCTGTACTTCAGGATTAGCGAACCAGGCTTCCCTTTGAGACCTGAGCATCAGAATTAGCAAACCAGGTTTCCCTAGTCGGACTCTCTACCATAAAATTCCTGTGAAGTACGTAGGTGGGGAATATGTTGTCACTGGCTGTTCCAATAATCTCATCCCCATCTACTCCTTAAGGATCACAGTGTAACCATCGGCGTGAATTTTAACTTGCCCCATCCCCCACTGTTTTAGGCGATGAACAAATCTTTCGTCTTCCCTTCAACTACTATATGCAGTTTTGGAATAAATAGGAGAGCCTCTAAGACCTCTGTGGGAGCTGTGCGTATCGCCTCTGTCGCACTGACACATGAAAGTCGCTAAAATTTGTTTAGACGTTAATAGATAGTGATTTGTCGAATCCCAGACCACCATACCACAGCAGAGTAAGTACGTGAAATAGAGCCTCACCAGTGCAGTATAAAACCACAGCGTAGATTAAGCCCCACGCTTTCCCAAAATGCCTCCTGCATATCCTAAAGGACGCACTGGCTTTTTGCAGTTGCCTGTCAATATGGCCTGTAAAAACTTGACCGTTCTTGTCCATAGAGTGGCATCATTGAAAATACTCGGCTCCCTAATGCCAACTATCTTCCACCTCCTGATGAAGAGAACAAGATTAGCTTTAGAGAAATTAATTTGATAAGATGTAATGTCAAATACTCCACCTATATTCAAGGAAATCTCAATAGCGAGCTCCTTTTGGCTAATGGTCTTTTCAATTTTGTGCACTATAATATGTAGTGCTATTCCGATTTACCCGACTGATAAGCATGCTGTGATTTATGGAGCGACCATGTCCTAAGAGCCTTTTCTTTAACATTCCTTTCTACTTGGACTATTTTTTAGCTTACGACACTACTTACTGTATTTAAAAAAAAACTGATGCCGGGTGCTCTAAATTTCGCGTAAAAATTCTTGATCTATTACTTTAAACACACACTTTAACACCTTTAAACTATAAACTGAATGAAATCTGTTCGTTTTTCATGCCCTGTAACTTCTTTAAGGAAACGCACATATTTCAAAAATGCCACGTATATTTATTGCAAAAAGAAAACGTGTTTTAATGGCATTGGAAGTATTTATACATCCAACACGATTCCACCAAAATTTCCCACATTCAGCATCCAATATGGTCGATTAGACGGACAGCTAAGGAGCGAGTTCAAAGCAGCGGAACTTTAATATGCCGCCCCTCTGCAATTCAGCTTAAGCACGTATGCTGTCCGGGATCCCATTTGAGATTTGGGGTCATTCTCAGAGGTCGACAGGAGGAAGGGTTCTCGGAAAATGTCAGACACTGAAGTGCATCATTTGCTATCCTCTTTCACTGAAGCTTCAGGAGCAATTCGTGTCGGTAAATTACATTGCCGCACCAAGGTATGACATGTTCAGGTGGGATGTACAGGGTGTTTTTGATAATAAAATGAATTGAATAATTACATACCTTCAGACGGGCAATAATGGACGTGAAAATAAACTATTTTTATAAAGCATCCTGTGATTGAACACTTAATATTTTCAAGATACATAATTATCAAATGTCAAATCAAAAATAATCAGAAAATGTTGGTACTGGCCCTGTTGTGCAGAGAGCAGTAGCACATACAGAAACTGCACAAAAGTTGCTGGTCCGTCCTGGACAAATGTGCGATGTTTAACTATATGATTTATTAAATATATTTATTTCTTCTTCTCTAGATTCGGCTGAAACATCTTTCAATAAGACATATAACAAAAATTTGATACTGTAGAATCAATTCGTCTATGAGAATAATCAAACGTAACTGAAAAAGTTACATTGTCATCACTTTATACAGGGTGATTCACAATTTATCAAAAAAAAAAATAGGAATAGATGCGTCATGGAAAATGGAGTCCATATCATAGAAAAAACTGTAAAATCCTTACAGTTTCCTAGAAAAAATTATACAGGGTTAACTATGACTAAGTACAAAAATTTTAACTACGTGCTTAGGGAGGTCTAAAAGACAAACAAGACAACAAATTTATTTCGGAATTCTAGCTCGATGTTTAAAAAATGGGGCAAAACCCTCTTTTCCTACGGAGAGTCGGCGCCTATGACAATCAATCAATCGTCCGACCACATAATGTGCTTCCGACATGGCTAGATATGTCAACTACCATGCGGTTGCTTTTTCAACATTGCCAAGTGTAGAAACGCCGAAAATAAACATTTTTATTAATAATAATAGTGTGTAAGTACCTGATAGATAACAGCTAATCCGGTTAGCTACAGTATTTTGTATTCATTCTTCGTTCTTTCGTTGCACACTGCCAAAACTACACTTTCACTCCTTGCAGATTCATCATAATTATCCACTAACATATCCGACATAAAATACTTTATTTAATTAATATAACACGTTTAAAATTAGTCATTTAGCTCATTTAAAGCAACAGTAAGTTCTAGGTTACGAATAATGCATTGCTAGTTGCATACTTTCCATGCTCCAAACCATGCAGAAAATGCGATGTTAGTTATAATCTAAAAGTCATGTTTACAGAATACTGTAAACATCTTGGCGTGATATAGTTTAAAATATTACTAATTATTTTATGCAAACATCGTCGATTCCTGTTAATATTGTTGCTATTATTAGTATTAACAAAATTTAATTACACAACAACGCAAGAACTTTAAAAATATATCATTGTGAGTGCACCTTGCATTAGTGGCCTACAGATGTCGTCGTGTAATTTTTTAGGACTTGATTTTCACAAATTTAATTTTTCGCGTATTTTTTGTGTATTTACAAACATGTCGTGTTCAAATGCCTAGATGACTGATAAGGTGCTGATTTATGGGAGTGTGACAAGTGCATATTATTGTGCGGCAGCGTCAAAGACGTTTCCCGAGTATACAAAATATGCTGAATACATTTTGAACCATATCGAACAGCTGTTTTATGCCGTGACGGTAAACGTGTGGCAATGTTTTTATGTATTTGTGTACATTTACGTGTATTTTATTGTTATCAGTTGTGCTTTTTCCCGATGTAAGTAATTGACCTGAGCAAGACCGCCAAACCAAGTAGGTACCTCGCTTTACACAAAAAGAACGATCGAGAGAAGGAGAGGTCCACAGCAAGTACAAATATCGTGGCAGGTTTTAATTTAAACAAGTAAGAAAACAGAAGGTGACTCAACATTCTTAAAATCTCTCCAAGTATCAATCTTGGAAATAAATATTAGTAAGGTAGGTGCTGCCTCTGTGCTACCCTACCGTATTTCTCATTAAATAATAATCTACATTCTGTAAAGATTTTTTTCTTCTTTCAAAGCGGCTTAAACTGATACACGTGGCAATGCGCTGACCTGTCACTATGTTTGACACCTTTGCCTTTGGCAGAATATACCTAACCCCGCGGCTGACAGGTCAGTGACGGCGATAAATAGGGATTTAATATAGTATTGAAAAAAAAGTTTTTTGGCTTTATAAATAATTTTGGAATTTTTTTGAAGGGTGATTCCGTTAATTCTTATTTTTCCATATCCCCTCTTAAAATATTTGTACTAAGTCATAGTTAACCCTGTATATATTATTTTGAACCTTTACATCGTTGGCTACTGTAGTTTCTAGCGTCATCGAGATGCAGGCGACTCCGAATACTGAAATCTGATCTGGGAAAATTTTGAACAAATTGTCAAATCAGGCATGTCAAATTATTTTAATGGTTTTAATTAATTTGTGGACAAAAGCAGCTTAATTTGCTGACATAAAATAAGTGTTATAACGTTTTATTTATTTCTTTCCATGGAAAATTCTTTAAATTTTTTGTCCGTTTTGTTACACTTTGCCACCGTGCCGGTCTACTGCGTGTTTTGTCAGCGCAAGGTCAGGTTTTACAGTGGGTGAGTTTCCAATGCCGTGCAGAAGTGTATTTTTAATTCATTTTCGAACTGTCCTTCCAAAATGCGTTATTTTGGCAGAGGTGCAATTTGACTACAATGCACCGAGGACAAAATAGCATCTCTCCCGAATGGTATATACTATTTTTTCCACGGTCTCATTAACTTAAAAACACATATTTTGTCATTATGAAGTAAGTAGCACCAGAATTATTGTATTCGGATTTGAGCATTTATTTAGTAGTGATGAGTTATTGTCATAACTGCAAAATAAACAAACAAAAAGAATTGTCAAATTAAGGCGCTAGTTTGGTTTAGTTTAAAGTTTGTTTAGTGCACAATGAATAATTGTGAGTCGGAAGAGATTGTGGAGGCTGCAAATATTGCAATAAGCAATTTGCTGCCTACGAAGTCAAGATCTTTATACGATATAGCCTACAAATCAAATAAGTGGTGCGCCGAGAAAAATGTTCAAGTATACAGCGAGAATATTTTGTTGGCATACTTCAGTGAGAATGCAAAGAATTACAAAACTTCCACATTATGGGCGCAATATTCTATGGTTGTCATGCTTGATAATTTACGACAACATAGATATAAGCAAATTCCCCAAGCTGATCGCATTTTTGAAAAGAACCGGTGACGGATATCAAGAAAAAAATCGAAAATATTGACAAAGGGTGAAATCGACCGTTTTCTATCAAGTGCAGATGACAAAGAATTCTTAATGATTAAGGTAAGATTTCTTTTGTCGTTAGGTATTTCAATTATTAAGTATTTTGATTTTTTATAGGTTGGATGAACTGATGAACTAGTCAATTTAACTGTAGATGATATTGAGGATGTAGGCTCTTTCTTGATTGTAAAAATTCCAAACACTAAGACAAAGATTCCACGAACCTTTCTGGTTACCGATGTGGGAAATATGCTTGAATTGTTTCGAAAATACCTGTCCCTTCGTCAAGCATAAGCGCCTTTTTTGTACTATAAAGCAGGAAAATGTAGTTCGCAGCCAGTTGGCAAGAATACCATGGGAAAAATTCCGAGTGTAGTAGCTTCGTATTTAAAATTACCTGATGCTGCATGTTATACTGGTCACTGCTTACGAAGATCTTCAGCGACATTACTGGCAGATGCTGGTGTGGATATCACGACAATAAAGCATCATGCTGGTTGGAAATCAACGACAGTCGCTGAGGGTTATGTCGAGAACTCCATTGAAAATAAGACCAAAATTGCTAATCAGGTTTTAGTAGGTACCACTAGCGAAAGTAATATTCCTTCTAATATTAATTTTGAAAATTGTACAAATGTAACATTTAATTTAAATGTCAATAAATAATTTCAATGTTATCTTTTTTTTCATGACAAACGTTCTCCATAATGTAAACTCCCTTGGGAGCATTATACTCCCTTGGGAATAATCGACTAGTTCTGTTTTAATTTTGATGTCATAGAAACTGATTTCTACTCCCGACCGTGGAAATTATTTTAAGAGTTCCCTGAACATTGAAAAAAAAAATTGGTTTGGATAAGTTCTGAATCACCCTGTGTATCAGAAATGGGTCATTTTGGTTCATGAAGTTTCTGAGCTCAACACACTTTCATTCGTTTTTCAGTACTTTAATAAAAGTACAGAACACGATCCTCTTTATCACAAACTTCGTGACAATAGCATCATTTACCACGGAATGAATAATCATCTGTGACACGTAAAACTGCCATTGTGCAGGGTCCATAAATTGGATCTAGCTTTTTAAAGAAACGTCCCAAGAGATATAACACTGATAATAAATATCCTGGAAAGGAATGTATTCGTTTAAGAAGAGAATGGAAATTTAACTACTTTCATTTCCTATATTAAACGACCCCTAGACGGACGTAACTCGAAGCTCAAATCATTTATCAAGTTAAATGCTTAAAACATAATTTTATGGAGCGTACAAGATTGTTAGTGTTGACATGGGAAGTAAAATATATTTACAGTCGCCAAGTGCAAATTAATGAAATTATTAAATTTCAGAAAATGGAATGTACAATAATGAAAACAGGAGATAAGCTGTGGAAGTTTTACTTTGATGTAAAACATAAATTCTTAAATATACAGAGGTGCAAAAAACGGGCAATTTAAAATTTGTACCAAATTTGATATTGTATAACTTTTTATTTTTTGCTCGTCTTTGATGATTTTTTCTACAGGTAGAAAGAAAATGATTCCAGTTTAAAAAAACTCATTCAGTTTCTTGAATAAAGCTAATATGTGCACTGTTGTTTATTAACCATGTTGAGACTCTATGAATAAAGTATATACACAAATGGCAAATCAGATTTAGTAAAAATGATAAAGAATGTAAAGGTAAACATAAAGAATAAATACAATACAATGAAAAATTGACCAATAAGGTGTAGTAAGACCCGAGAGTTTACAAATTCTTCAACTGAGTAAAAGCAATATTTTAGTAAAATTGGCTTTATTTGATTTTTAAAACTAGTTATATTTAATTGTTTTATATATGTTGGTAGTATATTATACAGATTCGGAAATTCCGGATCTTTACAGAGAAAGTAGAAATTGCCGCTTCATTCCACGGAGGGTACGACGTATAAATGGCGCGGCGCCGTGCATTGGTCTAGCATCCCCCCACTACTACGGTAATCCGTTCCGTATCGCCAACACCAATTCGTAGACGGCAAGCCATAAGCCATGGGCCACAGATTACAGACATGAATCCGGTAACTTGATGCCAGTGTTGACAGGTCTCATTCTTTTGCATGAGATCTCATGCTCTCATATTTTGATTACAAAATCTCATGCTTTTTAATATACACAAAAAGAAATAATAAAATTATTAAAATTACTCTTTGAAATCTACCAAAACAAAGACCTAACGAGAAATAAAGGCAAAATCGAGGGCAAAATTGAATAGATAGAAATGTATGTATCTACAAAATTTTGGTACTTGAAATGTAAATTATTGTAGACTGCTCTCTTAATAATTAGCAATGAATACATAAACGGGTATGACAGCCGACGGATATGCGGTGTGTGTGCTGTATTCACGCTGTATTGCAGTGATTCCTAACTCTATTCCGTAGGGGTACCTACATTTTCTGGAAACAACAGATTTTACGACCCGTGAGTCACCCTGCGTCACGTCAACTGCGCCTCAACGTTCGCCCGGCCTAACAATAAAATAAATTAGAAAGGTTACGTGGTTAATAACTTTTAAGTAAGTATCTGTAAGTACCTACATACAATGTAATATTATGCTTTTTAATGAAATAAAAATGGCATTACAAAAGTAATTAAAAATTAAGCTGTGTCAAGAGGTGTTTTTGATGAATTAAGCCATGTCATGCTTTTTCTCCAAACCTCATGCTATTTTGAAATTATTCTCATACACTGAATTTTCCCACCTGGACCACAACAACACTGCCTTATCAAAGAGTGAGAGCACGTGGTGGTGGAAGTATGCGTGTAGCATGACACAAATACACGCAAGCGGCAAAACACAATTCACCATCAAGATCCTCACTTTCCAAATCTGTATAAGCCAATATTTACTGAATTTTTCTTTGATTTAGTTAGTCTACAAAGTGGAATTATAAAATGATCAGCATATCTCGTTTTATAGCTATGGTACTGAAAATGATACTACACATTCATACATGTCTTTGCGAATGAACATCAAGCAGAGCAACATATACAGGGTGTCCGGAATATGAGCGCCTTAATTTTTCCATATGATAAGTTGTACTAAACAAAACATATTTGACATCAATTTTTTTCTGACCAACAGTAACAGAATTATACCAGCAAACAGGTCTTGAATATGTGTTAGCGTCGCTCACATAGTATCTTAAGATTGTTCTGTATTTCTACATAATAATTACAAATAGGTACACTTAAACATAGGTACTTACTGTGAATGGTTTTCTTAGAGCTCTTTTCGTAATCCAGAATAATAGATGCAAGTGTTTAAAATTAATTTTGTTTCTTGCAAGAAGCATTTTGCCTAGATTAACCGTAAATTATCATGTCATACAGCGGGTTATGGTTCCTATAAATTTTATTTACGTGCACTCACAAACATCAAAGAAAAACTAGAGAAAAATGCATTAGCTGTACACACTACTATGACTAATATTACTTTTAGGTAATCAGCAGCAGCCTTACACTGCAACGTTGTAATGAGTTTCCTGGAAACTTCAATTGTTTACTTATTAATTATTAATACTTATCCAAAAATCAAATTACGAACAAATTACGTTACAAGCGCTTTTACTTAACCTTAATTGTACCTTAACTTGTAATTTCGTAATAATATTATGCATATTACTGCAGTTATATTTTCATTTTTGAAATATAATTGTAGACAATCTATTTGTTTTAGAAGATAATTATCATTTATAGATTTGTTTTTATTGTTTTTGGTCAGATATATAAACCCTTAAAATTACGGACACAGCTAAAATTTCTAGTTTTTTAAAAAGCGGTCGACAGTGTTCAATATAATAAGAATTAATTATTAAAAGCATTAGTTTTTTTGTAATTTAAATATTTTATGAGATGTGTTGTTTCCCCAAAGTATTACCGGATAATATAAAATTTAACACCCTGTATCTTTTTAACCATGAATCTTTGACTAACGTAAGTTTGGCTACATCGCATTGTTATTGTCAGGACTCTACATTTGCTCTATGTCCCATTAATCCCTTTCAAGATTTCAAGGAACACTATTTCACTTTTTTATTTAAATCTTGTTTCAAATTGTTAAGTTAGTAGTTTGGATAAATACAAAATATGTGAGTTTTAGTATAGTATATTGACCACTATATTTTTTTCAATACAACACTGTCACAATATCGGTTTCTGGTACTTTTTTAGTTGATAGTTTACCTACCCCTACTAATATGCGTACGTCCAATCTATTCTAATTTCGGCAATTTGATTTTCATCGCAAATGGTGACAGTGAACATTGCTGATTGATTGACCCACTAAATTCTGTCAGTTTTAAGCAAATAATATCTTCACGTTCATATCTGTTAAATGGCGCGGCATTAGGAATGCTGGATATGAAAAGTGTAATTGAATTTAAAGGGATACTAAAGGGAGAATATGCAGTAACAAAATACATACAACGCCAAAAGTCTTGGATATGACCATCTACATTCCATTACATTCGATAAACAAATGTCTTTTGTACCATACACTAATGTCTTCAAGTATCCCCAAACAAAGAAATATAGAGATAGATTTTGAAGTGAATGGTACTCCTGTAAATAGCCTGGAAGAGCTGCAGCTACGGATTAATCAAAAGTGTCAAGAAATCCAAACCAAGAAAGGTGTTTTCGAAAGAGTTCGAATATCGTTGAGACGAAGATGTCGTGCCTGCTTGGAAATGGACGGAGGGCACTTTGAACATCTTCTGTAACTTTGTTTTTTGTTTGTTAAAAGCTTTCTTTGTCGGTTTATTCCTAATAAAATAAAATATTTGAAAAACGAATAGTGGTCCATATCTCCGCAACCGTTACTTTGCGGACCCATGTTTATTAAGACTTTTCTGCTTATTTTGGATCATACTATTACGTCCTGAAATATTTTACACTCTTTTTTTAACACCCTGTATATACCGATATATTTATGTATAGTTAAAGAACAGTGTTTATAAAAATAGGCCAACCATTATTTTAGATATTGAAGATGCTCTAGATTACATAAAGTGATGAAAAATTGTTTAAATAATTTCGAAAAACGATATATGTTTTGCGTAAAACAGCAAGAAAATGAGTTTGAACAATTTTTATAAAATGTATTCTTTCCTCCATAAAGTGAATAACAAAATAAAATTTTAATTATAGAATTACTTAATCGTCAATATCTCGTGAACAGTAAAAGATAACCCAAAATATAACAATATGCAAAGAGTGTTATAAGAAAAAAAACAAGTTTATTTATTTTATTTATTTATTTCGACATAGGTAATCCAACAGGCAATTCAATGCCCAATAACAGGATTACACAAAAGAAAAAAATACAAATTCGTGGTAAGTAACTTAATTAAACCTAAAGAAACAGTGAATACAATTAACACTAATGTAGTAAAGAATTAACATATGATTTTACACTTGATAATGATGAGTTAAAAAGATCTAGATGAATAAAGTAATCATTATAATTCTTCTGTAACATACGTATTGGAGAATTACTTGCATAATTAGTCCGACACGATGAAATATAAAAAAGATTAACATATCTAGAAAAATGTGAATGGTGATTAAAAGAAATTTGACTGACAATATAAGGAGAATCAACAATATTGGCAAGTAATTTGTACAAAAATATAACGGAAGAAATTATTCTTCTAGAGGCTAATTTTTTTAAACGGTAGTGCGACAATCTGACATCATATGGTTCATAATATAAATTTCTGTTAAATCTATAATTCAGCACATCAATAAATCTTTTCTGAACATTTTCAAGTCGATTTATGTATTTATAATACAACGGGCTCCATAAAAGACTACCATATTCCAATTTACTTCTAACTAATGCATTATACAAAATAATAATTGAAGAAGGGTTAGTGAAATGCTTTGTATTGCGTAATATAAAACCTAGAGTTCTCATAGCTTTTTGTGCTATTGAGTCAATATGTGTCTCAAAAGATAATTGGCTATCTAAAATTATACCTAAGTCCTTAACTTCACTAACGACTCTCAAAGTATGACCGCCAATGGTGTAATTGTAAGTAATATTAAGTTCTTTTCTGGAAAATGTTATACTATGGCATTTATTAATATTAAGGAAAAGTTTATGAGATATGCAATAATCATTTAATCTGGACAGATCTTCCTCAAGTTTAATGCAGTCATCCACAGATTGAACAGGCATTGACAATTTAAGGTCATCGGCAAATAAATTATAATTCGAATAATTGAAGCATGAACCAATGTCATTTATAAAAAGACAAAAAAGAAGAGGTCCCATGTGAGAACCTTGTGGTATTCCAGAGGTAATACTATGGTACTCAGAAAAATAATTGTTCAATCTGACACATTGGCTTCTGTTAGTGATATCAAGTTGATATCAATATCTCAGTATAGCGATGTTTTTTTTATACAAAAAAATTAAAGCCTTGCGAAAAATTAGTCTATAAATGTACGATTTTTCTAAAGTAATAAAGTTACAGATGAATAAAACGTTTAAACATTATCACCCTGTACACATTCCAAAATGATTTCAGAAAAAAAATTTTGTTCGGACATGGTGCTAGTTGATAAATTCTTCCCCTTCTCACAACCCCTGTGTGTTTGCACAACTGTTGTACGCCAACCCCCTTGATTGGGTCGGCGAAATGAGGGACCCAACGATACTTGTTGAGAGGACTGTATTTGTGGTTTTATTGACTGGTTCCCTTTTCTTTTTGATGTTGAAATAAACTGCACAAGCTTGAGTATGTATAATTTATTTACACTATGTACATGAATGTATGAATTGAGTACAATGGCAATGAGGAGAAAATAATGCGTGCTGTGCGCATCTAAATTCTTCACTGCACCCGTGTCTGTTTTGTACTGTCTTGTTGTTTGTAGGGGTACTTGTGAGACCCTCTTGTCCTTAAAACTAACGCCCAAAGTCACGTGAAATGGCACTCACTGATAACCGCATGCAAACGCTCCAACATCCCTTATAATATAAATCTAGATATCTCGCCACTCGCTATAAGTGATAAGCATTAAAATAAAAACTTCTATTTGCCCTTATATCTTTTAAGCATATAGGTATCGAAAGTTTTAAGATAATTAACTTAAGATAACTTCGTAGCGAGTTGTTTTTTTTATTATACTTCTTGCCATTATATACGTAGTTGAAAACAAATAAATAAATCAGTAATTTTCACACAGGAACACAGATCAGCTGCAACAGACAATGAGTTGTTTGTTCCAAAACTGTAAACATTTTAAATGGCCTTTTTTCAATTTTACAGTACAGTTCATCAGAATGAAAATGAATATAGAAGAGGCGCTTTCACAAACAAAGTTAATTATACCATTTCCGTTTTCCAGTCTACCCCAAAGGCACAATTAGTTGTCACTTTGACCCCACCATACTGCGCGAAAAAAATTCCAGGAGGAAATAAACTATACAGAACTGAAACGGCTCGCTTTCTGTGATAATTTATTTATGTACCCCCCAACTCTATTGTTTTCGGATGGGTTATTCACCCTAGATCTAGATTGCGGCGCATTAAATTTGGAAGGGATTTGGGCAGATTCGGAATACATTAACCAGTGTTTATGGGCCTTTGTGGCGCTTAAGTTATTTTCAGTTATGTAAGATTTGCTAAAGCTGTTGAAACAGATTTTTTGCGTGTTTTAGCTTCTGAGCTATAGAGAACAGTAAGGCTGGTCGTTTTAACAAACCTACATATTTTTACTTTAACTATTCAACTTTTGCGTATCCTTGTCTACTATATAAACTAATATAAAGGATTGAAAGTGTCATTATTGTGGCGAGCAAATTTTGTATTTGAGAGACGAAGCGACCAGTGGAAAGAGTACAGTGGACACACATTACGACAAATGTCTCCTACACTTTTAGTTCACGCTGAGGATGACATCACTTGTCTTAAAAGACGCGGAATGTTACATTGAAGACACACTTTTGAATAAAGAAAATATTGCGAAAAGAAGACTGAAAGTTGATAGTGGTAATAATAAGCCAAGCCCCATTATCATTTCTGATTTCACAACATCTGAAAATAATATAGCTATTAATGAAAACATGTCGGACTGCTTTGAGAGCATGCAAGATCTTATTCATGTGTCATTGTTAATGTATTTTATGTTCTCTTGTTTAATCTTGGCATTTTCTACTAGTATTTGTCTTACGTGCTAATATATCAGAAATTGTTAGAAAACTAAAGTGAAAGAAAGCAGAAAGTAAGCACTGGTAAACACAGAAATCATAAAGTCGACATATTCGTATAACCAAAGTCAATATTGTTCTACAAATTTATAGATATTTACACATCAAGTGAGTTAAATGAATATTTATTCACGAAAAGAAAGTTTCAGTAATTTTTTCAAATTAATAAATTCATTTAACTCACGTGGCTTATACAATATTTTATCCAAGTGTGTCAGATTATTGATATTTAACGTAATTTTATACTCCCAAACTAATTTAGAACAAATAAGATAACTGAATGATCTGTGAGATTGTATTTGATATTGCTTAGATACACTATAACAACTAATTGTTTATTAATTGAATTTAGGTGTATTTCATATTAACATTCAATATTTGTGTGTTGAGTTGTTTGAAAGTAAGTGTCTGGAAGTAATGGAACAAGATTCAATATTATCAAATTGCATACCGGACGATGCATTATTAGAAGGACAAGTATGCAAAGTAATTCCAAGAAGCCAAAATCACGTTATGAGATAGAGTACATTAATTTCTCCAAATGACGCAACGAAAAGCAAGCAAGAGCTGTAAATTACAAACTAATCATGGCTTATACAGGGTGTTAAAAAAGAGTGTAAAATATTTATGGAGGTAATAGAACCAAAATAAACAGAAAAGTCTCAATAAACATGGGTCCGCAAAGTAACGGCTGCGGAGATATGGAATGTTTTATGTTTTTAGCATCTTTTTTTATTTTGCAAAAACGTGTATTTTCTTATAATAGTTGGTTGATGTTTAGTGAAATAAACAGTAGGTATTTGACAGTTGTTCTCAGTGCACAAGTTTTGTTTCGCTATGGCTGGTTACTCTAACGCAGAATTAACAGACATGCATTTCATGTATGGTCGTGCTAATGGGAACGCCACCGAAGCGCGACGTCTTTATGTTGACGCTCATCCAAATCGTCAGATTCCTTCACAACGCATGTTTGGAAGAATTCACCAAAGATTGCCTGATACCGGTTCCTTGAGCAATCTGCAATTTATCCGGAAGACCAAGGTCGGTATCCACTCCTAGAGCAGAAGAAGAAATTCTAGCACTGGTAGAGCAGAATCCAGGTACAAGTGTGCGGAGAATATCAGCCGAGGTAGGAATTAGTGGTCCTCTTGTTTGAAGAATCCTTCACGAGCTACTGCTTTATCCATACCATGTGCAACGAGTACAGGCTTTAAATCCAATAAATGATCATCAAGCACGTTTGGTTTTTTGCTGCTGGTTTCTACATTATTATCTTGAAGACCCTCGTTTTCTTGCAAACATTCTCTTTACTGATAAGGCTGGGTTCACAAGAAATGAAGTGTTTAATTTTCACAATGCGCATATTTGGGCCGACGAAAGTTCTCATGCTCTAATAGAATCTGGACATCAGGCACGTTTTTCATTAAATATTTGGATGGGTATTGTAGGTGACAGGTTTCTATGTCCTGTTGTTTTACCAAACCGATTAACAGGCGCTGCTTACCTCAATTTTCTGCAGAACACACTGTATGAGTTTTTGGAAGACATTCCTTTGAATCAGAGGCAACAAATGTGGTTCCAGCATGATGGTGCTCCAGCTCATTTTTCCATGGCCGTTAGAGAGCATTTATACCAAACTTTTCCACATAGATGGACAGGAAAGACCTGACCTGCTTTATGGCCTCCAAGATCGCCTGATATGAACCCTCTAGATTTCTTTGTTTGGGGATATTTGAAAACATTAGTGTATGGTACTCCTGTCAATAGCCTGGAAGAGCTGCAGCTACGGATTAATCGAAAGTGTCAAGAAATCCAAACCAAGGAGGGAGTTTTCGAAAGAGTTCGAATATCGTTGAGACGAAGATGTCGTGCCTACTTGTAAATGGATGGAGGGTACTTTGACCATCTTCTGTAACTTTGTTTTTTGTTTGTTAAAAGCTTCCTTTGTCGGTTTATTCCTAATAAAATAAAATGTTTGAAAAACGAATAGTGGTCCATATCTCGCCAACCGTTACTTTGCGGACCCATGTTTATTAAGACTTTTCTGCTTATTTTGGTTCATACTATTACCTCCTGAAATATTTTACACTCTTTATTTAACACCCTGTATATCAGAAAAATTAAAAAGTGTGAAATCTACATCATTATGGTCTTATTATTCACAGCTTAAGAAAATATTGTCTGTTAAAGAAAATGTGAACATAAACAGGTAGGTTCACATTTTATCTATGTAAAATATATATATATGGTTGTTGTAAAATTTCTCCGGGTTCCTTTCCGCGATGAATCTGCATGGTCCTCAAAAGAACCATTTGTTTGACAACGTTTTGGTAAAATCTCATTTACCATCTTCAGGAAAATATATGGAACTGAGGCCAAGAAATGTACCGACCATTCTTCTTAACCTACAAAAATCAAAAATGCACAGTGTAGCCCGTAGATTTGAATACATTCTCTAAGATACCACAAAAGAGTTTCATGGAATGGAAAATGTACATGAGTATACTGAACACAGTTTTCAAAGACTTTTGGTGACTTCACCTGCTGAAGCAGAAGCTGATTTCTCAGCATTAAAAAGACATTGTGAATCAATGATTACATTGATTCGAATTGATCTATTTTCCTATTCCCGTAAAAATTTAAAATACTCGATTACAAAAATATATCCGCTTTATGCATATAGGTTGATAGTTTTGATATGGGAATATTGGACCAAGGGGCAATCTGAAATTGTATTTACTAAATTTCAAAACAAAAGATTGAAATACAATTCTAAACGTAGCCAACTGGTATAATTTTATTATTGCATTGAAATTCTACACTGACAAATTATGGAGAAAGAACGAGCGCTAACTACAATAATAATTCTGAAAAATGCAGCTTCTGTTGGAAATATGCTCATTAATCATTTTTATCATAGACTTATTTGTGTAGTGTAAAATACTAGACGACCCTAGAAAACTTGGAGATTATTAATCACTTTTATGTTTTACAGAATATAAGAGCTGGCTGGGTGAAAAATATGTCTGCAAAATATATAAAATCGTTCAGGTAATTCCGAAAAGAAGCATAAAAGTATGAAGCAGTTATGTTACAAGTTACATGTGATTTATTCTAGATTCTGCAAAAACGGATTAACTTACTACAGTAAAAAAGCATAAAATTATTTTAAATAATTATAATAAAAATAAATAAAGGGTTATTCAAAACTTATCCGAAAAACTTTGACGTTATGTTCACCCTTAAATAAGAAGCCGATACCATCAAAAAATATATATAGTAATACAGATTTTGAGTAAAAAATGTTTCAAATTTTAACATTATGAAGATATACGTAGCTGGGCAACTGTACTTCAACGGCATCTGATACATAAAAAAAATTAACCAGTTTTTTCGCCTGGAGTGCATGTCTACGCGCCTGCCTGGATTCTCTAAACCCTAAATACGAACGGCATATTTCTGTATCACAAATACGGATAGATGGTCGAGATTATCTCCATCAAGTGCACGGAGTACGGTGAATTGGACGGGATGGACCAGCAACATGGCCCCCGCAACTCCCGATTTAAAATCTCTTGACTCCTTTTTATTTAAACAATGAGGCTGTCGCGAATAATTGGCGTCTGGAAGAACAGCAACCAGAAGGAATATTCACTTTAGTACGGCATAATTGGATAAGGCGTGCCCAAATGTGTGTACAAGTCCAGGGACAAAATTTCGGATAGGTAATGTAATAAGGTAAGTGATATATATATATTTTAATTTCATGTTTCTAACAGTGATAAAGTATCATAAGTCTTCTTCAGAATTAGTGTAACAATATTAGAGTAATTTTAAAGGCACGTCACTTTGGTTAAATCTATCTATCTTTAAGTTTATTTAAAAAAAAAACGCTGGAAATCTCTTTGGCGCCGATATCGGCTTAATCACAGAACTTCAGAGGTTTTTTTTGCGATATGTGAACACCAGTTTGCATTGTCACTTCATTACAGTAGACCAGATTCCAGTAGCTTGCAATTAAATGTTTTTAAATTTTCAGAATGTATGTATTATTTTTTTTCTTTACCATATTTGTTCATGTATGTTGAACATTCCCAAATTTTTTTTCGGATAAGTTCCAAATCACCCTGTATGCTTTAGCTGTACATCTGTACAATGCCGTAAGAGAAAGATTATAATAATTTGTTGTAAGATTTTTTGTTGCAGCCTTAATAATCTCAGGGCGATTCCGCTGGAGACGATTGTCTACATCAATTTCTGAATTATAGTGTATGTTACGTTTTTTGGTGCCAATATAAAGAAAAATATATGAATTTAGCAATAAAATTACTTTTTCGGACCTAAATTCATATTTGAATATTTAGTGCGCTTAGAAACGGTAACATTTGAATGTTCGGTGCGAACTGAACATCGGTTTCTTTCCAGTACTGGTGCAAAACCGCTGTTACGGACAGTTTGAGCTTACATTGTGCTGGTTTAACCTTAAAGTGATAGCATTGTTTATTTGTTTATGCAAAAACATGTACGTACTTATTATTAATTTCAAGCAATATTGATGCATTGTTATAGCTTGTTGCAGTCGCGATATAAAAGATATGAAAATTCGGTTTTTTCACAGAAATAAAGTGCTAATGTTTTGAAACTTTATAAAAGTAAGAAGAAACAAAAGGAAAATTTAAATCAACCACAATTAAGAGCATATTGTAATTTGAGTCAAAATAAACGTTGACTCAAAGTGATTGCACCCGCGATCGCAATATTCGGGTCGCGGATGCAATAAGTTTGATTCTTAACATTAAGGTGTCATTTATCATATTTTATTGATTTATCAAGCCTTGAATAGTAATATTATGCCATGTGTTATTAGTGGTTTATATTTACTAAGTGTTTATGTTAATATTTCGTACTTTTTTATAGATAGGTTGGTTAAAATGACAGCAGAAGAACGGAAAGAGACTGCATCACAGAAATATATGAAAAAACTGAATGAAAATGTTGAGCTCTATGCAGATCGGCCAGTGGTCGCGCGGTTCAAGGCGTCAGTACTTGAATCGAGGTGACTAGATCGCTGTGGGTTCGACCCCCACGGCCGGTATACCGTATATAAGCTATATTTGTGGAGAGGATTGGCATCCCTCTGCGGGTATTATAGGGTGGAAGAATGTTGGCTTGGGTCAATGTGAGAGATTGATACCGGTTGACGTTTGACTACCCCCCTAATGAATGAAGTTGTCCAGGTTTCCCTCATTCCTGCACTGAATGGTGATTAGGGCCTATCAACGTAAATCGTTCCTGGGCGCAAATGCGGCCTGATTAATAATAAATGAGGGGTAGAGATATTAATATTATTATTATCATACCTGTCGATAACGGGCTCGTGATTCGAAAGGGGGAGATTTAATGAAAAGAAATATTAATGTCGATGAAAATTTTAAAATGGTGGCCAAAATCAGATTAAGAGAAAGGTACTGGTTCTGACGAGAATTGATGATAAACACTTCATTCAAATCGTGAATGACATAGCAGACGTTTATTTTGAAAATATTATTGCAAAATTGAAAGCACCAAGGAAGAAAATTGATAGCAATATGTTTAATTTTCGGCGAAAATTGACGTTTTTTTAAAATAAATAATTAACTTAAGTAACAAAGAAGTGTACCAATTAGTAACACACATTGATCTCTTATTTCTGTTATTTATCTGATTATAATGGCGTTTATGTCCACGTAATTTAGACGTGTTGCACCCGCGATAATTTGGCGTTGCACCCGCGATTGCTTAAGCAGTGAATAATTCACAGTTTATTTTTGTTTTCTATAATTTTTTTATTACTGAAAGGTTGATTAATTTGTTCTCTTGTAAAATATGAATGCATAATAAAATAAATGTATCACAATTCACAAACTTTTGTGTTTTAGTTCTATGATCTGTGAAGGTGGACCGATTGTGCTGCACCCGCGATAGTACATTAAACCTATCTCGTGACTATTTATCCATTTCATTTGAATGGTTATAAACGAATCAAAAGAGAACAAGTTCAAATGTAGCTTTTCAAACAATAGATTAATATTTTTTTAAATTATTTTATTAGTAGGAAACCTTAAATGAGTCTAAATGTTGCACCCGCGATAATGTAATCGCCCATCAGATCATTTTTCAACAGTTAAAATAGTTTATATTAGAGCTACTTAGGCTTGTCTATTTGTCTATTTTTCTGTTCTGCAGTAAGATTAAAACTTATAGAGCAGTGTTTTATTAAAAATAAATAAATTTACAAAAAAATCGATTGTTACCTAGTTTTTATCTAAGAGAACTTTAATCCTAATCTAAATGAAAATAAATTCATAGCACAAAATCGAAGGCGTGATTTAACGCGACAGCTGCGCTCTAAATCCGTTTGAGTAAGAGATAAAGCTCGCTCTCCGACACTGAGGAAATCATAAAAAGTTTTTTTTATTGGACCCAACTTCCAAGTGAAACGATTCCTTTCGCCCGGCGTTGATAAATTAGTTGGACCACCTCGAGGTCGTTTGGATTATTCAGGAACTTATTCAGATAGAAAATTAACGAGGTTTTAAAATCCGCAAAGTTTTCCTTTTCAGAAAGTATACCGCCTCCTCTAGAGAATGTCCTTTGTGTAGGACAGCGTACTGAGAGATGTTTGTTCTTCAGCTATTGACAAACATTGTCACTAAATATTTAATATTTAGCGTTAATAATTTAAGATTTAAAGATCGTGAACATTAGGCCTGCACGGACCTATAAAGTCTGCTCATGAAGATTCCTATGTTATTTAATGGAGCATCGTATATTAGATCAGCACCTGCATGTATCGTCACCTGCAGCAACCGTTACTGCAGGTCTGTCGGCGGCCTGCAATTTCTCAGGCCGCGCTAGTCCAATGTAAGTTCAGTTCCCACAAAAGTCAGAGATTGGTTTTAAACTATTAGAAATATTCGACCAGTTCAGTTGTGAATGTTGTTGAACTGTCTTGCTCTGCGAAGTCTTGTGCTTTTGTGCTGTAGGCGAGGACGATTCAAGAGTTCAACATTTTTTTGTGACAAACTGAAATATTGAAAAGAAGTTCGTTGATATCTCTCCAGTTCAGAAATTAAATGATAAAATTTATAAAACAGCTTCCTTTTTTAATGATATGGTGAAGTATAAGCGGCGCTGTAGTATAATAGAAAACTAAATTGTATTTGTATATCTGCCCTATTCTTCTCAAAGTCCTTTTATTGCATTTAAAATGATGACGTGTATTAATTTTTTTGGAATTAGTAACGAATATAACTCTTCGTGAATAAGATCTTTAAATTTTGAATGTACATTTAGCGCGTCTACAATCTCCGATAACAGCCGATGGTAGGCTCAAAGATTACAGACCACAATCCGGTCACCTGATGCCAGTGTTGCCAGGTCTCATGCTTTTGCATGAGATCTCATGCATTCCGAGGAAATCTCATGCTCTCATATTTTGATTACAAAATCTCATGCTTTTTAATAGACACAAAAAGAAATAATAAAATTATTAAAATTACTCTTTGAAATCTACCAAAACAAAGACCTAACGAGAAATAAAGGCAAAATCGAGGGAAAATTGAATAGATAGAGATAGGTTTCTACAATATTTGGGTACTTGAAATGTCCTTTATTGTAGACTGCTCTCTTAATAATTAGCAACGAATACATAAACGGGTATGACAGTCGACGGATATGCGGTGTCTATTCCGTAAGGGTATCTACATTTTCTGGAAACAACTACTTTTAAGTAAGTACTTGTAAGTACCTACTTACAATGTAACATTATGATAAAATAGCATAACATAATGCTTTTTAATGAAATAAAAATGGCATTACAAAAATAATTAAAAATTAAGCTGTGTCAAGAGGTGTTTTTTGATAAATTAAGCCATCTCGTGCTTTTTTCTCCAAACCTCATGCTATTTTGAAATTATTGTCATGCACTGAATTTTTCCTACCTGGCAACACTGCCTTATGCGAACAGTGGAAGCACGCTGTAGTGGAAGTATGCATGTAGCATGACACAAATACACGTAAGCGCCAAAACACAATTCACCATCAAGATCCTCACTTTCCAAATGTGTATACAAGAATGTTTGGGTATTTTTAAAGCACTACCCCCTTGTTTTACCCACCTCTGAAAAAACGGTACTCATTTCTTTTTACATTTTTAAAATGAGCATAAAAATGTCATTAATTTATCACAACGCGTTTGGAAAATACTAAAAAAAATCGTCATCAAGCTAATCTGTATGTCGAAAACAAAGCGTTTTATGATGCATAATTATAGTGACTTTTCGTCTTATTTCAGGATCTCAAAAACGCAGTTAAACTTATGGCACCACTTTTAGAATTACCTTGTACAATTCAGGTTTGCATTTTTATTCCTGTATATAACTTGATTACCTTATAGTTATTTATTAATTATTTCAGTATTGACGCAATTGCGGTTCTACATTTTGCACTTTATTTTACAAATTAATTAAAATCTATTCAATTTACATGAATTCCGTATACCTATTGTTACATCGCAGCTTTCATTAACATGATCTGGTTTATCGCAACACTGTTCCTCTCACACAGTTTTAGAACAATCTACATAAATTTAAATAAAACACGACTAAAGTCTTGAGAAAATTTACAATGTATATGCTTCAGCATCATAAAATAACCGGAAATAAAGAAGAATTTCTCATTTATTTTTCTTTATTTTTGATGCAGTACGCAAAAATACAACTAAAGAATGTTAATGTTCCTAATAATGTTGAAATGAAATTGTAGATATATAGGGTGTTAGGAATATAAGTGCCGATACTAAAGGGACTTGTATACCTGACCAAAAGCAACAAAAAAACTGTTATGAAAAAAATATCTAAAACGAATAGTTTTTCTACAAATACATTTGAAAAATAAAAATACAATAGCAAAATTGTGCTACGAAATTTCAAACTAACATATAGGTAACTAAGGTTGAGTAACAGTTCCTGTAACGTAATGTAATTTCTAAATTGGTTTAGCGTGTAAACACGTCACGTAGACAAACAAACTTTATTGCTACTCTTGAATATACAAGAAATATTCTTCAAACAAATTTAACAACGTTTTACTTTGACATTTGTTACTCACGTATAACTTGCATTCGGCTGCTCAATATAAACTGACTGTGACGACGAAACCGATTCGCTTATATAAATTTTTAGAGTTCTCGAAGTTTCTGCGATCTCGAGAACGTGTCGAGAAACAAATAGAATATAGGCTCGAAGATTCTGGAAAACGTCAAAATTACAAAAATTATAAGTTCTAACGCAAACAGGAACATAATTAACAAACTAAAAAGGTAGGTGAGCTTTCGTAACATTGATTTGTTTTTTGCATCAGTTTTAATGAGGTAAATAATTGAAGTTTTCCAGAAAATTCTTTAAACTGTAACGTATGACAACATTGTAATCTGTCACCTGCTGCTGTTAACCTAAAAGTATTATTAGTCATAGTAATACTATGGACAGTGCGTTTCGTTTTTCTGTGCTTGCTTAATATTTGTGAGTGTACGTAAACAAAAATGGTGCGATTTATAGCATTTATACCATCAAAAGCTGCATGACATGGTAATTTATGACGAATCTGAGTAAAGCTCTCTGGCTACAAGGCGTTTCTACGGTAAACGCTTTTCGCAAGCAACATAAATCATTTTGAACAGTTGTAACTATTTCACATTTTATTGTGTTTTGAAAAGACCTCTAAGAAAATCCTTTACAAAGAGTAGGTATGTTTAGGTGTATTTGTAATTATTATGTACAAACACGTAATAATCCTGACACGGTTGTGTGCGACGTTGCCATATATTCAAGATCTATTTGCTAGCATAATTGTGTTGCCCTTGGTCAGAAAAAAATATATTAAGTAAAATATGTTTTGTTTGGTACAATTTATGATACAGCAAAATAAAGGCACTCATATTCCAGACATCCTGTATTCTTTAAAGCAAGTATGTAGCGATACTACTAGTAAACAATTATTAAAACAGACATTCTAGTATTCAAATTATATTTTATTTATTTCGCAAATGAATAAAGATGGTAGAATGGTACTAAAAACTTATTCAAATTTCAATTTTTAGTGGGATATTTCCGCCATGTATGTGTCATTAAAATATTTCTTCATGTTAACGTTTGCTTGAAAAAAAATATTTCAATAGGATATTAAAAAACTTCTTCCGCAAATATTTATTTTATCTGATAACATCAGCCCCAAACCTTTTTAATTGAAAGATACATTTCGGTTTCCTATCTTTAAAAATGAAGCTGAAATTACGACGAATAAAATTCATGAATAAATCAAATTAGACCTTATCAAATTTGTTTAACTAACAAAATTCGTAAGTCGAAATTAGAGGAAACGAATAACTTGGAAACTAATTTTCGGAACGATAATTAAATTACCAAAATTATTTACAAAACATCTCAGTATCACGTATTCCGATAAGCCAACTAAAAATTCGCTGAAATCTGTACATACAGGGTGTCCGGAAATTATGAGCAAATATATCAGGGGGTGATTCAACGGCAAAAAAATAAGTAATGTAAAATTAAAAAACTGAAGTAATTTAACAGTCGAGATATAAGTGGTCTGCTTACTTCCTGCTCGGCCTAAGGAAGCGAAGTAAATGCTGCTGCAGGAAACAACTACTCCGCGGACTAATGCCCCGACCGGCACTGACTTACTTCTGCAGTATCTGTGTGAACAACCAAGAGTTAAGTACCTGCTGCAATGTAGGTCGCTTCCTGTAAGCCGAGCCGCTTAGACCGAGCAGCAAGTAAGCAGATCACTTATATCTCATCTGCACTCCGTGAACATATATATGAAGGAACAGCCAGTTCAATTGTCAGGCATCTCACCAATGGCATACTGATGAGGGCTAACAAGCCCGAAATCGGTCTATGTCTGGTGTGTGTCCGACAAGGGTTATTGGCTGTTCACACAGATACTGCAGGAGTAATTCAATACCGGTCGGGGCATTAGTCCACGGAGTAGTTGTTTCCTGATACTGCAGGAGTCATTAGGTTAAAAGCAAAATGATTTAAATTTTTCTTACATTGTAAAATAATTTTAGACATAATATCCTACTCTAATATTACATCTCAAAAATTTTTATACAAAATTGTTTATAGCATTAAAAATTGAAACATAAAATATTAAATTACAAGTATATGATTAGAAGTGGCGCATTCGCCAAAATATCGAATGATAAAACATTTCTAAAGTGGTATGTACTCTGTGTGCACACTGTTACCACGCCATGCGATGCCACGTTACGTTACATTCGACAATTCCATCAGTTGAAAGGAATATTTCATATCAAAAGAAGGTCAAACTCAAATTGTGAGTCGAGGATGAATGTATTTAATACCCTAATCCATTTAGCTAGTCATTAAAGTTTATGTTGCTTCATTAACAATGTGCTGTGAGAAACATTTCCTGTGTAATCTGTTCCTAAGCTTCTCCTCTCATAATTTGTTCTCTGTAGCGCTTACGTTTTATATTATAGAGACATTCATGCCCGACACGTCGGATGGCGTGGCATGGCGTAGCGTCGGAGCAGTGTGCACACAATATATAAAAATACATAGGAATGCACGATGTCAGATTTTTGTGACGTTGTTTCACATAGCGTGGCGTGGCGTGGCATCAGAGCAATGTGCCCCCGGCTTTATTCTAGACAAATAATACTCTACACTGTTTATATTTGAATATAATGCCTATGTTTCAATATTGTTACATCAATGATATTATATACGGGTAGTAATCAGAATGTTTTGGTTATGGGTCATTGAATTAAATTTCAAGATAATCAAAATTATTTTTGTTTGATAAGAGATATCAATATACTAGTCTAGTGTGATATCAATATTGTAGTAACATCAAATAATTCTCGCCTTGAGGTACATAATGAACACAAAGTTTTGTTTAATTATGATGAACCCCTTAAATTTCACTCTCGAGTTCTAAACATATATTCAATCTGCCTATGCTTGTCTGCGAAAGTTGTATCTACATATACTTGATTAAAAAAGTATGCTATTGAAATCCAAAATTTTCTTATTTTTCACCTGTGTAAAGTTGTTTTCTAGATGCAGCTGGTAAACATAAAATACAGAAAGTTTATTTTTGGTATCAGAATATCGCAAGTTACAAAAAATGTATTTGTTCAATATAGAAAATAGTGAACATTACTTCATTTTATTAGGGACACTAAAAAAGAAACCGAATATTTAGATGTTTGAAAAAATATTTAACATAAAAAATTTGTACTGTCGGAACTAGACACAAATTACAAATGTTTTTCCCACATCACACCACTGTAAAAATGAAAGACATCTTTCCTATTATTAAAGGTACAAATAAATGCATTTCTTACGTTATTAATTTTATAAAATCATTTGAAATCATTTTGTCCATGAAAAAGTGCTATTTTGAAGAAAGGTCCAAAATATGAAAATCGTCAACGCTTTGATCATATTATTATTAATCCATGTTGAAGGCGATGATGAACATAAAGGATCAGGATATAAGCAAATATTACAAACTTATTGTTTATTTGAAGCGAAAAGGCGAAGGATATCGAACGAAAAAGTCGAAAGTATCGATAAATTTCTCGTAAAAGCATAGGATGAAATATCTCATACATAAAGTTTTCGTAATTTTTGTTGTATTTGGAGGCTGCCGTCACGAAGAACCATACAACTTGACATACAATAATAACGAAGGTTTGGAAACTTCACTAGTTGTTATATACCAGACATAGAAAGTAATGTGCAACGAATTTTCGTTATTATTGGTACATTATATTTGAACTATTAGAAAAATACATAGCCTTTCGTCCAGCGAACACTAACCATTCAAGAATTTTCATAAAACACATTAAATGTGCCACAACTTCAATTGGCATCAACACATATGATAAGACGCCTGCCAATATTGCTGAATTTCTAAATTTGCCTGATTCTTACCATTTATACAGAACATTATTAATATTATTCCAATTAAGAGATGCGGTAGACGGGAGTCTAGTACAGTAGCGGAGGGTTATATAGAAGATCGCGGGTCAAATTTTGTCCAAAACTTCGATAACAATCACATATACAGAGTGTACCATTGAAAACTTTGCACCCGACTTATTTTGATCTACGTCCCAAAATATTAAAATTGCCGCGACACGTCTATTTTGTTTTCGAGAAGGACACATTTTAACGTTAAATACAGACTCGCCAGAACAACCCCCTTCGCGGGGGCGCATTCAACTTTAGGATCTTAAATGGCACTATAGCTCGAGTGACACCTCCTTGAAAAGTGTTTTTAATTCTGGTTGTCGTCATGTAATTTTTTTTCAATTTTAGTTCGTCCGTTGTTGAAACAAAAATCTTTACTTATGCTTAAGAGTAAAATACAATTTTGGATTATTTAATTAATTGATATGTAGCCTTGAGCTTCTGAATAACTACATTTATCCAATGATTGTTGAAACTATGGAAAATTGTGATAACATTTTAGAAGACAATGTTTGGTTGCAACAAGATGGCGCAACTCTACATTTTACAGTTGCAGTTCGTCAGTTTTTAAATGAACATTTTCCAAATCAATGGATAGTACGCCGCGGACCTATTGAGACCAGATTACTCAATCTGACACCACTCAATTTTTTTATGGGGACACAAAATCTAAAATTTATGCCACTCTGCCGCAGTCTTTAGAAGAACTCAGGCGGCGTATCATTGAAAAATAGCCACCTAATTACCCCCGAAATTCTTAACAATATTCGTCGAAATGTTGAATAACCTTTTATATTATTGCATGGAAGTGGGAGGCGGACATTTTGAACAATTAATAATTAAATGATTAATACAAAATTGTCTTTTATTCCTAAGCATAAGTAAACATTTTTTTTTCAACAATGGATGAAAAAAAATTACGTGATGACAACCAGAATTAAAAACACTTTGAAATGAGGTGTCACTCGACCTAAAGTGCCATTTAAGATTCTAAAGTTGAATGCGCCCCCGCGAAGGGGGTTGTTCTGGCGAGTCTGTATTTAACGCTAAAATGTGTCCCCCTCGAAAACAAACTGGACGTGTCACGGCAATTTTAATATTTTGGAACGTAGTTCAAAATAAACCGGGTGCAAAGTTTTCAATGGTACACCCTATATAATTACTGCTACAGCTACTAATGAGATTGGCCGTTAATTAAGTAAATATATATTTCTTTGATTTAAAATTTCTTAATTGTTTTTTATTTTTGCACCAGTGTTGAAAGTAAATCATGATAAAAAAATTTATTTACGTACCAGTGTTGAGATATTTTATGATAACCATGATATCTACGTTAATGTCCAATGTATAAGAAGAAGTTTGTTTGATAAAAGTATTCTGTATTTTTTCCTGTTTAAATAAAAATTGTAATAACATGACATATTAGGTACGTAAATATCTCTGTACATAATGATAAATGTCTAAAATATCATTCTTTTTACAAGCGGATAAATTTTATCGCATTTTTCAATTCAATTTCGAATGGAACAATCATACGCTTAAGTTCAGAAACACGGATAAAACTCGGTGCACGTAAGGTATTGCTTTTTATCTCGGACACCACAAGAAACAAAACTCTTAGAGATTTACTAGCTTAATCATTATTTATTTAGCTTCGTTTTAGTATGGTTTACCAGTCCGAAAATACACCTCTGAAATGTAATCCACTGTTTTGTCATGTTAAGGGAAGGGACATGCCAACATTCCGAGATTAATTCTCCTTTGCTTTTGATTTTCTTCAATCGAGAAGAGAAGTATGAAAGCGTTGCAAATAAATGGAAATACAAACCAAATTTTCTTTTGTGTGGAAAAAACTTTACAGACTTTAATCTGCAACACAAAATAAAGCTTTGAAGGTACGACGTAATATACTCACTTCTTTGAATATGATAAAAAGGTTTCAAGCGTTTTTACTGGTAACTTATTTTCTACAAAATCGTTTCTCTATACGCTGTATAATACGGGGTGAGTTTGACTTGACAGTAGGGCAGTAATTTTAGTATACGTGTACTTAATCGAAGAATAAGTGATATGCAAAAAATAGGTTAATATAATAGCTATTTATGTAATCAGTGCAATATCGAACGAGTTACATAAAATCATGTTTCATAACGTATTACACAAGATTTTTGCTAATTTTTACGAAATATAAGTTTTTAATTTTAATCATTTACAACTATAATTTAAATAGCAATTATCTAGTAGGTCAGTGTCAGTTTAAATTTTCTTGTCATTTGACTTGACATTTAATACATACTGATCTATTCAGTGGCGTTGATTATTACTATTACCATTTATTAAGAAAAATGACAGCTGAATCACAGAAAGTAGATGGTTGTAGTTATTTTTTTCGTTTTATGTTTGATTTTTTTCACATTTGCATAACTAACTGAATATCTTGATGTTATAAATTTACAAACAGGCCTGTAATTCTCAGGCACAGCATATGATTTTATCATTTATTTTTTGAAATGGAGAGATTAACAAAATTTTTTCAGTATTTCGATTGCCACAAAAAATGTACATCATCCTCGCCTACAGCACCAAAACACAAGAGTTCGCAGAGCAGTGTCATTTGATAAAAGATTTGAAGTTTGTTTAAGGTAAATTAACAGAAGTTGTTGCTAAGCGAGGGTGCCCGATAGGGCAACTCAATTTCAAAAATAATGAGTTTATTCGTTACTTTTCGAAAGCACTGTAGTAGGTAGATAATTATCAAATTGTAGTATGAAATCATCAATCATGTCTATTCTGCAATCAGCTTTGTAAATTAAATTATTGCACGCCTTAGTTGGTACTAAAAGCTCATTATTTTTGAGATGTTATCAGTTTATCTGCAAAACAAAGTATTTCCAAATATAATTTCTTTCATTTATCTTTAATCTTGCGTTTGTGTGAATACACTGAATACCGAAATTATTTTGTGAAGCGCAAAGATTGAACCGAAACAAACAAATTGTATCAGGTAGTTCCTAATAGAACCAGCTTTTGAGAAACAAATATAAAGTTTTTCTGCTTTTAAGTTTATCTAAATAATACATTGTAAACAAAAAATAATGATAGCAGCAGGAGAAGTGAAGCAAGTTCTTTAATACTTAAAGTAATGTTTAATATTTCAATAAATTTAAAATAGTAACAAATTTTGTTTCTTTCCGCATTTGACAACAGCACATAAGAGGTCTAGGCAATCAGCTGAATGACAGAAAGTAGATGGTTGTAGTTATTTTTTTCGTTTTGTTTGATTTTTTTCACATTTACATCCCAATAACTAACTGAATATCTTGATGTTATAAATTTACAAACAGGCCTGTAATTCTGAGACACAGCATATGATTTTATTATTTATTTTTTGAAATGGAGAGAGATCAAAGAAATTTTTCAGTATTTCGAATGCCACAAAAATATATCTAGCTCTTCATCCTCGTCTACAGCACCAAAACACAAAAGTTCGCAGAGCAGTGTCATCTGATGAAAGATTTGCAGTTTGTGTAAGGTAAATTAACAGAAGTTGTTGCTAAGCGAGGGTGCCCGACAGTTCAGTGACACATCCACAACTTAACTGGTTGAATATTTTTAACAGTTTAAAGCCAGTCCCTGAGTTTTGTGGGAATAGAATTTAAGTCGGACTAGCGCGGCGAAGCATAGAAACTGCAGGCCATCGATACGACCTGCAGCGAAGGTCGTTGCAGGTGACGGTATATGCTGGTGCTGGTCTAGCATGCGATTCTCCATTAAATATCATGGAAAACTTCATAAGCAGGCTTTGTAGGTCCGTGTTGTGCAGGTCCGTGCAAGCATAATGTACGCGATCTTTTACAGGGTGGTGCCAAACAGAAAAGAAAACATTCCTACTCAGGCAATATTTATAACGAATGAATAACATCGTCATTCACTGTTACATTATGATTTAAGAAATTCTTAGCACGCTTTTCAAAATAAAGCTACCATTTTGTAGTATTTTCTAACATCTTTTATTTTATATTATTTTGGCAAAAGTTATGAAAGACAAACCTATTAAATCAAGTAAAACAGCAAAGAAATGTTCCAGACAACATATCCAGCAATTTTTAGAGTATAGCAGCCTATTGGCAATATCTCCTTTAAGTTCACAAATATGGCTATTATAAAAAGCGAAATACGCATTTTACGCAATATAGCCACCAGACGACTGGGAACTAATATAAAGAAAAAAACTTTTCCTTCAGGAGTCTCTGAATATGTAGCGTTACAGTCACGAATCTCCCAATAAAAGGAAAATGAAGGACTTATTTTTAGTAAGGTAGTACGAGGAGAGTTCAAAGTATTCTCGGTATCAGTTTCATCTGCTACCGATGTGGGTAATTTTTTTATTGCATTAACTAATGTCTCTATCTGTAATTTTATTAATGCCACTATCTGAGAAGACCTTAACCATCCACCCTATAGTCCCGATTTAGCCCCCAGTTACCTGTTTCCAAATTTAAAAAATATCTTCGTGAAAGCGATTTTCAGATGATCAAGAGGTCAAGGCGACTATTAACACACATCTTTCAGACAAGAAGGAAGTGTATTTTTTACAGGGAATTGAAAAGTTAATTTCTAGATGTAATATACGTATTGACGTTATGGGAGATTATTTTGAAAAAGAAAAATTATTTTAAGTTCCTTTCTACTGATATCCAGAATATTTTGAACGCCCCTCGTAGGTATAAACTATACGGCGGTAAATGGGGAAGACATACTTCTGAAAAAATGTTCAAATGTCATGTTTTACTGATTTCTAGAGAAAAATATATGCTTACTAAAAGTATAAAATAATTACTAAATTGTTACTTTGACATTAAGAGAAATTAATTATGAATATTTAATTAAATTCGATTTACCCAATATATTTTTTTTAAACTGATCTATGTTATTTTTTATCAAGCCCCTTCGTTCATTATTTTTTCAGTTTTGGAACAACTTGCTAATTAAATATTTTGGAAAAATAAGGATACGTTGTAAAACACCTCAAAATAAGCAAAGAATCAAGCATTTTCCTAAAAAATCTACTGTAAGATAGTTTACAAGACTGCGGTCCCTCATCTGCAAACACACTGTATATTTTTTCCTACAATTAGTTATAAAATGTGATAGATACTATCCAATTGACAGTAGTTGAAGATCTATATTTTTGTTTCCGACCCCACAAATCATACAATCGACTAGTATAACCGAACTTCTATAGAGAGAACATTAAGGCTTTACCAACTGATTTCTTCTCCATCAGACATATTATTCTAGTCAAACTTCTCTGGTCGTTAAAAGGACATCAAAATATTACTGTTTATATCACAATGCTACTTTTATATGAGCCATAAAAATACGTTAAAGTACAAAACGGAATTGTCATATTCCTTTCTCGGCGGTCTTTATATTTTCATTTTATGAACTACCATTAAGCACAAAGGCGACACATATATTTAAAATTTAAATTCGCCCGTCGTGGGTTGTAAAATCAGTGGCTCGTTTTAAATTTGTTACATTAAAAAGTGTTCTGCTGTTCACTGTCGGTACACAAAGGTACAAACAGACTGGAAACAGGTTTTCAGCTTACTGGTAACCAGAGCCGAATAGGTACGTGCTTATAAGCTATGAAATTTGTAATTGTATATTTAAATTGACACAAAAACAGCAGGCTAAAGCGAACACAGTGGAAGTGGTTTCCAGCTTGCTGGTATTCTGCGCCGATCCGCGCTTGTATGCTTTGAAAATTATAATATACTTTTAAATGGAAACCTTCAAGCCCGTTTTTGTCAGAATTCCAATTTAATTTATTTGTACGCGCGGGTCGCGTATAAAAAAATGGACAAAGAACTAGTACTATCTTCAGTTTTCCGATAACCTATATAGGACAAAATCCACAGCAACCGATATACAGGGTGTCCCATGATTATGGTTGCAGAGGGCATGAAAATAAGCAATGTTGCCTTATAAACAAACCCCTGTCCGAAAATATGCCATTTGGCCAGTTTATTGAAAGAGCTTAGAGTAATTGCTCAAAGTGTCCTCCACGTTGCTCAGTGCACAGCTGGGTACGATTCTTCATTGATTGGCGAACTCTATGGAAAATCCCCGGTATGTCCTCAGCCTGTGCGGACGCGGCTATCACTCTTCCCAGTAGCTCTTGTTAGTTGGGAGCAGGAGTTTCATGCACTAACGCTTTTAGATGGCCCCATAGAAAATAATCCAAGACGGTTAAGTAGGGTGACCGTGCAGGCCAATGCACAGGGCCACCTCGGCCTATCCACCTGTTAGGAAATATTTCATTCAAATAGTGCCGCACTGGCAAAGCAAAGTGGGCTGGGATGCCATTGTGTTGAAACCACATATTAGCTCTTATGTCCAGTGGTACATCCTCTAATAGTTCTGGAAGCACATGATGCAGGAATTGAGCATAAACGTGTCCATTTAAATGTGGTGGGAGAAAATATGGCCCGATGATCTACTGGCCCACAATGCCGGACCAGCTGTTAATTACAAACTGGATGTTGATCTCTATGACATAGGGTTTATTTTCATTCCAAATGTGACTATTACGGCTATTAAAATAACCATCCCTTGTAAAACAGGTCTCGTCAGTAAACAAACCGTAGCGACCAAAGTGTGGTGCTGCAACCACCAACGACAAAAACGGCGACGTGGCAGATGGTCCTCCAGACCCATGGCTTGGACTTGTAACAGGCGGTACGGATGTATTTGTTGATCCTGGAGAACCCGCCAAACAGTACTTCGTTCCCCATATCATGTGCAATGGCACGCTCGCTTGTGGACGGATTGGCCTCTACATGATGCAGAACCTCTCCCTCAAACTCTACTGTCCGCATGGATTCTACCAAAAATGCTATGATGAGGATGATAACGTTCTGGAAACCGTTCGGTGTACAATTGCGCGGCTCTTGCCCATTACCACCAGCTTCTCCCTAAATCATATGCATATCAGCAAGTTCCGCATACGAATAATACTCCATTGTACCACCAAATTAATGCTATTTACGTTTTGCACACCAGTAACTGAAACTAACTGAATCGGTGTGTGTGTGTGTTTTTGTTTTTTTTTGTTTATGTTTTCTGGTTTTTTATTTTGTTATAATAGTCAGCCATTGAACTAAATCGGTGTGGTGACTTTAGGCCGACAAAAGAGTAAACACAGCAAGCTAATGAGTCAAGGGGGTACCTAAGACGTACCGAATAATTTTTTGTCTCTTCCCGCTTTTAACAACTTCTACTACATGGTTCCACTCTGTACCCTTACATTAAACAGTGTTGTGCTGTTCACTGTCGGTACACACACAGGCAGTTTAAGTGAACTGGAAAGATAACGTACACGGAAAGAAATCGACAGGCGCCATGTGCTATAAGATTGTAGCTCGAGAATTTCGTTAAATATTTTTACTATTGACGCTCTAAGCATAACTTTTGTCATTAATTTTTTATTATCAAGTCGTCAAATTTTGTAGATGAAGGATAGTAACTAACAACAATAATGGAATATGAATCTTGACTACATTATTATATCATTTGGAAAGTAGTAAACCTCAATAATAAATTTTCATTGTAATAGTTATCTACCTAACAAGCGCGGCAAGTGATACTTTTCCGAACGCTGATTGCAGTGAAGTTCGGTCAACAACAGAGTGCGAGAAAGACACTTCTCGCACGTGTTATTTACAATATTTTCCTACGATCATGACAATCAGGCGAAACAGTTTATTTTAATTATCAATTTATAACAATAATTAACAAGTAATTATTAAGTAGTAATTTAAACTAATAGAATATGTTAACGAAAATCATTGAAAATAAATATACAATTTGTGGCATTTTGTAAATTCTGTGCTGAGGCAATAGCAGCTTGAGGATGTTCTTTAGTCGGGGAATTCACTGTTGACAAAGTATGTGCTACAGGATTATCTTGTAACTTCAATGATGAGGGAATAGCTGCTAGATGCTGTTCTTCAATCACGAAATATACTGTTAATGTTGATATACTATGAGCTTCAGCACGGTTCTCTTGAAGTTCTGATGAATAATTTGATGCTTTCAGAATGCTGTGGGCTATTTTCTTTTTATTATCCAAACAATCCTCAGTGTATGACTCAGCTACCGCTGTGGACGTTCACCCACCATGCCGTTTTAAGTTTGTAATATTAGACCCGGAGTTGGCTAATAATGTAGCAGAAGAGCGCCGAAAACAATGTCCTGTATACGCTTCGGAGTTTGGAATGCCTAAATAACCAGCGACGTTAGATGACATTTTTCCGAAACCCCGATAGATATCGACATATTTAATAATAAGCACATCTCCTTTGTGTTCTATAGCTATAGCATATTTGCTAGTTCTTCGCGGTGAGAGGCACCGGCAATTAAAAATATCGTGGCTACTTTGGTCATAAGATATACGTTGTCTGAAGTATTTAAGAGAAAAAAATTTATTTCCTTTCTCTCTAATACTTTTAATTTTTTTGCCTTAAACCCAACATTTGATTTCTTCAAATATGCCGTTAACTTGAGGTATATATTTTAGTTCGAATACTTCGACCATAGAGTTAACGTAAAGCTACGTTTTGCAATATTTGCACAAGAAAAAAAAATGAAAATAATGAGCACACTCTTTAAGAGAAAAGACATACATAAAGGTACCTGGACCTATCCAGATGGGGCATATTCGAATCAAATTGATCATATTTGCATATATGAGAATCACAGAAGCATAATAAAAAATGTTAGGTCATGCAGAGAGGCATACATAGACTCGGATCACTATCTAGTGATAATAGATTTGAAGATAAAAAAAACTATTAAAAGGAAAGGATTACACAGGAAAAAAGGCAACTAAATATGGCGGTATTACAAAATGAGAGAACCCAAAAGAAGTATGAAGAAGATTGAAAATGTCATACAAAAAGCAAGTGAGAAAGTAATACCAAAAAAAGAGTTTGCAGGAAGGAAAGATGGTGGGATGAGGAGTGTATCAGAGAGGCGGATAAGAGAAATAAACTAAGGAAAGCACTTTAGTCAGTTACAAGAGGAAGATAAGGAAAAATACAGGAACCAAAGACTAAAGACAAAGAAAGTGTTTAGACAAAAGAAGAGAGCAGAACAGGTTAAGAAAATAGATGAAATAGAGCAACATTATAAAACGAAATAAATACGTAACTTCTACAGAGAGATAAAAAAAGGGAAAAAAGATAAATAAGGAAGAAATACGTTAAGGAAGATAGTGGCAATCTAATTGGAGAGGAAACAGAAGTGAGAGAAAAATGGAGGCACTACTTTGCAGATATGTTGAATGAAGAGAATGTAAGGGAAGAAGCGGATCAGGAGGATATGATGCCGGCAAGGGAAGAGGAAGTGGAAGTAGAAGAACCGACAAAAAAGGAAATAGACATAATTATTGAAGCTTTAAAGAATAACAAAAGTCCAGGGAAAAACGGAATAACAGCAGAGAACATTAAGTACGCAGGAGAGGATTTAAGACAAACAATATACGAAATGATTCGAATGATCTGGAAAAGAGAATGTATGTCAGAAAATTGGAAAGATGCTATGATTACACCAATCTTAAAAAAAGGGAGATGCAACAGACTGCATAAACTATAGGGGTATATCACTGTTAGATATAGGGTATACAATTATGGCAACGTTAATAAAACAGAGAATACCTACAGCAGAACTACAGATAGGGGAGTATCAAGCAGGTTTTAGAAAGGGAGGTCAACAACGAATCAAATCTTCATGGTGAAGCAAATCCTGACTACATGCTATGAGTATGGAATTAAAGCAATGGTTTTATTTGTGGACTTCAGAGAAGCATATGATTCGCTCAAAAGGAATAAACTAAGTAAACATTTTAAACAATTTGGGATACCATCCAATCTGATTAGACTATTGAAAATGACCTTAGAAAACACTAAATCCAAAGTACGAATAAAAGGTGAATGTTCAGAAGGTTTTACTAGTGACACAGGACTGAGACAAGGAAACCCACTCTCAACGCTTCTTTTTAATTTAGTACTAGAAAGGGTCACAAGATAAGGACACATATTGTTTAAAAGTCACCAAATAGTAAGTTATGCAGATAACGTGGCCATTATTGCTAGAGATAGTAAGGAATTAGAAGAAGTAACGAGAAAACTTGTGGAGGAAGCACGTAAAGTGGGATTGCAGATAAATCACGAGAAAAGTAAGCTTTTGAGAATAGTAGAACAAAAAAAAGATACCAATTTTAAATTGAGAACACAGCATGGAAAGATGGAGTTCAAAAATATGTGTATTTGGGGGCGCTAATAACAGCTAACTGTGATGAGGAGCAAGAAATTAAAACAAGAATAATAAAAGCAAACAAAAGTTCGGCAGCAGTCAACCACCTAATGAAATCAAAAAATTTGTCCAGAGAAGTAAAATTTAGAATGTATAAAACAAATTTGAGGCCGACAGCGCTGTATGGTAGTGAAACCTGGGGTCTCAATAAGAAGTCAAGAGAAAACCTTTTAAGGTGGGAAAGGAAGATCTTAAGAAGAAAATTTAGGGGGTAAGAAGACGTAGGAAGGCTATATAAGGAGAAATAATGAGGAAATATATGCAATGTACCAGGCACCAAGTTGTAAAAGCCAGAAGAGTGCAGTGGCGACGGCATCTAGAACGTATGGAAAAGAACATGAATTATTGTAGTAGCAACAATGTGAAATTGAAAAAATTTAATTTGCTGCGTGCATTGTGACGATGTTAGTAAGTGATCCTGATGGTGCTGCAATGAGTAAAAATGTTGTTTTAGTAGTTAGCAATTCTGGAACGAAGAACAAATATAAAATTCTGCAACGATATATTATTATTAATTTATTAATAACAATGGTTATTGTTTTATTAACAGTTGGCAATACCACGAAAAGTAGTCATAAGGTCATAAGCGCCGATTTTGCGGGATAAGAAGTTTTTGTCCCATGTAGTTAACCCTGTATTAACTCTCTGTAACTAAGATTTTCTAATTTAATATTTTCTTTGAACAGAACCATATTGTAATCCAAACAAATCAAGTTAAATACTTACAAAATAAATTAATTATGAAACAAAATGGAAAAAAAATTCGTTTCCAAGGAACGCACGTACCTGAGAAGGTACAGAAGAACCTTGAGAAAATAATGATGTAAACTTATTCGCCTTTTGTCGTAGAATGTAATTATCGCACCCTTTTTCTTTGTAATTCACTTTAAATTCCATCAAGCGAACGAAATTCTTTAATTTATTCCATTCATTTCACATTCTACGAAAATAATTTAACTTTAGTTTTGTGCGGAATACCTCATTTAAAAAAATAAATTTGCTCCAAAATGCTCCCAGCAAAATACAACCCCATATTCCAAGAATTACGCGAATAAGGATGCATGATACCGTAGTATAAAATGAAATAATATTTGTTTTACATATCTCCATGGATTTCATTAATTTTATTATGTACATCGGCTATGTTTGAAAAGGAGCCAACACTCAATAGAAAGATATTTGCGTTTGTTGATTTTCTACGTTAGTAGAATTAGTCCAGCCTACATGTACAGCCAGTATTTCTCATTTTCCTGAAGTAGCAGTTATATAGTTATGTGGTTGTATAGTATAAAACCATAACATTACAACCCTCATACGAGTAGAAAGTAAAGGCGCTCTTGTTTAATGGTTTATTTATATGACATAACCTCTTACCAATCCATTAAACTAATGAAAAATGGCTTTTATGTCATTAAAGTTTACCTTCTCCTAAATAATAGAAATTAGATGATCACCCCCTTAAATTATTACACTTTTATATGGCAATTACATCGAGGTTTCCCTAAAAATACTTATAAAAGACATACAGGGCGTGGTGTTTTGAATACAAAAGAATACAAGACCCTGAGAATATTCGGAATAAAAAAGGCTTATATCAAAAAATCTAATATTCCAATATGTTACTGTTTAACAGCTATAAACTTAGTTGTTGCCTATCCTAAGGCCCACTCAGTGTTGCCAAATGGTATAATTTTCCGGAAATTTGTAAAACGAACAAATAAAGGCATAAAAGGTTTTGATACACTCATTACTCGGTGCGCAGTCATAAAGAGAGACCTATGAAGTCGCGGCATGGAGTGAACCATGCTAGTCTCGTTCTCTTCTAGTGAAGAATCTTCTAATGATTTTATACACGTTTGCACTAGTAGATCGGGAACTGGACTCAGTCTCGTCGAACTCTTTTTGAAGAATTTTGGTCGGTTGCCTCAAACAAAAGAGCAAATAAAAATACATCTTCCACACAACATATTTTGACACCTAAATAGTACAGTAGCACAAGTTGAAGAGCATAGAGCGACAGATTTTGTAAAATTTCCAGATCAGTTCGACACAGAGCGGTCCGCGACGGATCTAGACCGCGACCTCATAATGCGTTTTGGTAATTTTTTATTCAAATCTCATCGACTTATGACGACTAATTTTGTTTTACTTCATTTACTGTCAGGAAATTATTTTTTTAATATTCTGCATTAAAGACGCCACACCTCGTATTGGGTATTACAATTATCTGTGTACATGGACTGCCACACATTTTTAAGGTCAAAATATGATTTAACAAAATTTACCTCTATTTAGTTGCTTCGTTTAGCCGTTACAACACATAAAGGCAAAAAATTGCTTATCATATGCATTGCTCTTCTTTCTACAATTTATGATCTTTGGAAATCAGCAGGAAGATAAAGGAACATGATAATCATAACAGAAAGACTGAAAATAAAGTAAAGTAAACAAGAGAACCACGGAATAATTTGAAGTTAAAAATGGGATAAGGCAAGAAGACCCATTGTCATCAGTTATTTAGTTTAGTAATAGAAAAAATCATAACAAATGCAAGAGTCGATAGATCAGTCATTATATAGGTATTATAAAAACCATCAGTGTTTGGCATTTGCAGATGATTTTGTAGTGCTAGCAAGAAATAGAACAAAACTAAAAGAGGTAACAGAGAGAATAGATGAAAAATGTAAATATTTCTAGGCAACCAAAATTAAGACTATACAAGAGTGGTAAAACGAGTAGTGATATATGCTAGTGAACGTGGATATTGCATATAACAGAACAAACAAGCATGAAAGTGTGAGAGAAAAATATTGAGAAAAATTTTTGGAAGAAAATAAGGGCGTATCAGAAGAATTAATGAGGAAATAAAGAGTTTGTACGAAGAGGGTGGCCGAAAACAGGATGATAAGCAGAGGTGGAGAAAGACCTGCAATAATTACAAATTGTCGAACGAAAAAAAAGCGAGGGATAGAACGAAATGAAGAAGGATAGTCAACTAGTCAACCAAGCTACCAAGGACCTTACTATTAGTGATAAGTAAATTTAATGACCTGAATTTTTTATCTTTAATTTCTCGAAAATCTATCTAAAAATTAAAAAATTGGATGGCGCTGCATGATGTAACATGCCACTTTTTATTTCAGATTTTACGGGTGAAGGTGGTTCCTGTTTAGGGGTAAAAGTTTAGAAAATAATAATACCTCTACCCCTTAATCTAATCACGAGGATTAGTCCAAAAGTCGAAGACTTGTGGGGGAGAGGGGACGGTATATTATTACTAAGCCGGCCGAATTTGCTCCCAGAAACGACTTACATTGGCAGGCCCTAACCACCATTCAGTGCGGGAATGAGGAAAACCTGGAAAATTTCATTAATAAGAGGGTAGTCAAATGTCGACCGGTATCAATATCTCACATTGACCCAAGCTAACATTCTTCCACCCTACCATACTCGCAGAGAGGGTGCCAATCCTCTCTACGAATATAGCTGATATACGGTCTACTGGCCGCGGGTATCGATCCAACAGCGGTCTAGTCACCTAACGCCTTAAACAAGGCGACCCTAATAAGTACATCCATCGAATATGTCAATCCCAAAACAAAAGTTGTTGGGTCTGAGTGTTTTTTAATCATTGCATCATTTGCCTAGAATTATACCTACCTAGAAAACTTTACTAAAAAAAAATGGCTGAAAGTAAATATGTATCATTATTATAGATGTAACATTATCAACATAGAAATTATTTTTTACAGTGCATGTAAGTAGTATTTTTTGTAAAAAAAAAATATTATTTTTTCTCCAAAGATGTGTCTAGACGACTTACTCCATATTTAATTCATATTTTATAAATTTACGCTCAATAAGGTATTTTTTATTTATTTTTGTATTGCTTTCACGTCAATATGCATAAAATAGTTAATACTACTTTATTTTACGGAATCGATTTTAATTAAAACCAGTCGTTTAAATTAACAAAATATTTATCTAACGATGAGAAATTATAAAAGTGCAGGAGAGGCTGCACAAGGTCTCTGAAATATTATGTAATTAGTTACCCCTACAGATCTAGAGCAAACTTCAAGATATTCTGTAGCAAGATATATTAGTTTAGGTCCATAATTTGCTGTACGGAAATAGGGGATTATTATACAGTATTTGTAGTACCAGCTCCACCCTTATATAGGTATATCCACGCGGAAGGGTGGGTGGATGGGGCCGTTGGGAATTTCGGAAGTTTGTAGAAGGACCAAGGACCTCCTTGGGTGGGCGAAGCTATCTGTCTTATTTATTAGGACCTAACTCGCTTAAGGAAATTCAATTACTTCATTTCTATTTTTAAACATTAATTTTTATTCATTACTTGTCGTAACACATTTAGCTTCAAGTCAACAATAATAGACAGAGAGAAATAAATCATTGATTTGTTCATAATACAAGGCGTCACAAATTAGTTACAGTGTAATTTTTAATTTGGGCGCCTTGTTTTTGAGACACAACAAGTTAAAGTTAAGATTTTACAGAGCGCCGTATTCTTGAAATAGTGTTTTCTGTAAATACAAGTAATTTTAGACGTTTAAGAACTGAATAATATAGAGTTTTGTAAATAACAGGAATGTTATTTCATTCTACCTGCAAATATTCAAAGGTACCGAAGTAATATGAATATACAGAGTGTTAAAAAAAAAGTGTAAAATATTTCAGGAGGTAATAGTATGAACCAAAATAAGCAGAAGAGTCTCAATAAACATGGGTCCGCAAAGTAACGGTTGCGGAGATATGGACCAGTATTCGTTTTTCAAACATTTTATTTTATTAGGAATAAACCGACAAAGGAAGCTTTTAACAAACAAAAAACAAAGTTACAGAAGATGTTCAAAGTGCCCTCCGTCTATTTCCAAGCAGACACGACATCTTCGTCTCAACGATTTGGGTAAGCGTCAACATAAAGACGTCGCGCTTCGGTGGCGTTCCTATTAGCACGACCATACATGAAATGCATGTCTGTTAATTCTGCGTTAGAGTAACCAGCCATAGCGAAAGAAAACTTGTGCACTGAGAACAACTGTACAAATACGTACTGTTTATTTCGCTAATCATCAACCAACTATTATAAGAACATTTTTTGCAAAATAAAAAAGAGGCTAAAATACATAAAACATTCCATATCTCCACAACCGTTACTTTGCGGATCCATGTTTATTGAGACTTTTCCGCTTATTTTGCTTCATACTATTACCTCCTTAAATATTTTACACTCTTTTTTTAACACCCTGTATAATGGCAGGTGGTACAGAAATCTTTCAAAATACGTATTTTTAAATTCAACTGCAGATGTAAATATTGTTATAAGATACATAGTTCTGCATATGAGACTGTTCACTTTTATTTATAAGTTGTGAAAATAATTGTTAAAATTAGAATAGCAAAATCACAGCATGTGGCAAAATAATGTATTTCATACAAATGCATTTCAAAAGTTGTTATTTTTTTTGAGGAGAATTTAAATAATAAAAGTGTATGAAGCAAACATCAAGAATTTTATTTTTGATTAATTTAACCGTGCTTTTCTACAATTATTGAAGTGTAGAAGAAAAACAAATCTTTTTATAACAAATAATTCTACACTTTTTTATTAGGAATGAATGGATTATTTAAATTATTTAACCAATAATATCCAAAGTGGTCGTTACTTACCTAGAACTTCATAAACATGGTTTTTCTACTTTGTAAAAGCGAAGTCAAATTTAAACGTGGATTTTATGTAAACCTTTGTGTGTAGGTTTATTCAGATATTATTAAAAACTTACCTAAGCAATGCTCTTTCACTTATTAGGAAAAGTTTCTTAATAAAAGTTCAAAAAATTAGTGAAATTAATCTTAACACATTTTAATATGCAGGGAGCGCATTCGCCAAAACAGAGAACAGCCGTTTAGTATGTAATAAAAATGGTTTAAGAAATGAAGACAATGATTAAATTTTCAGGAGATTGCATAGGTCGCACTTTGATAAAGTAGTATTCTGTTTTAAAAATGTCTACTCACATTTGTGTTGTGAAGCTTGTTGCAAAGATATTTTATACAGGTGATTATGCCTAGAGAATGTAGATTTGGGCAGATTTCCAGTTTAGTGACTTTGAGAGAAGGCGGATTGTTGGGTTGCGCGAAGCAGATTTGTCGATGAGAGAAAATTCTAGAACGACTAACAGATTCTTACGTACCATAGTACCATGTCAATTTAGGCTCTCAATCTGTGTCCACGGCCTTTCTCAGTCAACGTTTGGTAACATTGTACGATAGGGATATCTGCAGCATATCCCATAAAAAAAATCCGAATATTTTTTTAAAAATTTTAACCACTTCTTTTTTTAAATTCAGCAATTTTTTACAGTGTTCTCTATCAAGCAGTTCTAGAGAAAAAAAATATTTCTCAAAAATTTGTGAGACATAACCTTCTGAGATATTTGAGCTTACGTATTGCAGAGTTCTTCAGAAAATTTGAAGATATACTTATCGTGATAAGCAATGTGCCCAATATCAAATCATTTCACTCACTAGTTTTTAAAATATCAAAAAATAATAACAATGTATCCTTTTAACGAAGCGTCGTAAATAAACACTTTATGTGAAACCCCCTTAAAATTGACCGTTTATGAATCATCCTGTAAGTATGAGTATAGAAATTATTACGTCATATTTATATGAAAATACTCAATCTAAAATAAATTCCTCTATTTACAAAGCAATATTCTCGCCAGCTTGAATATATTTAACCGCCATCTCAAAAATACATAATAATATGTGACATACCACTAATGTGAAGCACATATCTCCTTTTTTCTACTTGAGTTTCGTAGAACCGTGCTTCTGGAGAAAAAAAATGTTAGCATCTGTTGCGTATAAACCAAGAATATTGCCAAATCGAATTGCCTCTTCCTCTCTTTCTATCATAAAAGAGATATTGTCAAGTCACATCGAAAGGACGACAATTTGTTTTTATTATACGGTCCATTGCTCTGTTAAACATACATGAAAACTTATTTGTCTATGACATTACTAGATTTTAAATATTAAAAAAGTTCAAACAGGTGGAACAGGTGGAATATAATTAAAATAAACAACAGAACAAATTGTATGTAATAATAGAAATTATATTATTTTTTAATGTAAAATTAGTCTTCTACATCACAACACTGTAGATACAGCAAATTTGGTTAAAATTAACACTTAATAATTTATAATGATTTTAAAATTATCGGAAACCTTTAAAAATACTGTATTGCCAAAATAAAACTTATCAAGTAATCAGTGGTCGTGCGGTTTAAGGCGTCAGTACTTGAATCGAAGTGACTGGATCGCTGTGGGTTCGACCCCCGCAGCCGGTAGACCGTATATAAGCTATATTCGTGGAGAGATTGGCACCCTCTCTGCGGGTATGGTAGGGTGGAAGAATGTTGGCTTGGGTCAATGTGAGAGATTGATACCGGATGACATTTGACTACCCCCCTAATTAATGAGGTTTTCCAGGTTTCCCTCATTCCTGCACTGAATGGTGGTTAGGGCCTACCAATGTAAGTCGTTCCTGGGCGCAAATGCGGCCTGCTTAATAATAATATGCCGCCCCCTCTCCCGCACAAGTATTCAACTTCTGGGCTAATCCTCGTGATTAGAATGAGGGGTAGAGATATTATTATTATATTATTATTAAATTCACTGTTATTTTAGACATTATTCAATCGTGGAGAACCGATCAGCTCAGATTGCGTTTCAAGGTAAACGGTGTAAGGTAATATGATATAATCCAAAATACAACGTAGTTGTGCCAATTACAAATTCTGGCTTTTCATATTATTTCTTTCACAATATTTGAAATCTTCAAATTCAATCCCAAAATCTGGAAGTATTACATAATATTTTCCAGTGTTTACATACAGAAAATGCTGCATACTTGAAAACTCTATACCAGCATTTTAAGTATGCAAATTTTTGATATCGAACATTCCTTCTCAAAATATAAATTTTTAACGGATAAATGTAGGCGTTTGGAGGAGAGCACTACAGAATATACTTAAATGACGTAGGTGTATGCTAAGATTCACCGTCAATGAAATTAAAAATCAATGTTAATATTAAATGAAAATGTAGGTACACGATCATTTAACTCCGTAGATTCGGCAGAATTTATAATATGTTCATTCACGCCAAAAAAAACGAGTATTTTTTCTAAAACACTACGAGTATTAACTGAAGAAAGAGTTACTTGATATGAAGGAGAATGTTGCAAATTTCCTCATTTCATTTCTGTCGAGTTTCACAGACAAAACAGCCAGGATTGGTTGTGGGTTACGTTAGATATGGCTAGCTGATTACTATAGATTTTCCGAGAGGTAAAAAACTGCTGCATTTTAGTGTACACGTTACTGATATTTTTGGAAATTTGCTGAAATTTTTCGTATTTATTGATACTTTGTGGTATTTGTTGGTATTTTTTGCGTTTTTTCTCTTTAAATCAGTTGTTAAGGGAAGATACGAAGAGAAATTCCTAATATCCTGTGAGTCAGAAAGAATAGGTCAACACTAAGCTGGAGATACTAGACACCAAACTATTATGTTTGAGCTCATCATGCTTTATACAAATGTCGCTGGTTTAAGAAATACAGGGTGTTCAAGGTTTAAATTTTATTCTAAAATATCTCAATAATTGTACTCACCCTGTACAAAACTAATGATGTCGACTGTTTCAGCCAATGTATTGTAATATTATAGTGTTGCCCTTAATATAAAAATGATTTAGTACTCGTAAGCATTTTACTAATATTTACTAATAATAGAACTAATTAGTATCACATACATATATTCTTTGTTCTTACACAGATTACCTATCAACCGAATACGATAGTTCTGTTGGCACCATTTTCGTTGACCTTCGTCTACCAATTACACTGAGAGTAAGCGTATAATTCCATAAAATTCCGGCTCTTACACGTAACAAAGTGTTGAGAATATGAAAATAAAATAAATTAATTTGTAAATATAATAATTATTAATCTTTTTGTTTCAGTAATTTACAGGTTATGTCAATACATCCTACTTGTATTAAATAGTACCTGCAATTTTGCAAACTGGAAGTATGAGAAATCTCCAAAAGTCTCGAAATTGGTCTTTCTCTACAAATTTGTACAGTGGTTTATCCCTCCGTTTTTTTTTTCAGATGGTCGGGGTATTAGCCCGCAGAACAGTTGTTTCCTGAAATATTGATTTTGCAAATATCGTTATCGCCGGACGCGATAGAGGTCGGAGGCTTTCAATTATAAGTATAGTATTGTAGGACGCTTTGTTTCTTTTTGTAGGTGCTCAGGTCCAGCTAGATAATGAGTTGCTAAATTTAGCGTAATCATAACTATGTTTTATTTTCCCATTTGTATTCACCTTGAAAGTTCCCAACGTTGTTGATATCCCCCATATTTTTCGTTCACGTCAAATTCGCATTTAGAGTACCGTAAAACCAATAAATTTCTATACCGCAACCTAAATGACGTTCTGACAGGTGTATAATGTCGATTTCGCTGTAAAATACTCTCTTTCCTGTTGTGGATAATTCGCTCCATTAAACCAACACACCGTATCGATTTTCTCTCACAAGACTGAATGCTCCCACATCATTGCTAAAAGGTTACAGACCGTGTTGCAGAATTCCCTTGACTCTCCCTGCGTCGATGAAATGCTTAAATTTTACCAATCCAAGAGGGATACATTTATTCATAAATTGATATTAAAATTTCAACAAGGCAGAAGCTACATATATAGAATTCTTTAATATGATTATAATAACCTGCAGCTACATATATTTGTTTGACGCATAAGTTCATAACGTTTTTTAATTTGAAACTGATTTCCCTTGAATAAACAAAATTATCTCCCAAACGGAATTTCAGAAAACAACTACTCTGCGGGCTAATGCCCCGACCAGCATTGAATTACACTTATTAGCTCTCACCATTATACCATAGATGAGGTAACCGACGAATAAATGGCTATTTATGTCCATCAAACCCGACAGAAGAGACTCTGAGTATGCGAAATGTAGCTAAGTTATATTTAGTGGCCGCTAACTACTCCATGTTGGACCTAACAAGCCACAGAGCAAGAGTAGTTGTCACCTGAAATTTCGTTTTGCAAATATCATTATCGCCGAAATGCGATATATATTGGAGACTTTCAGTGTTACCTACAGCATGGTCGAACGCTTTTTATAGCAAATTATTATAAATTTGAGGATACCTTGGAAAAAAATTTCACTTAGCACATAGATACACTGTATTCGTAAAATAGTGATAAATTTGAAGAAATTTAAGCAGTTTATTTTTTTTAATTGCACACCCTATATATACTTATGTACTTATTTCTCTTAAAAACTAGCAACTTAACCATGTCCTATATCTATTCTCAAAACTTTTCAAGATATTCGCTTAATTGTGCAGTTGGGCATTTTCCCTAATTTTTTAATTTTGTCACACCAACCTTGACAAAATGGTGAATAACAATGCGAAAAAGACTAAATTTATGTATTTAACACAACGGGCATTTATTTGAAAATTTAATTCGCTGATCTATTAAAACTTCGGGTTAACTCGGGTTATTTTTTCATTTATTATAGTCATTAATATACTATTATTTCCATATTAATAGCTATATTTTTTTCGTTTGTAGATTATTTCTAGTCCAACAATTTAAAGTTATTTGCTTTTTCTTTTCATGACTAAGTTACACTCTTGTGTAAAAGGAAATGAAGAATGTTTATTGTGTAAATGATACTGCAGGAAACAACTACTCCGCGGACTAATGCCCGGCATTGAATTACTCCTGCCATATCTATGTGAACAGCCAAGAACCTTTGTCGGAGACACCACCAGACATAGGCCGGTTTCGGGCTTGTAGCCCTCATCAGTATGCCATAGGTGAGATGACTGACAATTGAACTGGCTGTTCCTTCATATGTATGTTCACATATAAACTGAGTGCAGGTGAGATATAAGTGGTCTGCTTATTAAGTACCTGCTGCAATGTAGGTCGCTTCCTGTAAGTCGAGCCGCTTAGGCCGAGCAGGAAGTAAGCAGACCACTTATATCTCACCATTGTTTATTGTATTTGACATAATATGATTGATTTATTACTGTTCATCTCAGTATATCAAAATCACTAATAATGCTCGAATCCCCAGTTAAGCGAATATATTCAGAAGTATTAATAACAGATATAGAACATGGTTAAAAATGTTGTTAGTTTTCGAAAGATCTATATTGAAAAATTTACAGGGTGTCATTTAAAAAAATGTATTATACTAGGAGATCCATGTAAAGAAATTGATTTTGTATAACTTTTTGGAGCACCCCGTAGAAATTATTTTTTGAAATATTAGTTACAGATTGTTCGACAAAGAGCAAAGGAGTTCAAGAGTCTTTAGACAACCTGATTTTAGACACTAAAAGATATTTACTTTTTAACGGAATACCGCTAACAAAAAAAATCGTCATGCTGCGGCTAATATTTGAGAGAAAATAATTCAATACCAAAAACCATCGCATATTAATTCCAGTGGTGAAAATAGAGGGGTTTCTATGAATCTTTTTGTAAAAAAAGTATAGTTGAAATAATGAATTGAATCAAAATTGTTTTTAATTAATTAAATGGTAATATATACAAAAATAAATAACGAAAATCATATTAAATCAAAGTAAATGTTCTATACAGCGTCGGTGACAGTTTTGTATCATTAAACGCCATTTTTAATCTGTTGCTTTGCTTAATTATTTTTTAATAGGCCACACACATACACAACACACAATTATTAGAAACTGTGATGTGCGTGTTTATTATGTATCGAACAAAAGGATTTTTGTTTCGAACATTTACTTTGATTTGATATGATTTTCCTGCTATTTAAAAGTGAGATACTCTGTATATTGGGCGATGTAATTGGAACAAGTTATATTAATTGACATCACCTAGCCTTGTTTAACAACTACATAACTAGCTAGTTAGCGCTAAGTGATTGGTTAACCTTAATTACATACTGCAGAATAGTTAATTCCACTGAGACTGTGCTTACCTTGTTGTCACGAGCATTCAGCGTACTCTTCACACCGTTTACAAAAATAGTATCGGTTGTGTTATAGTATTAATACTTTTAGCAATTAGCAGCAATTTCCCTACTAGTATATTAAATGTATGATTTCATATCAAAGTTGATGAATATTTCATTACAAAGCATGTCAATAGAGCTATTTACAACTGAAAGTGGTCGATAGTTGTTTAAGTAAATATTTCATTCAATACGTGAAGAAAAAATATGTTGATTATTGGTTTATATTAGAAGATCAACTTTCGTTGAAACAGTAATCAACTTGACTGACTAATTTGACCTTCCAAAATGTGTTCTTGATTTTTAAGAATCTAGGATCCCTGTATACAGAGTGTTCTTTAATTTCACTGTTGTTCTAGAGTATTCCTTAGATAATATCAACATAATATATATATACAGATTTGGAAGTGAGGATCTTGATGGTGAATTGTATTTTGCCGCTTGCGTGTATTTGTGTCATGCTACACGCATACTTCGACCACAGCGTGTTTGCATCAAGCAGTGTTGCCAGGTGGGAAAAATTCAGTGCATGAGAATAATTTCAAAGAAGCATGAGGTTTGGAGAAAAAAGCATGAGATGGCTTAATTTATCAAAAAACACCTCTTGACACAGCTTAATTTTTAATTACTTTTGTAATGTCATTTTTATTTCATTAAAAAGCATTATGTTCTGCTATTTTATCATAATATTACATTGTAAGTAGGTAGTTACAGGTACTTACTTAAAAGTTATTAACCACGTAACCTTTCTAATTTATTTTATTGTTAGGCCGGGCGAACGTTGAGGCGCAGTTGACGTGACGCAGGGTGACTCACGGGTCGTAAAATCTGTTGTTTCCAGAAAATGTAGGTACCCTTACGGAATAGAGTTAAGAATCACTGCAATGCAGCGTGAATACAGCACACACACCGCATATCCGTCGACTGTCATACCCGTTTATGTATTCATTGCTAATTATTAAGAGAGCAGTCTACAATAAAGGACATTTCAAGTACCCAAATATTGTAAATGCCTACCTCTATCTATTCAATTTTGCCCTCGATTTTGCCTTTTTTTCTCGTTAGGTCTTTGTTTTGGTAGATTTCAAAGAGTAATTTTAATAATTTTATTATTTCTTTTTGTGTCTATTAAAAAGCATGAGATTTGTTAATCAAAATATGAGAGCATGAGATTTCCTCGGAATGCATGAGATCTGACAACACTGGCATCAGTTGACCGGACAGTTAGATTTGCAATGGCGAATTGGCGTTGGCGATACGGAACCGATTACCGTAGTAGTGGGGAATGCTAGACCAATGCACGTCGCCGCCCCTCTTAAAATTCGTAACTTCCCTGGGATGAAGCGGCAATTTCTACTTTCTCTGTAAAGATCCGCAATTTCCGAATCTGTATAGTCGCTTTCAGATGATATATTGTCTTTTACTTTTGTTCGGAATTCCCTCACTATATCTCTTATTTTTTCTTGTCATTCATTTTGGGTCTTAGGAATTTTCTGTTTTTTAAGTTAGTAGGTAATTTAGCATAAATGATAACACAGATCCACAAACAAAAAAGTAGTGTGTGCTGAGGGTCCCATTATATTTTTTCTATGTATTTTTTCCCGCTGAATACGAATCTGGAGTGAAAATGGGGGGTCGCACAGCAAATTTTAGAGAAAATTACATCAAAAGTTTACACAGGTTCAAAAAAAAAGTCATGTGTGCTGGGAGTTAGACTATATTTTTCTTTTGTATTTTTCTCGCTGAACACGATTCTGAAGTTAAAATTGGGGGTTACACAGCAAATATTTGAGAAAACCTAAAAAATCGATAAAAATCACTTTCTCGTAATTTATTCTGTATGATACTCTCTAAAACTGACACAATGAGAAATGCTGTGAATTAGTGAATATTTACTATTTTACAGCTATAAGTATACCAAATATGAATTGCAATAATGAAAACTTCCTTCATCTGCGTGAGTTATGACTATTAACGCAAGTTGAATACTATACTTTATCTACGACTATAACAATAAATACTAAGTAAATACTAAGATACAAGTATCGAGAAATAACTTTACGTTTTTATTGCTACACCAATTTTGAAAATTTTTATATACACCTTTATACATGTTTTTTGATTTTTCTGGTAATAAATTCCGTATTGCATTATTAGCTACTTCTCTAATTTCTGGAGGTGTACATAATAACTCATCTTCGCTATCTAAATTCATCTTTTTTAGGACTATTATTAGAAATTGATTTGGAAACGTCAAAATTATTTTGTTAAAATATCAAATGACATTAGTCCCCTCAATGATAATAATTGATAGTTTCGCCTACTGAGAGGCGTTGGCAATTTAATAATTTTAAAATCTTTTAATTATTTATTCCTTTCCACTTGTTAAAAATTATTTCCATTTTACACCAATGGAACGTATTTATCGGCTTAAAAATTTCCAAGAATTTACTGCGTACACTATTTACATACCGAATTATCATTGTAGAAGCCCGGCGTGAGTTACAATAACTCACTATAAAAACTCACGCTATTTGTTTATTGATACTATTAATTGCTCAAAAGCAGTTGAATAATTGATATGTAAATTAATAGGAGTAGATAATAGTTATTTATGCAACAAGTGAAAAAGTAAGTGTTTATTGCACGCGACGTGAAATTGTCCAACGAGGCCGTCAGGCCGAGTAGGACAACACGTCGAGTGCAATAAGCACTTTTTGTACGAGTTGCATACAATATTTTTTCTACGTTCATGCAAAAACCAAAAAATGTTATTTAGATGACACTAAGTCTAGAAAAATGTGACGTCGATTTGAAGGTTTATGTTTGTCATGATGACAAAACGTTGCAGTAGAATGACAGATGAGTGCAGTAAAGACATACACATTTTATTGCACTCAAATGAGTGCAATAAAGAACCACTTTTTCCACTAAATATAGTTCAATAAAGTATTGTTTTTTGCATGAACGTAGAAAAAGAACATTATTCCATAGATATTGAACAACTTATAGATAGCAGATTATAGATAGTAAGTAGTAGATAGTAGATAGCAATGTATAGATAGTACCACTTACTCCAAAGTCGCACCAAAATACGATGTAAATAAGAAACTTAGAATTTTAAAGCAGCGATATCAAGAACACCAAGACATTGTTACAAATTTTCTCTATTTTGTCGTTGTAGTTGGGAGATCGCTTTGTCGCATCATATTCAAATTCCTGTACCGACTTAAATACTCGTACGTACATGCAAAATCACAGGCGCAGTTTACAAATGTCACACGTGTGCTTTGACGTGTAGCACGCAACCTGTCAATACTGTGTCCCTGAATAGCATTGATGCTCCCTGACGGGCATTTACCTTTGACAGACAAAGCGTCACAGATATTGTTTCATCTAGCTCTAACAGATTACGTGTTGCTGAACTTGGATACAGAAGTTCCTCCCTAGCATGTGGGTTCGAAAGTTTCGACAAAAGCGAGCTAGAGCAAAATTACATAATTAATTAAGTTAAACATTAATGAAACGGCAGCGTTCGGTACAGGACCGGGACAAAAACGTGGCTCAGCAACGTGGCAGTATAACGTGATATTGACGCCCATGTGAACGAGGCAGATGTTCCGTTACGTGCAATGCGGATCAATTAGTAACAGTAATCTAAGGACGAAACGTAAACTGATCTCATCAATAAGATCTTTTGTAACTGATACGGCGTGCTTGGAAAATACAGGGTATTTTTAAATGATGTGTAAAAATGGGACCGCAGATTCCTTAGGTGAAAATAAATCGATTATCCCAAGTCGCATATTAAAAAAGATACAGGGTGTCAAAGTTAAAATTTTATTTTCGATATTTGTAAATAACTTCTTAAGAAATCCGAATATCTACATAATATTTGAAAATCGGGGGTTTTTTGCGAGCGTGAAAGTTGTTTCCAATTTTGCCGACACTAGTAGAGGGCGCCACTTGTGGCACACCATGTTTCTTTTAAATAGCAGAACTTTATTGCTGCTTAGTGTATCCATCTGACTATTGAAACAATGGATTCTCCTACCCATTTTTTAAATAATCCTATTTTAAATGCTCAGTGCACCGAGTAAAAACTGTTTTGGTTTCAGATAAAGTGCCTATTCTGCTGAAAATACAGTAAATTTTTACTTTAAAAAGTTGTTCAGAATAGTAATTTTAGGAGGCGTGCAAAATTTCAAGAAGATCGGAGAAGTTTGGTGAAACCATTTTTCAACAAAGCACAAAGATTTTATCAGACTGCGCCTCCAGTGTCCATTTTTATTTTTTCGTGAATTAAAGGCTTGTTAATTCCCTTATATAATTAATAACTATAATTACAACTTAAGAGGACAGTATAGCCTTATCTTTGTCATTTAAGTTAAATTATTAATTTGTGTTTAAAAAAATAAAATATTTGGTAATGTTTCTTACGTTGTAGATTGTGGGAAAAATAATATACACAATACAATCGTGTGATTTACGAGAAATGTTACACTCGTACGTGATAGACTACGTTCCACACTCGTTATGTAATATACTATTATATAATTTAAACTTTAAACACAGATGACCGTTTACTTGGCATCTATGGACAGAGTTTTTAATCAAACAGTGTTTAACCGATGGAATCAACTACCTAATGATGTAACTTCTGGAAGCGTTAACTGTTTTAAACATAAATATGACACATTTAAAAAAATTAACTTGTATGATGTTTCAATTGTAGTGTTGTTTAATCGATTAGAATGTCATACCTATTTTTTATGGTTTCAGTTAGTTAAATATGTTATAACTGCCATTAGTAATTTGAGCGTAATAGGTTTTGACCTCTGCTCATCCCTTTAGTTTAATAATAAAAATAATAATAATTCTCTTAATACTCGGTACACAAAAAACGCAATTTAACAATTTCATATACAGGGTGTCCGGAAATGATGAGCAAAAAATTCAGGGGATAATTCTAAACCGAAAATAAATGCTACCTCTTTCTATAACATTTTTTCCAAAACTGATTATTGGACTGAGTTTTTCTGCAATACCTTTTGCCACGCTCAAGAGCATTGCCAGCAGCTAAACCGTAATAATAATGCATGTCCCGCAACTCCACGTTAGATTAATTCTCCACAAACTTGTATCCTAGGCAACTGAGCGCTTGTTTCCAAAGCATGCTATGTTTAATATAGAAAATAAATTAAAATGGTTACGTATTCATCACATGCAAGCAATGTTATTTTAGCGTTTTTCTCGGAAACGGTTAGATTTATCGAAACAAATAAAGTATATCTTTTTTATGTCAAAAGGTTAGGAGAACAAAAATATTCAGTCAGAAATCACATAAAGTGTAGCACAAAAAAGTTGGAACCATTCAAACCAAAATAAAGGCTCGTATGTGGCGCTCTCTACAAAATGCGAAAAAACGATGGGCAAATTTATAATCTTCATCCCGAAAAACCACCATATACGAAATTTCGTCAAAATACTATGACTGTGGCAAAAACTTTAACACCCTGTAACTCCGTTAATAATATCAGTTTTGGAAAAAATGTTATAGAAAGAGATAGCATTTATTTTCGGTCTAGAATTATCCCCTGAATTTTTTGCTCATCATTTCCGGACACCCTGTATATCATGGTATAACCTTCTTGGCAAATGTATTTTTTCTGTTTATTTGATTCTAATATAAACTACTTTGTCCTTAAGTTTTCGTTAATGTTTTATTAAATTAAAAAGAATTTTGAAAACAATTATAAATAACATACATCTCCTTGTACAAGCAACTCCTCTAAACATTAATGTACGATACTTTAATTACCTTAAAAAACAATGTTTTGTGCGACAATGTTGGTAGATCTGTAAAAAAAATTGCAGTACAATTACGACTGAGATAAGAAGGCAGTAATGTTCTCGCTTCTAATGGCGCCTCCAATTATACCACTTTTAATGGACAGAACGTTCGAATCGATAAAGAAAGCAATTTTGAGCAAAAATGGCCGGATAAGCATATACCGCAGTGAAGTTCGATTTTTCAATCGCTGGAAGAAAAGAAAATGAGTCATCTTGGAACAATTTATTTCTAGAAAATTGTGTCCAATAATAATTATATTTAAATTATCATTCAAAACCTGTAAATGTACTAATATTTTTTTACGTGTTAAAATCTGGGTCAAAATTTTTTGTAGGGCACCGCCCTCTCTTCAATGAAAGTCTTGAATTCGAGTTTTGGCATTTTTACTGAAATAGGTACTAGGTTTTTTCGAAAATTGTATAATGCACCATACATATTTTACATGTATGTAAAAACAGATTTAATCCCAAATAAGGACAGAAAATAGTGTAATGCCATTTAAAAAACCAAAACTGGTCGCCATAGCAACGAAATTACTAGTTCCGAAACAAACTCAAGGTTGAGATATAAGTGGTCTGCTGACTTCCTGCTCGGCCTAAGCGGGTCGACTTACAGGAAGCGACCTACATTGCAGCAGGTACTTAACGCAGACCTCTCGCCCTGGGCGACGAGCCATTAAATCTGTAAATGATACTGCAGGAAACAACTACTCCGCGGGCTAATGCCCCGACCGGCATTGAATTACTCCTGCAGTATCTGTGTGAACAGCCAAGAACCCTTGTCGGACACACCACCAGACATAGACCGGTTTCGGACTTGTTAGCCCTCATCAGTATGCCATAGGTGAGATGACCGACAATTGAACTGGCTGTTCCTTCATATGTATGTTCACATATAAACTGAGTACAGGTGAGATATAAGTGGTCTGCTGACTTCCTGCTCGGCCTAAGCGGGTCGACTTACAGGAAGCGACCTACATTGCAGCAGGTACTTAACGCAGACCTCTCGCCCTGGGCGACGAGCCATTAAATCTGTAAATGCCCTGTTAGGGCGAGACGTCTGCGTTAAGTACCTGCTGCAATGTAGGTCGCTTCCTGTAAGTCGACCCGCTTAGGCCGAGCAGGAAGTCAGCAGACCACTTATATCTCACCTGCACTCAGTTTATATGTGAACATACATATGAAGTCTGGTGGTGTGTCCGACAAGGGTTCTTGGCTGTTCACACAGATACTGCAGGAGTAATTCAATGCCGGTCGGGGCATTAGCCCGCGGAGTAGTTGTTTCCTGCAGTATCATTTACTCATTTACAAACTCAAGGTTACTAAAAGGTACAAAAACTTACAAACACATTATTGGTGATTTAAGTGCTAAAAGTGACATTTTATTTCGTCAGTACGGAAGGGGTCGAACAAAATAAAATCACTTTTGGCACATATATCATACAATACTTTTTTACCACCATTAATAGTTATTTATGCAACACGTCGAGTGCAATAAGCACATTTTGTACGAGTTGTATACAATATTTTTTTTACGTTCATGCAAAAACCAAAAAATGATATTTAGATGACACTAAGTCTAAGAAAATGTGACGTCGATTTGAACGTTTATGTTTGTCATGATGACAAAACGCTGTAGTAGAATGACAGATGAATGCAAAAAACATTTAATTGCACTAGTGCAATAAAGAACCACTGTTTTCACTAATATAGTTCAATAAAGTTTTGTTCTTTGGATGAATGTAGAAAAAAGTAATTTCAACTCATTTCTTAAGTAATTAAATTTATATCATTTTGAAATCCAATTGTCCATGAAGTGTATTATAATGAGAGTTCTATCGTTTGTTGACAAGTAACTTCAAATCTCGTGACATGGAAAGTGATCAAGAAAATTAATTTCTTCCTGTGAAGATCGAACATGCTGCTAATAAAGCCACCTTCGAGTTCGTGTCTAGTACGTCAAAGCAACAGTACAAGTTTTCGTACAATCGTTTCTTGAAATGGTGTGATCTTACAAGTGTCAAAATTTAGAAATCGTCAACGCTTTGGTTCAATTACTCCATGTTGAAGATAATGAACATATATATATTATCATTTACTTTTAACAAAAGTGTGTACAATTACACTAAGTACCCAATAAACACATTCTCTTTTCTGGGCAGTTATAAAGTATGCCAAATTATACTTAGAATTAAGGTTTAGAAATACACGATATTGCCCCAATTAAATGTACTTAGTAAATAAGTTTAGGAATAACCATACCTTAAATATATAGTAGCTATTAGGGTTTGTTAGTACATAAATAAGTTTCAATTCTAGAAAGTAATAAACGGATGTACACGAGAGGAGGCCGAAAACATGATCAGTCAAGACTAGTTTCTGCACGGTGGAGCCTCGCGCTGTCTAGTAATCCCTTAATAAAGTTCTGCCGTACTACTTAGTGTTTCTTTTCTCACTTGGATGCTAACTATAAGTGTTAGGAAAAATACTTTTTTTGAACAATTTTTATACAAGATGTTTTTAAAAAATTATAAACATTATTCCATACATATTGGGGATCTTGTATCTTGCGACGGTCAGTGGTCGCGCGGTTTAAGGCGTCAGTACCTGAATCGAGGTGACTAGATCGGAGTTGGTTCGCGCCCAACTGCCGGTAGACCGTATATAAGCTATATTCGTGGAGAGGAATGGCACCCTCTCTGCGGGTATGGTAGGGTAGAATAATGTTAGCTTGGGTCAATGTGAGAGATTGATACCGGTTGATATTTGACTACCCCCCTAATTAATGAGGTTTTCCAGGTTTCCCTCATTCCTGCACTGAATAGTGGTTAGGGCCTACCAACGTAAGTCGTTCCTGGGCGCAAATGCGGCCTGCTTAATAATAATATGCCGCCCCCTCTCCCGCACAAGTCTCCGACTTCTGGGCTAATCCATGTGATTAGAATGAGGGGTAGAGATATTATTATATTATATTATTGTATATTTCCACCTACCCTAAAGTTGTTAATGGTTTCAGAAATAGTCAAAAACAAAGTAAATAATATCAAATCCTTCAAGTAATTTGAAACTTTTGAAATGTATCAATCAAAACAATTGGTTTGCTATTCCACTTTACAGTTACTTTACTACACGTTGAGGTTGAGGAAGAGTACAAATATTTTTTTCTGAATGGCTCATTGTCTTCGAAAACACTTTTTTGATGACAATCTTTCAAAAATGCGACTAATTTAAGTTTGTGGGATTCCAGAGTTTGTGAGATATATTATTTATAGATTTAAGTTTATTTAACCGAGATGTAATTCATAAATTAAAAAACTTTAGTAATTTTTTTTTCGAAAATAAAAATTACTTAACTTTCAAAAATTATTATGGTTCCTGTTGGTAAAAAATGTTTCAAATTTGAGATATTATTTATAACATGTTTTTCAGTTTGCACCACATTTTTTGAAAATGTTATAGTCATTTGTTGTTTTCTCAATTTTTAAAATGTCCTGGACTTGCAAATAGGTTGCAAAATGAGATCTAATTTTAATAATGTATCTCCAACCTTGTGTTAAAATTTTGAAACTTTTGGATAATTCATGCGTCTTTTGCCTTCAATAACTGGCCTATAATAGGATAAGACTTTTTACGTCAAGAATAGATTTAACGACTAAAGTTTTCTAGGGATTAGGAAAATATCCTGTTTCCAAGCAGCAATTTAAAATGTGATTGCCTAACATAGACGAGCATAGCTCAAGCATTTGATCATTAATATTGTTAACACCATAAGCATAAGACCTGAGGTAAATATCAAATAATAAATAAAGCCTTTCTCATAACATCGGAGAAGGAACTTCAACATTAATCATCTATTTTCTGCTTTAATAAAAGTATATTTTCTGTGCTTCTATCCTTATTATTCCTTTAACGAAAGTTATTAACGCGGACTCCAAAAATACGAAGTCAATAGGAGAAGTGGCTGACACGAGTGAATTCAAAACTGTATAGGAACTGCTGACTAGGCGTTTTCTCTTCTTTGTTCCAATCCCTTTTGAGAAAGTTCTAAATGAGAAGCTTGCGTTGAAAATCTGTAAAATTCTGACATTTATCCCATATATTTACATTATTTGTATATGTTACAGGAAATATTGTATCTCAGGCCATTTCAGTTTGGCCTAGGACACACTAAAAGTTAATATCATTGTTAGGAACTTTGCATTTTTCCTAAGACATACTAGTAACGCCTGATAGTTTTTAGGGCTAACTAAAATGGCCTGATTATTATTAGGAAATACCCGAATAAAAACTTGCATACAGAAGTTTCGATGAAGTAATATTAGTGTTGTAGCTTCTTAATCGGAATCGTGCCGCTCTATAACTTCTTTAAGATCTGCAGCTACAAATTCTTCGGGCAAAACCCAGGGATATACTAGATGTCAAAGCACAAGACACTGTGGTACAAATGCGTGTTTATGTAGAAAACGCCAATTACTGTGAATTTAAAATGTCACAAAGCACTTCTTGCAGAAACAAATAAGGTAGTTACCCTTTTCTTGTGTATTTATTATTTAATGGAAAACTATATTTTTTGTTACATTATTCAAATCATATCCACCTTCAACAAATATATAAGGTAGTTATCCTTTTGGTGTTTATTTACTGTTTAATGATAAACTATATTTTTTGTTATATTATTTAAATCACATTTACCTTTAACAAATGTGTTCCATTTTAGGTTCATTAGGTAACTAATCAATCATCATCATGGGGAGAACCATCGACACAAGGTTGCTGCACGAAATTGTTTATTTTTCTATTTTTGCAACCTGGCTAATTAACAAATTAATAACTCTACTCCCGAAATCACTAAAGACCCGACATTTTTTCCGAGTTTTCTGTCTTTTAATGCGAACCATTATTTTGAGAATAATAATTGCTGACTTAAGAAATTTATATTATCTAAATAAAACAAAACAATTCTTAAAACAAACATATATTTATCTATTACTTATAGTAGTATTACTACACTTGAAGAATAGAGAAACTAAGCTACCGTTGGAATAAGTGTTTTAATCTTGATATTAGTATAGCTTTCTTTCAGTACGCCTGTTTTTCAATTATACTTAAACCACACGTTATTGCAGAAAGTAATGTTCTCATGGAAGAATCATTCGACCACTTTTTCGCACAGCTCACATTAATGAGAACTGATGTAAACTGTAAATGGACCCCTGTATTAATAACAACCCTTCCATTCCCTTGCGTAGGTGAATATATATATGGAAATTTTTATACATGTGTAGCCGCTTGTATTAAAAAGTTTTAATGATGCTATTAACATCGAAACAAGTTAGCTGACGTTTCAACGAAAAATGGAGTACCAAAATATTCAACAAAAATAAGTAAATTTTTAAATGTATATATATTTTTGCTTTATTTTTAACTGTAAAAAGATAATGGTAGAGGGTAACTCTTAGCCATAGATTTACACAAGGTAAATTTACTTTTATTTTACACAAACAGTAGTTTTGTTTATTGTGTCATATACCTATGTACCTACTATGTACGGCATCATTTTAATTGTTCAATAAAACATAGATGGCGTCATGAGAAATCTATATATCCTGAACAAATCACTGTTTGATATGCACTATGACCAGAGATGTATGTAATTGTATTTCTCTAATATTACTGCTGGTGGTGCGGTAACTATGAATATTCTTCAGTTAAGATATTAACTGAGTTTCTGTGGCCTAAATTGATAAATAGTGATCTCGATGACATTTGATTTCAACAAGATGACGCTACACCACAATCAGTTTATTGAGAGAAACATTTTCTGTACATGTAACTTCAAGAAACGGTACTATAAATTCGCCACCAAGATCGTGTCATTTGAGACCGTTGAACAATTTTTTTGGAGCTATGTTAAAAGAGCCAGTAGGTTTACAAAAAAAAAAGTCCATAATCAATTCCTGAAGTAAAGGACGATCTTATTCGAGTCATTGGTGAAATAGAGAATACACGGACAAGCACGGACCTGCAAAGCCTGATGGAGGGCTCTGCACACTAGACCTGCATCAGCACGTACCGTCACCTGCAACGACCGTCAATGCAGGTCATGTCGGTGACCAGCAATTTCTATGCCTGGCCGCGCTAGTACTACGTAAGGTCTGTTCTCACAAAAGTCAGGAATTGATTTCACACTGTTAAAAATATTCGACCAGTTAAGTTGTGAATGTGTCGCTGAACTGTCGGGCACCCTCGCATATCAACAACCTCTATTTACTTACCTTAAACAAACGTCAAATGACTATGTTCTGCGAAATTTTGTATTTTGGTGCAGTATAGGGTTGAAGAACTGGAAAACATTTTTTTTTTTTTTGATAATGCAAATTGTATTGAAGAATTATAAAACCCGCTCAGTTTAAGAGACACCGTAGTTTATTAAAAAAAAAACATAATTTTACATAATTTTTTAACTTTTAAACAAAATATTTGTTTTTTGAGTTGACAAACTGTGAATATTTCATTAATTTAGTGTATTCCACCAAAAAGAAAAATCTGCTCTTTCATTGTATTAATTATTATAGAAAATTTCACAAAAAGGAACATTTATAATAATTTTAAATTATACATAGATACAATTACACTGAAACCAAAAACAATCTTAAATAAACCTAAACTACATCCTATTCAACCAAATCACACTACACAATTAAAAATCTGATTAAAATTCAACGTCTCATTCGTTAATATGCTTTAATACAATTTGTACAAAATGATTCTACAAATCGAAAAGCATCAGTCTATCGAAGAAAGGAAGAAAGGAAGGGGGTCAAAAACTGTTCAAGTACCTTACATTTCAATAATTTTTGAAGTAGTGCAATTATCATCTTTACGATAAAATTTCAATTTGGGGTCAAATTATAACAAATTCAACATTTCTCAAAATGCGTTTATAAAGTGTTATTTTTATAGAAATTCAAATCTATATAAATATTTATTACATTGCGAAATGTACATGCATTTAAAATACAGGGCGGCCAAATGAAAACGAAACAGAGCCATTTTCAGTAACTGCCTTGACTGATATTATTGAAAATGTTACAGAGTATGATGAAGATAATTTGATTTTTTTAACAGGACGATGCTCCTCCGCATTATATGTTAATTGCCCGTCAGCATTTGGACCAACGTTTTCCACGGAATTGGGTTGGGAGAAGAGGCAGCATTGAGTGGCCTCGACAATCACCGGATTTATCGCTCCTTGATTTTTTTGGGGGGATACCTAAAAAGTAAAATCTATAAAACACAGCCAGCGTCGCTGCAAGATATGCGTCAAAGAATCGTCGACGAATGCCATCGAATCACTCCGGAAATACTTCAGAATGTGCGCAAACGTTTCGAATAAAATCTTTATTCTTGTATGGAAACCTGCGTTCATCAGCTTGAACATTTAATCAACTAAGTAGTAAGTAAGCAACTAAACATAATTTAAATTTTAAAATGTAATTTTTTTTCAAAGTATTGGGCGGAATTATAAAATGTAAAGTTGTAAAGAGAATTGTAAGAGCTTTCAAAATAAATATTACTCAACCCTCAATGCCATTTAAATATTTTGGGGTGATGCTTACCCTTGCTTGGAGGCGAAAGTAGCGGAGTCAAAAGTACCAGCAAAGAACGTCCCCCTTTAATCTAAAATCTACGGGTAAGAGCGTTTTTCTACAATCTTGACGCAGTTCCTGAAAATGACTCTGTTTCGTTTTCATCTGGCCCCCTGTATATACACAAATAAGACTTATCCTGTATAGTTTACATTTAATTGGAACTTTTTTTTGTCTAACGCTTACATATAAAAAAATTTATTACATTAAAAAATAATAGCAGGATTTTCATAAAGCTGATCCCATTAGCATCCCATTATTAAAAAAACATACACAGAAAGTGCGGTGCGGTTCTGTTTGCACCATGCCAAAACAGGCGAGGCATTTGTATTTCAGTATAATGCTGTAAATGAAATTTAACCGTATAAAATATTCATCAGAATGCATATTTAATGGTTTGCTGCCAACTTGCGAATAAGCCAAATACGAGGAAAATACATACGAACTGTAGTTCGCTATAAGCTCCATATTCCTTCCATAATTTAATAATACCCACTCCTTCAGCTACCCTCGGGAACAAATACTTTCTTCCATTATTTTAAAAATGAATCCAATTTAAAGGTACACAGTTAAAAATAACATTAGTGACCAAAGTCAAACTCGTTTCTGAGTAAAATTGTTAGTGTTGCATTTTGAGTAATTAAACATCTCTACATAGAAATGAGCATATCAATACAATTTTTGATCAGTTAGATGATTTGTGAAAAAGAAACACCATACAGGGTGGTTCGTAAGCAGTGATCCTTGGAGACATGCATTCACTTTAAAATATTACGATTTAAGCCAACTTGCCTTAATAACCTGATGTCATTTTATTTTTCAGTTTCCGCAGAGCTTGCTGCACTTCATCTATATTTAAATACGGTATGTTTATACAGGTATTTGAAATGCAACTGATATTAGTATCATAATAAACATTGGTATTATTTGGCAAGTAAACACTGCTAAAGTATTCTCGAAAAACATTAACAATTGTGTAACGGTCGTCATATGAATTATCGTTCAAAAACATCTTACCCGGAATTCGTGTTGAACCTTGCTTGCTTTGTACAAATGCCCAAAAAGATCTAGGATTATTTATTACATTTTTTCTGTGTTCTCAATGTATTTTTTATAAGCATCATTTACCTGCGATTCGCTTCTTAAATTGTAACTTTGACACCCTGTATCTTTTTTATTATCAACAATTTAGTTAGGCATATTACGTAGGTACTTGTTTGGCTTTTCCTAGAAAATAACGGAATCCAAATTTTCAAAGCAATTCATTGAAAACTTTCTAAAAATTTCAATATGTGATTCAAAATTTTAAAGTTGACACCCTGTATCTTCTTAATCATCAACTTTTGGACTATGATAAGTTGGCTACATCGCACTATTTTGTTATCAGAAATCTATTTTTTCTCTGTGTCCAATAATTTCGGGATACCTTGTATATTTATTAATATTTCTTTCCCATTAGTAATTACTTGTGTCCATTTAGAAAACAATATTATGTAATTGATAATATCACGGGCGTAGCCAGGATTTAGTTAGTTTGGTTTGAAGTAAATAAGACAACAAAAATATACTTGACATGAAATTTCATATCTATATATTCATCGGAAAAATTACGACATAGGTATTTATAAAGAAAGTTCTTAACTTTAAATGAAATGGTTAAATTAATTTCGTTCCTCTGCGCTAAATCTAAAACCATTAAAGAAGAAATCTTCAGCGTTTTCTTTTAAATATATCCACTACTTCATCTGCATGAATTTCTGTTCCATAGTGAATGTTCATGAGAGCCAAACCATTAAGTCTGTTTTCACTTGTAGTGTTTCGTAGATAGTTTTTCAGTCTCCTTAGGCTGGAGAAAGACCTTTCTGGGGTAGCAGTGGATACAGGAATGGTAGCCAAGATTTGTAGTAATGTGTAAATATTAGGATAAAGGTTTTTATCGCACATATCTAGGCATTCCAAACTAGATTTTGGGGTAGGCGAGATACTTGTCATCACTGTTTTCCATACTTCAAGTTCTGCTTTCGGGAAGCAGTGACGAGTACCTACATGAAAATTGCTTCTTCAATTTCAGAACTGGCAGTAAAATTTGAAGGTAGCACACCAGATAATGCTGATACTACTTTACGATGTTTGGTAAACCTTTCAACCAATTGTTGAATTGTATGATCAAGAAATGGAATGAACAAATTAATTTTGTAATACGTGCATACATCCAATGCAGGAATCTTAGGTCTATTTAATTGTCTTCCAACGACGCGTGGCATTCGCAGTATACCACCATTTTCTTCCAGTAAAACCTTTGCGTCTTCATAGAGATGAAGATATTCGACGTCAGTGTTGTTTCTCAGGAGTTGTAAGACATTAATAACATCATCTACATGTTTGAATGCCGCGATGAGATCGATGTCAATTGTTTGTAATTGTTTTGATAGCGACAATGTATAGCTCATAACTTCTTGAAGAATTACTAAACACATCACAAAATCCGAAGATCGAAGCGTACTTAGCAATTGGGCGGCTTGTTGCGATGTTTCCTTATTGTGATTAAATTGGAGTTCTTCGAGAGCATTCATAATCGATGAATAGATTTCCCTGAATCTTATAATAGCTTCATGTTGGGTCCACCGTGTTTCACACATTGAGAGCAAGCTTTTTTGGTTACCGACGGGTGAATTTTTTCTTTCAACAAAGCAGTGCGTTGAGCAGAATGTCGAAAGTAGGAACCAACAGACTGCACAATCCCAATGCAATTTCGGACATTTGCTAATGAACATGAATCAGCAATAGCAAGGTTGAGAGAGTGTGCACTACAGTGTACATAAAGAGCAAGAGGACATTCTTGGCGAACATAAGCTTGGGCACTGTGCAAATACCCACTCATAGCTGCAGCCCCATCATAACCTTGACCAACCATATGAGAACATTCAAGTCCATGCTTTTTCAGAGCTGTAATAATAAGATTTGCGAGACTGATCCTGAAACATCGACCGTTGGAATGTACTCAAGGAACATCTCTTTAAGTCTATGGTATTTATTATCTGTAAAATCAACATATCGAATACATAACGAGACTTGTTCTACACGTCCGATGTCGGTGGTTTCGTCAGCCAGAATCGCAAATAGTTTGGCTTTCTTTACTTCTTCAATTATTTTATGTTGAATTAATTCACCACAAATGTCAATTATTTCGTTTTGGATCTGAGGGCTTGTGTACAGGGCATTCTTCTGTGAAGTATTCAAATGCTCAGCCAGATCTTTATCTCCAGACTCAGCCGCAAACCGCAACAGGGCTCTAAAATTACCATCATTCTGCAGTGGTTGTTCAGGTTCTGGTGTAATTTGTATGCGCCCCGAATCGATTTTACCTCTCAAGGAGATGCCTTGTTTGCCGCAAAAAATTATTGCTTTTACGATTAGTTTCTTTCGATTCTCCTCTTGTTGTCTCTTTCTTTCAGAAGACAGCTCTTTAATGACCGAAGAAGCCTGTGAAGACATTACTAGATGTAGATTCGGCAGTTGAGGGTATCGAACAGGGCACCAGCGACATGGCATCGATTTCGATATTCGGTATTGTGATTGAGATCGAGGGCCCGCTTGTCATCGCAGTCTTCTTATCAGCATGCAAGGTAGCTGAAGCTTCGATAGCTAAATCCGTATATGTTTGTCTGCCACACCTTAACAGAACTAAAACGTATTAGGTTGGAGGTTAGATTGAGTGTCTGCGCATGGGCAACAGAAATTACATAAAATATTTTGTAAAATATCATAATAAATCGAAAAGTAAATAGTTCCTGAAATTTCTTAATTTTGTTATGTAAAAACACAGATATAATTTATTCTTTAATATTGGTATTTCAAAATTTTCCATTAATATTATGTAAAAGGAGTATAACAATACATGGAAATTTCCACTCATTTTTTATCAGTTCGCAGTATAACAATATTTGTAGATTGTATTCAACACTTGTAGTCATCATTTAAAAAACTACAAATATACGAATGTAGTATTATTTACTACAAATTGTATTAAAGTAGTATGTGCAGGTGGTGATGCGCAAATTATAGAAAGAGAGTGTCAGAACTTAACTGGACAGTCCGAATACTGGATGCAGTCGACTCCTGAACAAAACAAGGTGAGAAGTAGATTTTCTATTATTGTCTTTATATATATATATTGCTTATGATGGATTTTTGTTTGTTAATATATGTCTGATATAAGTTTGTTCCTTCAGTAATTCGAAATGGTTTGAAACAGTCAGAAATCTCCGTTGCTTTATGCAATGCATTCTTTTGTTTCTTATAACGTGAAATTAGCAACTGAGAACCCTCTAGAATGGTTATTACATTATTCTTTGTTCTGCGTAAACTAAAATATTTTGTACGCTGGTTATAAATTTATTTAAAATTGGCAGATTACGTTTTGCATTTCAACAAAACGTGGTAATTGCTGCATATAGAGTTCTGTTTATTTAAACTGATCTATAACAATACACAAATGATTTTTTTAGTTTTCACACGAATATCTCGTACGCACAAAAATAAAAATGTTTAAAAATTAAATTCGTCGATATATTAATTAGATTTATTTAGCGTCCAAATCTTTGAAATTATTTATTAGATCTTTTAGATACGAAGTTTATATTTAAAGGCATACCGAATGTTTCTTTTTTCAGATGTTAGTTCAGTTTCATTTACTGAAATAAAGTTTCCAATTTTTCATTAAATTCGGTATTAAGATGTACGTTTTTTTTATTATTTTTATAAATATTAGCGCAGCAAGCTAAATTGACTAAAATATCTATATAAAATTCTCTAAGTATTTTAGAAAAATAGAATCTTACAAAAAAGTCACTTCAAATTCATGTACATACAGGGTGATTCATTGAGAATGGGTAATATCGAAACTGGAAATACTACAAACCACTATATGATGATTGAGCTTAACGTGCCTTATAGAAATATTGCAGGTTTATGAGAACTTTTAGCAGAATCGACTCAAAAATGTTAATTTGGCATCAAATAAAACGTCCCAATCTTTTATTTAGTAGCTCTTTTTGACTGCATATAGCCAATAACGTAATCGAAACACACGGGATTTGAAGTGAAGAAGAGTGAAGGTGATAACATGACATTTGCTTATGTTTAATGGAAGGGAGCTGGCTAACTCTATCAAGAGACATTTGCAAATTGATGACATTTTGAGGAGAATTTATTTCTGAATAAAGTTTTATATCAAACGCATAAAGTAGGTAACTGCAGTCTAAAAGACTGAGAATGTTATTTATAAAAACGGCAAAAATTTTATATATTTATTGTAGAAGTTTCATTCTTAATCAAACACTGTATAAATGTATGTGAACTCAGAGAAAGTAACATGTTGTTAAAAAAAAAATAGCTGTTAGAAAATAAGATATCAGACTTTAAATTCCATCGCGAATGAGCAGGCCACTTCATCATCAGTACATGTACCGAGTGAAGTAAATAATAAAAAAAAAATAAAAAATGTAAATTTTCTGCATTTGTTTTCAAGATTATCCAGTCGGTGTCCTGTTTGCAAAAACACGACTTTCTTGAAAACAAAATTTTAGTAAAATACTCATGTTGATTTGGTACATAGGTACATTGCGAAAGTTTCATTCTTAATAAAACACCCTGTATAAATCTAATGCAAATTTTCAGCGTCTGTTTTCAGGGCGCATCACTACCAAAAATTATCGCCGAATATTATTATTCAGTCGGTGTCCTGTTTGCAGAAGGACGACTTTCAAAAATTAGTTGGGAAGGAAATTTATAATCGAAAAATTGTACGAGTGCGGCAGCGATAACCAGATGGTAAAAATAAAAAGATAAACGCGGGCAGTTAGTGGCAGACCTGACGGCAGCTATCTCTCTGGACGTTTAACAAAGTACACAGCAGGCCTTAATTGAAAAAAAAAATGAAAAGCAAAATGTTTCGACGACATTTGCTTTGAAACAATAACGAGCAATTTCAACTTGAAACTTTGTAATTTCAGTGGTTTTTAGCGTGCGCTTTAACGACAATTGTCAGCTTACGGTAAAAAAATGTAATTGAATTTTTGTTTACGTATGTTCTGAATCCATATGACCATTTTAAATTTGCTAAAGGGATCTTTTTTTTATAAACACGTACTACTAATTTCTCCGTAAAATGCTTAATGCTCTTGCAAATTGAAAACAAAATTCTAGTAAAATACTCGTGATATCATTCTTTATATAGATTATATATTATACAGGGTGTCCCCAAATTTTACCGACAACGTTTGGCGGTATATTCACGACAATAAATAAATACGATCTACGGAAAAGTCAGATAAATAAAAAAAAAATTGATTTTTGAGTTATTGAGGAGCACCATTTCATAGGCGTACTGAGTTTGAAGGAGATCAGCTATAAAAAATACACAAAAATGACAAAAATAATTGCATTATATAACATCCATTATTTTTAGTAGAAACAGTGATATGACAGTTTTTGTAAATTTCGAAGCGGTAGATAATAAAAATGATAAGAATTATTTCCAAATTTAAAGTTTTTATCTTGTATTATCAATTACCCAAGGTCGAAAATAATAGAGTGAATAATTCACAACACAGAGATGAGTACTTGAGAAGAATTTAAATGACACAAAATTATCAAAAATAAGTTGACGTCGACTGAACCCAGCACATTAACAATTTGCTTTAAATGTTCCCCCTGTGCCATCCTTCCTACAAATTAGAATGCCGTCCTTTTGGCAGATATTGATATAGAGCGCAAGGAAAATGCAAGACAATATGATTATGTTTTTTTAATTTATCGTAAGGTAATGGTATGCAAGTATTTGGTGAAGCCAAACATGCTGATGTTTTTCTGACATTTCATTCTCTAACATAACTCTTAGTTGAGTTTTTCCATTCTAAGTCCAGTCTTGTTATATTATGTAAAATTTAATTTAAAACAAAAAAGGTGGACTTGATAAATTTGTAAAAATGTACTGTTTTCGAGGAAAATGCCAAAAACTGTGATAAAGTCTGTATGTGTCAAACCCCGAACTCTTCCACTGATTTGTCATATTGTATTGAAAAACTTCGGTATGTTATGGATTCTCTAGTTTGAATACACACCTATACAGAGTGTTCCTAAATAAGTGTCGCAACGGAAAACTGTAAATTCCCCTTGAAAAAAGAAACATTTTTTTCCTCTTCCATTTTTCTCTCTGGGCTTTCATTTTCGAGATACACGGTGTCAAAACTTTAATTTTTTTAGTTTTTCTCCAATATCTTAGGAACTGTTTGAACTACAGGACTGAGCTTGTGTAAACACATTACCACTATTAATAGTAACTTTTTCTCACCCTTCTCGAATTCATTGGACGTGCCAGTGGTGATTTTAAGGTACCGGAAGGGTTTTTCCCCCATAATTTTTACGCCACGGGAAAAATTTACATTTGACAGCAAATTCTAAAGCGCCAATGAATTTTACACAAAAATAGTTCTCTTGGTTCATTGCTCTAAAGTCAACCGTTTTCAATAAAAATGACTTTCTATGAACAAAAACAAACATTTTGCTAACGTTTCGAAAATCTTTTGTAATTCAAAAAATAGGTAGTAATTATTAATTTAATTAATACTTACCATTATTTAAGGGTACATATAAACCGAAGTATGACTGAAAAATGGAAAAGAAATCATTTTTGTTTTTGAAACATTTAAAGATAGAGCATTTCTGTCACAATATTCAGTCATATTTTGTACGCATTCTTTGCCTTTTTGTGATAACTGGCTTATATTTTCCGCTTGAAATCCAACAGTAGTATCATCAGCAAAAAGAGATAAACAACTAGTATTAAAATATAATTTTAAGTTATTGATAAAAATTATAAATAAAGTTAGACCCAAAATGCTCCCCTGAGGAACTCCTAAAGGAGCAATTCTGTTGTCGGAAATTTCGTGCCTATTTTCTTCTCGAATCAATTATTACTATTTTGAATCATTTTTATTTTTTAGGTAATAGGTTAAATAATTTCGGGCCAAAATAGGTACAGAATCTTTGCCTATAAGATATCCTATATAATGGCACAACCTACGTAACATTTATTTTACGTAGTACATAATTAAAAATACCAATTCACATTTTGTTACTCTCTGCTGCTGTACATAAATTAATCTTTTATATAATTTTCAAATTAATTACTTTAGTGATTATTTCAAAACAAAATTAAATTAAACCATATTAATAATCCCGAGGTCAATGTGATTACATTTTAATAACACCATACGAGTCTGCCTTATACATACATTTTACTGTTATTTTGTGAAAATTGATGTGTTTAATTTTCCTCTACACGTTTAAACTCAATTTACGTTTCAATAATTTCGTTAAAAGGGATCAAATGTTGCTTGTTATACAAACCTGATCAATTTAAATTCAAATCTCAAACTACATTTTCTATAGTTGATAGAGAATTAATTTATCCATTTAAAAATATATATGCCGAATTTTTAGTGACGTCTCAGTTTTATTGAGTGAATGCTTTAAAACTTCTTCGAACTTTTGAAATTATGTAATTTTATTTACAATGTATAAATTTAAAAATAATTTTATATCAGGCTAATTCTTAATAAACAACAGAATGACAAATTACAACTAAAAACTTTACTTTGAACTAATAGGTGTAAGTTAAACTAAGTGTAGGTGTAAAGTGGAATTTGCGAGTGACTGGATCCGGGACCCAATTCTCGAATCTCTATTAGTCCAGGGCAGGTGATTTTCAGGCACGCTCCCATTTCTCCCTCAATTCACCCCCCGCGCACCCCCACAGAGCCACCCCCGTGCATCCCCGGGTAATTCTAACGCAAGAATCGAGTTCGGCAGGCCCGAAAACCCCCGAGTAACGATTTCCGAGCGATTTTTCCGAGTTTCCAGTCGTTCCTATAATGGTGCAAGTAATCATGCAATTGGAAAATGCATTTTCCGGCCCATAAGGCATTTTTCAAAAAATGGCTAAACCAGACGATATAGACTTTTTTCCTGAGACCTTCCTGAACACAATGCAGAAAACCGCATCTCGATATCTGCTGTGCCTAAAAATTTCCGCTATTTTTCCTAACTTCCCTGGACTATATCAGTGCATGTCGTATTCGACTTTCTGAGAATCTCTATTAAAAATTTTCAAATTGATATTTTCGAATGTCGCATACTAAAATTTTTAATGGAATTTGCAACGAGTGGTTTTAGCCACTCAACTTAGATGTGACATGCGAGGAAACGTAAAATATCTGTCATATGTCATCCAGTTTATACTTTGTGGACATCCCTATATTAAATAAATATTATAAATTTTTGAAAAACGGCTAACTAGTAACAAATTTTGTATTTATTATAGGAACTCAAGCACAAATTGGTCGCAATAGAAGAAATATTTTATAAAAGATGCTATGCATTTGATTTATACTAAAAATGGTTAGTTTGTCTGAAAACTTGGTAAATGATTTGAGATAATTACCGTTTTTATTGCTGAAAAGCTCACACATCAACATTAAGTGTAAAAGTCAAAGTAAGTAGTAGTTTTTCATTATTTATGTATCATAAATTCAAATTCATCTATTTTTCCAAAGATATACATACATATCTTCTATATATATAAAATTCTCGTGTCACAGTGTTAGACGTCATACTCCTCGGAAAAGGCTTGACCGATTTTTATGAAATTTTATATGTATATTCGATAGGTCTGAGAATCGGTCGTAATCTATTTTTCATACCCCTAGGTGATAAGGGTGGTCCATCCCAAACATTTGTTTTTTATTTTTTGAACAAAATATATTTTTTAATTTTTTATGATGTGGCACTAAAAAATACATACAACCCTTAATTTTCACCCTTCAATGACAAACCCCTATGTTTAATAGCTTAACCATTTTTAACCCTGGTCGATAACTGATCGATTATCACTAGATCAGTTATCCCCGCCAGGCGTCTACCGGTGTCACTTCTCACCACAAACTTACACACAGTAAACAAATGAACTTCACGCTACAATATAACCAACGTAAATTGGCATAAAAACCAAGTTTTACTGATTGAGGGCAGCCATGAATTAGCGGTCGCCAGCAAGATGACACTGGCACAGTCTATATTTTTTCTAGGTTTGTGCTTCTCACCCAGTAAACAGCATGGAGTAGGGATGAGAACGAAGCCGACTACCAAAATATTCACTAGAAATAATTCATGTGGCAAAACAACGTTTGCCGGGTCACCTAGTATATATATATATAGGAATAGCCATGTAAAATAAAGACATAACAAGAAAACAGTTATTAGTCAATGCCGGTGTAATTTAGCTGCAATAAAAGGAATTCATCTAAACTATACAATGACCGTTCTGAGAGATTTTTTTCAGTTTTCTCTTAAAAATACCCTGTGTGAGTGAGCCTGTTATTTAAGATGGTAAATGATCATATAACTTAAAAGCTAGTCAATTGGCTGATTTCAGAGAGATATTATATTTACAGTACGGTATGGTATATACAATTTGTCAAAAAGGTTAAAATTTCATACGTTTTAAAAATATTTCTATATGAATCCAGGCGATATATATTTGCAATTAATCTCAATATTTGCTTCTGGACAATAAAAACATCACGTGACAGAGTGGACGAACCCCAAAACAAAATTCCATATCACAGGCGGCCACTCCACCTGCGCGTAATATAAACTACTACTGAAGTGTGTTAAGTATCCTTTTAAGTCTTCTAAATATATAACTTTCTGAAATCAATTTAGAAAATAAGGAGAGACAATGGTATTTCCAATCCAAATTTTCATAAATCTCAACACCCAAAAATTTTATATTACGCGATTTAGTCGAAATTAAATAATCCGGCTCTCTTGTTATATTAACACAATGAATTGTGTTAAACCTTCAACACACTGCTACATACAGAAAAATGTGTAAAAATATACGTATACACAGTATCAGAATAAATCATGTAGTTTTTTCATATATTTTCAGGTATTAACAATATTGTGTGAAACTAACTACTCAGTGGACAAAAGCCCCAACCTGCGTTGAATTACACCCACAATATCTACCCATATATTCCTTATTATTAGCTTTTGTAACAAACTGTCGACATTATTTAATTTCATTTTGACATTTAATTTCAAATAATTTTAATTTATTGGTATAATAATTTTTATAGTTAGATATTTGACTCAAGTTAAAGGAGGCCACTTGATGAAGCAATCCAAAAAAATGCAGAAATAGATCAGATCTCATCTATTGTGGTTGAATTTCAAGTTCCCACTCCATGTATAGAGTATATCAGGTTAGTAAATATAATACATTTTTTAGATAATTATTGAATAGAATTTTGTCTGTGGGTGTTCATTAGCATACCTAGATGTTTGGTATCAGAGAGCATGCATATGACTTCATTGATAGGAATTGTAGGAGATTTGATACATATTAGCTTAAAATACCTTTCTTAAACAGTAAAAAAATCATGTAGTTATTGATATTGGCAGGCCAGTTTCTAAATTTATGAACTGACTAATTACAGTAATTACTTTTACACTACTAATTATTCTGGTTATAAGATTGGCTGACTGAATTTTATTCAAAAACACTTCAGGCTTGTAGATGTCAAAATCTGTAAGTGTAGTGTAGTTTCTATCTATATCTAAAGTAAATAGTTTAAGAAAATCCACATTAAATTTTTGTCAAAAATATACAACCTTCAATTAGTTATAGCCTTTTTTATTTCATTTTTTTATGTGAACAATCTCCATACTTTATATTAAACACTTGCACTTCTCACTTACATTGCCATTTTAATGGCATTTATCTTGATAGTTTGAATATTAAAAATGATGACAAGAATTCATAAATTTGAATTAGCAAAAATCTTCATTACTACAAGAGATCATTTTAGTCAAATCGTCTTATTTTAAAACCAATAATAAATAGCGATTCCATTTACGCAATATTGGGACACCCTGTATTATTAGAAGCACTTCCGAAAACATGCAGTAAACATAATTCTTAGCCAGAGGTGGAAAAGAATGTGTATATTCTGCGGTATTTTATTCTCGTTCATACTCTTAAAATCTCTATTTTTAACACGAAATATAAATTTCACTTCAAAGTGTTGTAAGTGAAATTCGGCAAATAAACATATAACGAGAGCATACTTTGATTCTGAATATAATTTCAGCTTGCTTATAATATGGAAAACTGTGTTAATTTTTACACTTAACTAATTTTAAAACAGAAAAAAACGTTGATCAATTTTTTTATAAGAATGTTAAATCTCTAAATATTCAAACAAATTTTTATGTGTACAGTGTACAGTTTCGTAAAAATATGGCAATATTACTAGAGCTAATATTCTAGAGCTACTCATTTTTGAGTTACAGGGCGTGTAAGATAATTTTATAAAATCAAAATATGGATGAAATTTTTTTAAAGCATAACATATTTAATCAAAATTTTACGTTTTTGATGGCGCTGAACACGCTGGTATTATCAGTTTTGCTGTACAAAGTAGAGAGCGCTAGCACTTCCATCGACGTTTTATTCTGTAACAATTTCTTAAGTCAGATTTTCTTATGCAAAATTACATTATATTATGTAAAATTTTATTTTACACAAAAAACGTGCACTTGATAAATAAGTTAATAATTTTCTAGAAAAATATGCAAAAAAATGTGAATAAGTCAACCAGGCGGTTCCTGTAACAGTATTTTGATATTTATCAAGTGTAAACTTCTTAAAATCTCCTGTACACGTTTGGCCAACTAGTTGGGCCAATGAGTTGGGCCAACGTGTACAAGACCATTTGGCGTACTTGGTCAGTAACTGGCCAGCCGAATGTTGTCGGTATTTTGTGCACACATCAAAAGATCTTGGCTCAATCCGCCAACAGCTTTCACACGTTGGCCTCTTCTTTACTTTGTAGTTTCGGTTTAAGTGGAAATGGTAGTGTTGTAGTTTCTACATCCGCTTCATGCCCGTTGAATGACCAGTACAGAATGAGTAACGCCAACGTGTAAACAATGTCCTCATTTTTGACCCAAATCATCGGCCCAACTAGTTGGCCAAACGTGTACAGGAGCTTTAAGATTGTATTCTGTTGTGTGTTTATTACACGCTACTTCATAATAATAGTATAAACTTATATCAGCAGTGAGTACACAGATATGCTATTGACTTTAAGGGTCTTGTACAAGTTTGCCCAATTAGTTGGGCCAATGAGTTGGGCCAACGTGTACAAGACCATTTGGCGTACTTGGTCGGTAACTTGGTCGTTGGCGGCCAGCCGAATGTTGTCGGTATTTTGTGCATACATTAAAAGATCTTGGCTCAATCTGCCAACAGCGGTCACACGTTAACCTCTTCTTCAGTTTGTAGTTGCCGTTTAAGCGGAAAGGGTAGTGTTGCGGCGTAATAATTGTATTTACGAGCTACGATGGCAGTATGTAAGTGAGTTGGAGAGTATAGATTTGTACCAAAATGAACCAATAATATGGAATCGTAAACATTACAATAAGAACAAATTGCTGCAGCTGCGATAGTTTCTACATCCATGCCCGTTGAATGGCCAGTACAGAATAAGCGACGCCAACGTGTAAATAGTGTCCTCATTTTTACCCCAAATCATTGGCCCAACTAGTTGGTCAAACGTGTACAGGAACCTTTAGGGGAATGTTTTAGAAGTGCTGCTTTAATTAGATGCTCCGTAAAAGTTCTTCTTCTTTTCTGTAATGGTATGAATACAATCGTTGTTCTTTTGACATTATCAACACGCTAAAAGGCGCCTCATTTATCTGTAAGAGAGTTTTCTAACGCTGCTTGGATGTTCAGAGACCAAATCTAAAATATCTTGTTCGTTTTGACGAGTTTTAGCCGATCTAAGTCTACTGTTTTTTTAGGTTTAACGTCGCAACTTTTTCTGCAACGCCTTTCTACTGCCAAAAATGTTTTTCTAGTTGGTATCTACCTCTCATGAATTTTTTTGGAATATCATTTAACATCTGCTGCGGCACTGTCAAAACATTCTGTTAAAGTCAGGATCTGCACATCTGCACTGCTGGTAAAGTTTCCATTATTATTATGTAGGAGCATGTAACAATCACAGATCAGGACGGGTATTCTCTATCATTCGCTATGCGTTTTCGAACGTATAGCGCATATGACGTCAATTCACGTATAGCATCTGCAATTTGGTATTCTCTAACTGCTTTGCGACTTGGTTTTGTAAAAACGCTCGTCGTTTTCAAAACAGTTACCATTTGGTAGCTCTTTGCTTATCGTTTTTACGGCGCCGGTGTGTGACATCTCGATTTCTTTACTGTCCAGGATAATTATTCTGTAATCTGTGGTTACCACAAACGAAGTTCCACAAATGACAAGTTAATGTTGAGGTTATTTGATAAAAAATCATTACCTTATAAATTTATTAATGTGAAAAATATAAACTTAAAATAGAAATTGAGGACATGTTATTGATAAATTTGATAGAGGCGATCGAAAATGAGGAAAATATGCGTTAGCGATATATTGCTGATGATACATTCGATTTATCCGATTTCAGTTTCATAAAATTATTCAGGTTAAGAAAACAGGATATCGATATGAATTGTGTTCTTAATTTCCCATTATTTTGTTTGTAAACACGTCATTGGCGTAGTGTGATTAACCATCAGTCAGTACATTATTTTCTCTTGTATCTCGTTAGTGTTATTCTTTGTGTATTTTTATGGGTGTTATTGTAGGAACCTGTCATGTTTTACAAAGGACTGTAAAATTAACCAGCATCGTTGAGTGAGAAATTATAGATACAGGCGCAACCTTATGGCGAAATGCGTATCCACTTTTGGGCCCGAGATAGTATTAGGTAATAGCAGCTCTTTGGTTCTAAGATTCGTCAATTTATCGACAACTTATTGTTCACGGAGGTTTTCTTTGCTTGTTAAACCATTGAATCACACAGAACACTCAAAATTGACTGTCGTTAACCACAGTTCTCGACAGACGGACAAATCTCTGGGCCAAAAAACCTCTACTGTAAAACACGGTGTAACATAACGGAACGTCAAACATGAAGGCCTTTATTTCTTGTCCGACTTTAAAAACATTTTGCCCTATAGATATTTTCTATTAGGGCCTTTGTTTTCAAGATGTAGGGTGTTAAACTTGTAGATCGAATACGCATTTCGCTATTAAGGTTGCGCCTCTATCTATGATTTCTCACTCAACGCCAGCATATAGCACCAAATAATTCTTCATACCAATTCACTATCAGCTAAATCTTTATTGCTCCGCCATTGCTAGGAGGCACACAACAAATATGGCGCTGACCACAGGTAATAATCAATTCACGCATCTTTATGAACATTCCAGTCATCATAACATAAAATTGCATTTCATTGAATTTTATGTGCAGTGACAACCAGGATTTTAACCTTATAAAGTAAAAAGTAGCTAGTAGTATGAGACATTGCCAATATGTGCTAGTCGAAAATATGAATACGAAGTCGTTCTAGCTACAGAATACCATAACAGTGAGTAAGTCGTTTTGCTATACGACTTAAAACGCTAAGCGTATCAATAACGATAGGTTTTCGGATACCCGTCCAGAATGTAATGTTAAGAAGTTTATAAATATTCACTAAAAGAACAAATTACTACTCAAACCAGCGAATAAACAACGTACTAGAATTTGTATTATACGAAATAATTTAACATGACTTGACAAATCAAGAATTACAAAGATCGCCGTGTTTTCTTTACCACAGTTTTTCGCATTTTCCTCGTAAACGCATTTCGCATTTCCCTCGCAAGAAGAGCACTTTTCTGTATAAAATTTTACATATTATTACGTAATTTAGAATGAGAAAACTTAACTTAAAAAATGTTACATAATAAAACATCAATGGAAGTGCTAGCAACTACCGCCCTCTACTTTGTACAGAAAAACTGATAACACCTGCATACTCAGCGACCAAAAGCGTAGATACTTGTATCAAATTTTGATGAAATATTGTGCTTTATAAAAATTAAATCCAAAATTTGATTATCTAAAATTATCTGTATCTCAAAGATGAATGGTTCTAGAATATACGTTTATTAAGCAATATTGTCATGTCTTTTTGACACACCATGTACATATTAATAAAAAATAATACATAGATTTCTTACCCATTTCATACACCACAGTAAGCCAAAATTTTCTCATGTTACAAGTCCAAATATTATCTTTAACAAAACTAATTTCTCCTCCTTTTTTATACAGCTGCACCTCAGAGCGTTTTTCTCTTAATATTCACACATTTCACTTGTTTTCAATTCTATTCTATATATATACCTGCCTTCATAAATGATTACAAGCCACGTGATCAAGGCCGAGATTCTCAACTCAATCGCAGAGCAATTCATATGCGAATATCCTTTTCCTCACTACGGCAATTGAGAGAGACAAGAAATCTATTCGCATACGAGTTGCTCTTCGAGAACCACAGTCCTGGTCACGTACCTTATAATCATTTATGAAGACTCTGTATATATCGAATGATAAATACCTGTTTAAAATTAATTTTAAAGGTAACAGGTTATCAGAGAACCGTAAACCTACCAGCTTTTTTGGGTACTGACGCTGATCTTCCTAAATGACTTTAATCGTATATGACTGAAATATGTATGTTATAATGGTTTCAGATACAGTTTGTTTCAAGCTTTATTAGTCAGTAAATGTGGTGGCTTCTGGTAATATCAATCGATATTGTATTGTGCTTTTCCGATAATAACGTACACGGATACAGTGGCGTAGCCACGGGGGGAGGGGGGGATTTGGGGGTCAGAACCCTTCCCAGGGATTGGGTTGGTTGGGTCATATAAATAATGTCGTCGTCTCACTACAAACCTGCAATCACTACTCTATTCGCCAAGATTTGGCAACGCGGTCAGTGAACAATAACTACACCTACTTCGGCAACCCCCTACATTAGGGTTCACCTGCAACTACTATTTTTTTTTGTAATTTTTGTACAAAAAATATTGTTCGTACTTGTTTATTATTTACATATGTTTATGAAGAGACCGTTTTTTATATCCTTTTTATTGTTTTAATTTATTCAAAATTATTTATTTTTTTTATTAAAAAAATCTAGTTTGAAATACTTTGTCACTCATCCCCCTCCCCCCCCATGTCACATTTCTGGCTACGCCACTGCGGACAAAACAAATCCATGTCCATATTACAATTGTGTCAAGTTAAAATTTTTTCCAATCTGTTCCTTGCTGGTACTTATATATAATATTTTGAATTTTATTTAAAATTAATCAAAAAATATGGTTTATATCAAATTGCAGAAAAACTGTATCTTCTAATATGAGTAATATTTCATTTCATTCATATATAAGGTGATTATTTGAATTATTATTAATGCTTACACAAAAATGAAGGTGCTGACATGACATTTTTAACAATAAACACATAAAAATGTATTCTTGCAGCATGCATGCAATTGGAATTTCTGTAATGCCAACCGACTATCAAATTCCAAGGAACAGCATCTTAAAATGGTATATACAGGGTGAGTCAGAAAGAATGAGGCAATGAACTGGAGATATTAGACACCAAAATATTATGTTGGAGCTCATCATGCCTTATACGAATGTCGCTGATTTAAGAAATACAGGATGATCAAGGTTTAAATTTTATTCTCGAAGAGGAAATGTACGAGCAAACTCACTTTGATTTTGAAGGCGAAGACTAGAACTTTAAGATGCAATCCTTACTTTTCGGAATATAGCAAAAAACAGCGTTTTTGCATTTTTAGGTTAGAATATCTCGAAAACCTGACTTGAGGGAGCAAGTTTGAGGTCGGATTCGATATAATTACGTAATCCTGTGTTATTTATAAATTGTCGGTTCGGGTTTCTTATTGTCCTGAAGATGACACAATAAAAGTGACGAAACGTTGACAGAGAAAAGTAATTTGTGTGTTCTTTGAACTTTGGTCTTATTCCCACTATTGACCACCAACAATAATTTTACTGTAATTTCAACAGAAAAGGCACTTTACCTGAAACCAAAACAGTTTTTTCTCGGTGCATTGAATATTTAAAATAGAATTATTTCGAAAACGGTTACAACTAACGACTTCAGCACGATGTATCTTTTTCAGATAAAAAGGTAAGAGAATCGATGGTTTCAATAATCGGATAAATTAGCGGCAAAAAAGTTCTAGCCGCAAATTTAAATTTCCCGTTCTCAAAAAACCCGATCTCCAAAATATATGCAAATATCTTTAACACCCTGTATCTTTTCAACCATCAACTTTTGGCCAAGATAAGAGTAGCTGCATTGCATTATTCTATCGTCATGAATCTCTTCATCTATCTCATTAATTTCGGGACACCCTGTATATAATTTGCAGATATTGATGTTTCCTAATTAATAAGTAAAATATAAAAGTTTCTATATTAAAAACGAATAACAAAAATTTAAAAAAATCTGAGAATAAACTGTAATTTTGTCAATAGCAAAAAAGCCCTTTTTAGATAAAATTAAGAACATCAAATAATAAGTAGATGTTTTAACGAAATACTTCAATATCCATTTTTTTTAAGTTTTATGCAGAAATTCGCAAACTCATCTTTGTGTATCATTTCTGAATAAAATAAATTATTTATTTGGACTATTTTATTATATTAAAGTATTTATTTTGCTATAGATCCATAATTTTATTTTATTTATGTTCCTCTAAAGTATTATGCTGATTTTAACGTATTTCAATCAAAATTGCGCCAATATTAATGAATAAAGTGCCCAAAATTGAGCTTCGATTTAAATTAATCGCATGTAATGATTAGTGGGTATATAAAATGAATTGCTGTTTAGAACGACGATCCATTTAAAATTTTTGAATTATAGATATTTTTAGCACCCACAAAATAAACAAACCGCGCAGGAAATTATTTTTAACTTTATTACAATATTTCTTCGTTCTGTACACAAATCATTTTTTCCTGTAAACAGTCGTGTAAGTCGACGTAACTTGCATAACACAAGCGGCGTTCCGTACAGGATTTATTTTAATCAGCTGTACAAAGTGTGTGTGTATACAACGCTGAAGCGTGAACTGAAATCTGTTTCAGAATCGCTGTAAGCGAACCATGTGTACGACAATCAATAAGGAACATAATTCACGGCAGAAGAAATAATTGCAACGAAACATGACACAAACTCACCTTTTTTTCTCCGAATTTGGAAGGTGACAGTCGCCTCGCACTCTTTGCAATCGTTCGGACTGAGATTGGCTGTTTTTTTATTTATTTCTGTCGAATTTTACACTCGCGCATGGATAACAAACGCTCGCCGAGAGTCAACTTCGCGAACTGAAAATCGTGATAGCGGAAAGGACGAGCTGCCCCCAGCGCATGTGCGAGTCCTTGATGAAAACCAAGAAAAACCATTTCTCTGGCAAACACCGAAAAAGTAAAGGATGCGTCTCTGTCTCTTTAAATTCACATCATTACATAATAAAATCTCATTATAACCATAATTAAGTGTAACTTTTGTAGTAATTTTCAAAAATGCCATTATTACAAGAATGTGTTTTGCAAAATTCTACCACGTGTTCTTTGGATCAAAATAACTATTTAAATAATACAATGTGCTTAAGTTTAGACGTGTGACGACTCTAAAGAACCAATTTTTAAATGATTTTTTACAAATTTATTTACAAGCTATGAAAGCTTACTTTTAGGTGCGAGGTGTATTTAATTAGCCGAGGCGAAGCGAAGCGTAGCCGAACAAATAAATCTTAAGTGAAATCCTGTTCTAAAACCACGTCACTGGAAATGTCGACCTGTTTGTCGATTTGCGCAACATGATCATTAAATTCTGTTTCTGAATGTTTGCTTTGCTAAATAGATACTGATTTTTCGGGCATGGTTTTATTAGCAACTATTTTATGGGTCAGTGAATCTGCTATACTGGGTGTTTAAATGAGTTTATGTTTTTTAGCCCCTTTCTTATTTTGCAAAAACGTTGTGTATTTTCTTATAATAGTTGGTTGATGTTTAGTGAAATAAAAAGTTCGTATTTGACAGATGTTCTCAGTGCACAAGTTTTCTTTTGCTATGGCTGGTTACTCTAACGCAGAATTAACAGACATGCATTTTATTTATGGTCGCGCTAATGGGAACGCCACCGAAGCGCGACGTCTTTATGTTGACGCTTATCCAAATCGCCAGATTCCTTCACAACGCATGTTTGGAAGAATTCACCAAAGATTGCGTGATACTGGTTCCTTGAGCAAACAGTGCCATTTATCCGGAAGACCAAGGTCGGTATCCACTCCTAGAGCAGAAGAAGAGATTCTAGCACTGGTAGAGTAGAATCCAGGTACGTGTGTCCGGAGAATATCAGCCGAGGTAGGAATTAGTGGTCCTCTTGTTTGGAGAATCCTTCACGAGCAACTGCTTTATCCATACCATGTGCAACGAGTACATGCCTTAAGTCCAATAAATGATCATCAAGCACGTTTGGTTTTTTGCCGCTGGTTTCTACGTCATGATGCTGAAGACCCTCGTTTTCTTGCAAACAGTCTTTTTACTGATGAGGCCGGATTCACAAGAAATGGAGTGTTTAATTTTCACATTGGGCCAACGAAAATCCTCATGCTCTAATAGAATCTGGACATCAGGCACGTTTTTCATTAAACATTTGGATGGGTATTGTAGGTGACAGGTTTCTAGGTCCTGTTGTTTTACCAAACCGATTAAGAGGCGCTGCTTACCTCAACTTTCTGCAGAACACACTGTATGAGTTTTTGGAAGACATTCCTTTGAATCAGAGGCAACAAATGTGGTTCCAGTATAATGGTGCCCCAGCTCATTTTTCCATGGCCGTTAGAGAGCATTTACACCAAACTTTTCCACATAGATGGGTAGGAATGGCCGGACATGTTTTATGGCCTCCAAGATCGCCTGATTTGAACCCACTAGATTTCTTTGCTTGGGGATATTTGAAGACATTAGTGTATGGTACTCCTGTAAATAGTCTGGAAGAGCTGCAGCTACGGATTAATCAAAAGTGTCAAGAAATCCAAACCAAGGAGGGTGTTTTCGAAAGAGTTCGAATATCGTTGAGACGAAGATGTCGTGCCTGCTTGGAAATGGACGGAGGGCACTTTGAACATCTTCTGTAACTTTGTTTTTTGTTTGTAAAAGCTTCTTTTTTCGGTTTATTCCTAATAAAATAAAATGTTTTAAAAACGAATAGTGGTCCATATCTCCACAACCGTTACTTTGCGGACTCATGTTTATTAAGACTTTTCTGCTTATTTTAGTTCATACTATTACCTCCTTAAATATTTTACACTCTTTTTTTAACACCCTGTTTATCCTTCCTCTACCTTTGATGACTTCCACCTCCCGTGGATTTTTATATCTAAAATATTCACACCTAAAGCCCGCTTTACATTAACAATTTCTTTGTCAATTAATTGATCAAGTGGCTTTGTCAAGTAAATTAACAAATGTAATACTAAAACTTGGTCGTCAAATAAATTGATGGAGAACTTCGTCAAGTTATTGACGACTTAAAAGTTGTTCTAATTTTTCGTCAATTTTTACTTAAATTCACGAATACCAACCTAAAATAAATGTAAATATTTAACCAGTAATCGAGAAGCAGCAATAATAAATGCAATGGAAGATTTTTTAACTGTTTCTCACTTTTTTTGCCTTAAAATATAATTAGTAAAGTTACTTTTCATTTTTAACAGTTTTTGTTTCGTATACAAATGGGAATGATATAACGTCAAAAGTTAAAATTACTTTCAGGTTGGTATGGGTGACATCTGACAGTAAAATTGTTAAGAAACGACAAAGCCTTGAACATGGTGTAAAACCAAAGTGCGACCTTGAAGAAATTGGTGAATTAATTCATCAATTTCTTCGACAAGGAGGACGAATTCTATTCTATGAATTCTATTATTAATTAATAACAATAGTGGCAAAATCAGTTGAAATGCATGGACTGTATATATTCTATATTTTTCTTTGTATACTTTAAGCTGATATTTTTTAAAAACTAATTATCCAAACAGAATATAACAGTTCATAGGAAAAAATCATGTTAATTTTTAATGTTCTATTAGATCTACAATGATTGGCAGGTTATTGTGAAGCACGTTATACCTGAGCAAAACAATTCCGTAAAAAGACAAGCCTCAGTTTTATATGATGAATTTTGATTCTGTATCAGCTCACTAAAACAAAAGGGACGGAAGAGAAAATACTACGTAGCTTTGACACACTGATCGATGTGGGTACATAAAAACCACAAGGTATTTTATCTTTGGTTGCTTCGTACCAGTGTATGAACCTAGGATCAAAATGACGCTACTATGTGCTTCACGCTGCTTATCCTCAGTGGGCATGCTGCTTTAATCATGAAAATATATTTTCTAATCTACCTTGATGGTTTGAAGATTGCGCCACTGTAATATATCGACAAAATTATTTATTCTAATGATTGTCATTTTTGTAGTTACAAATCCATAATAATTATTGGTTTTGTCAATAATTTATAACTTAATGCATTATTTATACATACATTATACCATTAAAGCTCTAGTGATTACTGTTAGTAATAAGCTGACTTTGAAAGCCATTCCCGCCATGAAGTTCAACAAATTTGACTTTGAGAGCTGCATATCCCTTCTGCACATCATAAGTACACCATTTGGCATTGGAGCAATATCATCACCTAATTTAAAGTCAATATTCTCGAAGATAAGATATGGCATACTGCCCATAGGTAAGTACCTACGAAATATCTAATCTTTAAAGGGTAATAGGTATATTATATTATGCCTAAGCGTAGCCATTCATGTTAGATTTTAGAACTTTATTATAGGTACTACTTTTAGGTATTACCTTCCTGCTTATATTGTCTTATTTGTCAGCATACAAAATGGAACGTGAAACAAAAGCTAGAAAACTATTAATAGTTTTTAAAGGATATCAAGCTGGTGGAATGATATTAACGATATTGCACAGTTTCCATAATAATCGCAATTTTCGAAAAACTGTCAGTAAACTACAAGCGATGGATGAAAAACTGACTTCTTTGGGAGAGCCCTTAAATTATAAATTATTATCAATTTTCCTCGTTACAATGTATATTTGCCTTTTATTTGTTAGCAGTATAGGATTTACTCTCACACTGTTCGACACACTTGATCAGCCTACTTGGTTTACTTTGTCGAAACTTTTTTTCGAGTGCTACCAAGTTATGTTTGGCTTACTCTTTGTAATGCACTTTAACGTTTTCTGTTTCATTTTCATATTTGGTTTCATAAAAATTAAAAATATACTGGCTGCCATCAGAGATAACACTATCAAGGAATGCTGTCACATGCCCATAAAACTGTTGTTAACGGCATCACGAATGTACGAGGACATTTTTTATGGCATCGAGAGTTTCAATCAGATGGTTTCTCTTCCTCTACTGACGGTGGTGGTCACTAGCACGTTCGACGCGTTAGTCATTATAACTATTATTTATGGTGGAGAACAAAACAAAATGGATTATATACATCTTTGCGCCATAGTAATGTTTTTTGCAATGGTTATTCTGCCTGCAATAATAGTTACACAACTGGTAGGTCATAAAATCTTATTATTTTGAAAGTAGGTATTCAAGTTTGAAGTACTGTTTTCAAGAATGAAACCCATTATTATTTATAGAAATCTATATAATGTATATACAGATTTGGAAAGTGAGGATCTTGATGGTGAATTGTGTTTTGCCGCTTGCGTGTATTTGTGTCATGCTACACGCATAGTTCCACCACAGCGTACTCTCACTCTTCGCATAAGGCAGTGTTGCCAGGTGGGAACAATTCAGTGCATGAGAATAATTTCAAAATAGCATGAGGTTTGGAGAAAAAAGCATGAGATGGCTTAATTTATCAAAAAACACCTCTTGACACATCTTAATTTTTAATTACTTTTGTAATGCCATTTTTATTTCATTAAAAAGCATTATGTTACGCTATTTTATCATAATATTACATTGTAAGTAGGTAATTACAGGCACTTACTTAAAAGTTATTAACCACGTAACCTTTCTAATTTATTTTATTGTTAGGCCGGGCGAACGTTGAGGCGCAGTTGACGTGACGCAGGGTGACTCACGGGTCGTAAAATCTGTTGTTTCCAGAAAATGTAGGTACCCTTACGGAATAGAGTTAAGAATCACTGCAATACAGCTTGAATACAGCACACACACCGCATATTCGTCGACTGTCATACCCGTTTATGTATTCATTGCTAATTATTAAGAGAGCAGTCTACAATAAAGGACATTTCATGTACCCAAATATTGTAAATACCTACCTCTATCTATTCAATTTTGCCCTCGATTTTGCCTTTATTTCTCGTTAGGTATTTGTGTAGGTAGATTTCAAAGAGTATTTTTAATAATTTTATTGTTTCTTTTTGTGTCTATTAAAAAGCATGAGATTTCCTCGGAATGCATGAGATCTCATGCAAAAGCATGAGACCTGACAACACTGGCATCAGTTGACCGGACAGTTAGATTTGCAATGGCGAATTGGCGTTGGCGATACGGAACCGATTACCGTAGTAGTGGGGAATGCTAGACCAATGCACGGCGCCGCGCCACTTATACTTCGTACCTCCCCTGGGATAAAGCGGCAATTTCTACTTTCTCTGTAAAGATCCGAAATTTCCGAATCTGTATGTCAGATTGTTGATCATATCAATAAATTCACTAATGTTTGCTTTTTTACATACGTTTCGGGTATTTTATTACCCTTTTAAAAAATATATATTTTTTTTTATATAAATGCACGTGATACGTAAATTTGTTCTTTTTTAATGTTTAATTACTTTTGTTTTTAATTATGTGTTTTAGTATTTTAATAAAAATGAGGTTTTCTGAAGAAGGGTAATAAAATACTCGAAACGTACATAAAAAAAGCAAACATAAGTTGCTTTATTGATGACCAACAATCCCAGGACATATATATAAAGTGACCCTCCGTCCCGATTTAGGTGGGACAGTCTCGATTTTGAGCCGCCGGTCCTGTTTCAGCACGTGTCCCGCTTTTGTCCCACTTTTATAATCCGTATCCCGTTTTTGTCCAGCTTTTATAAAAAAATATTTTCCAAAACTAATCTTGATATAGAAACACTACACATTACTGTAAAATATAATTATGCATGTATTAAGTCTTATAATGGACTTTTAATAAATAAATATTTTTCTTAATAGGTTGCTTAATGTAATAGTTGCTTAGCTGTTTATTACGAAAGCACCCTAGTGTCAAACGTACTTTTTATTTTTAGAAAACTCAATATATTGAGATTATTCCCAATATCTTGACTTTTTTCTCAATGTAATGAGAAAAATCTCAATATCTTGATTTTTTTCTCATATTGACTTTTACTGTAATATTTGCATGTATTTATTTACATTCCACAAGCAATTTAGGTAGTAAAAGTATGTTAGCTTAGTCATAGGCGTCGCACGTAGTATTGAAAAAAAGGACCAATTTTTCGAGAAATAACATTTGCAATTTTTTTAGATAATTAAAAATTATCTAAAAAAATTATGGATTCTTATTCAGCTTCGTTAGAAACTTCTCTGTACCAAATTTTGGCAACCTACAGTTAACGATTCTTTACATAAGCGTCCGATATGAGATTCAAAAGGAAACCTCTTTGTGCTAAATTTGAATCAAATATCTTTAAAAGTATTCAAGACATGTGCACACAAAAATTAAGTTTTTTTTACGTTCGTATATCTGTTAATTTTAAAACTATTAGTTAGACAAACAGTTTAGTGTTACTACCTGTTTTTCATTAAGCTTAGTATCACATTCTTAAGAAATTTTTATTTCACTAAAAATTTTTTAAAATAGGATTTCATCTGCCATAACAATTTAATTTTTGCATTTATTAGTGTATTATATATTTTTTTCTATAACGATATTATTACATAACTATTTGTTCTTATGTATATTATCATGAAAGTTCTAAATAACATGTTTCACACGAGGCAACATAAGTGTTTGAGATATTTATCAAAAAGTAAAGAAGCGTTGAAGGTAGGTTGTCAAAATTTGGTATAGAGGGATTTCTAATAAAGCTGAATAAGAATCCGTTAAAAATAATTTATTAAAAATAATCGCTACAATCCTACGTGCGACGCCTATGAGTAAATTAACATAGTGTAAAATAGTTACTTTATAAGTATACATATAGGCCTTAGGGTACCCCAACGAAAATTTGACCCCCCCTATAATTGGAAAACCGAATAATATTTCAAAATTCGCCGAGACCCGTCGATTTTTGTTCTTGGGGAGAGATTTTTTGACAGTCAAGCCAACTCGATATGTTCATCCCCCTAATGCCTAGCAACCCCAACTTAAAAATTTCAAATATGCAACTACCCCACTTGTGGCACATCATTTTAAAGCCCTATTCATTGCGAATACAGTGACGTACCGTTTTTAGAAATCGATTGAGATTTGACAGAAACACGTTAATACTTTCAATAACGGCTGAAACTAACGATTTCTTGGTCACAAGCAAAAAACACCGACTTTTTTTGTAGTACTGATTTTTTGTTATTTTGAAAAGGTCTGCATTTCTATAAACTTAAGTATCTTCTACTAATAACTATTTTAGTATCTAGTTTTATTTGCTTCAGCTTTTTTATTTCATTTCTGACTTTTTTGTAAACTGATAGACACATCAATAACAATTAGGTAATGCAGTCATATGAAAAACTTATTAGTGGTGGGCATTTGTGTAGAAATTACTACGCGTAAGTTGGTTTGTCATCTTTTCGTTTGTAACCAATAATTCTGTCAAATCTCAATCGATTTCTAAAAACGGTACGTCACTGTATTCGCAATGAATAGGGCTTTAAAATGATGTGCCACAAGTGGGGTAGTTGCATTTGAAATTTTTAAGTTGGGGTTGCTAGGCATTAGGGGGATGAACATATCGAGTTGGCTTGACTGTCAAAAAATCTCTCCCGAAGAACAAAAATCGACGGGTCTCGGCGAATTTTGAAATATTATTCGGTTTTCCAATTATAGGGGAAGTCAAATTTTACAATTACAACACATTGAAAATATCAATTTTTTTCTTTTAGAGCGAACAATTATGTAATATATTAGGAGAGTGCAATATTTGTTATACAGACACAAGAATGTCATTAGCAGTAAGTATCTCCATTAAATAGTGCATATGTTATCCATTATCCAAAGATGGTTATTAGTTAACACCTAGTTTATTTCATACTGTCTGTTAAATGACTATTTCCCGAAGGGATTTCGGCCCGGAAATGGAACATTACAGTACATACCTGATACCGTATGTGAGTTACTTAGCAACACCAGTGGCGTAGCCAGAAATTTGACATGGGTGGGGTTCAGTGAACAAAGTATTTCAGACTAGATTTTTTTAATAAAAAAAAAATTTTTAATAAATTGAAACAATAAAAAATAAATAAAAAAATCTCATCATAAACATGTAAATAATAAACAGGTGCAAACAATATTAATTACAAAAATGATAAAAATATAATTAGAACTTAGTTGCAGGCAGGGTTGCCACCTTTTGAATTTTAAGATACGGGACACATTATTTTTTTATTATATCAGTTGAAGAGGGGATGGAGGTTAGCGCCGCAGGCGAAAATTTTGAAATTTTCAATGTCAAATTGCTTAAAACAAGTCTAATCGCGTAGGGGCGATCGGGGCAATCTAGCGTTTCGCAATACCACAGTCGTCGAATTGGGTGCGAGCGGGGCAAATTCTGTGACAATATTTTTTTTAGTAGTTCAGAATCTAACGAATTGTAAGATTGACTATGCTTAACGCAGTTGTAGATTTGCCCAAGCTCTGCTGCAGTAACATCGATAGTTTCTTGAAAATTTTCACTGTTTGCAAAAAATTTTGTTAAAACTTGAGAAGATTTCGACATTTTCGCGTCTTCTATGCTCTTTTGTATTAGAGTGCTGTTTGACATCACTAAGGCCACCGTGACTAATTGAAAAATCCTTTTTGCATACTAGACATCTTGCAGAAAAATTGTTTGAACCCTTTATTAGCCAAATATACTCAGTCTGCCACGTTGGTCAATAGCTGCAGAGGCGCTTTGCTTTTTTTGGTGGCGAGATGACCTTTGTCCGAGGTCTCCATTGTCCCTATTTTTGTCGTGTTTATCTAAATATTTATCCATATCCTTTAATTTTTAAATGATTTAATGCAGATGATGTAAGGTTGCCGTAGGAGATATAGTTCACTGACCGCGTTGCTAAATCTTGGCGAATGGAGTGATTGCAGGTTTGTAGTGAGACATTACCTATATGACCCAACCAACCCAACCCATGGGGAGGGTTCTGACCCCCAAAATCCCCCCCCCCGTGGCTACGCCACTGAGCAACACTATTTAATATTTTGCTTAATTCTATTTAAGTTAGAATTGGAATTATATTAAGCTTTATAGAAAATGCGTGTACCTCTATTTGTAATATGATATTTTCTGAATTAATTGTCACGGTGCTTCTGCAAATTTATTTAAAGTCTCCTCCGCAATTTGGATAATATAGTCGCGGCAAGAATTCAGACGACTTACGTCATACGAACAAATAAAAAAATTCACTATATTTTCCTCAAAATATTTAAGAAACTGCACCTGAGAGTAATGAAACTATATACTACACTAAAAGTTTGCATTATAGATTGCACTAAATTGCAAAAAATGATTGTTTTTAACGCGACCAAATATCGAAAATTACGTTGACAATGAAAACAAATGTGTAACGTCAGCCGTGACGTAAGACGTCTGAATTCTTGGCGCGAGTATACCTTTAAGCGGGAGTTACTTGAAAGTCTTAAAAAGGAAAGTGGCATTGTGACACTATAGGTTTGTTCACATAGCAGTAAGAAACTAGTTTGCAACTGTCGGAAATATTCGACTAACTACTTCTTAAACTACATGCACTGAAAATACATTCACAACTTAATTGGTCGAATATTTCTAACAGTTTGAAACCAATTCGTGACTCTTGTGAGAACAGACAAGACAATTAAGTACTTTTTCATACCATCTATTTTTTTTTATTTTGAATGATTTTTTTCTCGAGAAATGAAAGGTGAAAACTTGACATTCAGTAGGTCCTCTCCTTCTAATTCATTGTTTCTTTAAAACTTTCTTCACAGTATTGCGTAATAGTATGTTCTACAAACAAGTGGTAGAATGGCATATATTCCACACGAGCGAAAAGTTTGTAGTCCGAGCCGAAGAAGAGGACTACGGTTCGCGAGTGTGGAATATGCCTTTCTAAACGTGTTTTAGACTATACTTTCTCCAACAAGATTTTAGAAATCATACAAAAAAGTTGCTTATTTGTACATATTCCATCACAGTATGTTAGAATAACATTCTAACACAGTGTGATAGAATGTCATTCTAACACAATATGCTGGAATTACATGTATTACAATCTAATTTTTAGTTATGGAACGTGCACTTTCTAAAATCGTGTTGGAGAAAGGAATTTCTTTACTCAATGCTCATAGGCGTCGCATAAAGTGGAAGAGCTCCGTCTTGATGAAAAATTAATGTATTTAGTAAAAATATATGTATACAGTTTCATTTATTCATTTCACTTCTTCATTTTGGTAAAAAATACATATTTTGACGACTTTCGACTTTTTAACTTTTCCGAATTAAAACCAGTGTCATAATGAGGTTTTGTTTGAACCCCGTGAACCTCTTTCTACCCCAATGATGAAAAATGTTCGTTCATTACAAATATTCAAATTTTAATCTAATTTCTGAAAACAAATGCTCTAAATGCTCTTTTTCAGTTACTCGTATTTTAACATGTTATTGCGGTTACTAAGTACCATCTCAGAACAAAAAATATGTAGGTATTCGTTAATTTTTTAAACTTGCTCTATTCTTTACCAATCCAAAGTTTATGAACGATAAAATGGACTCCCTATACATAATTATATCCATGTTTTTTCTGATCTACCTCATGTACAGCTGAGATTGTTGAGAAAATTGTATTATTTGTAGCGGAACTGTTTATAAATATGATATCAAATATTTCTCAAGCTAGTGTTTAACTATGTTTTGAAAAAAATCGATATAAATTCCTGAATTTGCTTCTGGCATTTACGTCATATCCTTAAAATATCTGAGGTGTAATATTAGTAATATGCAGTTTCTGTACTTCTTTTTAGAAAAATACCTTCCTGCTGCAACTGTATCATGAGAAAATTAACTTCTCTATTTACAAGATTTTACCGTTAACGATGGACGCTTTAGTTAATGTGAGTTGTATTGGCATTAATCAGAGTATTATATTATTATGCATGAAGTATTTTTATTTTCAGTTATTTACATTCGGAACGACAAGTGTTATATTTTTGTTCCAGCTGGCAAATACCTGGTGAAATTAAAAGATCATGAAAATATAATGCTAAACGTACTTGTAATTTATTATACTTTCTGTAAAAGTTAAATGTTTCACAATTTCTCACTTATGAGTTTTGTCAACTATTAACAATTAAATTATTAATAACTTGTGTAGATACATATACAAGTATTAGTTTAAATATAAGTCTTATTTTTATGCAAAATGCCAGATTCGTAAAGCCGGCACACTCGCGCCACGAATCGCGACGTGAATTCACACTGTGATTCGCGTGCTAATTTTAAACGAAAAACATGCCTCTCCACACTCGCAAAATTCGCAGTGTAGTTCGCGCTTTCAGATAGTATGAACGTCGAAGTTGAACAGTGCTAATTCTAGCTTATTGTTCCAAGAGACGCTCATATTCGTAGTAGAATGTACCGTTAAAAATACATTTTATTGTATATATTATTTTAAACTTTGTAAGCCAAATATATACTGCTGTTTTCAGTAGCGGCGTTAGGGTAGGGCGCGGTTGGGCGATCGCCCAGGGCTCCCCTTTGTAGCCCATCGATCATATAGTTCGAGGTTTTACCCGTAAATTCCCTAGATTGGCAAACTTAGCCACTTTGTCTATTGAAAACGAAATTGCTGAAAACATCGACTTTGATGACCTTATAATAAAGTTCGCTGATAGAAAGGCCAGAATAGAAAAATGTTATTAGTTTTTTTTAATAAACGGTTATTTTTTATAATAAATAATTATTTATTTTAATAAATGGTTATTTCATTATATCCTTTTTTCATATAGGTTTGAATTGCAGTTAGGGGGCGCCCAGGGCGCTGGTAGTGTTAAAACCGGCACTAGCTGTTTTCAACTTACCAAAACGATAATATACTACACGAAATTCAATTTAGCCGGTATTTGGTGTAGATACAAATTATCATAACACCTCTTCACCAGAGAAGAACACAACCAGATTGAATTCACGTCGTGAGTGTGGATGCTAATTTATTTTATCTATGCTGGATGCGTTCCGTTCGCGAATTATAAACGTTCCACGAGCACTTTGTCGCGGGTACGAAAACCGACTCCGATCGGGGAACGCTGCGAAGCGCGAACGCGAAAGCCTTTACACTCGCGGCGCGAGTGTGGAGTCGGCATAATGTAATCTACTTTTTTACTGTCCAAATGGTTAACTGTGCGTGCTTGTTCTATCTTCTATCATCGTCTGCTAAATCCACATACCTAAAAGCTAAATCACGTCGCCTTGATAAAGCACGGCTGCTGCAATTTAGCCGATGGTGGTTGAAATAACAATGCTGACGTCACCACATATGTATAACCATTTACTATCCAGAATAGCGGAACCGTGGCTGAACCATCGTATGCTAAATAAAGTCGCCTGATAAAGTGATAAAGCACAACTGCTGACGATGGCTGCAGCTAAATTGCAGCAGCCGTGCTTTGCGCTAGAAACATTTATGTATTTTTTTGTCAGAATCGCATCAGTAACATTGACGATTCATTTCATTACCATAGGTTATATTAGCTGTATTTTATTTATCTGATATCTGATCTTTTTTAAATACTGCTACTTAAAGACTAATAATTGATGCATGAGATCTCAAATAAATAAACTGCTACAATTTATTACTATTGTCCAAGTTAGGGCTTCACTTTCCACATGTGATAAATTAAATATTTATCATTATTTCATACATTCATTACTGCGTTACTACACTATTATGAATAACTGTTTAAGTAAAACTGTCCATTTTTCTGGCACAGATCTGAGTTGATTGCAATAATAATGTTCATGAAATTTTGCGCATAACTCTTCCAAGTAACATTTTGCTGTATTTTCAGAAAAAATTGCACTTTATCTGAAACCAAAACAGTTTTTACTTGGTGCACTGAACGGCGAAAGGTGTACTTATTACCCTACACTAGTTTAAGTAACAAATTGCTGTTTTTCGTGACATGCAATGCCCGATTTTGTAGTTTGCCTGGATCAAATCAAATTTTAACACTGGTGCTGCTATAATAAAATAATAAAAATTATATATTTTTCAAACTTGAGAGTGCCTTTCGCAATGCCCTCTGTGTACTGATAAATGTCGCGGCCAAAAATCTGTCTTATACTTCAACTTATCTGATGTGTGATTTTGAATACCTAATTGATGATTAGGTTTGGCAACTTATACGCTTAACTTCACGGTCATTGAATCTGGACTTCTCTACTACCGGTCAGAGGCGCCGACTTACCAAATTCTCAGTGGGTGCCTACTGAGCAGATTTAAATCATCAACATTTAAAACTGTTATTTGCTTAGGTAATGAAAAGTACACTATACAGGGTATCTGTGAAAGGTTGAGCCAAATATGCCTTATCCCAATAGAAGAAGATCGCAAGCACAAAGATTTTATCCAAGCATGCCGATCTTCTTGAAATTTTGCATGTCCCCATAATTTACCGTTCTGAATAACTTTTTCAAGTAACATTTTGCTGTATTTTTAGTAGGAAAGGCACTTTATCTGAAACGATAACAGTTTTCAATTGGTGCACTGAATATTTCAAATAGGATTATTTCAAAAACTGTAACTCCTAACGACTTCAACAAGGTATACCTTTGTCAGATATAACCAGCGCCGGACCTAGGGGCTGGCAAGCAGGGCCCCGGCCAGGGGCGCAAGCCAGCGGGGGCGCGCTAGCACATTAACCCACGCTTAAAGATTTTTCTAAAGAGTTTCAGTCTGCATCAGGGCCCGTTCATTACGTGCAAGAAAACGCGCTCTTTCTCGATGAAAACAAGTGCCAAAATTGTCAACGTCGTAACATTTTATGTATGTTTTATGATATTGCTTTACCATAAATTAATAAAATTTGTTTAATAGTAAAATTCTTTGTGACCTTTACCTTTTTTTTTTTGGGGGCACATTTGGAAATTTGCTCTGAGCGCCAGCTCCCCTAGGTCCAGCGCTGGATATAACAGATAGGAGAATCGATTGTTTCAATAGCCAGATGGGTACACTAAACAGCAAGAAAGTTCTGCTATTTAAAAGAGACATGCTGTGCCATAAGTGGCGACCTCTACTAGTGACGTCAAAATTAGTTAAAAATTCTTATTTGCCGTGCCAAAAAACATAATTGTGCCAATTTTTTTTTATTACTTCGACAGGTTTCAAAGTTACTGAGATATTTCAAAATAAAATTCTAGCACTGAACGCCCTGCATTTTTGAAACCCTTCAGATATAAGGCGTATTTGGCTCAATCGACTTTTTGGTCACTGGTATCTCTGATATTTCCCAACCTTTCACAGACACCCTGTATAATTTTACGCATTTATATTTTTTCAAAAATGCTTCTTTAATATTGATAGTGCCTACGATTGTGTACAGTTCTAGGCAACAATAAAATAATTTCAGATTACGCACTACGCACTATTCGTATATTTTGAAAAATATATTTTATTTCAATAAAATTGAAAGTAGAACATTATTCCAAAGAAATATAAAAATAAATAATATATTAGCAATTATTTTCTTCTTGCAAATGGATTCTTAACATACCATTTACCATATCCCCATTATTTTTCTGTGGGTGCTCAAGCCCGGAGCACCCACGTAGTCGGCGCCCCTGCTACCGGTACTACCTCAGGGCAGTCCATTCGCCAAGCCAATTTTGCTCATAACTATGGTCCTGAATTGGTTGCCAATGTTTCACAAAATCAAAGCAATGCGCTGTTTATCTATACATTTTCATTACTTCATTTCTAACACATAATAATTTTCAAATATACTAAATCCAACACCAAAAATTTGATCATTTTTAGGACTTTAAAGTAAATAACCTCATTTACAGTTTATCCAGAGATCCACCGACATAAATTTCAGAATGAGTAATGTGATTCTTCTTTTTGCTTATAATCACAAGCTAACAATCACTAACTTAAATAGTAAACTAATAATTATTTATATAAAATATACTTACCTTTATCTCGACTTCATATTCCATGAGTAATCCATTTCAACTTACACTCACTTTTAATATATGTACCACATCAATTATCCCATATTTTTTTCCAACAAAAATAAAAACAAATGAACATTCACTGATGCAATTCAAATGTTGCCAATACAATAATAATAAATAAGATACTACTATAGAATATAAAAATTAATGAATGACAGAGAATATTTACAACAGCGCAAACAAATTTCATGACTAGTTTTTTATTACTCTTTTTTTGACAGGTTTTATGATTTCAAAAAGTACTATTCTAATCAGAAACTAAAATTTTTACAAAAAGTTGCAAAATTTATTTTATGTTTGTTGGTAATGTTTTTTTTTTCAAACGTAGTGCAGTACCATATTATTTATTTTTTGAAGAAGTATTAAATTTTATCTCATAAAATTTTAAATAATTATTCTATCAGCCTTGTTTCAACAAGCATTTCTGAGCTAGTGTTTAATTAATATGAACACCCTGTATCTCGGAAACGAAACATAAAAAAATATACAGTGTGTGTACAACATTGTTTTTTAATGTTCTATCAGCTCCTGAAGTTTGATCATTTAAAATTGAAACACCTAAGAAATACAAAAATATATTCCAAATCAAAACCAATGTTATGGTGAGTTTATGAAAAAATCTTAATCCTAACTTAGCCTTAACTTTAGTCTTAATCTTAATCCTAAGATTTTGACCCTGTTTATAAATATTTAGTCGTAACTTAACCTTTATTTTGTTTCTACAAGCCCTGGCCAATCGCTGACGCCGTAGAAGACATGTAGAAGGAAATGGAGCACTTTCGCGCAGGCGTACTTATTTGGTCTTAGTTTTAGTCCTAAGACGTTAAAAGATAGGAACTTTCAAGGTCAGGTCTTAAGACCTCCTTAGGACTAAGACTAAGTTACGAGTTTTATAAACGTACACATAGAAATATGTACATTTAACTTCTTAGGGTAAAGATTAAGGCTAAATTAGGGCTAAGTTAGGGTTAAGACTTTTTTATAAACTCACCATTAGTTATTCCAAGCAAGACTGCACAAAAAATAGCACATATAAATTTATTTTACAAAATTTATTATTACAAACTTAAAAAAATACATGTCACTTTATGAAACCAAAAATAAATGAGAATTGTGAAGTATTATACATAAATATTAGTAGTAAAATGCTATACTCACAAAGCAACAATATTTGTTGAAAAAACCTAAAAACCTATTAAAATATGTATATACATTAAATGTTAACATGTTCCTCAACGACAGGGATCAGGCATTTTGACAAAAACAAGAACTAATGCATCTTCTCTACTTGTATTGACAATGGAATACTCAACACCTACAGGTATTACAAAAGTGTTGAGTTTTCCAATGTGGGAAGTCTTGTTATGAACCTGTATGAATCCTTCCCCTTCTATCACAGCATAGAACTAAAAGAAGACAAAAGGATGTTCGTAAGTTATTTTATTTTGCTGTCACTATCAAAAGACTAAATGTTTGCGATAAAGAAAAAAATTGTCATCATAAGTATAAATACTCCCATTTGGGATAACATTTAACAATATTAAATTTGATACATGGTGATTTTCCGGGTTGTTGTGCCGTGACCTCGGTAACTGGTAGCTGCCAGAAACAGAGTTAAAATGCACATCCCTAGCATTAGCCGAGATACTTTTACCTGCCCTGGTTGCTCTACGGCTCTGTGGGGACAGACCCGCTATCGGTGTCTCTGGGCCCGTCCATACATTGATTTCGGTTCCTATTGTTGGTATTACGACTGCTACGGTCAGAACCGTTCCTCGGATACTGGTGGCCCTCCGAGGTGTTCCGTAGCCGCCGCTGCAACTGGTCGCATCCCATGCTTCCAAACGTTTCGCCATTCTTCACTGTCGGCATCTTCAGTGGTGACTCTGCAAAAGCTTGCTTCGCCGCGACTGAGAGCGATAATGTGCATTTTAACTCTGTTTCTGGCAGCTACCAATTACCGAGGTCACGGCACAACAACCCGGAAAATCACCATGTATCAAATTACAGCATAGAAGAACCCCATTCTGCCAATTAAAATTAAAAAGGAACTATAGTCTGTTTGGAAATAAAAGAGAGTAATAAAACCCCGAGATAAGAACCGGCCATGGGCGTGGTAATATTTCGTTTCAGGTAATTATTGGGTAACACTAATGCTAACAGGTAACGGGTGTACATTAGTATATTTTACTGGATACATTATAAGGTAGGAGCCAGTGTATTGTGACAGATCAATCCAGCTTTAGAGCTGAATATACAAAGACGTGCTAGTGCGGTAGAGTTAAATTCGACTTGTGTTTAGTGACTATTGTGCCAGTGGATATAATATTGTTTGGGTAAAATGTCGAGCTTATCAGATTACGTACCTGCTAAACACGTGAAAAGATGTGCGCTGTCTCAGAATGAGAAGATTATTATATTAAAAGTATTTAATGCATTGAAACACCAAAATCCTACCAACAGTGTTGACGACATCGTAGAAAAGTGTTCCAAAATGACAGGGATTGGAAAATCGACTATCTACAGACTTTTAAAGGAAACAAAAAATGAACAAGATACTGTAAATCCCCCAAAATCATCTACAGGGAGGTCAAAAGTCATTATAGATGATTTCTTCAAAAATGTCATTCGCAGAAAAGTAGGTACACATTTTATTTTAAAAAAGAAATACCAACGCTAAACAAAATTTTAAGTGAACTTTCAGAGGACAACGATTTGCCAAAAATCAGTAGAAGCAAATTATGGGTCGTCTTACAAGAGTTGAATTTTTGTTGGGAAAAGCAGAACAGCAAGTCAGTTCTTATCGATAAAGATGAAATTATTTGTTGGCGAAGATCCTAGTTAAGTTCAATTAGAAAATTATGTGACGATGGGAGGAATATTTATTTTCTAGACGAAACTTGGGTCAACGAGGGATATACTGTAACAACAGTATGGCAAGATAAAAATGTAAAAAGTTTTCTACAAGCATTTTTAGATGGACTTTCAACAGGGTTCAAGGCACCTTCAGGTAAAGGGCGAAGACTAATAGTGATACATATAGGTAGTGCCAGTGGTTTTGTAGATGGCGGTTTACTTTTATTTGAATCTAAAAATACAGGTGGCCATCACCAAGACATGAACGCAGATGTTTTCAAAGAGTATTTTACACAGATGTTGGATCTTATTCCTCCGGGGTCTGTAATTGTCATGGATAATGCCAGTTACCATTCACGGCAGATCGAGCGGACGCCTACGACTGCTTGGAGGAAAGCCGATATAATTCAATGGTTATCCGGAAAAAACATTTCTTTTGAAACAAATATGGTGAAAAAGGAACTTTTGACACTTGTCAATCTTAATAAAGATCAGAAAAAATATGTTATTGATGAAATGGCAACAAATCGCCGAATAAAGGTACTACAATTACCACCTTATCACTGTGAACTTAACCCAGTCAAATTAGTCTGGGCGCAGGTAAAAGGAGATGTAGCGCGAAATAATACGTTTAAATTAAGTGTCGTGAAAATTTTGTAAAAAAATTCCTTGGAACAAATAACTGCAGATAACTGGCAACGATGTATACATCATGTACAAAAAGAAGGGGAGAAAATGTGGGAACTCGATAATTTAATTGACGTTACTGTGGAACTTACCATTATCAATCTAGGAGACGAAGATAATTCGTCAGAATAATCAGAGGATGAATTTTAATATACCTACTTTTTTATTTTCTTTATTGTACATTTATACAACACTATATTATTTACTCACCATAATTTGAATTTTCAAAATACATATATTTTTGTGTGGAATAAAAGTCTATTCTATATTTTGATAATAATATTGAATAATTTTATTCGAATTACTAAAGACCCTCTTAACCCGGTTATGATAAAGTAGCCTCTAGTTTTGAAATGCTGTTATTATATTGTTTACTTATAAGAGAAATAGACTGAGAAATTGAAGCGGCATAGACAAAGACGGATTGTCGGGGAGTAAATTTTAGCTACCTGCTACAATTTAGTACGGTTCGATCACACAAAGTTTTTTTAAAAGTACACCTCATCTATACTGATAATACATAATATAAAAATATTGAATATAAGCACCTGTACTACATTTATTTACGATTTGGATACATAATAAGCTTTTTTAGTCTCTTTCATTTCTAAACAGACTATAACACATTAAAATCTATTTTTTATCAAAAATCATTTTGTTATCCAATTTAATAATTTTTAATACTGAGAAGATTGAATGCAGTTACTAAATAAGTTTTTATGTGCTGTTACTGAAATCAGTGGTCGTGACATTACAAGATGTTAAAACTGATTTAGAAGTTACTAGAAAAGAAGGGTTTATATCAAACATTCCAAAAAAAATATATTATTTTTTAAATTTTGTGATATTCTACATGAGCCTATTAGCTTAATATATTTAAAGTAAAAGCTAATAAAATGTATAATTAAATGAAAGAATTATAGTCATGAATATTTTTTCCTCGGAAAAAAAAAGAAAACTTAATAGGACAGTTACTAGACTCACCAGTGCAAATTTTCGGGCAATATGCAAAGACTTCTGGCATGCTGGAGGTAACTTTAAGTAGCCCATTGTTCCCCCATTTTTGACATTCTTCAAACCCTCTGAGACCATTAAATTATCTTGAATTAACTTAAACTTTACATCTTTTTCTACATACTCTAAAATTACAAATTCCTTCATAAATTTATTTATAAACTAAATATTCATTAATATTCTTGAAAGTTATACAATGAATGATGTTCTTTGAAAAAGAAATAGTAAATTATATACAAGTGTTTTTCCAAAAATGCTTTTCTCCAAGATAATACATTAACAATGTTAAAAAAGAATTTACTATTTTTTTTATTCTCACGACGAATCAGAATCTTTCTAAATAACTCCTGACTATAGCCAGTAGCTTGCGAGGAGGAAAAACTTTTTTATATATACAGGGTGTTCCAAAATTAGGTGATTCCAAAAATTCTTCTTAAAACCTTGTCCTCATGGACGTGAAATTTGTGAAAATTGTTGCAAATTTCGCAGATTTTGATTTAAATTATTAATAGTGGAAAAGTGTCAACTTTTTGCGAATTTCGCAAAACATTAACATTATTCCAGATTTCCTCATTATGTGGGTCTTGTAAATGTAACTTGAGCTTCTGACAATGTACCATGACAGTCAATGAAAATAATGAAAATGATAGAAAATATTGCAATTAGTAAAATTCACTAAAAATTAAGACTTTCCTCGCCATTAAATAATTCCAACGAATTTTTGCAAATTTTGCGTCCATGACAACAAGGCTTAAGTAAGTTATAGTCCTTTAAATGGGCCACTCTGAAAATGATTTTCTCCTAAATCTTTTTCGATCCCCTAATTTCAGGACACTGTATTTATGAGATAATATCCTTCATAAGATTTCCTTCGTTCTGAAACTTTTAAATGTTGTTTTTCCCTTGATTTTATATATTTAAAAATTTCTTTAGTATCGAAATATCACTAAAATATTTTATTAGAAATTCCAAGAAAGCAGTAAATATTAAATTAATTTGTTTGCAAAAAAAAATAAAGAAATAATTACTTTATTTCCTATTAAAATAGGGAAAAAACAAACAGTAAATTTTATAAAGTATGACAAGGTGCAAACTCTCACAAATGTGATAATTTTGAAAAGAACAATTTTGAAACATCGAAGTGTCACTAAAATATTTTATTAGAAATTCCAAGAAGGAGGTAAATATCAAATTAATCTGTTTTGCAAAAAAAAAAGAAATAATTATTACTCTATTTCATATAAAAATAGAAAAACCAATGTTTTTAAGAGTTTACAAACAAGCAGTAAATTTTATAAAGTACGTTAAGGTGCAAACTCTCACAAATGTGATAATTTTGAAAGCAAAAATGTTATATACTCGAGACAAGAATTCAGACGACTTACGTCATACGAACAGATGAATAATTCATTATATTTTCATCAAAATATTTAAGAAACTGCAACTGATAGTAATAAAGCTATATACTACACTGAGACTTTGCATTATATATTGCATAAAATGATTGTTTTAACGCAACCAAATATCGAAAATTCCGTTGACAATAAAAACAAATGTGTAACGTCAGCCATGACGTAAGACGTTTGAATTCTTGACGCGAGTATATATCTTTTTAACATGAGATGCTCAAAAATAAAAAAAATTACAAAATATTTTTAGCCAATTTTTTTGACAGTATTTATCGAAAAATAGGAAACAAATCCATCCTCTATACTTACTCATACTAACGACATTATCATTTATCAATAAATTAATATGCTGGCTATCCACTGCTCTTGACTGTAAAATTGAGGCTCGTCGTGACCTGACGTCCATATCGTTGTTTGCCGCCAAATATGAATCCACATTCGACCCGTTGTCATTAGCAATTTCGTGTTCCCTAGATGTGTTAATACTTCTCGAAAGCACTTTCGATATTTTCGTACACACTTTATCTTTTCTCTTGTAGTTCTTACTTATTCTACCCGTCAATGGTCTAGTATTCTTCACATTACTTTCATCGAAAGTGATGTTCTTCAACATGGTCGATCGGCCACAATCCTTTTCGATCGCCTTAGTAACACTGGTGAACTCTTCGACACTATTTAAGTTGTCGTGTGTCAAACTTTGATGGGCGAAATCTCTATTCTGCTCTCCGTGTAACTGAGAAGCGCGAATGTAGTCTTCAATGTCCTTGATTGTATTATTGTTGTTTGTAATATTGTTTGCATCGATATTTGTATTGGAATCTATAATTTCAGAACTACTAGAGTTATTAGCTTTGCTTTTTCTTGGTGAGACTCTACATTCTTTTACGTTTTCATCTTGGCCATCTTCCTTGCTGGCTGGTGGTTTGTTTTTTTTATTTGGTACATGTGTTGCATTAGGCAAGCTGTCGTCGTTTTCTTCAGTCTGACGCTTACTTGTTTTTCGAATCATTATATCAGAACTACAATTCGCTGTTGTGCTGGCAACTTCATCAATAGCTGCCCCCTGTATCTCTAACCGATTTGAACTGAGATCGTCAGTTTGTCTACTATTTTGGCCTAAAACATCTGAAATGTCTTTATTGGCTTTGACATTTGAATTTTGTGGCTTAATATTGTTAATTTTTTTATTTCTTTCACGTTTTCCTCTTATTTTTCCTGATTGTTTATTAGAAGCATCATTATTTGCCTTTTTGTCATTCTTTTTAGTCCTTAGCTTAGAGAACACTAAAATTGAAACAAATTCTATAACACTTATATTTTGTAACAATAAAGAAATAACGTAAAGAACACCAATTTGACAACCTTAGTGCCTGGAATGTAAGTGCCGATACTGAAAAGATTATATATTTGTCTAAACGCAACAAAAGACACTTTTATAAAACGAATAGTTTTCTCTACAAAAATAGAAATACAGCTAATAAAATGCAAAACTCTGTTATAAAATTGCAGACTAATGTACAATTATGGTTAAGCAAAAGCCCCTGTAACGTAATTTGTTTTTTGTATGTTTCAATGATGTAAACATTGCAGTCCATACCTGATATTATTAACCTCAAACTTAGGTCAAAATAGTTGTGCATCAAATCAGAGACAATAAATTGTTAAAGCCCGCTTTACATTAACAATTTCTTTGTCAATTAATTGATCAAGTGGCTTCGTCAAGTTATTGACGACTTAAAACTTGTTCTAATTTTTATAAAATAAAGAAAAATAGTAAAAATTTTTTGTTGTAAATTGACAATTGATGTATTAATACTAATGGAACTTTATTTAAACAAAAAATTTCTGTCAATGTGTGTAATTTTTTTCCAAAAAATATCACACACATTTCTGCCTATGCATGAATCTGACTTTTTATAATTTATAGATGAACTGTAATTGAAAATAAAAGAAATAAATTTTACTTGCCAGCAGGAATCGATGATTGAATGATTTCACCACACAATCCTTTATAATCTAAAAAAAAAAAAGAAAGAAAAAAAAAGAAAAAATAAGAAAAGAACTGTCACCTAACTGTCAACCTAACATGGGAGAGAATTGTCTTAAAAATCCAAAACATGTTTGTACTTTAATTTACTACATTTATACTAATATAAACGTTATTTTGGTAATGGTTAACCATGTGTGTAGAAAAATTTAGTTAAGCGAGGAAAAAAAACTAGTTAAAATTAAAAAAATATGCAATAATAAATAAATATGAATGAATATCAAAATAATAGTGTGAAGATAAGATCTGCTTGCAGAATAAAGATCTTACAATATTTAAAAAATAATAAAGATTCAAAGAAATAAGTCATTCAAAACAAAAAATAAAAAAATAAATAATAAAAGTTATGCTTACATTCCATAACTCTCTCACTGCTTGTTGCAAATCCACAATAGAAACGTCTTTGTACAGGTTTCCTTTCCCGTCCTGACCTTCGAAGTCCTAAAAAAATTATATCTAATTTAATTATTTACATTTGCACATAGCGTCTACAGTGTTTCTGAAATAAGTGTATTTGTTCAAAGAGATAATAGAGAATGTGGAAATAAACGATTTTCATTAAGTAACCTGCCTCGTTTGTAGTGATGTGAGCTGCTAATACTTCCAAAAAAAAATAATGAGAATTTTTTAACTATTTGCGATTGTTCGCGTCCATATCTTTGATGTTGTCCCATGCATTTGATTTAAGAACATTATAAATATACGTAACCGCTTCACAGAAAAAAAATTGGTATGTTAACAAATATTAAATAAAATTTAGAAATAAAGAAAAATTTTTTAATAAAAATGCTGAGATGTAATCAGTGGCGTAGCTAGGCGTGGGCGAAGCGGCCCCTCGCCCACGGCCTTGCACTTAAAGGGGCCTCGCGCGAGGCCCTCTTGGGGGTAATTTAAAACCGAACGCCATGAACTCTAAATAGTATGAATAGCACCCTAAAAGACCTTACTAAAAATAAGCTTTACCACATGTAATATAATTAATTTGCACACCCTGATGCATGTGCTCTATTATCGGCGTATTACAAAAAAATATTTATTTTTAGCATTTAAACACCTCATAATTTTCAGATCATCCAGACTTCACTACTTTAACTAGTTTCATCATAAATGAATAATTTTGTAAATAAACTTTCTGATTTTTCACCATTCTTTTCTTGAAAATATACAGGGTGACATTGAAAAAACTACAATGCATAGTATCACGCGATAGAGGACTAATGTCCGATCGCCTTTTGTTTTAAGATACAGCATTTAAAAAAAGTACTAGAAAGGTGGCAAGTCGGCTATCGCCGACTTGACCTTTCTTCGGGGTAAAGCCCGGGGCCGCGCTGTGCGCGTCATGACCACTGCTACGTAGTGCGTTTTACTTAATTTCCATTACTGCGCGCGGCTCTACGCCTGTGAATAATAAAATGTAAACGTGATTTTGGCTGAACTCTCTATGGTGGGGAAAATCGGGCGCTTTATAATTTAGAAGAGTGGTTGGCATATTATGGTAATTTTTAGTGTTTTCTCGAGTTTGGTTAATTTTTTTTCATTATCCTGTATTTTAAATATCGGATCGGGTCGTTTTTATGTGATGCTAAAAGTTTCATGAAAATTTTTTTTTTAATTCCATGAATTTAAAGGGTTTTTAGAGAATGGTTCGTTATTTGCTTCGTTACTGTTATAATAAATCCTTGATGGAAGTTTCATCATTCATTTATGCCGTGCAAAACGCATTTCGTCTGCCATTTGTCGAATATTTAGAAAGGAGCGTTACCTACTCGTTCTATCCTTGTTCCACTCGAAGAAATCGTATCTTCTATAAAGGGGCGTAACCGACACAACTATCCTCGTTCCACATCAAAAAATCCACCGAAATTTAGCTAGGAAAACGCGAAAAAATCGGCATTAAAATACGCCGTAGGCAATCTAGAAAGACAGCGAAAGGCGTAGCGTTTAGCCGTTTGGCGCCGCATGGCTCGCAAAAAAGCCTTTGTGGCGGTAAAATGGTCAATTTTCGAGTGAAGTGTGCAAGCGAGAGTAACCTACAGCTTTTGATATATAATAATGTCAAATTTAATTTTTTTTTAAATATCTCCCGATTGTACAAAAATATTTGAACCAAAATTGATGCACACTGTGGCCTTGCATGTAGCTATTATATGTCACAATATTCAGTTCATTCAGCATCCAATGGTGGAAGAAAAGGGCCTCGCTGATGCGACTTCGCCCACGTCTAGATTAGTCCACGCTACGCCACTTGATGTAATGAGTATAGTATTAATATGTTTTTCCAATTGCTATTTCTTAAATTCTTTGTTGTTAACTAGTAAACGAAATTAGAGCAATATATTTTTACCTGCGTAACTAGAGCGGACAAAATGAGGAACACAGTTAAATGGGAAGATCTGGAAATACAACCAACATTAGAATTTATTGAAAGAAGGCAAATGGGCTGGTGGGGCCACTTACAAAGAATGAATAATGCAAGGCAAGTCAAACGGGTATGGGAGGCAAAAACAAAGAAACCGAAGAAAAGAGGTAGACCTAGACAAACATGGGACAAAATCGTGGGAGAAATATTATAGAAAAAAGGAATAACATGGACCGACGCAAAAGGGAGTGGGTGAAATTTATACATGTATAATAGGTAAAGTAAATTAAGTTAGTAATTTGTATTATCCTACACCATACAATGGTAAATGGGTTTTTTTATTATATATATATTATATAAATTTTTACCTGTAACATCTTCAGAGTCTACAGTAGTAGACAACACACCATCTAAAAAAAAAATCAGTCTTTATTAAATATTGTGTACACGAAAACATACATTACCATCATTTTCAGGGATTATTTTCCTGCTCCTGGATTTTTGTGCCCTGGCGTTAACAGACTTATTAACCACAGAATTTTTATTTAATGAAGTCCTTTGTTTTCGTATGGGTAAGGTGCTTGGAGGCGACTTTATTACATGCTCTAATTCTTCTGTGTTAGAGTGAAGTGCTGCTTTACTATTCACAATTTTGTCGACTTCATTAAGAGTCTTCAAACTGGATTCTTTCGTTCTAACAGATATCTGTTCCGTAGCTGGCGAGTTTGTATCTTCTAAAGGAACAGCCAATATTTCGTCATCACTATCGACTGCATTTTCTATAATACTGTTCCCACGATTTGACTTGGAGTTTTGCTTCTTTATGCCTCTGTCATTAGTTTTAGTTCTTATATTATATATGGAACTTGTGTCTTCTTCATTTGGTTTCAATGTGTGGGTTCCTCCTTTTGCAACCGAAAAGGAACATTTTAAAGGCAGCTCTGGATTTTCATCTCCTAAATTATCATGTTCAGGTACATCTTTTGTGTTGCTTTGTACTAAAGCCATAACATCTGCATTAGTTTCATCAGAATTTTTGTTTTTGCTATTTCCTACAGACTGACAGTTCTTATTGGTTAGTAACAACCCTTCTCCATTTTGTTTATTTGATTGGTTGTCACGATCGGAATCTGATTCTGTAATGACCAAATCAGACATTACACTCCCTGGTGAAGATGACGGATTAGCAACAGCCGCTGCCTGTAACCCTCTACTTTGAAAATTATTTTCATTTGTTGCTCTTGAATATATTTGTACTTTGTTTCTCTTTGCATAAACTGCATTATTAGTTCTGGAAGATACGCTTGGTTTTTTGTAACCAGTTTCTGTAGTTTCTAACAGACTATCTGACTGATTTCTAAGTCCTTGAGACAGTCTCTCCATTTCGATATCCCGTGCACTTCTTAAAAAGTTCAGTTTATAACTACTCCTCCTGGGGAAAATATCTAAATCTTCATCTATTCTCCAGGGGCCATTTTCAAGAATGTTAGCAAAAGAACCCTCAGAGGGCTCTTCATCGCTAGAAGAGAAATTTACACTACATTTTTCTATGCTATGGAAAAGGGCATGAGGATTCCGATTCCTCGATTCGTCATAATCCTTAATAATATCACTACATTCGGTTAATATGGAACTTTTACTGAGATCCTCTCTATCTAATCTCACTGATTCCTTGCCCGGTCCTGTTTCACTTGATTTTTTCTTATTTCTTGAAGGACTCATTTTTATTACGGATGTTTGTACTTCTTTGTTTGTCATAGTTACACGAACCTGTTTATCTTTGCTGTCAGGCAGAAGTTCGGATAGATCTTTATCTTTTTCCAACAAATTAGGATTATTTTTCTGCGATTCTGTCTGAGAGACTGAGTTGTCAACATGAAATGATGAATTCTGATGTCTCTGTGTTAACTTTAATATCAATTGAGTCAATTTTTCAGCTTTCTCGTTATCTATACCTCGAAAAATGTCTCTATCGCTATCAAATTTGCAAGTTGAAGTACCAGCTTCTACCAATTCTCTTACATGTGTTGAAGCATCATCATTTTTATCTGGCGTAAAATTCACAGGAGAGGTTCCTATTTCAACTGTTTTTTCTGGATTTATATACTTTTCAATTATTTCGTCTTCCTTATTCTGTACATTATTCAGATTTGAGTCATTCCGCAATTCTGTAATTACTTCTTTTCCTTCGACCTGGCTCAAACTGGAGTGATCTAATTTTTTTGTCGTTATCACTGTAGGAAGCTCTTTATTGGTGGTATATTTAGTTCCATCACTGTCCGATTGTCTTAATGGTTCATCAATTTTATCTATGTCTCTACCTTCTCCAGATTTATTTTGTAAGTTATGAGACAAGTCTTTGTTAATTTTAGGAATGTTTTGAACCATGGGCAGTCTCTTTCTTTGTGCTTTATTTCTAGGCGGTCTCTTTGGAGGAGATTTGTAAAGAATACAGTTTTCATTGCTGTTCTCTTCTTCAGTTGCTAGTGAACTAATATTTTTCTTTTTTGTATTTGAATCCAGATTTTTATCTTTGGATTTACTTCTGGATCTTGAAATTGGAATCCTTGACAATTTCGTAATTTCTTTTGTTGTTTCAGGGATGATCTCATTCCTCGGTATCATTGCTAAAGTATTTTCAATATCTTTATCCTCATCTTTTGATGTAAAGTATAGTTTTCTGGAAGAAATTTTTTTTTGGTGCTGTGTATTACACTCGTTTCGTGTAACTTCATTTTTGGAAATGTCTTCACACGAAATTACTTTTTCTATAGTTTTATTTTCACAGTTACTTTTCTGACTACTTTGACTTTTGTAAGTTACATGTTTCTCCTGTTTATCTACATTATTGTTTACTGAAGAACCGATAACTTCTTCAACTAATACTTTTGATTCATCTCTTTCAGATCTATTTGCTGCAGATAAATTCTTCGTATTATCTTGGGGTGTGTCAATTTTGTCAGGACTCGAAATAACTGATTGTAACTGCTCGCAGTTATTTTGTGGATCGGCATGAAGAGAAGTTTGGATAGAAATATTTTCTGCCTGAGGAACGGTTGAGGCATTTGGATCTGTGTCAACATTCTGATTTATTAAATTGTTAGATTTTGGAGATTTGTACTGTGTTTGTTCAAAATTAGAATGTTTTTCTGGTGCATTTAGATTTATGGATTCATTTTTTAATGAATCGAGTTCAGTCTGTTTGGAATCTTTTTTATTTGAGCACTTAATTTGTTGTAATGGTTGTTTTTTTTTAATGGATAGAGTATTCCTCGAACTATCCCTTTTACTATGTGATCTGTTTCTTAGGGACATTTGTGTTGTATTAGGGATATTTTTAGTGATTTCATTGTTTTGTAATTGCAGATTTTCAATATTTATCTTTAATTCACTCCCAGTATTGTAGTGAATTTTACAATCTACACTTTTCTTTATGTCTTGATTTTGTCTTTCTTTTAGAACATTTTGCTCTTCTTTTTCATCCTCAGAATCTGAAATGACAATAGGTAATGATGTTCTGGTTAAAATTACTTTTACTTCCTTGTTGCACTCTTTATATTCATTTTGTTCATTGTTCTGCACATCCTTATCTTCGTTAATTACTACTTCTTCACAAATAGGATCTATTGGAGAAATATTTAAAGAATTCTCTGCGTAAAAGAAATCCCTTTTTTTCTCTGTAGGCATAGGAGTGCTGCAGACCACATTTCGTACGGCTCGCGCCACCACTGACCTTCGCAGTTTCGGAACTTCTTGTACATTATTAAATATATTTCGAGGTGGATGATGTTCCTTAACATTTGTCTGAAAATAAATATATAGGTATATAACATCATATAATTAACTAAATAGGAAAAAAGAGTTTATCTAATTATTGTTGATGTTGCCCTAATAACCTAGCTCAGCAAAAAAAAACAATTTATTACTTAGACTGTTATAAAATACTTAATATAATAAATTAAATAATGAATGCTTAATTTTTCAGATGTGGAAACGTCACAAAATTTGTTTCCAATACTGACTTATCTGGTAATAAGTTTATATAATATATCATATATAAAAATTGTTCTTGATTATATTATAAAACAAAGACATTACTAGTGATTGGCTTATATTTGTTTAATAGTGATTACCTCTGTGTATAATCAGACAAATAGGAAAACGACAAAATGAAAATTAGGATTATTTCTATAAAAGCTTCACTGTATTGCAAGTTTAGAGTAAACAGTGAAGTACACCACTATGGCCGGAAGAGATGATATAAGAGGCTTTACAAAAACAATGTCCTTTATTCGATTATTATGTACATTTCCAGTGCAATGGAATGCAGAATTAAATAAATATGAAACAGTACCACTAAAGTGGTTTTACTTTTGTTGCCTTGCAATCCTAACTCTCAGCATGAACGCTGCTGCTGTATTCATATTTATTGAAAAAGTCAAGTATCATGGGATTAAAACAGCCTTAGAACTGAGTCAGGTATTTGTATCTCTAGTAATAATTTTCTATTTCTACTTTACTAAGGATAATTTGGTACTTTGCATGAACTCCCTCCGTGATATTGACAAACGAATGAGGCTACTAGGAGCTAATATTAATTACAGGTTAGTATAATACAAATGCAAGTGACGTAAATGCTAAATATTTTGTATCTCTGAAAACATTCAACTGCAAATCTATGGTCGCAACACATTTCTTAACACTTTGTACATATTTACTATTAATTGGCCTTAATTTCAGAGCAGAAAAATATTTCAGCATCGTTAAATATGCTGCCACAATCATCTGCATAATATTAAACAATATCGGATGCATTATATTTACAAATCAAAACTATCTGCAATGCACCGTGTACTTTGTGATGTACAATTTAACGTTTATGATTTCATCCTCTGTACTGAGTCATTTTTGTACATTTATACTGGTTGCAATGAAAAGACTAAAAACCCTAAATAACTCCATTGCCAATTTAGTGCTTAAAGGAAAGTACGACAAAGAAAATCGATGTGACAAACTAACATACGATGAAAATAACATGGCTGAATCGTTGAGATATATTGCAACTATACATTGGGATATCATAAAATTGGCAAAAATAGTAAATAAAACATTTGCTCTGCAACTAGTTTTATTATTTTTTAAGACATTTGTGACAGTACTGGCAGCTGCTCATTCAATTGTAAAAAAACAAACAGGAATGTTAGTTATATATGACTTATTTTGGAGCTTTTTTACTGTTATTGAAGTCATCTTTATGCTGCAAGTATGCACTGAATGCATCCAACTGGTAAGTCGTAGGTTTTCAGACAACAGGATTAAACACAAACTATTACTAAGTTACAAGTAGTGAAACAAAAACTTCAATGGAAATGAATTACATATTTTTTCAATGATAAACTAATTATGCTCCTTATTGTTTCAGTCTAAGAGAAGTACTCATCTATTAAATATGCTTTATACTAAAAATTATTCAAAGCTAAACTTCGAGGTGTGTAAAAGGAGTAATTTATTTTTTACTATTGTGTTAGATGTAATATTTATACATAAATAGGTTTTTATTGAACCTTTCTTTAATTTTTTTCTTTAATTGAAGGTAAAATTTCATGTTTCTTCCATAAATTTCATTGGTATTTAAATTGAGTTTCTAGTTCTAGTTATCAATATTGATTCCAAATAAGTAGAGAAGCATAATATTTCAAATTATATGCAATATGTCAAACTCTCAGAAAAACACTTTACAAATAATACATTAAAATGGTAGATCTTTAACTGCTCATTTTGCTGATTTAAATTCTTTTTTATCTAACACTCACTGGGACGTTGTAGCTGTATCGGAGACCTGGCTTCAAGTAAACACAGATTATAGTTCTTTGAACATACCAGGTTACACATTCGTTCACAATGACAGGTTGGGCAGAGGCGGAGGCGTGGGTTTTTATATAGCAAGCTACTTGAATTTTAATATTTTAGAGACTAGTTTTGATATTGAGCAACTTTGGGTTACGTTATGTTTTAAGTCAAGTAAGTTAATTTTTGGTGTTGTTTATAAACCTCCAACATTTGATGTGGACTTATTTCTTGATGGTTTGGATGAGACATACACGCGATGCTTACTTCACAGTGACAATATTTATATTGATATTTCTAGAAAGACGTTAAATAGCGTGAAGAAATTTGAATGTTTTCTTGTGGAACGCGATATTATTCTGTTAATAACATCTCCCACTAGGGTTACCACAAATACTTCAAGTTGCGTTGATTTAATTCTGACCACTAATAATGGTGTTGTTCTTGATGCGGGTGTTAAACCTTATGAATTTTCTGATCATGATGCAGTTTTCTGTGTTGTTTCTGTTGAAGCGCATAGGTATGGGCATGTTTATAGAATATGTAGATCCTCCATATATCTATGCAAAAATATTGACGATAAGGTTAAAATTTTAAATGACACTATCCTTTGCATTTTCAATAAGCATGCACCTGAAAAGACTTTGAGATTTACAAAGCCTCCGGCTCCTTGGCTGAATATGGAAATTAAGGCCTTAATGTCGCAGCGCAACAAAGCCAAACTTAAATTTAAAAAATCAAAATCCTTGACAGATGGTAATGTCTATAGAAGATTAAGGAATCAGGTTACTTCTTCTATTAGAGTTGCAAAAAAAACATATTTCAGGCAGGTAGCTGAGAGCAAAGATTTTTCACTAATATGGAAAAGTCTAAAAAACTTATGTGTTACAAAAAATATCAACACAATTCCGTCATCTTTAAGTAATGCAAATGAAATTAACAACTATTTTTTAAATTGTGTTCCTAATATTAATGTAAATTTAGATTTGTTAAATTTTACAATAACACTGTAAAAAATGGTGTAGAACCAGAAGTATTTAAGTTTCAATTGGTAGATTGCGAATCCATATATATAGCTTTAAATAAAATTAAATCAAATGCATTTGGGACTGATAGTATAAATTTAACAATGTTGCAATTGTGATATCCTAAAATAAAACTACATTTATTAAACATCATGAACAGCTGCATCTTGGACAACTATTTTCCCTCTCAATGGAAAAGTGCTATTGTAATACCAATACCGAAAAAACTTGTAGTTGAAGAATATAAAGACTTGAGACCAATAAGTTTACTTCCTACCTTATCAAAGATTTTAGAATCTATAATGAACATACAAATTCGTGAATACTTAGGTACATATAATATTTTACCCAGGCATCAATCGGGTTTTCGCCCTCATTATAGCTGTACTACGGCATTACTTAATGTGACTAATGACATACTCAAAGCAATTGACGATTCTAAGCTAACATATTTAATCTTGCTGGACTTCAGCAAAGCTTTTGATTCCATACACCACAATGTGCTGCTTGCTGTCTTAAAATATTTAGGATTTGATAAAACGTCAGTAGGTATGTTATGCAGTTATTTATCTAATCGTACACAGTGTGTGAAAGTTGATAATAACAGATCTGAGTTCAAATCATTAGGTAAAGGAGTCCCACAAGGCTCCATATTAGGTCCACTTTTATTCTCTATTTATACGTCACACTTTTTGTTGTATGTTGTATGTTGCACTGTATGTTGCGTGTTGTAATATGTGCATGTATGCGGATGATACGCAGTTGTATTTTTCTTTTCCCTTCAAGGAGTTGGATGAGTCTGTGAATAAAATTAATTTAGATTTAGAAGCTATTTTATGTGCGGCCAAAGATCATGGTTTAAGTTTAAATGCTGGAAAAACAAACATTATGCTTTTTGGTAACCGAAATCAGTGTTCCATTATTCGTGATAGTAATGTTCCTTTAATAATGGATAACACCCAGCTTACTCTAGTAAATGAAGCTAGGAATTTAGGATTAGTATTTGATAATTTTCTCAGGTTTCACACTCATGTTTCTAAATGTGTTAAATCTGCATAAGGATCGTTAAGAATGCTATACCCACATCGACACGATTTGAGCATTGATGTTAAAGCCATGTTCTGCCAGGCATTAGTCCTATCTAAATTTAATTATTGTCTTCCTGTTTATGGTTCATGTATGGATGCTGCAGATAAATATAAAATTCAAAAGGTTCAAAATTCCTGTTTACGGTTTATCTTTGGCATTAGGAAGTTTGACCATATATCGCATAAGTTACGAGAGGTAAACTGGCTTAACATGGAGAATAGATTTATTCTGCAAACAGCTTCACTAATACACTCTATTAAAATAAATAAAAAACCTGATTATTTGTATGATAATTTGGTCACTCACGAAAATATCCACAAAATAAATACACGGCATAAAGCAAATTTTGTTATCCCTTCCCATGTCTCCGCCCCGCTATGAGAGGTCTTTTACCTCGTTTCTTCTACAGAGTCCCAGAAAATTTTAAGTTGTACAGTTTACATAAATTTAAAGCTTGTTATCGAACTTTCTTCAAGACATGCAAAATCAGCAAAATTAATCCATGTTGATTGAGTTTGAGATATTGTGTCAGCTCTCTTGCACTGATGTTTTGTATTAGAATACCGGAGTTAAATGGAAGAACAGATGCAGCTTCTGGCTGTAATCTGAATTTTCCGTGATTTTCATATCCACTTATTATATTTTCTATTTTTAATTATATTTTGTAGTTATCATATTCTGTTGGTATGAAATAAAGGCATTATTATTATTATTATTATTATTATTTATACTATATTTTAAATATTGTTTCTCTTATCACTTCTCAAACGTTTTTGGAACTATTTTTCAGAAAAAGATGTTTTTGCTGCAATGTTTACATCAGCGACTTGATTTCACAGCACTTGGACTTTTTCCAATAAATCAAAGCGTATTTTTAAAGGTATTATTTGAAGTAACCTTAATGTATGAAGCATGTCCAGAATGTAAGAGTAGGTACTGATTTTGCGAATATTAACCAAAATTTATTTATTTATTACAGAGATACAGTGTCTACTTTTACATGCGTACAAATCCGAAAAATCTATGATTTTTTTATACCCCCGAAATTCAATAAAAATGTTTAGCAATTTTTTTTATTTAAAATCTGATAAGGTGGTGTTAATCAGGACACCTCAAAACCCCTATGTGTAAAATTTGAACAAAAACTATACAGTGGTTTCACGTTCTTAAAGTTTCATTTTTGTAAAAATTGGTAAAAACTTTATTTTTCAAAATAACGTAAAAATATTTTTTTGATTTGAATGTCATCGAAAACCACTACTTCTAATCCTATAACGGCATTTAAGATGGCAATCCAAGGCCTGCTATGATTATTTTTATACCCCCCGAATTCAATAAAAACGTTTGATTTTTTATTTAAAGTCTGATAAGGTGGTGTTAGTCAGGGTCCCTCAATACCCCCATGTGTGAAATTTGAATAAAAACTATACAGAGTGTTTTGCTCTACACATTCTTAAAGTTTTATGTGTGTACAAATTCCAAAAGTGAAACACTGATTGTATGTGATATGTATACGTCTGTGATCTGTTTGATACTGACTTAAAGTACTTGTACCCTCTTGCTCGTCCCTGGTGGTCAGGTCCGGTGAGGGTGTTTTACAATGGGGCGTGTACAATAATAAAATAAATATATACAATAGGAATAAGACTTAACATATCGCCCGCCTTGAAAAACTGGACTTTCAATCAAAACCATTAAAATCATAGCATAAGAATATATGTATACATTAGATCTATCATTTGGAGATTTAAATTAGCTGATAGTTTATATTGTTTTTCAATCAAACCGAATAGTTTATGCGTCATTTAAAGGAAGAACACTGATAAAAGCCATTAGGTCATTTGGATCGGAGGAAAGGGCAGTTAATGGGCGAGAATTTAGGACTGCTTCGACTTGACACAAAACGGTATACAAATTTTCAAAAGTTAAATGCGCATTGCCTACAACTCTTACTAAATGATACTTTGCAGATTTAACTGCTGCTTCCCATATTCCTCCAAAGCGTGGTAATCGCGGAGGAATCATATACCAATCGATTTTTTGAGCATTTAGATATTCCTGAAAGTTTTGAGCTTGTACCGACTCATTTATAAATTTGAAAATTCTGTTTCATTCGTTACTAGCTCCAGCAAAGTTAGTGGCATTATCACAGTATATGTGTTTACATAAGCCTCTCCTCGAAACAAACCTCTTTAATGTATTTAAAAAACTATCCCTACTTAGGTCACCTACCAACTCGATATGCACTGCCTTGGTAACGAGGCACACAAAAATACATCTTGCTTGCCATCCTTTGTTAAAATAGGACCCGCGAAATCCACAGCCACCTTAGAAAAAGGACAATCAGACACTAATCTAAACGAGGGAAGATCTCCCATTTTTGGTGTACTAGAAGAGGGGTTAGCTTTGAAACAAGTAATTCATTTGCGTAAAACACCTTTTACAGTGTTTTTTCCATTTATAGGCCAAAATTGCCGTCTGATTGAAGCTGATATTGCCTGAGAGCCTGCGTGTAAAAGTCGTAGGTGCTCTTTGTCAATAATCATGCGCATAAGTAAATGATTCGATGGCAATAGGACCGGATGCTTTTTGTCATAACCAACATTAGCCTTGCTTATACGTCCACCAATTCTCATAATACCATCGTTATCAATAAAAGGGTTTAAAGTTAATAAATTACTAAGCTGCTGGCCACTTGAACTTACACATAGAGATTTTTAGACAAAATTTAAAGTTCAATATTTTCAACAGGAATGCAAATTTTTTAACGCGGCTTGCAAATTTTAAGAGCTAGCTTTTCTCGGATTAAGCTGCATGACGTATATTTATCGTAGGACCATAGGTTTATTATATACGGGGTGATCAATGAAGTCATGCAAAAAATCAAAGTTTGTATGAGCCAAATTTTTGCAAAAAAAATTTTTTGGTCGTTGCAATATGGTTCGTTACTAAGATAACATCAATATCTCTACACATTTTTGTCAGTTTTTGGATTAAGGCCCTTAGGCCTTGTACACACTACTCAACATAAAATTTGGGTAACAAAATTTTTAAAATGCTATAACTTGACATTGGATTGACGGTCCTTGATGATTTTTGCAGATTTGGAATTCTTATTTCACGTAGATTTTCTATGGTCTAAGCATTTTATTTGAGGGTTGAAATTTACACATTATACCGGGTCGATAATAAACATAAACGTAGGGTACGACCGCGCTAAGGTTTGGCATTATTTAAGTTTTTGTAAAAATAAATTCTCACCTCAAGTTGTTTTTATGTTTAGACCATAGAAAATCTACGTGAAATAAGTATTCCTAATCTGCAAAAATCATCAAGAACTGTCAATCCAATGTCAAGTTATAGCATTTTAAAAATTTTGCTAGTTTTGCTACCCAAATGTTATGTTGAGTAGTGTGTACAAGGCCTAAGGGCCTTAGTCCAAAAACTGACAAAAACGTCTAGAGATATTGATGTTACCTTAGTAACGAATCATATTGCAACGACCAAAAAAAAAAATTTGCGGAAATTTCGCTCATATACTCGCGTCAAGAGTTCAGACGTCTTACGTCACGGCTGACGTTACACATTTGTTTTTATTGTCAACGTAATTTTCGATATTTGGTCGCGTTAAAAACAATCATTTTTTGCAATTTAGTGCAATATATAATGTAAACTTTTAGTGTAGTATATGGTTTTATTACTATCAGTTGCAGTTTCTTAAATATTTTGATGAAAATATAATGAATTATTCATTTGTTCGCATGACGTAAGTCGTCTGAATTCTTGTCGCGAGTATACAAACTTTTTTTTTTGCATGACTTTATTAATCACCCCGTATATAATAAACCTATGGTCCTACGATAAATATACGTCATGCAGCTTAATCCGAAAAAAACTAGATCTTAAAATTTGCAAGCCGCGTTAAAAAATTTGCATTCCTGTTGAAAATATTGAACTTTAAATTTTGCCTAAAAATCACTATGTGTAAGTTCGAGTGACCAGCAGTTTAGTTTTTCCGATATGTTTACCCTTTTTTAAGCGATCGATATTTTCCTCGAATGTGGAAGATTGACATATTCTAAGCAGTATGGTTAAAGATTTTTCTAATTCAGTATTAGTTAGACTTCCGTAACGTTTTTCTTTATTTTCTAATTTGCAATTAAATGTAAAACGAAGCATATATGAAATTATTCTTTGCAGCTTGTTAAGTGATGAAGATCTATCAAAAATTGATTCATCTAAGCTTACCATGAATGACAATTGAACTTTCTTTTCTCCGGTATATCTGATGTGTTTAAAGGATTTCGGCCAAAACTGAATGTCCTTAGATAAAAATTCAGGACCGGACCACCACAAGTCGGACTTGCGTATAATAACTGTGGACTCGCGCCGCGAGAAATAATATCCGCGGGATTTTGTTCCGATGTTATGTGACGCCACTGGCTAATTCGCGTAAAGTCGTGTATTTATTTAATTCTATTTGCCACGAAAGTCTTCCATGTATTAGGTTCTGCCGAGATCCATGACAAAACAATGGTCCAGAAAAATTTTTCTTTAATTTCTACACCTGACGTATTTTGAATTTTGTCTACAAGTCGTGCTAACAGAAGTGCGCCACAAAGTTCAAGTCGAGGTAACGTTAATGTTTTTATAGGGGCAATTTTGGATTTAGCGCATAATAACTTAGTGATGTTGACCATCCAAGTCCGAGGTACGAATATAAACAGGCTTCATAAGCTATTCCGGAATAGCCACTAAAACCGTGTAATTGAATGTCTATGGAGTCAGGCATAATTACATGTCGCGGAATTCTGATTTTATTCAAATGCGGTAATTGTTCGATAAATTGTGTCCAAGTTGTGTGTAGGTCGAGTGGAATGGATTCATCCTATTGTATTTGGGCTTGCCAAAGTCCTTGTAATATGAGTTTCGCTCTGACTACGGTAGGGCTGATAAGACCTAAAGGATCAAATATTTTTGAAATTGTTGATAAAATATGGCGTTTAGTTACTGAATTGGATGTGTCTAAATTTACAGTATAACTGAAAGTGTCTTTATCAGCATCCCAGCATAGCCCTAAATTTTTAACGTTTTTGTTATCTGAAATATCAAGCGGAGACATGTCAACTAAATTTGAGTACTCAATAAAGGTTTTGCTGTTAGAACCCCATTTTCATAGAGGAAACACTGCTTTGTTTAAAATATACGTCGCGGTCTGGTATAAAGAACGAATAGCTAAAAATGCCGCCGAGGCAGTTCCATACGTAATGGTGTTTGTTTTATTTGTGGAGTGGACTGTAATTTTTTCTCTAATGATAAAAATCGTTTTAATGCTATCTGCTCCGTATCACCAAGTTCCGTTACGTTATCTTTTAAAGGCAAACTAACTTTAAATCTATCCCGTATATCACGTTTATGAGTCCTTATAAAATGTGTTTCGCATTCGATTTCTTCCTGTGAATGTGGATTTTTGCGTTATATTCTTCAACTTTGAAGAAGTTCTCTAATTGTTCGTGTAGTTTCATTAGAAACCGTTACTTTGCATTTGATTTTGGCACTAATGGGAAGAGAGATGCTGCCTGTAATTACCCAACCAAGCTTTGTTTTTTGTAGGATTGAGCCGTTTTTGCTTATTTTGATTTGTCATCTATAGGCTCCGATTCGTTGAAATTCTCATCTGCTAAAATAATATCACTAGGTATATCTTTGAAATATCGAATGAGATTTGCGGCATGTTTTGAGTAATTTTATTTGCGATAAAAAAGGTTTCCTTAGCCGTGTGCCTCTTATCTTGGGAACACATTTTGGTTTCGGTTTTCTCTGAAATATTATTATTTGTACTGTTAATACCACTTACGGGTATATGTACGTGACGAGTCCTTAAATTTAACTTTTTTATTAAAGCGGTGGTAATAAAAATAGCCTGAGAACCACTGTCCAACATAGCACGGCATACCAGATGTGATCCCGACTGATCGTAAATTAGAATATTGGCTGTTGCTAGTAAAACATGTGTTGCAATGGTTTTTTGCCCTAAACAATGAGAGGTTACAACCGAAACTGTAGGATTTTGTTGATTAGATCTTTGACTATTATTGGTATTCTGCGAATTGGTCTACCCGTCTACGTGTAACAAGGAATGATGTTTTTTACTACAATATCTGCAATTTCCCGCTTTACACTGTTGTTTCAAACTATTTGCCGTGAGACAATTTGAACAAAGTTTAAGATTTTTGACCTCTGTGTATCGTTCTTGAAAAGACATGCCTTTGAATTTTTCACAGGAATGATTAAAATGATTTTCTTTGCAAAATGCGCATATCGAGTGACAATTGTGAAATTCCTTTGTTCGCGGCTTACATTGAATTTTTCTGTTTTTTGAATTTTGTTTTTATTTTCAATTGTTTCTAATAAATGACATCGTTTCGACAAAAAGTTAGTTACTTCAGTGATTTTTGGGAATTCGTTATTATCAATGGATTGTTCCCATTCGCGTTTTGTGGTGGAATCTAACTTTGACGACAGTATGTAAATTAATAAAGTATCCCACGTATCAGTGGGTTGGCCTAGATGTCTAGTACTTTTCGGAGTGTGAGATGAGATTCGTTTTTAATAGAGTATAAATCAAAAATGGTTTTAATATGAGTATGTACGATTAGTTTTTTGTTTTCGTACCTTGCTTTTAATAAGTTCCACGCTACTTTATAATTATTGTTAGTGATTTCAATTGATTGCAAGAGTTGGACTGCTTCTCCCTTAAGAGAAGATTGTAAATAATATAATTTTTGGACATTTGAGAGTTGAGCATTATTATGTATTAAAGAGCTGAATGTATCAAGGAAAGTCATTTACTGATTATAATACCCGTGAAAATCAGGTAGGCTATTGTTTGGAAGCTTTACTTCACCCTGTATAGTATTACTTTTTGAAATATTCTGATTTGTCGCTATAATACGCTTTGCTTGGGCTGTAACGGTATAAAAAGAATGTTTGAATTGTTCTCTTTCCGTTTCATCAGATTCGATTTCAGATAAAATTTCGATTTGGCATTGCAAATCCTCGAAACTAGGTAGAATTTGAATGATGTTAGACAATGGCCGTGTTTAATGTTACCAAGCGATAGAGAGCGCATGCAAGCCGCTTTCTGCTCAAGTTGCGCTGGATCTCAAGCGCTTGGAAGCAAACCAAGCTTAAAATATTTCGGCTCGGTAGCTTGCGCTTTATTCAAGCAGATGTTCTGCGCCTGCGCTGGAAAAATTAACAGAATCAATTTGAATTTAAATTTTAGATTAGGTCGTATTCAGGAAAGTATATTAAATTATACAATCGTCTTAAATGAACAAGGCAATGCTCTCATAAATGGAAGCAACATAGTATTACAGCATAATACCAGTAATAATTATTTTAATAATAGTTTTCATTATTTTAAAACATTTTTACTATTTTTTGTAGCAAAAGAAATAAGCTACATAGAAAACACACTGACAAATAGAGAACTGTTTAATATTACTAATTATAGTTCTACTACATTCTGCAAAACAGTAGAAACCGATGTACAAGTTGACGAAGTACAAATTGAAAATACATGTGAAGAAAGTTGGGGAGATGGTGAAGTAAAACACCTTTCATCATTATATGAAACTTATAAAGACAAATTTAGAAATCCCAAGATAAAAAAAGAATTATGGAGAACTATTGCATTTGAAATAAAGACTAAAAGTGCAGATAACTGTGAAAAAAAATTTAGAAATTTAAAACAACACTACTTGTATTTGTCAAAACAAAAGAAAATGACAGGTAGGGGGGGATATAAAATGGCCTTACTATAAAAAATATTTGAAACAGATGCTAATGTAAATCCTGAAAGAGAAATTAATATAATTGAAACTAACTACACCTGAGGTTGAAAATAATCAAAATGAAATGAATATTAGTGCATCAAGCACTCGTATCATAGCAGATCAGTCTAAAGAAAATGTAGAAACTATGAAAATCCCGAATGCAACAATATCTAGAAAGAGAAAGAGAAATGAGGATATAAGAAAGCTATTACGTGAAAGTCAAAATAGGCAAGAAGAAATAGATAAAAAGATAGACCATTTAGCAAATCTTATGGAGGACTCCAATAAGATTCAAAAGCAACGAAATAATCTTCTGGAAAACTATATCAAGTTAAGTACAAAAGGGAAAAGTACGACTGATTGAATATTTTCCTATCCTATTTATTTTTGTTAATATTTGTCAAGTTTTGGGCAGTTTGTTTTGATATTTTGTTCTATGATGTATTTGATTTTTTCTACACCTGTATTATAACAATGCACTTATATGCCCATAATCCGTTTCATAATGATACCCATTACGATACAGATTTTTCATTACGATACAGATTTTTAATCAGTAGAAACCCATAATTTTTCAATCAAGCATGCTGTGCATTTGACGTTTATCCTAGGTTCCTATGTAATTATTTTAGATGTCAAAATCAGTACGTATTAAATTTTCGTAGATACCTAGCTAAACTTTAATAGTTTAATAATAATAATTTAATACGAATAATTACTGTTACCTATTGTGTTCAATAAAAATATAAAATTTATGGTTTTTGATTATTTATCGGGTGTAGAAAAAATAGCGTATGCAACTCTCATGTAATGGTTATTAATACACGAGCATTAATCGGGATACGAAACGAGCCGAAGGCGAGTTTTGTATGGTTTATGCGATAACCATCATTACATGATCGTTGCATAATATACTATTATAGAATAGCAAATTTTATTTTTTTTGTTGAACGTTGTGTTACCATATAGGTATTAATAAAATGTTTATTCAAGATGCTGTGTTTTTTGTTTATTAATAAATCGCAGAGAACAAAGCAAAATTGTAATATATTTTTTTATTTTCATTTTTAATAGTACAATAGAAACTTAATTATTATTTAAAAAGGCACAAATAGCATTTCTTTTCTCAGTAGGACTATTTCGTCCCAAAAAAAAATTTACTTTATTATTATTATGGTTATATCTTCATCGTGATCTGCAAGAAGCTCATACTTTAAGATAAAATTATGTAAAACGCAAGCTGCACATATTACAGTTGGTCCTTCCCTTATATTAAATCCAAATATTTTAATCTTCTAAACTTCCCTAAAGAACCGTTTTACACACAAAAATGTTTCATAATTTTGCTAAAAATTTTCGTTTAACTGTTTAAGTAGCTGTTTTATACATATGAGAATTATATCAATAATTTAATGGAAATTTTTATTCGTAAAAATATAGAACATGTTCTATATTTTTATGACTATAATCGAGAAAGTGCGGCAGAATTTGCGCAAATCTCGACTTTGGCAATTTGTAAAGTAACGTAGATAGCTGAAATATACATACAAACTTTAATAAAAATTCTTCACAAAAATTTGCCCATAATTTTTGTTATAATTTTCGAAATAAATCTTGTGTGTAAAACGGTTCTAAGTCTCCCAAACGAACGTTCTATATTTGATCTTGACTGGGCATGTATGTTTCTGTGTTTCTTAATTTAGGTTATGTCTTCAACTTTCCTTGAGCAGAGAACAAAAAAACCATCGTTTAAACGAACCGCAGCGCTTGCCAGCAAACTTTCAAAGCGCTATAAGCCAAGCGCTTAAAAAGCTTGGTAACATTAAACACAAGCAACATCTCATTTCTAGCTCAACAAAATCGTAGCATTGTTTAATTTTGATAAATAATTACTGAATCGTGTGAGTTTGGCCTTCAATTGACCGCGTTTGTATATTAAAGTATTAAGTTCTGTATGCGGCATTTTGAATTTGTTTCCGGATCTGTCTCAAGACTGAAAATTGAGAAATAAGAATGTAAAGGAAAATGACTCACACCACCTTATCAGATTTTAAACAAAAAAATTGCTAAAAAAATCATAGCAGGTCTTGGATCGCCTTCTTAAATTCCGTGGTAGGGTTAGAGGAAGCGGTTTTTTTATGTCATTTAAAATAAATCAAAAAATTATTATCTTGAAGAATAAAGTTTTTACCGGTTTGTACACAAATAAAAGTAGACACCATGTATGTAATTATGTCAACTATTTTTCAATGTAGTCGCCATCTCTTTCAATGTACTTAGTGAAACATGGGATCAACTTCTTGATCCATGTCAAAAAATTCTCCCGCCATTTCCTAACTACAGTGTGACCAGCTTTGTCAACTACAATTTCCTATGCCCACGAGAATATCAGTACTCTTACTTTTTGGACATGCCTCGTAATACAACTCAACTCTTTTACCTTTTGTTGTAGTTTTGTGCTGCAGTGGTTACATATGCAATAATCATATTGCAATTTGAGAGTTTAAAGAAAAATTAATAATCACTTGCTTGATAAGCACAGAAAAATAAATCACATCTACATATGTATGGGCATCTTTATCAGCTATTAATAAGTATTATTATATAAATGCTTAAACGTAATAAAATACTATACATATATTTATTTGATCCTGACAGTATTTATTATTACCTATTATTATATTGATAGCTAATACTTATTAGTGAATATCAATCATCTCATTGGAAGACTCTGTTCATAACTATCGTTACATGTACAAATAGCTGCTCTCTTTCGTTTAGAATTTTGTGATCATAATTACAGAATCAGATATAGGATTGATGTATTTTAAAAAATGAACATGATTGGATAATATGGAATCATGATCACAAAGTAACAGTCAAACAAAAACAACTAATCTCACACCTAATATTAGTTAAATTCGAATTGACGCTCAACTGAGGAGAAATTAATTAAGTTTGATTCATTTAATTGTTAGCATTACTCTCAATTTTGTTTATTTAAATTGTTTGAAAGTACTTAACCGAGGGGGGTTTCACGTATTAAAAATTTGTACACCACTGCTAGTTTTAGACAGTGCTCTTTAAAAATTACCATTATTACACCAATGTCCTAGGTACTACCTAAATGCCCAGCGACACTACCTCAATGCCGACAGTGTCGATCATCATTCTGTTAATGTTGGTCACCACATATATATTGTGTGCTAATAATAATTATATGCATATTTTTTTACAAAACTTTTTAACAAAAAAATAATGTACAAAATTATTAATTAGATATGCATTGGCTAATATGCCATACTGCCGATAAAAAAAACTATTAACTGATTAAAACTATGTATGCATAACAGATACTTACTTAATTATTAATTTTAACGACTTGAGTTTGATGATTCTCATTTTGTTTCCACATACAGTTCTTTCAAAAAGTAACGAAAAAATTCATTATTTTTGAAATTGAGAAGTTTTTGGAAAAATCCCCTGGAACGTCATTTTTGTTTTTAAAAAAGGCACTTTTCGACATACGACCCATATTTGTGACGTCATCGTTGTTCGAGATATGATGTCATCGACAATTTTTTAAAATAGCAACCCCCAATTTTGACCATGCCATTTGAAAGAGCATGTCATTCTACATACATACATCATGAACAAATATGGTGTTACATAACAAAAATTTCAAGAAAAGAATGTATGAAGATTTTAAAATTTAATTTTCACAATACTGTGCACCTTCCCATTATGCAACACCTGTCCATGTTTATTTAGATGAGCTGTTCCCGAATCGTTGGATAGGGAGAAGGGGGCCGATTGAGTGGCCAGCCAGATTGCCTGATTTGACACACCTAGATTATTTCTTGTGGCTAGACTGGTTAATTTAGAAGATTTAAAAACAAGAATTCGTCACGAGATACATCGTATACCTCCTGAAGTTATTGATAGCGTCCAAAAAGAATTTATTAACCGTCTTGGCTAGTGTTAGGCAACCAACGGTGCACAATTTGAACATATAATTTAGTCGATTTTTTACATAATCATTATCATTTTCAGTATTGTGAAAAATAAATATGGGTCGTATGTCAAAAAGTGCCTTTTTAAAAAATTAAAACGATCCAGGGAATTTTTTCGAAAACTTCTCAATTTCAAAAATAATGAATTTAATCGTTACTTTTCGAAAGCACTGTATAGATTTTTTTTAATGGGCTTGTCCATCTTCTGACTCGGGTGTTTTACACATTTTTCTACCATTTTAAAAGAAACATGGTGTCCCACAAGTGGCACCCTCTACTAGTGACGTCAAAATTAGAAACATATTTGAATTTCTCGTCCGCAAAAACTCCCGATTTACAAATTTTATGTAAATATTTGGATTTCTTAAGAAGTTATTTACAAATATCGAAAATAAAATTTTAACTTAACACCCTGTAACTCCATTTATAATCAGTTGAAAAAAATGTTATAGAAAGAGGTATTATTTATTTTCGGTCTAGAACTATCCCCTGAATTTTTTGCTCATCATTTCCGGTCACCTTGTACTGTCGTTATTTACTAGTTTAATGCCGCAAAATTGTGATCATTTCCGACAATTACGGTGTCACTGCTGTAACTGCCTAAAGCACTGCCGACAATACCGTCCACTGCCGTTCACTACCTATTGAATGCCTTCAACTACCTAATCAATGCAAACATTGCTCACGGCATTGCCTTAACTGCCGTATTCACTGCTGCTATTTTGTACACCACTGCCGATCGCGAAACACCCCACGTACTTAACAAATAATGTCATTTGTGGGTGAGAGTTAGTTTTAATAAGCTTATCTGATAGAAAAGTTCATACAGGGAGTTTCAAAAAGACATAGCAATATTGTTAGGACCGATAGAACATAAAAATAAGTGGGGGTTTACTTACATATATCCTGCAGCCACTCATTTTTGAAATACAGCGCATGTAGCATATTTTAAAAAATCAAATTTGGTATGTAATTTTTTAAAGACCAACAGATTTGAATAAAATTTGAGGTATGTTTTTGTTGGTGAAAGAGTTCGGGATTTGATGCACACTTGATAAACAAGTAAAGTACTATTACAGAGATCTGGCAAACCCTACTTATTTTTTAATGTTCTATCAGCCCTAGTAATATTAACATGTTTTTTTAAACACCCTGTATAACCAATGTTAGCTTTACAAATACTAGTACTATTAACATTTAAGTTTAAATAATTTCCAGCAGTAAAAGTGGACTCACCAACCGTTTTTGAAGACGTTCCTCTCCTATATGACTATCATCCGATTCCAATGCCTCAGATGATCGAGTTATTCGCCTTTCCACACTACAAATATAATTATGAGCATTTTTAAAAAATAGTTAACTGAACAGTCTTTAATATACCTTCTAGAAAGAGATAATGGCTATTTCTTATAGAATATAATTTAATTAAGTAAATTTAAATATATTTATTACCTATATAAAATATTAAGAACCAAGAGATTTATTTCAGAAAAAGGTACAACTAAACAGCAAAGAGCAGTTAATGTTTGTTGACCTATTATTTAAAATTGGGATCATAATGTGTTTAATATTTTGCAAACAATATTTACACCATAGCTTTTATGGTACTTACATTATTAAGAATATTATTCTTTACATTTAACACTATCGAAAACTTGTTTAAGAAATGAAATTAATGAATTATAAACAGTAAACATGGAAATAATTTTTTAAATTGTAGTTATTGTAAAACTCACTTGCATGTACTTCGACTCATCTTACAGAATTAGCAAATCATTAGCATCTTCAAGCTTTTAATAATAACAGTGTCAAATCAGACATATTTCAAATTTCCAGGGGCTTTAATTTGTTAATTAACTTTTAACTGTCAAATCACACTGGCGTTCACAGAAAATACGATGAATTGTTTAGAAGTTGTCGGGTAAACCACTTCTATTTGTGCAATTGTACCACTCAATCACTAATGCTGATATTGTTAATAAACCACATATTTTCACTGTAGTTAAACACATCTAAAAATCATAAAAAAAACGAACACTTCAGATTCAAGATTCAAGTTAAATTAATATGAAGTTAGCAGTAAGCAGTTAGACCATAGATGAAGAGGACGGTTAGACCCACAGACCACTGAAATGTACGATATGGAATGCGTAAAGCACAAACCTAGAAAAAATATAGACTGCATCGGTTCATGATATAGGTCACGTGACAGGTGCCGAGTTTTCTAGGGACCTAAGGTCCAGAAAATGGATATTTTATTTGCTTTATGTTGGCGGTTGTGCAAATATGATGGCTGCATTGCAATCTGAAATTAACTAACTTGCTGTCATTTTCACTGAAATGTAATTTTATATTATGATGACTGGAATGCGCTAAAAGCTGCGCGAATGGATTATTTATGATCAGCGCCATATTTTGTTTTGTGCCTCTAGCAATGGCGGAGCAGTAGGGGTGTAGCTGATTGTGAATTGAAATTAAATTGAATTTTGGATATGAAGAATTATTTCGTGCTACATGCTGGTTAATTTTACAGTCCCTTATAAAGCATGACATGTTCCAACAATAACACCCACAAAAATACACAAAAAATAACACTAACGAGATACAAGATAAAAGAAGAAACCACACTGTACGCCAATGACGCGTTTACAAACAAACTAATAGAAAATTAAGAACACAATTCATATCGTACGTGCAGATGGTTGTCTCTCTCGCACCAACGTACATAACCAATGAAGTATGTCTTTGCTGAGTTTTATGTGCCTCCTTTTGTTTGCTCCTAGGGTTAGTACCTTTATTTGGATGCGCAATGGACTTTACGCATTCCATATCGTACATTTCAGTGGTCATTTTAAATGTCATTAAAAATGTTACATGAATGTGACCAATCACAGTAAACAAATGAGCTTCTCGCTACAATACAACCAAATTGGCGTAAAAACTAATAGTCTAAGAGCCAGTGGCCGGCAACCTATAAGTAAATGATTATACCTGAAACTTTGCACAGTGAGTCTCTTATACCTATAAATCATGAGGTGATGACTCGCTAAGCCCGGCGAGGCCGACTCAACTGTTACTCAGGTGCGAGAGGTATGAAAATTTAACCAACTTCGTTATTAAATTAACACAGCTGCCGTTTGAAAAATTTAAAATTTCAATTCTAACAAATTAGGCATTTATTTTTATTATTTATTATATTTAGCACCTTTTTATATTAAAATAATATAAGTAACAAATAACCTCTATTTCTGGCACAGGTTCTGAGATTTGGTGATGTCGATTACAATGCTTGACATTTCTGACAGTTTTTTAACGTCAAAAATCAGATTTAATCAAATACTTTTCAAGTTTATAATTTTTGCCAATTTCACAAGTGTCTGCCATTACCTTAGAAGCACGGTAATCGTCTGTCTTTGTTATTTTTATATAATAATAATTATATATTTTAAAATTTTCAAACGGCAGCTTTGTTAATTTAATAACGAAGTTGGTTACATTTTCATACTTCTCGCACCTAAATCAGGGTTGGGACAGAACTACAATAGATTTGTAATGACATCTGCATGCAAAATGTAATAGATTGGTAATAGATTTTCTTTACTGGAGATCTCTGCAAATAAATTAAATTTTCGTGGTTTTCTATGGTTTATATTTTGTCTATGGTCTAGTTTTGGGAAAAACCCTTAGAAATCATAAAATATATAGAACGCCAGAAGCCTTTACATTAGACACTCAAAAATAGTCAGACTATGGAGGGGCTTAGAAATCAGCCATCTAGGAAAACTTAATGTAAGCAGTTGGTTACACTGCATTTTAATCCTAACATACCATTGAATTCATAACGGAAGCACCATAGAAATCACAAATTTGACGTAAAATTTTCATATTTTGAAATTCCCGCTCATTTGTGTGAAGCTAGCCCATCAGTACAACCAACTCATAAAAGCTAAGTTACTGCAATATTATCAGACTCGCGTTTTCTCCATATAGGTTCACTATTTTCAGTACCTCTTTGGCGTTCTATATATTTTATGATTTTATGATTTCTATGGAAAAACCGAGTTATTTCCATAACCGAATACTGAGTATTTAAATGATAACAAAACCGATTGATAACTCGAGTGATGGTTACTTGAATTTTCAGCAGCTGTACATATAACTATTTTTGTAGTTTATATGTAAATGTTTTATTTTAAATACATAAATATATACTTTTCGTATGGGTAAATTTATATATTTAAAATAAACAATACAAATCTTCGATATGTTGCATTTACATTAAAAAATTGCTTTCAATTTTTCAAAAATTATTTTACAGTTTTTTCGTTGTTTGTTAGAGTGGCGGCAAGAAGTCAGACGACTTACGTCATATAAACAAATGAATAATTCATTACATTTTCATGAAAATATTTCAAAACTGCAACTGAGAATAAGAAATAACTATATACTACAGTAAATGTTTGCACTATATATTGCATTAAATTGCAAATAACGATTGAACGTAAAGAAGAATATAAAAGATAAGAATATCCTACTTGAGCATATGAAAAGGTGGCAACCCTAGTGAACAGTGGAAAAAAAATCTAATACATAATTCGTTACTCATATAACTGATAACCGAGTGATTTCGGTTATTGCAATAACCGAATAATCAGTTATTTTTTGTTTGCAGAGGGCTCATAGAAAAGGATTATTTGTCAATCACGTACTCTTTATTACTAAAATTAAAAAACCGAAAAAGTGTAATAGAATTTACTTGTTTTCTTTACTTTGTAATAGATCCAGCATAATTTCTGGTTTGTCGTAATAGCGTAATGACAGTCTATGAATTGTAATAGATCTGTTACGATTGTAATAGCAATCCCAACCCTGATAAATAACTCTTGAATCGACCTCGCCGGGCTTAGCGAGTCCCCACATCATGAGTGATAGGTATAAGAGACTCACTGTGCAAAATTTCAGGTATAATCATTTACTTATAGGTTGCCGGCCACTGGCTCTTAGACTATTAGTTTTTACGCCAATTTGGTTGTATTGTAGCGAGAAACATATTTGTTTACTGTGATTGGTCACATTCATGTAACATTTTAATGACATTTAAAATGACCACTGAAATGTACGATATGGAATGCGTAAAGTCCATTGCGCATCCAAATAAAGGTACTAACCCTAGGAGCAGACAAAAGGAGGCACATAAAACTCAGCAAAGACATACTTCATTGGTTATGTACGTTGGTGCGAGAGAGACAACCATCTGCACATACGATATGAATTGTGTTCTTAATTTTCTATTAGTTTGTTTGTAAACGCGTCATTGGCGTACAGTGTGGTTTCTTCTTTTATCTTGTATCTCGTTAGTGCTATTTTTTGTGTATTTTTGTGGGTGTTATTGTTGGAACATGTCATGCTTTATAAGGGACTGTAAAATTAACCAGCATATAGCACGAAATAATTCTTCATATCCAAAATTCAATTTAATTTCAATTCACAATCAGCTACGCCCCTACTGCTCCGCCATTGCTAGAGGCACAAAACAAAATATGGCGCTGATCATAAATAATCCCTTCGCGCAGCTTTTAGCGCCTTCCAATCATTATAATTCATAATATAAAATTACATTTCAGTGGTGTTCAGTGGTTCCATATCGTACATTTCAGTGGATTTGAAGTTTTTGTTTTGTTATTTACACAGGTTATTTATTTTTATATATATATATATATATATATATTTAATATGTGTTATTTATTTATATGATTTATGCCCACATTGCCCACGCCCACATAACACTGCTTAAAACTAAGGTATATGATTTATACAGATTAGAAACAAGAAATAAAATAGTGTCATCATATCACAAATTCATAGATAAAACCTCACAAATTGTATGACAAGTATGTTTTACTTTTTTGAAAGTACGTAATTATAACTTACCACTTACTATAAACTAACTATGAAATTATTAGCACATTTGGTTATGAATTTGTTCTCATTTGGGGATATAAGTAGTCCACGATATGTATTGCTGTTAAAAATGAATCTAAATATTCTCAACAACTATCAACCCGAGCATAAACTTATCAAATCGGCTTTATAAATAAGAATTTATGTCGATTTATTTCACTATGAAATACTCAATATAGTTACAAAAGAAAAGAACGATTTTATACAACACGTCTTACCAGTATCAAAAATAAATACAATTGAAGGTATATATAGTGATATTGTTTCATTAAACCATTATTCAAATATTTATAAATATTACATATTAATTTCAGAAAATACCAATCTAGAGCAAATGATGGCAAATAATTCCACATCATCTCTTGATCTTGATATATCTGTGGATGATATTGATTGGAATGAACCATTTGAACTGGAAACAAATGAAGTAAAAACTGAAGATTTGTTACAAGATATTGAGGATATAAATTGGAGTGAGAATGTTTTTCCTGAAATTAATATCTCATCGATATCACGTATAGATCATTCTGTGGAGTTTATAGGAAATTATTCTTTTTCTGAAGAAATGCTTGAAACGCTGCAAACAAAATTTGGTCTTGCAATCTTTAGACCTGGCCAGAGAGAAATTATCAATGCTATTCTGAATGGACACGATTGTTTTGTACTAATGCCTACAGGGGGTGGGAAAAGCTTATGTTATCAACTTCCAGGAGTTTTAAGCAAAGGTGTTACAGTTGTAATTTCTCCATTAATAGCTTTAATTAGTGATCAAGTAGACAAATTAAGTGCTCTCGATATTAGAGCCGCACATTTGTGTTCAACTAATTCAAGACAAGAAACAAAGGAAATTGTATCAAAACTGTATTTGAGTGAACCAGAAATTGATATGTTATATGTAACCCCAGAAAAAATTATTGGCTCAATTGAAACAAAAGGAATTATAGATTTGCTGTACAAAAGAGGAAAGTTATCGAGATTTGTCTTGGATGAGGTACATTGCTTATCATTATGGGGTCATGATTTTAGACCTTGTTATAAAAAACTTCGTACGCTTAGAGAAAGGTATACTGACATACAAATGGTATGTTTCACGGCTACAGCAACACAACAAGTAGAAACTGATGTCATTGTTAATTTAAATTTACGAAATGTTAAAAGATTTATTCAAAGTTTTAATAGACCAAATATTAAATATCAAGTGATTGATAAACATGAGGAAACACCATTTTATGAAATACACCGCTTAATTAGGAACAAATTTTTTCGAAAATCTGGAATAATTTACTGCCTGTCTAGAATGGACTGTGAAGTACTAAGTGACTACTTAAAAAGCATGGGTACAAAAGCTAAACCTTATCATGCAGGTTTGAGAGCAGACGTTAGAGAACAGACACAGAGGGAGTGGATGCAAGACCAGTTCCATGTTATAGTGGCAACAGTTGCGTTTGGTATGGGCATCGATAAGCCCGATGTAAGATTTGTTATACACAACAAAATTCCAAAATCATTGGAAGCTTACTATCAGGAATCGGGTAGAGCTGGAAGAGATGGAGAAATTTCGTACTCTTACCTTTTCTACAATTATGGCGATGTTATTAGAACAATGGAACTTATGGAAAGTGATCTCCACAATAAAAATACACTACAAGGTCATTTTGATAATTTAGAACAAATGGTCGCGTTTGCCAACAATCAAGTAGATTGCAGACGATACCTCCAGCTTCTGAACTTGGGTGAAAAGTTTGATAGACAGTTGTGTATACAAAATAAAGAAACGATTTGTGATAATTGTGCAAACTTTAACACAGTCCAGAATGAGGTAGATATCACAAAACAAGCAAAGCAGCTCGCAATTTTGGTACGGGATATTACTACAAGAACTAAAATTACACTGATTACGGCAGTGAAAATTTATAAAGGCTCAAAGGAAAAAATTATTTATACGGAACAGCTTCACTTTCACAAATATTATGGCTCGGGAAGGGTAATGAGCCGTCTCGATATTTATAGAATTCTTAGAAATTTGGTTGTAACCAATGTTTTAGCGAACGACTACATAACTACAGGAGAGTTTCCTCTTGTATACATAAAACCTGGCGAGGAATTGACATCATTTTTGGATTCGTCGGTTATAAAAATGACCATTCCTGTTGCTAACAAACGCTCCATCCAAACTGAGTGTATTGAAACGGTATATTCAATGACCGTCGCAGTCGACAGAGCGATGCTACCTTCTACAAAGGCACTTCAGCAACTGATAAATGGATATCAACAGCAGTGCTATAGAAGATTATTAGACTTATGTTATAAGCTTGCTATACAAAGAAATGTATCTGTTGCAGCAGTTTTGCATCCTGTTGCTATAAAAGCTATATGTAAGTTTCTACCCAAAAACCAAGAAGAGTTATTAAAAATCCCACACGTTACAATTTCTATTTTTAACAAATGTGGGTTGTACATTCTAAATCTGACGAATCATTTCAGGAATAAAATAAGGTTTCTTAAAGGTGAAATTGGACATAATTCTAGTCCCCTCAAAAGGACATTCACTGGTGCCTTTTTGTGTAATAATAATGATAACAGATAATTATATTTTTCTTATTATTGTATACAAAGCGAAATGAAAATCAAAATGTACAAAAAATATACACTCACCGGCAAAAAAACTGGCCACTAAAAACTATCCCCAATTTTAAAGTTGGCTTCCTCGCAAACCGCTCATTTGATGTGGAGATACAGTTTTAAAACGAACGCCTCGGAAAAAGGCTTTGCGTGCAGAAATTTCTACGTGTAAATAATCAAGGCGGGATAGGCGGAAACGGATTGATTGTTTGAAATATGACAACTAAGATTAAGATGAATTAGTCCGCGGAGTAGTTGTTTCCTGCAGTATCAGGTCTGCGTTAAGTACCTGCTGCAATGTAGGTTGCTTCCTGTAAGTCGAGCCGCTTAGGCCGAGGAGGAAGTAAGCAGACCACTTATATCTCGCTTGACAATTAAGAGTTTGTCAACGCTTGTCAAATTAAAAAAATGCCTTTATCTGCGATGGATGTTGTTGATCTGTGAATTGCACTTCAGGAAGAATTTGATGCAATTCCACAAGGATTTGTTACAAACCTTATTGATTCGATACCACATTGATTGAATGAAGTCATTTTGAAGCGAGGAGGCCACACTAGATATTAGTTCCTTAAAATTTGTTTATCTTTTTTTTTAATTTCAATTGTTTTCACATTAAATCTACGTTTTGATGTTTATATGACTTGTTTTCTGAGCTTTTTCCGACACATTCATTTTAAATCAGTGTATCCAATAAAACAGAGATAATGTCGTGATTAAAAAAACAAAATGTTCACAGAAGACGAGGCTACAGTGTGACTCCAGTTAGCAACAGCGACTGTAGCTGCTGCACTCCATAGCATCCGTTCCTGAGGAATCAATGTACAAGTTAAAAGAAGATCATCAAAATCAAATGAACGGTTTGCGAGGAAACCAACTTTAAAATTGGACCTAGTTTTTAGTGGCCGATTTTTTTTGTCGGTGAGTGTATTATAAAAATCATAATCCGTAACGGAAATATGGATTTGTTATTTGTTATATTTTTAAAAACAGAAGAATTGTGTGCAAATTGTGGTTATTTTTATATTTTGGATTAAATATTTACTATTAATTTAAATGTTATTGTACACCCTGTAACAAAAAAGTAGGTCATCCCGTTAACTGCATATTTTTGGCGTCAAACATAATTTAACCATATAGTTTTTTGCATATTATTCAGGATCACCTTGTATAAAAATATAACTTAAGAGTCCGTCGCGCGCTTGAAATAAACTGATTTTGTACGCTCGGCCCATAACACTTATTTAGACAACGAATAAACATAGCGGTCCAAATAAAAAAATAATCGAAAGACAGAGTTGTTTCCTAAGGCTGCTGTGTAATATTTTTTTCAAAATTAGTTTTTAATTATTTAAATTTAAAGAGTACACTGTGCAAGAAATCGTCATATTTACAATTTATTTACTTAAGAATAAAGGCTTAAATCGAAAATTGGTTACACGATGGAAGTAAGTCTGTCTTTTAGCTTTGCAACGGTACTAAAATTATATCGAATTGATAAAAATTACTCAAAATTCTATGCTAAATGCCGAATGTCTACAACTTCAAAAACGAATATATTTTAAATGCTGCAACCACGTGTGTTTCACTCAATGGGGTGAGCTTAGAGATTGGTAAATGCAGGTAGGACCGGAGTTCAAAGAAATACATAGTCACTTATAATCTATACGTTCTCAGGTGAGACAGTATTGAATTAATCGATCTTATGGAGTTCGATGTTTTTATTTTCATTGATATAAAGTTTTTGCACCCCATGAGGCAATATTATAAGAAATTGATATAAGTTAAGTTAATATTGAGAAAAACAGTGTGGTACAGCCAGGAAATGTTATTTCTTGTAGCGGAAACTTATGAAAATAAATGTAGTATAGTTATTTAAGCAACAAGTACAAAAAGTAAGTGTTTATTGCACGCGACGTGAAATTGTCCAACGAGGCCGTCAGGCCGAGTAGGACATCACATCGAGTGCAATAAGCACTTTTTGTACGAGTTGCATACAATATTTTTTCTACGTTCATGCAAAAACCAAAAAATGTTTTATTTAGATGACACTAAGTGTAGAAAAATATGATATCGATTTGAACGTTTATGTTTGTCATGATGACAAAACGCTATAGTAGAATGACAGATGAATGCAATTACATTTTATTGCACTAGTGCAATTAAGAATCACTTTTTCCACTAAATATAGTTCAATAAAGTTGTTTTTTGCATGAACATAGAAAAAATGTTTTTAATGCACTGTTTGTAATTATTAGTTTTCGATATCGGTGAAGACAATGAAATTTAATACAATTTTAATTAATTTAACTATGGTAGGGTAGATACACCAGTAATTGACAATATAAGCAGCAATTCATGGTTGCTGTAAAATATTTACAATGTGGAACCAATTCAAACATTGATTTATGGTTTTATCAATACAAATATATTGTTTTCAACATTATTCTGTACATACAAAGATAAAAAGTAACTTTATTTTACCTATATAATACACTTTTTTTCATGCTTTAAAATCCCCAGTAATTGACAGTTAACATTTGTTGTAATCTAGTAATTGACTGAATGTTAACCAATAATTGACAGTAGTTACTAATACAGATCAACTTTATTGTTTTTAAACTAAATAATACAAATAGCTTGTCAAATTTACAAAAGCATCTTTTTTTTTAATTTACATATTTTTCCTGAAGTTGTAAATCATTTACTGTAAAAAAATTAGAGCTTATGGCATCGAATTCTATTGGACCACAATATACAAAATTGTGACATACTTTTGCAATATCCTCTTTTCGAGGCCATTGATATTGGTTTGGAGCAATGTGCTTTAAAAATTTGATTTTTGATGACATAAGCCCCAATTCTACAATCTGTCCTATATAAAAGTTATCATCATAATATACTGCATAAAACTGCTCTTGTATAATATAAGTACTGGTATATCACATCGTATATCATGACTTCTACAACTACAAGGTCTGATATTTTCAGGCGTTTCTTGTATGATTATTTCATTCAGAAAGATATTATCTGAGACACCTCTGTCTTCACCTGAAACTTTGTCACTTTTACTCCTCTCTATATCTTTCCTCATAAGCGCACTTAAAGGAATATTGTCTGAATCACTTTCTTCCCAGCTTGATGGTTCTATATTTTCCTTATTTGTTTCTATTGGTTCCTCCTCACTTGTATCTGCATAAGAAATGGAAATATCACTGTTAGATGTCTCAATCTCAACTTCAGTTTCAAGTTTTTTATTTTTGTTCCTTTTTTGTTTCTCTTTTCCCTTTTGCTTCTGTTCTTTTAAAGCCTTCTTTTCTAGTCTTTCTTTCTTTCTCTGCTCCTTTTCTGCATCCTTTTGTCTCTTTACATTTTCTTTATTATCAAAATAGCGTTTCCACTCATTGGATGTGATAACAGATGGGATTCTTTCTAGCACTCTACGTTTTACTGATTTTTTAGGGGGTTCAGGCCAAAAAAGTGCCTTTTTGAAAGGAGAACCCAACGAAGATGACTTTTCAATATCAGGTGTATCAGGGGGATAAAAAGTACTTGTTGAAAGTCTTGGATCTTGCATAGTACTTCTGAACACTGTCAATGCTAATATTTATTTGGTGTTGTTTGTAATCTAGCAAAGCCTGATGCATTTTACTCCAAACATTAAAAAGTTCTTTTGCAGATAGATTTCCGGTCCAATGACCAGATATATTTCAAAAAGGAGTATGTCAATTACTTGGATCGAAAATTATCAGTAATTCCAATAATTGGCGATGTATGTCAATAACTGGATGAATTATTTCAATATGAACAGAATAACCTAAGGTTTATTTATAAAGTAATATTCAGTATATTAAAATTTGAAAATTAGTATTTAACAATAAAATGAATTAATCCAGTAATTGATCCAGTAATTGACATGCTATTTTTTGTAAATATAGAAGCCAAACCGGTAACAGTTCACTATATTTATTATTAAGATGCATATTTATATAACAAAACATAGATTTCCATCTCCTTGCAAAAGTTAATTCATTTATATGACTAAAAAATGTTATACCTTACCTTAACCGATAACACAACTACTTTGTAGTTTTCATGACCACTACTGACTCGGTCTATGGAAATCACCAACAGCTTGGAGTAGTAGTGTCGGTATGTAGGAAAACTGTAATTTTAATTAGAAAACATATCTAGCAAGCCCTGGATGGCATAATTTAGACAACTTGAATTCTAAATTTCTTATTTTAAAACATTTTCCCTTGAAGTGTCGATTACTGGAGACTTGTCAATTAATGGTGCATCTACCCTACAAGACTTTAGCATTTCTATCTCCACTCCTGTTTAATAAAGGATATGCGGACGCTAAATCTAGCTTTCGTTTTTATACTTTTTTTATTTATTGGTGTGTACCGTTAGAAGTACTGTAGTTTTTTATATAAGCTGTAAAAAAACTACGAACATAAGTAAAATCGTTGATTTACAAGCGCGATATAACAAAAAAATGTAATTATTGTCAAATAATGTCCCAAGCATCGATAATTTGATTTTATTTTTATGAAATACGGCCCTACTAAAAAAAGTTGTACACGTCCATTTTGGATACTAAAAATGTCCTTCTACAAGATGGTTACATTTTCTTAAAAACAAAATTACATAAATGCTAGCCGATTTTACTCCACTAAATCTAAATATTCTAAATACGTTCACCATAAAGTTATTGTAGTGGGAGAGTGATAATCTCCGCCTCCAGCCGTAATGCCCGTGCACCCGACCCCGGAGCGCTACTCGAGGAGTGTACAGAAAACGGACTCTTAAATTACTTTTTCAGCTGTAAGTTTTTTCTTTATACAAATAAAAAACATTTAATGGCTTCTTGAAATTTTCACCTTGTAGCTTACGAGGCGGGCACTATTGACACTCGATATATCACAAAAAAAATATTTTAGGTTCTTATGTAATTATTATATTTGCAATTCAATTCATTAAGGTATAATAAAAGTAGTTTTATTAATTTTATTTATTATATCAAATAAGTTAATAATAATGATTAATTATATTAATTTTTATTGATTCACATCAAATTTATATAAAATTTGATATTGTGAAATTTTATTTAAACGCTGGTAAAATCTACATTTGTTTTATTTACAAACTTTACATTTTTTACAAAAAATTGATATCTGATAACTAAGTACAATTTTATGTGATGCAAAAATCATGATTAAAAACTTAATTTTTCAAACATACAAACAAACTTTCTACATCAGTTATATTTTAAACAAATAATTTTGTTTATCATGTCATATCATTTTTATATTTACAATTTTGTAAAAAAGAATTAATGGACACATTTAGCTGTCTTGCAGTGCAAAAAATAAAGAAATGTCAAACAAAACAGATTGAGATATTCCAAATCACTTAGTTCTAAGGTCCGACTAAATATTAATTTGAGTAATCGCTCGTTTATTGAGATTGTCCTGGTACCGAGTACCTAATTTTTTAATTGTTTCATTATGTTCAACACTACCTCTTAAAATAAACCTTTAACCCTAGTTAGCCTCAGAGATATTTAAGAAAATGTTATTTCAACACTCACTGTATCCCGATAATGAATGTTCATAAAATTAGTTCTACCACTTGGGTAAAGTTTCTTATTTAAAACCTGGAGCACTACATGAATGAAATTTCATTTATAATAGATTTACAGCTCCATGCATTTGAAGTCTTTTATCTTGTTCATAAGTCTAGTATTTTCTGAAAGTATTTCATTAAAATTTTTCTTATTTTTGAAATGATCCCCTAAGCGTTGTTCAGATAGTTTCATTTGTTTTATTATTTCAGCATTTACATTGTTTCTAAGCAGCTGACTCCTGTTTTTAATATAGTTGTCATAATCCAGAGTTAATTCATTTTCAAAATCTTTAAGCTTTTTTTCATTGGTTTCAATATCTGACTTTAAGATATTTATCTTAAAATACATATTTTGGGCAGAGTTGTACCAAATTTCAAAACTTTTAGCCATATGTTGATATTGAAAAAACGTTTCTTTTTCTAGTAAATGTTTTACTTCACTGAGTTTTTGCCTCACTTTATTTCTTTCTAGTATGTGCCACTGGCTTTTACTATAAGACAAATGTGGGATTATTGGCTGTTCTGTAAAATATCGCCAAGATTTTCGCAATTCTTCAACCTGCGTTTTCCCCCTTGCGGAAACACGATTTTTATAAGGGCATTTAAGATCTTTGATTGTGGAATCCCAATTTGATTTTATAGTATGCTCAAAGCATTGTAAGTTATATAAATGGGCAACTAGTTCTGTAGCTGCTGTAAATTCTTTGCTTATATTCTCTAGTTTACTGTCATACTTGCCCTTATTTATTTTCCATAAAAATTGTAATATTCTTCCAGTTTTTTCGAAAACGCGTATTTTGTCCAACAAATTCTGTGCCTTTAGTTGTATATATTTCAGGTCTCTACCGATGTACTCAATCAAATTTTCAACAGAGTCGCTAATAAGTTTACAGTAAAGAGAATACTTTTCAATCTGTCGCTTACAGTAGTAACCTATAGAGCAAGCATTTGCTGCTGGTTCTATGTCATTTTCTGCAGATATATTAATAGGAAAATCCACCCACTGTGGTATCTGAAGAGATACTGCAGAAAAATCTTCAATTTCTGTATTAAACAAAAATAGTGGCTGTTCTTCCGTTGTTTTTGGGTATTCACATACCCCAGTAAATTCTTGAACAGAATTTTTAAGGAAATTACTTTTATATAATAAAAGTTGATTGACACTCTCTATTTCAGTTTCTTTCATTATACATTGTTCTAAATCTTGGTATCTCTGATCTGGCAGCATGTATATTTTTATTAGCTTGGCTTTATTCACATAAAAGATATGTACAACAACGTGCGACAGCAAAACATCTACTTCGTTAAAAAATTTATCGAACCCCCACATTTTACTAGGATTTGCTTCCAGAACTCCCGCAATGACTGGTGTTAAATTCTCCTTTAGAACATCACTTAAGAAGCATGTGTCTGGCAATTTTGTGCTCCATGTAATCGGTCCGTTTTCCCTAGTTTGTATTCCTGATATAACACCACTCTCTTTCTTTGTTGTAATGTAATGCATTGTTTCTTTATTTTTGCGGCCTGTGTAAGCAATGAAAGGTAATGTCCCTGTCGCAATATGATACAAAGTGACCCCTATTGACCACAAATCAACGGAGGAGTTAAATTTTGTATTAACTTGTCTGCCTAATACGGCTCGCTCATAAACATCTGGATGAAGATATTGCGCTGTCCCGCATACTGACTGAAACGTTTCACTTTCCGCCAGTTCCCGCGCTGCCCCAAAGTCGGTAAGTTTGTAGATATTTGAGCCATCCTCCTGAATACATTTCATGATGTTACCTAAAAGTTGTTACATTTAAAGAAAATAGTATCAATTAAATTAGTCATATGATAACGAAATGTAGGCCCTATACAGTTTTTTAAGGGACGATTTCTAGGCTGCTTAGAGAGAACGTCATGAAAAGAATATTTTGTTTTATCAAATTAAAATTTATTCTATAATTAGTTTTCGAATTGTTATGCTGTGAACTAGGTAACTGGTCGCTGTCAGTAACAGAATTAATATGTCCTAGTCTTAGCTAAACAAAAATTAACAACAAATTAACAATTAAACAGTAACGAAAAATGTCATAAATACAGACAATATCTCTACAACTGATCACATCCCGTGCTTCCCAATGTTTTGCCATCTTCACTGCCGATATCTTCAGTGGTGACTCCGCAAAAGGTTTAAAAATCATATAACTACAAAAAATTAAATTGGATGATTTGAAATTAAAAATATTATTGTGTAGGTACATGTATTGGACTAATTTCCTCAAATTTTTATCTCCATATGGGCCTAGAAATCGTCATCTCTAATAATATTTCATTATCACAATATGACAACTTTAATTTTCACCAACCTAAATAGCATAAAGATCCTCTATATAATAAATCTTTATCTACGTACATTTATCTGTCTATTTATGTTTATCTAAACAAAAATAGAAAATGTTTAAATCTAAAACGTGTAGACCCCTTTCGCTTGTTCTATTGCACTTTTTTTATTAATTAAGTTAATTGTGCAAGAAAAAATATAAATCGTTTGTGCAAACGCACAAATTGACCACTATTTTGACTTTAGTTAAAAAAAGGTTAAATGGATAAATAATAAACGAATTGAAATAAATGATTAAATTTGTATGAGAAACAGAAATTGGAATGGTGAATTGAATCGGGTGTAGAATATTGAAAAATGTACTTACGAAATGGTAAACCCTCGGGTAAACCTTTTTTGCTCTTTACATATAAATTTTTTTATAACATTGTTTTATTTTTCTGTTATTTTTCAAAAATGTATTTCTCGTAAGGGTTTGTATTATATAATATATATCCAATTTAAAAAATTAATTGCCATCTTTAAAATGATTGTACTTATTTCCAAAGAATGTTGTAGATTTTTTTTAACAAAAGTTGAACAGAAAAATGCGATCTTTTTAATGAAAATATTTGGGTATGTTGGGTCGTCAAGAATTGTGAAAAATATATTATTATTTTAAAATAGACCATTTGAGATCAAAAATTTAGTACTTATTCTTTTTTTTTGTATGCATATGAAACATCTTGCACAATTAACAAAAGTTAATGCTCTAATTGTGTTGGTTTACAATTACTTATTGTAACAAAATATTTGAATATAACAACACTTTTACCTGGTTTTAGGTCCCTATGAATTATGTTATTGTCTCTCAAATACTTCATTCCACCGTAAATATGCCTCAAAACCCGAAGAAACTCAAATTCCTCTAATCCATAGGTATTTCTAGGGTCCGTTAACTCAGCTAGTAGACTTCCTCCGTTACACAACTCCATAACTAAAACTATTTTCCTGTCCGCTAGGCTTTCTTCGGTAGCAATCAATTTGACAATGTTTTCATGTTTTATTTTTCTTAGCACCTCAAACTCTCGAAGCTGACATTCGGGGTGGGTTATATATCTCCTGTAACACTTTACGGCTACCAATTCGCCAGTTAACTTGTTGGCTCCCTGGTAAACCGATGCGGTTGCACCCTCACCCAAATAATTTTGTTTCAACCATATATAGTTGGGGGATTCACTAATTTCATGCATGTTTGCAGTTTCGTTAAAACTAAACAACAAAAAATAATCAAATATTCAATAACTGCAGCTTTTGTAAAGATGTGCATCCACACTCTGATATGATATGTTTTAAGTATTTCTGATAAGTGATAACTGCTGAATGCTGAGGTTTTGGGTTAGAAGATAAGGAACAATGATCTAAGCAATGTTACCCACCTTATCTGTAAAATGAGGTTTTTATTTTAATTGATTTACACATTTACTGATAGCAAAATTCACATTGTTTGTTTCCTATTTATTTTTTTCCTAATAATAATAACACTGTTTCTGAAAATCTGTTTCACTCTACCTCAAAGATTTTTATTTTTATTAAAATGGGATCTAATCTAACTTGGAGCTACTCAAATATTAAATGGGCTGCTGCTGTTTTTACTATATATTAATGATACTGTCTAGGTTATAGATTTCCTTTTTATTTGCTAATGATCTAAAAATACATATATGATACGCTTGACACACTCTAGGGCTATCTATTTATAGATCAAATAAATCAAGTTGAAAGTTGGTGTATTGAAAATAAATTCAAATTATAGGATCGGAAGTGTAAAGCAGTGACTTATACGTTTAAAAATAACCAATTAAATTTGCAAAAAAATTTTGTACTGTACAATATAACACAACACAGCAAAGGATTTAGATGTAATTTTTGATACTAGACTACTAGATACTTCTCAATCAATACACGTATTTATGAACATGTTTTCTTCATTTAGAACATTAGGATTTGTAATTAGAGACTGTCAACCTTTCAGAATGTCCATATTACCAGTGGCAAGTTAGTGAAAATTTAAATGGTCATTCTCTAATGGAGTATACATGTAAATTATGTTATAAGAAAGTTAAACCCTTTTATCGTATTACCCAGTTTCTACAAACTAACACAAATGTTTCTACTTCTGGTCAATTTTGAACTTGTTATTGGCAACAGCTATGATACGTTTGCGTAAATCATCAATAGTGTCCACTTCGGTGCAATATACTTAATTTTTTTAATATCGCCATAAAAATAAGTCAAATGATTTAAAGTCAGGAGATCATGGTACTGGTCCTCCATCTCTTCCACTATTTGGTTGCAAACTTCCCGTGTCACAACAGCGTTTGCACTACACTTGCACTCACTGCACACCATTGTAAAAGTAGCTGCATTTGAAATAGGTTTACTGGGAAATTGTTCTGCATTTTCACTTCATCATGTATTAAAACCATATCCATCAACTCTGAGTTGCTTTATAGGTAAGCCATTATTGAAAAACTAATGTAAATACTTGCAGCACAAAAAAGTTAATACGATAAGTAATTGGATATTTGAAATCGCCTGACTAGATACTACAGTAGCTCAGGGATGTTAAGATTGAAACTACCAGAACTTCAATAATGAGTAAAATTCTGAAAAGAAATATCCTAGGGACTGATTATTTCAACCCCTCACAAAACTACTTCTAGGCTGAAAATGTTCCAAATAGCAGCCATAAGTAGATACTTTTCAATAAATTTTGTTTTTCTAGGTATAAACAGATGGAAAAAAATAAATTAATTTTTTTCTCCTTTTTTGGATGGGCGTAAATTTTTAAGGTAGGGTTAAATTAAAATTTTTTGCATGAATTTAGAAACACCCTGCAAGTACAAATCATCCAATATTTTTATTTTTGCTATCATAAAATTTTATGTGAGTTGAATAAATAAATTTTTAAATAATAGGCAATGAAAAATGTGAAAAAATTGTCAAATTAAAGAAAGAAAATTTTTAAGCAGGCTCTATTGTGTAGTGCATGTCGTAGCAGTCTCAAGGACATTGTCTAGCAGTTTCTTGCCAGTTGAAATATTTGGGTACTTTTAAACACTATTTTAGATCAGAAAGTATTGAAACAATGCTAGCACAGATTAATTAATATATTTTTAAAGAGGTCTCGGATAGAAAATTTTTAAACACTGCTACAACTCAAATTAATTTTAGAAATAAAGTACAGTAAAAGCCATTTATAACGCCGTCGCTTATAACGAAAAGTTGCTTATAACAGCAAAATTTTTCGATATTGGTTGAACTTACATATATTCTAGGACTTCATTTAGCGTCGCCGGTTATAACATCGGAGTCGCAAATAGCGGCTAGATTTTATTGCATTTTTTAGCCCTAGAGTCGGCTATAGCGTCATATGGGTCCTACGGAAGGGCCTAATACGACCATGACAAGTTGCCAAGTCAGTTCGTATCTGTCCTGTCTGTGGCATGTTACGGTCTATTTGTAAATAGTATTGAAGCTTTAAACATACGAATTGGCTGCAAATAAACGAAAGGTACTTTCAATAGTAGAAAAAGGTGCAACTATTGCCCAATTAGAAAATGGTAAATCTAATGCCACTATTTTGGTCAAATGTATTCTGTCACATTAATCAGTAACTACAATATGGAAAAATCGAGAGAACATTAAAACTGCATTTAATTGTAATTTACTGAACAAGAAATCTAAATAAACAATTATTTTAAAAATACATAAATATTTTTAAAACATCTACATATTACATACCTATGCATACATGTTATGTACATATGTAGCATGTAGCTATGTATGTAAATGCGACTTTTTTGTTTTTCTCTGAATATGTATGTGATTGTCTAACTTATTTACAAATATTTTGTTTTTATATAAATATTGATTTACTTTAACACTTTCCATGCCATGGCAGTCACCAGAGGCCGCTGAAAGTATTTCCCTCGGTGCCAGAGCGGTCACCAGTGACCGACGGTAGTAAAATCATTGAGAGAGCTCTCCACGCCACATGACCGCTATAACATGCGTTTTGCCGTATAGATCTGACTGCTATGGCACTGTTGGCCAGTTCTGTCACATGAATTTTTTTATTTTATTTTGTTGTCTGGGATTATCCTACTTCAAAGTTCATAGCCGTTTTATTGTGTTTTTGTGATTAAAAAATTGGAATTTTGCACAACCCAAGTATTATTTATTGATATAATTGATATAATACACACTAAAAACAAACATACATTAATAACACAAAAATTTCGATGTAAAGAATTTTGAAAACAAAATCTGCTTGAGTGTCTATTCGTCCCCAAAACTATCTGTCCACGAAAGATCGGGTAGGTAGAAAATGTCATTAAAAACTACTTTGTTTATTAATTAATATGGTACTTCTAGTAATTGCTTGAGATTAGAATTCGAATCTCAATAACAGGATTAAGTATGGTATGAATAAGGCAGAGTTATATTTAATGGAATTTCCTAATAGGGGTTTACAATTTAAAAATAATTACATTACGACTGAAGGTCATTAAGTAGGGAAGGTAAATCTCAACCCGAATTGGTGACCGCTCCGATGACCGCTATATAATAGGTAGGCATTCACGTCAGACAGTGCCGAAGCGGTCACTGGTGACCGACCACTTTTTTATTAAAAAGTGTTGCTGATTACAAAAAAACTTCACTAGGACACTTTGGGATATGCATTAGATACAAAAATATGAAAAAACGCTTCTGGCACATGAGGACATTTTTTCGAAAAGTACTCTGGCATCGAAAGTGTTAAATACATATGTATTGGTAACAAAATTGTGTCGTTTTATTGATTTTAAATTCTACTTTTCTTGCCGCCGGATTTAACATCTGACCGGATATAACGTCCACATTTTACCTGTCCCTTCAGAGGCGTTATATCCAACTTTCACTGTACTTACCATAAATCAACAATTGGCGGTAAAAATTATTTTGCATGTGTGCCATTACTCCAGACATCTGTATATCTCGTGTTGCCGCAAAAATATGATGTGACCGCTCCGATGACCGCTATCTCATAGGTAGGCATTCACGTCAGACAGTGCCGAAGCGGTCACTGGTGACCAACCGCTTTTTTTAATGAAAAAGTGTTGCTGAATACAAAAAAACTTCACTAGGACACTTTGGGATATGCATTAGATACAAAAATACGAAAAAACGCTTCTAGCACATGAGAAAATTTTTTGGAAAAGTACTTTGGCATCGAAAGTGTTAAATACATATGTATTGGTAACAAAATTGTGTCGTTTTATTGATTTTAAATTCTACTTTTCTTGCCGCCGGATTTAACATCTGACCGGATATAACGTCCACATTTTACCGGTCCCTTCAGAGACGTTATATCCGACTTTCACTGTACTTACCATAAATCAACAATTGGCGGTAAAAATTATTTTGCATGTGTGCCATTACTCCAGACATCTGTATATCTCGTGTTGCCGCAAAAATATGATGTGACCGCTCCGATGACCGCTATCTCATAGGTAGGCATTCACGCCAGACAGTGCCGGGTCACTGGTGACCAACCGCTTTTTTAATGAAATAGTGTTGCTGAATACAAAAAAACTTCACTAGGACACTTTGGGATATGCATTAGATACAAAAATACGAAAAAACGCTTCTAGCACATGAGAAAATTTTTTGGAAAAGTACTTTGGCATCGAAAGTGTTAAATACATATGTATTGGTAACAAAATTGTGTCGTTTTATTGATTTTAAATTCTACTTTTCTTGCCGCCGGATTTAACATCTGACCGGATATAACGTCCACATTTTACCGGTCCCTTCAGAGACGTTATATCCGACTTTCACTGTACTTACCATAAATCAACAATTGGCGGTAAAAATTATTTTGCATGTGTGCCATTACTCCAGACATCTGTATATCTCGTGTTGCCGCAAAAATATGATGTGACCGCTCCGATGACCGCTATCTCATAGGTAGGCATTCACGTCAGACAGTGCCGAAGCGGTCACTGGTGACCAACCGCTTTTTTTAATGAAAAAGTGTTGCTGAATACAAAAAAACTTCACTAGGACACTTTGGGATATGCATTAGATACAAAAATACGAAAAAACGCTTCTAGCACATGAGAAAATTTTTTGGAAAAGTACTTTGGCATCGAAAGTGTTAAATACATATGTATTGGTAACAAAATTGTGTCGTTTTATTGATTTTAAATTCTACTTTTCTTGCCGCCGGATTTAACATCTGACCGGATATAACGTCCACATTTTACCTGTCCCTTCAGAGACGTTATATCCAACTTTCACTGTACTTACCATAAATCAACAATTGGCGGTAAAAATTATTTTGCATGTGTGCCATTACTCCAGACATCTGTAAATCTCGTGTTCCCGCAAAAATATGACGTATATTCATATCTGCTAATGCTTGATTTGAATAAGACATTTTCAAATAAATCAATGCAAATCAATCACACATGACACTAGACCATAAGTTTTTTTTATACTTTCCAAGGAACATGCTTATTTCAAAAACACCCTGTATAACTAAATGTTAGGTGTACTGTCTTCAAATTATAGTTAAAAAATTACATTAGCATCCACTGAACTAATCTAGGTAGAAAAAAGAAGCGTTTAATTCTTAATAAATTTTATTAACTAGAATCTACAGTGTATAATACAAAAAATATTGTATAATGTGTCTATAACTGTATAAACAATGCCTTTCATAGTATTAACATAATTATAATATTTAATAGTAAATGGTATGAGGCCTAGTTGATTCAATAAAAATAACCTATTACTTTATTTCTTATGAAAAATTAGTTCCTCTATTTTATTATCGACTGCACAGAGTATGGAAAACAAAGATAACGCGTAAATAAACTATATACAGAGTGCCACAGACTAGCCGTAGAAGCTATCATAAAAAAATACAAAAACACCCTGTACAAAATTTATTTATTACAGGAATGTTCGTAACAAAATAGTAACTGTATGTAAAGCCAACAATCACACGATATGACCCTAAGCTAGATCCGTAATTTTACTCAGTAACAAAAAACATCTTTTGGCAGTTCTATACAAATTTGTGCGTTCCAAAGGGTACAAAATCTCAAAAGTTAGCGGTAAGCAATTAAAATACGTCAATTTTTTATTAATATTGCAGTTTACAACAAGCTTTAGACAAGCTGGTTGTCAATTCCGTCCCATATCCCACTGCATGTTTAAGAGGACTTTGAGATAGAAATTTCACTAATAATAAATTAAATAAATATATTAGTCTACAAAATTTGTCAACGTCCTATTAAGAAAGAGTAGAAAATTCAGTTGTTTAAACATGCAGTGTTCCAGTTACGATTTGAAAAATACTTGATATGAAATACTAGTTTAAATGAGATGTTGATTCACGGCTTCTACTAGTTTCTCCTAAGTATAAAATTCAATATTAAAATTTAAAACCGTTAAAATGTTTAACAAACAAAAGAACTTTGTATATCAAAAACAATATTACGCATCACAATGAAATATGTAAAGTCTCGAATTACATAAAAATTTAATACAGGTACTTACCACAAATATATACAATGGCGAAATTCAACTTACGAAAAACTAGTAAAAACCGTCAAGATGTAAAGTCGTGTAACTAAAAATATGTATAAAAAGTACGGCATATCTATCTATTGTTCCTTGATAAATAGATATCCACCTCCCCATCAATGGTAGTGCACCTCGATCGAGTTACGCAACCAATCAGCAGGGGGGTGGGCGTGACCTCAGTACGCCGACGCTTCCTTGTACTCGGATCCCTCCATGGTGAAAAAATCCTCCAGTTTCCACTGTAGGGTTTCGAAAGTGGGCCTCCTCATCGGGTCTCGGTTCCAGCACTCCAACATTATGTCGTACAAGGCGGGCGGGCAGCCCGGTGGGGCTGGCATTCTGTAACCGTGTTCTACCTGGTGCAGAACCTCGGCATTTGTCATACCTGAAATGGAAAAACTCAGTTTAGATGATATACCGCTTGTATAATGTATAAAAATTCAGCTTCTGACGATATTTGTAATAAAGAAGTCTTATACGAAAAAAGTTTGTTTCATGTAAATAAATTTCAGTTATGCATACAAAATTGTCACTAGGAGGTCTTGCACACAGCGGTTTAATAATTAAGTGAATCCTGATCTAATTTAATAATGAAATACAAAATCTGCTGATTGCACAGGTTTTTTGAGACAATGTAGATAACCTTCTTTTAGTATTAGATTACGCTGACCTAAATAAGGTTGCATAAAAACTAGAGGGAAATTCCCGGGAAGATATTTTTTTGGAAATATTTCCAAAATATATTTTGGGAATGTTGCCAAATGTTTCCCTTGAACAATTTCAGGGAATATTTCCTTGGAAACTTTCCAGGAGCGTGTTCCTTTTCTTATCGAGAGTTTATCAGCTACAGAGAAGCTGTTCCTATATTAAGAACAATTTACCCGAGAATTGACACCAAATTGGTCCTTTTCCGTTAGTGACATGATCAAGAAATTGTTCATTATGCGGAGTAATAAAAGTTGAGCATCCTATTTGGGAACATTTCCAAGAAATCCTGAGCAGGATGCCTCCTTTCCCGGAGAGCCCCATTTTTGAAACTTATCAGTGGCCCTCTAAGGCAAGGCGCGCACTGAAGTAGTGTGGTAGTGGTGAGGTATTGGAATGGTGCGTGGTATGGGGATGGTGAACATTTGGTGTGGCGATGGAATAGCGGCGGAGTGGTATGAAAGTGATTTAAAGCGCATTGCAGTGGCAAACAGCGTATGTTGTTACCGATTTGTCATTTAAAATATCGTCCTCAGAGGATGAAGATGCTCTTTTATTTGTACAACTTGCTAACCTAAATGCTAAAAATCAGGAGAAGACGAAAAAACACTATTGGGTTCATCTTCTCTCTATCGAATGAAGAAAGTGACATTTTGCAGGTTGCTGACAAAACTACGACCTATACTTCAAAAAAAGGATACAAGCTTTAGGAATTTATGATAAATTCGTGGCTGTCTCGCATGTATTTAGTTTTAAAATTCACAAGAAAAATGCAGTTGCAAGCACAATGCCACGTCGTCACTGGCCGCTTGCCACTCGAAAATTAAACTTGTTCGAGATTAGTGGCACCAGACTGGCACCACACCACCTGCAAATACTCATAAAAAAAAAAAAAAAAAAAAAAAAAAAAAAAAAAAAAAAAAAAAAAAAAAAAAAAAAAAAAAAAAAAAAATTAATTTTTTTTTTTTTTTTTTTACTGCTACTCCGTTCTGATACGCGCGTCTTCATATGTTTACATAGGTTTTTTGATGATTCCTCCTGCCACTTGGTCACCACGTCACTGCCACGTCTCTTGCACACCACTTCAGTGCGCGCCTTGCCTTAGGGCTCTAATAAAAACTATTCCGAGGTATTCATATAAATGGGATGAAAATCTGGACATGTGAGTCACCTTTTCTGCCAAAATCATAGGCAGGAAAAGAAATTATTACGTGTCCATGTTGATAATTTTCAAAATTGTTCTCATTGAGCTTTTACTCTTTAACCCTTTCGCGACGGGGAACTTTTCATTTAATTCGGCCGCCTGTACGGGTGCCGTCAGTGCTTGCTGATTTATCCGATTCCCGTTACGAATCAATGATGTATGTACGCTGATCTAACCGCTTCCCGTTCCGAAGAGTATTTGCGTGTTTTACAAAATATTATGTTTTTATATGTTTCATGCTGAAAAAAATCAGGAAAAAAAATTTGGAACTGTATAAAACTTTTTACGTGCCATTATAATAAACAATTCAACTCACAGTACTCACTACCGCACCGCATAACATGCTCAACTATGGCGCGAAAAAGTCACACCAATCTCTTTGTCTCTTTCTCTTTCATGATCTTTGTGGCAATAACATACACCTGTAATAACTGATCAACACGTTGCCCCTCTCGAAGAGGTTCCTCAGCCGCTGCGTAAATATCCGTTTCCCGTATGTCGAACACGACCATTTTTTGCGGATATAACAGGTACCCGTCGCGAAAGGGTTAATAATACGTCTGATGTCAAAATAATAGAAGGAAATTAAATAAGAAGGAGTTAATGAGTCAAAGGAGACCATTGTGGTCTAGAAAACTATAAAAGATAAGGAAACACTTAAATGGTCTTAAATGTCGTTTAAAAATAGAAGAAATTGTGAATCCTACTGAAGATATTTAATTTTTATGTTTTTGTGTTTATAATATATAAAGAAAATAGAATTCAAGGATATGTTAGGTATTTATGATTACAAAAGCAAAAAAAAAACACTACTATTTTGGCTCATTTGCAATTTGCATCCTGATCTTCAATAACAACAAATATTATGCCTGCCTGTTTCGAAGTCTGATATAAAACGTGACAATTCATATTTAAAAAAAATTGATTGATTTGAGAATTGATGAGGTGAGAAGTTTACAATGGGTTCAAAGAATGAAAACGTCGAATTCAAAAACTCATAATTCCATTTTGTAGAAAAGAAAACGGAGAAACAAGTCGAGGAAAAATAATAGCATTTCAACAAATTTGCACAATTTGGTGGGCAATGTTACAAAATTTTGTCAGCTAATAATTTAATATTAACAACTTAATTCGTATTTTCTCTTATACAATACTGTAGCCTATTTGTGATTGTCACAAGTCTGACATGAGGAAGCAATCAGTATAAAATCTCATACAACTCTCAGTGCATACCATGAATCTTAATTAACAGCACTTAGAGAGTTTGTGATAGTCTCAACATTTGGTACAATGTTGTGAACACCCTGTATGACATTTTTAAATAGTCACAGCTTCAGAATTTACGGTGAATCTAGTACAACATACGACGACTGCTTAGACTGTATCTCAAAAAACCAGTTATATCGGCAACAATCAAGTGTAATGCCGCAAATGTCATTTTTTATATTAAAATATTAATTAACATCTTGAAAATGGCAAATTTTTTCACATACTAAATATTATAAAAAAATGCATAATTCCATTGAAAAGAAAATACAACTTTGGCCTTGCCCCTTCACTCAAAAGTAATCTGATTTTTTTTGCCACAATTATATTTTACTGATAAATCAACTTCTTCGCATTGCAAATATGTACAATCTGATGGTTTTTGTGCCATTAAACCATCTCATTTGCTAGGTATTAATATTTATGGAAAGAGACGTACATTAAAAGTTACTATAGTCCAAATTCAGTAAATTATGACTGAAATCATCCATAGTCTTATATTTTTCTCCATGCTCTAGTCAGGAAACAAGGAATTTTAAAGCTTTTTCTAAGAATTTTAATAATTATAATTAATTACCTGGATACGGTATCCTTCCATAAGTTACAAGTTCCGTAAGTAATATACCGAATGACCAAACATCGGACTTGATGGAGAATTTACTGTAGTTTGCAGCTTCGGGAGCCGTCCATTTGATAGGGAATCTGGCCCCAACCCTCGCTTCGTATTCGTCCTCCTTGAATTAAAAAAAAGGGTTATTAAAAATGTGAGAAGCTATTTTTAATCTTAGTTTATGCCAGCTTCCAAAGTTACGATAAATGTCAGAATAGCATGACCAAAATGATAAAAACAAATGGTGATTAAATAAGAAAAAATTTGCACTGATAGACCTTTGAAATAGTTACACGTCTCATATAATTTTTAGATTTTGAGATACATAATATGTATAAGATTTTTCGTATTGTCCATCCAATCTAGAACAAAAAGATACATTTTTCTAGGTGTATTTTCCGGTACGTTCTCAAATAAAATTTTACGGTCTTATGTTTATTTCCTTATTACTAGAGTTGGATTGTTGCAAGGCATGTCAGTGATATAACATGACGTATTATAGTGCAGCCGTACAAACAAATAACAATTTCAGTTGACTTTTGGCTTGAAAAGTAGCTTACCTGATGGCAAATACTCAATGTGTAGCTGTTCAGAAAACTACAGACACATAGAAGAATAAAATGGGAAATATTTTAAAGCGAAAAATCAAGAGAACAGATATCTAGTAAAAATAATAATGCGTGGAGAAAAAGGTATTTGCTTATGTCAAAATACAAAAAAATTTGAAAATGTCACTATTTTTGATAATTTTGTTATTGTTGTAATTAATGTTCTGTTTTTTATTTATGCTATTTCAATCGTGCAACTTTTTCACTATTTTCGAGATCTCCGTGATACAACAATTTACAACTCACCTTAATTAATCTTGCTAGTCCGAAGTCTGCTATTTTAACGACATTTCCATCTGCTACAAGAACGTTTCTCGCAGCAAGATCTCTGTGGATATAATTCTGCGATTCCAAGAATGCCATTCCAGCGGCGATCTGCGCTGCCATATCGATTAATTGTTGCAACTTCAACCCTTTACCTTTTCCCTGAAGGTATTCTAAAAGTGAGCCGTTTCTCATTAATTCGGTGATGATATAAATGGGTTCTTCTACGGTACAGACAGCGTACAATTGGATCAGTTTAGGATGCCGCAATTTTTTCATAATTTGAGCCTCGGCAAGGAAGTCTTTGGGATCCATGGTCCCGGGTTTAAGGGTCTTTATTGCTACCGGTGTCGTATTGTTCCACATACCCTCCCACACTTCTCCGAACTGACCGTGACCCAACTTCCTCACAAACTTGAGCGACGATCTTTCTATTTCCCATTGGTCGCGTGTTCGGTGGGATAACCCTTCAGGCTGTGGTTTCTCAACCTGGGGGAAATTCATTCTTATTTACAATTTTGATGAGGAATGAAACATTCCGAGCATGCAGTGTGACAGTAAAACAGCTATTGACTATTATTAGTTAAAGGAACATAACATTTGCATATCTAAAAGTTTCTAAGTAAACAAAAGAACATACACTTCTGCTAGTTTTCCAAGCCTTAAAACTGGAATATATCATTAATAAAATTAAGAAGGTTACATTATGATATTTTTTATTTAGATACCTAATAGCAACAATTTATGAAGATATATTCCAATCAATATAGGTTAATACTCGGAAATTTTCTTAGATGTTATTCATCATGCTGAGCATATTCTTGAATAGATAAATATATGTTAAATTGAATGACTTCTGATAAGCTATACTTATTTAACAGATATAGGGCTGTTATTAATTTTTGACTTTTTTTGTGGTTTCTAATATATATTTTTTTTATTTTGAACACTGATACAATTAATTTCTTGAAATATGTTATCCCCTCCAATCTGAACTGTGTTTCACATAATGGACTCAAATCTGACAATTTTACAGCAATATCAGAGGTACCTCAAGAATCGAATCTGAAGCCACTTCTCTTCATTACGTTTATTAATGATTTGTCTATGTCTCTGAACTCTGGTCATTTATTTTTTTTGTTGAAAATTTTAAGTTAGTGTTTCACATAATGGACTCAAATCTGATAATTTTATAGCAATATCAGGGGTACCTCAAGAATCGAATCTGAATCCACTTCTCTTCATTACGTTTATTAATGATTTGTCTATGTCTCTGAACTCTGGTCATTTATTTTTTTTGTTGAAAATTTTAAGTTAGTGTTTCACATAATGGACTCAAATCTTATCTTCTAATATGACCAGTTTGAACGATTGTATATCCAATTTTATTGAAATTCTTAGAAGAGGAGAGTCAAAAAATATATAAAATAGCGGTAATCCACTCGCTATAGAATTGGGTTATATTTGAAACCAGGAAATTATAGAAAAATAACCACCATTGGTTTCTATGCAAAAAAATATTGAATAAAATATATCTTTAAAAGGGTTATTGGACATCACAAAAAAACAGTCAAGAATTAAAAATGCACTGATACCTGAAATGAATTAAGATCATTAATTTTTCCGGAAAATTTAAAAGTCAATTATGTTTTGACTATTTCCTCCAGAAATATGAGAAGAGTCCAAAATAGGCTCACCTTGCACTTGGTATAAATACAAGGTGTTTCTGAAACAAAATGTGTTTTTTCAAACATTAGTAGAGGACGTGAAACTACATGTTAGAACTGTGCAAAATGCTGTTCAAAGATTTTGGGATACCCGTAGAGCCCAAACTATGAAAGTCACAAACAAGAAAAGCTGCAGTATTCAATATCTTTAATTTGACATTTTTTTATATGGAAAATGTGAAATTTTAGATCATAGATTGATTGCTTCATGCGAATGTTTTCACATCCTCTATTACCACTGAAGGAATGCACGTGTTTCACAAACACCATGTATTTTGATGTAAATATAAAAAAAAATGAACAGCATTTTAAAATAACAAATACATACATTAGAAGAATATAATAGTAGTTCAAATGTCTAAAATTAAGGGTCAACATTCTGATCTCCTGCCAACAGAACCGCTCTTTTGATAATAATGATTTGCAAAAAACCTGGAAATCAAAATATTAACCTCAAACACTTAATATATATTTCTAGGTGTGCAAAATGCAGGTGTGTTTGCTCTGGGAAAAATGTTATAGTGAATGAGATAAAATTTCTTATATCTCCCTAACGACATAGTTTGTTCTTTTGTTTAAAAAAAATACTCAAGGCATAAAGAACATAACATAACAGAGTTTAAAACATACCTCTGGAGTCTTATTCTGCATAATAAAGAAAATAATAAGTTAGTAAAATGCAAAATGCGAAAATGCGTGTATCAACCAAAATTAGCCAATAGCTGCTTTAAGCAATGTCGGAAGATTTTGGATTTTGAAAAAACTTGAAAAGATAAATAACTGGATAACAAGCTCACCTGAACACATGGTTTGCAGAGATTAACACAAAGCCCATCGGCGTCCTCGCTGTAATGTAGAACGAGTTCTTGCAATGTTCTAAATGTAGTCCTTCGGGCTATAAAGAAACCTCCCTCATCCAACTGTCGTATTCTGTAATGTTTGACTGTATCTCCATCGCGAACTGCAAGCAATTAAAAAAATCATGGATGTAAAAGATAACTGAAATGTGTCAAAAATGTATATATAATTATGCTAAGCTAAATAATTCCATTGACAAGCCACCACTAAAAATTATCTAAAATACAACATAATATATTCAAATATTACAAAGAAAAAACTCATTTGTCACAATAATGAAATCATGAAATGGTATTGCAAACTTTCGAAGAAAGTATGTCCTATCCCATTCTTTGTTTTGAAAGAACAATTTTGACAAAGATCACCAAGGAATTAAACTATGAAATTAAGAAATGTTTTAGCTATGTGATCATGGTTTATTTAATATATAATATAGATTGGTTATTATTTTTTCTTTTTTCGGTAAGTTGAAGGAATAAAGTGTTGAAATTATACATTTTTGAATTCAGCAAGTTAACCTCTACAAGAATCCGATGAAAAAATATAGGGGTTCTATTTAAAAAAATATCCGATGACGTCATCACGCGAAAACAAATGAACGTCGGAAATGCGTTGGTATAGAGAAAGAAGTCTTAAAAAGCAAAATCGACGGGTCCGAGGAAATTTCATGTAACTTCGTTGTTTTAGAAATAATGAATTTATTCCATACTTTTCTTCCACACTGTATATTCGAATATAAAATATTGTATTATTGTACAATAATACAATGTGTGTATAATAATATTAATTAATATTAAAAACATTAAAATTCAATAGGTATGATTTGCTGACTATTTTCATAATTATAATTAAAATCTTCACCAAAGGAGAAATTTAAACAGTTTCTATACATCTTTTCAATATTAAATAATTTTCAACAGTTTTTAAAATAACATTAATCGATTGATGTTCTTATTAACTACTTTTTATGTTGTTGTTTTTATTTATTTTATTCAATTAAAGATATTTATAAATTATGTACTTAATCGGTTAATATAATTCTTATCTTGTTAAAATAATTTTTTGAATTATTAAAGAGAAAAATATTTTTAGAATTATTAAAGTGAATTAATTCATGAACCAATTTTGTATTTATATAAAAATGCATGGGCAACTACACAACATGATTTTTACCAATTTATCGTCTTTTGCCAATTTCTAAAATATAAAACTATATATCAATATGAAGGAAAAAACAATGCATTTGAATGGCATAAAAATATACAAGGTGTTCCATTAAATGAAATGTATGTTTGGATTATAATTTAAAAGAGACGTATAAATTCTATAAGAAGCAATTTTCACCATTCCAATATCTCATCAATTCTCTGAGATACAAAGAATCTCTTAAAAGTAGTTTTTATTTAAATTTCCTGCAATTACAACGAAATTGGAACACCCTGTACATACCTATAATGTATCGTTTATTCACGTCACTTATTCCTTTATTACTGTATTTATGAAATGAACATTTTTAGAATGAATAATCTTTTAATATGAAATCAAGAGAGCTAATATTATGCATTCCATTTCTGTAGGAATTTGAAAACATTCCAAGTAGGTATATAGACCGCAAAATTCACTTCGAATGTTATTTAAATGAAAATGTACCTACCTGATAAGGAATAATCGTTATGCCTGCTCTCGGAGTCTCGGATGAGGAAAGCTCCATGTTCATTTTCGGGGAGAAGCAGTTTCTTTTCTGCTTCAATACGTTTGATTTTACGGAAATACCATCTGAAACAAACATAGTCAGATTAGTGTCAACACTTAAAAAACAAATTAACGAAGAATTACATTAATTCATTCAATTCTCGATTTCAATCCGTTAATTTTAATGCACTTTCTCGAATACGGTACAATAAAATTCAAAACTGCCGTAAAAAAAGTGTTAAGTTTGTATGACGTTTCATTTTACATAAAGTAAGTCGAAGAAGCAAATATTTGAAACTGATTTACCTAAGTTCATATTTGTACTACTATAAGTACTACTTTTTTCTTCAGAAATTAAAAACAGTAATTTAAATTCGTAAATTCTATAGGTACAAAGATTTCAGATTGGTCAGTTCTGTTCAGACAATATTAAATTTTCTGAATCAAAGCTGACAGTTTTGAAGTACGATTGGGACTGATAGTATAAAGTCTTAAAATATGCTGAATACGATTGCTAGTTTTTTTTGCCTTCCACATCGCATCCACATTTATATGTTTATATCATCACTGTAAATATATCTGATTGAGTCAGTAATTCCTTTTCGATTTCAACGAAATGCTTCTGAAGGACGAAAAATTCTTGTTTTGCAAACATTAAATGCCACTGTCCTAAACAAAACGCATACCTCATGTGCCATGTATCTGCATATATCTGGTCAAGTCAAGCCATCGTCTATCGTCTGCTCAATCGCGTCACCTTTGATAAAGCACGGCTGCTGCGATTTAAGAGGCGATACTCAAACTAATGTATTTTTAATATTACTTTATAACAATGAGACAAATACATTTCGATAAAATTTCACCTTTCGCATTAAATTTCCCGTCCTTTCGAATCTCAATGTCAAATTGTTTATACCTACTTAAAATTGCAGTCTAATGTTGTGCCGATATATCAAACAAAAATCATGTGTATATTTTTAATAATAAACAGCAACAAACATTTAAGAGAATGACCTATGAATACACACACATTTTAATCACAATATGCTATAGATATATGTACGAGGAGTAATAAAAATTCTGAGAAAAAAATTCCATAGTAGTTTTTCAAAAGTGCCTAATTTTCTCAGTTTGTAGTCGAATACGCCATATTTTGCACCTTTTCTGCATTTTTGTTAGTAATCGCTTTGTCATTACGTTATTAAAATATAGTTAATACTTCATTAAAATAATTACATCGAAGAAATGGTGTATTTTAATAATTATAGTGATTCACAATCACACAAAATTTTATTTCAGTAAAGGTCATAGCTACAGGGTCAGTGCCACCCATTTATTAGTACCGCCACTGCCATGCCCATTTATATGTAATTCAAATGATATTAACCTTACTAACACACTAGATGGGCAAAGAAACCTGGTGAAAAATCGCGTTAGCAATGTCTTATCAGATCAGTTTATGTAGGTAGGTACATACAACATAAGCAGTTACAGTTACCTCCGGCGAAACTGAATGCTCTGCTTTTAAATTCATGCAGCCTTGCTAATTACATATTTAAATCACATTCCAGCTGCTAAATTGGTCATTAAAATTACGTTTCTGTAATTTTACGTTTAGCAATTGATCGTGAGTGCGTGGCAATTAAACGATTTGCCAATAATAAATGGTAACATCGGGATCCGCAAATCTTAACAGATCCGGACTCAGTTTACAGTCACTCAATGTACAGTCCATTGCAACAATAATGGCACTCCCTCAAAACAGTTTTTCAACGACTGGAAGTTATGAGTAGAAATTTCATTGAAATCTCTATTGGTGAGTGGAACAGCTAAGAATAAATGTTATTGTTGTCATTACAAATACGGCAATAGTTCAAAATAAATCGCCAAATCCCCTTTAAAGAGTGCTATTGTTGTTGCAATAGATTGTGAATATTAAAGTGTTCACAGAAAATAAGTATTATGTCATAACTAAAATATAAAAATAAAGAACGAGGTAAAGAAGTAAATGAATACATTCAGCAAGTTTAAAACTACTCACTTTTTCTTTTACTGATATGAATGAGTAAATGAATATACAGGGTGATTAACAAATTATTTAAAAAATTTGGGACTAGATGCGTCATGAAAAATGGAGTCAATATCGCATTTTTTTTTGTAAAATCCTTATATGTAGTTTGCGAGCAAAAATTATTGAAGCTGTAGTATTTTCAACTTATGCATCGCTACCGCTGGGCTACTGTAGCCAGGCAATTCCGAATATTAAAATCCGATTATTAATAGTAAATATTAACGTTTTTGTGTTACGGGTATTTAAATTATTAAAATTAATTTTTTAAGTGTCAAAAATGGCTTACGTGTATAGCAACTCGGAGTTGATGGATATCGTAATTTACGGTGATGTGAAAATGTTTTAGCAGAACGACTTCCCGGAAACATGTGCCAAATGCAGCTACTTTTACCGCAGTGTGCAGTGAGTTCAAATGTAGTGCAACGCGAGCGTGACACGGGAAATTTGAAACCTAATAGCGGAAGAGACGGAGGTCCAAGAGTCCACGGCGTATTGCGGCAATGTTGCGTATCATACACGAAGCTCAATTATAATATATCCGTACCATGTACAGCGTGTCCAACCATTAATACCAAGGGATTGGACGAGGAGGACCAGTACCATGGCCGCCACGATCTTCTGACTTTAAAATCGTTTGGACTTCTTTTTGTGAGGAAATTCAAAAAATGAAGTGTATATATAGCACAGATGTGGACACTATTGACGATTTACGCAAATGTATTATAGCTGCTACTAACAACTTACGAGTTCAAAATGGACAAAAAGCAGAAATATTTGTATTAGTTTGTAGAAACTAGGTATGATGGGCCCAAAATTTTGTTGTTGTGTTAGGTATGTCACTATATTATTAATTAAAATCTCAACTTAATTCTATTAAAAATAGCGGTGAAAGTAGTAGCTGTGAATCTGTTGTATAAAATAGATGTAACAAAATGTTGTTTCTTTCTTTCCTTGAGAATTTCTTTCAATTTTTTGTCCGCTCGCTGATTGCATGCTTTGCCTTGTCAGGTTTTACAGTAGACTAGTTTCCAGTGCCGCGCGGAAATGTATTTTTAAATCATTTTCAAACTGTCTTTTTTATTTTTTTACAAAATCGTATTTGTACGAGTTTGTACATTCAAAAATTTTTCATAGATAAGTTCTGAATAACAGTATCGTGCAGTTTATGTTTAAATTAACAGCGAAATTTACAAGTGTCTTCTACCTAAAAGAAAACTCCAATTTCACACAATAACTATAAAAATAAATGTTTAGTTTATTAATCTTATTATTTAAATTTAGATTGCATACTATTATAATTTAGCAGATCGATTTCTTTCATTGGGACACCTAGAAAAACCAAATATTGAACAATCAATAAACTAGATATTAAAAAGTCTAATAAGGTACATATTTAATACGTAGATAGATAATAGATATGTTTAAAGGTACATAGATATATTTAAACTTAACTCTGAGATTAGATACACCAATTCAAAATACGTCAATATTCTATATATAACTTTGGGCCAGTAAATAGAGAATATTCCTATCGAACGAAGAAAGAACACAAAATATGAATACAGGTTGTGGAAAACTAACAAAATAAATTCTAAACCTTCTCTGAAACACAAAGTTTTCTTGTAAACAAAATTAGTGTCCTCGGGAATGTACAGAAAATAATAGTGGAATAAAATAAATATTTTACCAATTCCTAAACAATACGTAAAAAATAAACAATGTGTCGTAAACTTTGGTGTCGCCATTCGCCATCAATCGACCAACCTTGTCAGTTCGATCGGGATCAATATCATATTTGCCAATGTTCGATTAAAATGCGATCAGCTGCTGACCAAGGTTCTTTTGCAATCAAAAATGCATAGAGTCAATAGTCGAGACTCTAGACAGAAGCCTGTAGAATTCTTAAAACATAATTTCAAATATTTAGCGTGTGCAACATATTATATGATACATGGTAAATGGTATATGTAAATTAGTTGGGCTCAAATAAATGTAGAAAAGATAGCATTAACAATGAGAAAATTGCAAGAATACATTGCAAACGATCACTGCTGATTTGAATATACAGGGTGATTCAGAACTAAAAAAATTTGGAAAGATGCGTCATGAAAAATGGTGTTAACACCGTAAAAAAATGTAAAAAGGATTAAGTTTTTTACGTGCAGTGTTGTTAACATATACAAAATGTAAGGCAATATTGCAATATAAAAACTCAAGTGCCCGTTTAAACGTAAAGAAGAACATTTTTCAGTCGCATTTCGAATGTCTGCGTATCGAAGGTGAATGGCATATATTTTCTTTTCACAAATGTCACTTTCACTAAAAAAAAATTGTTGCGGTAACGGATTCCTTTTACATTTAAGAAAATATTCAGGTGGCGCCGCTGAACAAAACCGCACATGGAATTCTTATTGCACTTAATTTAAATTGTCATTTGATCCTGAAGAGTCAACTTTTATAACTTGGAAATCATCTAGAAGCAACATTTTATTTATTTAAATATATTATATTTCATTATAACAATGTAAAAGTATATTTCTTGTTAAAACAATGCGTTTTATGTGACCTGAATATTTAACACTATTCAATGTCTTATGTCACAGTTTTCTCGTGAATGGTTATTACACAATCATTATTTTAGATGAAGATATTCCCAAGTAACCAAAAAGAAGCGCAATCTGAAAAGAATTTGCCAAAACCGACGTCAAATTCTCACGCGTATGCAGATTGCCGTGAGTCATTAAACATTGTTTATTAATGAACGAAAATACATTGTTACACGTACTCGGGTATGTTTTGGTTATTAAATTCATGTGTATAAGCAATCTTTACCGCTACGGACAACCTTTGAAGGTCTCTGTATTCTCAAATCAATTCATCAAAGGAGGAAAATTTATTAAACTTGATGTGTTAGGTCTCATTTTAGAATCCGGATCAATTATTTTTTTGCTTATTTTAATTTCCTGGTCGATATACTTATTGGATTTATGATTCATATGAATGTATCCTTCAACTTCTGCTCTGCGTATTTTCTACAAAAGGCTTCATAGAATAATTCTACGTAATAGGAATTTCATTTCTCACAGTGTAATACCTAATTCTAGAACACGTTACGCAATAAATTAGCTATACACATTAGCAATAATTATATACCTACATGTTAATACGATATCAACGTTTCCGGTCAAGAAGCGACAAACTTTGCAATAAAACGCTTTTGGGTGTGATGATGCATCTAATTATTAATTGATTTATATAGGATAGGTGATTTACATATGAAAAATCAATATTTATTTCACGTATCATACCGAAAAGCTTCACTCATACATTAAATCTATCTCGGCTAATTCCAACGTATCGAAGTTCTCAGTTCAGAGAACTCTGAAGTATCAAAAGTGGCATCCTTACAAACTTAACGTGTACCAAAAATGTGGGCAGATGACACCAACAGAAGTTTGTAGTTTTGCGAAGAAATTATAAATTTATTTGAAACAAATCACATATTTAAATTTCACTGGCAAAGGAACTATTTTTGCCTAAACAAAACTGTAAACAGACAAATATTGGAAATATTGGACCCAGAAAATTCACATTGGATGCAAGAAAAACGTACACCACGATCGGAAAATTCCTTGCTTGGGTCTGGAATTAGGCTTAGCACCTTTTCATAATCTGAAGTAAAGGCATAATGCCTACCTACTTAATAATTACAGTTTAATACACAAAAGAATAAGCCATTAGAAAACCTTTCGAAAGCTTTGCTCTTGGTAGATTTGTCGCTTCCTTGAAAATATAAACATTTTTGTTGATGAGTACTGCACAACAACAAAAAACATGCTCTCCTTTGCCAGTTGATCTTGAAAAAGTATAAAATAGTATCATTAATAAAGGAATTCCTACGTATCCGACGTTTTAATTATTATAATAGTGTTCTTAAAAAATAAATACGTTTTCTATGGCAAACACAAGGAAAGGTCATGTATTTACATTATTTATTAGTTTTCCAATAACAAATTCTAAAAATTTTTATTGTAGAAAATATGCATTGAAATGAGTAATGTAATGGTCGTCGCAAAAGGTGAGAATGATGCCAATACTACTAGTATTTCATAAAGTAGAAAGTTCAGCAAAAATATATGCATATATGAAAAAAAGCAAATTGAGAATGCTGCACCAATTTTCCAATTTTTGACCTAGCATTGCTACAGTTGGTCAAGAAGCTATCAACTACTTATATATCGGATGTTGCAAAAAGTTATTCAGAGAATTCTAGAGCAGATTCTACATCCAAAAATGCGAAAAAAATCTTATCAACCTAGGTCCGCAAATGTTTCGTTTTCAAAATACAGGCTTTCAAGCTATTGAAGATTTTTATTAAACATGCTAATCTATCTATGAAACCATTACCTACCAAAAAAAGAGTTGGTGACTGTCACTGAAAATAACATGGACGACATGGAGAAATAAATATTTGTCAAATTTGTAGAACGCAACTGAAAATTCAAATTTGTAGTATTTTCTTGTTTCTTTTTTTCACTGCTTGTATTTCGAAAATAAAGCGTTTGCGGGCTTAGACTTATAGGATTTTTTTTTCGTATTTTTGGATGTAGAATCTGCTCCAGAATTCTCTGAACAATATTTTGCAACATCCTGTATGTATGGGCCCAATTTTGCATGATACAATAAACTGTCTAATTGTTTGGCCAAATTTAAAGCTACCACTTTTTTGGCATAATTTCAATAAAACACATTATCAATATCAACTTTTACGTTTTTGGATTATCCTCTTCCTCTTGATTGCTTAAATGTAAACATATAACGGGTAATTTTTTACTGTTTGCGAGATATGCGTTAGCAAAATTCTAACGTTATTCACCCTGTTTACTTTTATCTTAAGTCACTAAATATAAATAAATTCAAAGTGTGAGTCACAGATTATCAACACTTTTGACAATGTCGCTTCAACAATTATTTTCTATAATTTAGGTAATAACAATTGATTCCAATTAAAAATGGAGGCCATATGGAGAAGCACTCTTTAAAATAGGTCAGACCTCGCCTATTGTACCTGTTCGAGTATATCTTTCCGCTAATTTAGCAGTGATTGTAATTAATTTATTAGTGATTTTATGTTTGTGTTCTTAAGAGTGGAATATAATTCAAGCTCTATAGCGTGTTCTCAAAATCTAAACGCCCTAATCTAACAAGCGATGAATATCGGATGATAAAAAACTTGTATGAAGGGATTAGGCTGCGAGACTAAAATATGAGTGTTGAAATATGTAGTTCATTAACAAGAGTGTCTGTTACAGTAGTGTAGGTATATCGTGCAAGTGGCAAAGGAAAACGTACAGCTGTGAAGCGGAAAATAGTGGAAACTCGCGGAAGTTATAGGTTGAAGACGACACAAAATACGCGATTCATAAAACAATTCATGAACGGTATTTCAAGCTTCCGACAATAAAAAATGGGTTGCCATCGCACATGATGAAACTAGCAGCCTAGAATATATAGAAGGGCGGTTTTGCCAATTGGGCTTGACATTGATTTATGTTTTATGGAACGAAATCGAAATAGCATGCTGAAAGAAAGAGACGAAATAGTGACACGGCGAAGAAGCTATTTAAGACAAATTAGAAGATTTAAATTTGAATCGAAGAATATATTATATGGACGAAACTTGGATAAATGAATGCTCCTTGGAAGAGACAGGAGCTCGATGATGAATATAAGAATTTTATAGATGACAGTGATAGTGACTGAGGAAGCTAGTGACCAGTAATGTATAGTACAATCATCGAAGACGAAGTGGGCAATACATCGTTGGTGAGACGAAATGTATACATTTATTTTATTTCAACTTATCTCTGCTTGTAACAGGAATAACTGAGCACGTTCTTTATCCCTTGCATGTCTCACCTGCATTTAGATGAGTACCTAAAGGATGTGAATAAATTACTCTCTACTATTTTGCAACTCGCGTATAGATAACTAACATACGTATGGTTTCATAGGAAAATCGACTTGATTGGCTTAAATATATTTACGATAAAATTTAAAAAAACACATTTTATTCTATTTATCAATGGTACAGCTTAATGCGACCCCAGTTGAACAACTGAAGTTCCCCAAGGGCTTCGCAAGGCGGTCACAGAATTTACACGAACTGTGACACAATCCATCATTACATTCACATAGTACCTAGCCGTGTGTTTTCCTTTTTTTAATTACCAGCCCGTCCCCCATTTAATTAAAGCGCTTCATGCACGGCTTGACACCAGCGACCCATATTTGCGCCGTGTCAACAATGCTAAACGGTCGCAGGTAGGTTCTATTGGGAGAACAATTATCTAAGGCCATAAACGTACGCGACGGTCACCGTCGTATATGGACAATTACGGCCAGAAGGACTAGAGATGGGGACTGCTTGCGCAAGACGGATACATGTTTGACATACGGAATTGTGCTTATTGGCCTAGCAAACACAATTAACCCTATGAAATAGATACCTACTAATTCAGTTTTCCATATGGCGACAAGGAAATTGGAGAAAATCACGGAGTGGCTGGCATCTGTTGATAGATTTCGGAACTGCTGTAGAGGTGAACAACAAATTACTTGCATAATAGGAGTGCGAAGTTTTTGTTTTCATTTTTTCTGTACAAATAGTACCAGAACAGTAGAGAATAGTATAATTTTATCTTGAATAAAGAAAAATGCAGAATCTGCATAACATAATTTTTAATAAATCGAGTGACAATTCAACAAATCGATTTTGTATGCGTAGGTGTAGTGGAAATTTTCGATATTTTTTTTAGTAATTTTGCAAACTTTGAGATCCTATAGTCGCTCATAAAAAGATACAAAAATTCAAAACATATGCACAAAATCTCAGAAAAACTGTGCTGTTCCCCAGGGCTCCTCTTACTGCAGCTGCAGCTACGGATTAATCAAAAGTGTCAAGAAATCCAAACCAAGGAGGGTGTTTTCGAAAGAGTTCGAATATCGTTGAGACGAAGATGTCGTGTCTGCTTGAAAATGGACGGAGGGCACTTTGAACATCTTCTGTAACTTTGTTTTTTGTTTGTTAAAAGCTTCCTTTGTCGGTTTATTCCTAATAAAATCAAATGTTTGAAAAACTAATAGTGGTCCATATCTCCGCAACCGTTACTTTGCGGACCCATGTTTATTAAGACTTTTCTGCTTATTTTGGTTCATACACTCTTTTTTAACACCCTGTATATATGTTTATTAGATTTTGAATAATTTTTACTACACAAGTACCACCCACTGATTTACGAATAGCCCAGCTGCTGCAAAATCGGTCTTTACAATTCACAATCGACAATCTTCACGCTGTGATTCCTCTACGACAAACGATTCTTCTCGCTCTGTATCAACGGCCTTCCTGAGTCCACGCCTGGTAACATCGTGCTATGGTACGTAAAGATCTGTTAGTTCTAGAAATTTCACACTGACAAACCTGCTTCGCGCAACCCAACAATCCGTCCCCTCGCCAAGTCATTAAGCTGGAAAATCTTCCCAAATCTACGTACTCTAGGCAACACAAATGTGAGCAGAAATTATATATGGGTATATTTAATAGGGATTCACCTTTCTTTGTCACGCAGTATATTTTATTCTTGTTATTTTAATTTAATATTTGTTAATAATAATTGTTAATTATGCGTATATCCATTTTAAAGTCATAAATCTATTTCAACTGTCAAAATTAATATAAAAATATAAATAAAAATGTATAAATTTAATTCCGGTTTATATTAAATTGTCTTAAAACGTTCTAAAAGATGATTTCATAAAAATGAAAAATATATAAATCACAATTACAGAAAAATCCAATAAGGAATAATATTTTATCAAAACAACACCATCAGCAAAATTAACCTGTTACATTGCATAAGTGTCAAGTATGTAACAATAATACAGGGACGATGGTTAACAACATAATTTAACGCCATTAAATATTACTTAACTAATTGAGATACCGCTATTATATTTAATTAAGGCTTTTTCGTGACGGAAAAAGTATAACAAACAATTTATATTTTTCCATAACAATTTCTAAGTACAGTCGTAATGTTTACAAATATAGATTTTTATCGCTTCTATAGAAATCTTTAAATAGTTGGTTGCTTTTTAAAAGTATATAAAATCGCATCAATAAATTTTTAATGGATAATTTTGAATCCAATTGTTCGACTGATTTGAAGTCATTTCAGTAAAAATATCAGCATTACAAACGTAAAACGTTTTCCTAATCAGCTACAAAAGTTAATATTGTAGGATGCCTAAATAATATTATGACTTATTATTATTTGTATTTTCAGTTATTCATATAACATTATCTAATCCAAATAATATTAACTAAGGTTCATTAATTTATCCGAAGACAACACATTTTTCCAACAACTACTTTTTTCATAAATTTCATACCAGATTAGATAGCGTGAGTAAGCTGGAAATAACAATTGTTTTAGTGTTCTTCACGGTTAAAGCTCAAGTAACCACGACCATGACTGAGATATAGGTATTATATGATTTGTTAACACGTGTCTAGCACCATTGTATGCACTTTAAGAGCAAAGACAGATGTAGGTGGCTTACCGGTATGAGATAAAAAACAATACATATAAATAACCTACGATCTTACTATGAATATTGCGGAAAATATTTCAATAGCATGTTAAGATTCAGAAAAAAATTAAGTCAAGTTTAAAACTTGACATACGTTTAATACCTTTACTATTTTGAGAATGAAAACAGAGTTTTTTGAAACGTCAAAAATACGGACGTGCGCGACAGTGATGTGATTTTTGTTATTATTTACTTACCTGCTTTTTTCAGTGTGTGATTTTTTGGTTAGGCAACCTTAGTTTCAAAAATAACCTTTGACTGATCCGTTTGGCGCAAGGACTTATTTAATTAATCTTTATTTTTTTTCAGAGGTGTGGCAAACACCCAATAAAATTAAAGAAAAACTAAAATTATGCCACAAATAAATAGCTTCAGACAATATCCATTTATTTGCTAAATATGGTCCGTATCCTCATCAATTGCTATATTTTGTGTTCGAATTTTTTCAATTGCATTTGCCAATTAGCAACTTGTTCTAGAAAATTTTGCGGGTAGTATAAACTGTACTGAAACGGTGCTTTCTTGAAAAAATAAATAAGAAGAGAAAATAAATTGAAAAACAAATAGCATTACGTATAACTAGCACTCTGTGTTGCTTGATAAAGCTAACATATCGTGTTAAGGTTAACTAATCAAATTCTATTGAAATCAATTTAAGAGTTCGCATGAGATATTTGCAGAATTTTGGACCCAATTTCAAGCACCTCTAAATCTTAAAAAACTTCTGAAAATTCTGAAACACAAAATAGGTGTACAATTTAAATAATTTCTCAAATTGTTCATGTACCAAATTTTTTTCTAGTATATCTGAATCATCTTGTAGATATATATGGACAAGCCCTATAATTCTTTGTTGTTTTTGAAATGGAGATTTGGCTGAAAAATTATCTCTTGACTTGTTGGCATCATTTTTAGTAATTTGTTGACAATTTGTAATTTTGATACTTTTTACTTAAACTATTTCACAAAATGAGTTCAAAATGGTGCCTTGAGGTCTCAATACACTTTCGGATACATTTTTGGACTATACAGAGTTAACTATAACTAAGTACAACAATTTTAACCACGTGGTCAGGGAGACCTAAAAAACAATAAAACAATATTTCGGAATTCTAGCTTGGTGTTTAAAAAATGGGGGAAAAACCCTCCTTTCCTCCAGCAAATTGACGCCTATGATAATCAGCCTCCTAGCTTAGATCTGTCAACTACCATGCGGTCATTTTTACAGCATTTCCAATTGAAGAAACGACGAAAATGAACATTAATAATATCTGTAAAAGATTCATCTTCACTCATTAAAGGTCAGCCAAGATTACCCACTAAAACATGCACTTTGCATATACCTCTAACATAATAAAAACCATCTAGGGGAAATGTTGCAGATTTAAAAAATCTTCTTTGAACCTTTTCAAACGTAGAAATCTGAGTCTCATATATCGGGTTCCATATCACAGAGCCACAATCGAGTTTGGTTCTAACAAAGGTATTATATAACAGGCAAAGCGTGTTAAGATCTTTAAGTCCTTTGGACTTCCGTATAGCAAACCCTAAGTTTCTATATGCCTCAGATATGCAGACCTCCATGTGACGCAAAAATCTAAGTTGAGGATCAAATAGAATATCAAGATTTTTAATAAATTCAGGCCTCTCAGGGACATTACCGTTAAGTGTTTAATTGAATATTAGAAGTTGTACTGTGCGGCAAAAGGACATAACCATACACTTGGTAGCATTTAAAGGCGAGTTGTTATTATACACCAGTTGTTAAATGTAATAAAATTGCTTTGTAAATTTTCAGTTGGACAGGCAATTTCACAGTACAATTTTACATCGTCAGCACACAGGAGATAATAAACATTAAGGTCTTTCACAATGTCGTTAATAAATATTATAAATAGTAGTGGGCCCAAAATAGATCCTTGGGGGACACCAGACGTCTGAGGGAAAGTGTTGGATTTAAAACCCCTGTACTGAACAAATTGACAGCGATTTATTAGATAAGACTGGAACAGTCTGAGCAATCCATCGCATAATCCGAAATTATTAAGTTTCTGTAATAGTAGGTATTATATGGTCAATTATGTCGAATGCCTTAGATAAGTCAGTGTAGATAACATCTACCTAACCCCCCTGATCAAGGACATTAGAAATAAATTGCGTCTTGCATACAAGATTTGTAGTTGTCGAAGGTCCCGGTATAAAGCCATGTTGCTCAGAAATAATCAGGAGAAACATGATGATAAGAATTGAAATTGGTCTGTAATTCGCAAAATTGTTTTTTGCTTCTTTTTTATGAATAGGGATAACTCTTGAAACTTCCTCTTCTACTCTGAAGTCAGTATAAGATTACATAAAATAATCAATGGTTTACCAAACACAACTGCACAATCTTTAATAAGAAAAGCCGGGATTAAGTCAGGAACATGCACATATTGACCTTAATTTTTTTATAGCTGTGAGTATATCTGACTCAGAAATATGCAACTTACTCAGAAAAATTACGCAGTCAGACTGCCTTCCAAAATTATTCGATGAAACAAAAGCGTTAGAAAAAAAATATTTACAATATGTTGCGGATCATCTATGCTGACGTTGTTGTGCACCATGGTAGATGGAATAGATGTAGTACCACGCTTAGAATTTATGTAGGGCCAGAAATTATTATCCATATTATCCTTTATGGTACGGTCGTTTATTAATTTGTGAAAGTGCTACAATTTTTTTGAATCCAAAATAAATCACCCAGACCCATTAGCGGCGTTACATAATCACGGATTTGTCGATAAACATTCTAGACGAGTTACCTTCAAACTTAAGCCATGCCGTACTGGTACAAAACTGGCACAGTTTTGCATACTAAGTGGGACGAAATTTTCGAGTCGAATAAATTTAAATCACAACATGAAGGTAAGAGGGTATTGCAGCGGAAACATTGAGGATTGTTTGTTCCTTCCGGAATTTCTTCGGAAGGCCGGCGGTCTACGTGGTTTATTAAAAACGTCCCCGGATTTTATCAACAAAGTCAGCGTAAACAATAACTACAATAGTGAATATAAATCAAAACCTTACGAGGCATTGAAACATGCAAATGTGTGTTACACATTAAACAAGACGGTAAGCGAACCAAATACAAATATAAGGTCGTTTCTTAAGCAGGTTATGGTTTAATGGACTTTAATAGCCCAAAAGAAATGGAGCACGCAATCTTATATGAGTGGAAAATACATTAAACGCATTTTTAAACTGAAATGAAGTTTGGAAACAAAAACATGAATGCTGAAAACGCGAATCAACTAAATCTAAACATAGAAAATAATTTTTACTGGAAAATAGTTAGTTTTACTAAACATTTCTTTTTCCATAATAATGTTTATAAATTTTGTAAAATAACCCTGTATAACAACTGTCCAGGCATAAATTTCTTAGTTAATATTTTGCACCATTTGATAACAAAGTATTTGAGAAAACCACACCCACACTACAGGACATTACAGAACTCTGCAGGCGATCTTAGAGGCCATAAAACAGGTCCGGCCTGATCTAAACCCTCTAGATTTCTTTGTTTAGGGATATTTGAAGACATTAGTGTATAGTAAGTACTCCTGTAAATGGCCTGGAAGAGCTGCAGCTACGGATTAACCAAAGGTGTCAAGAAATCCAAACCAAGGAGGGTGTTTTCGAAAGAGTTCGAATATCGTTGAGACGAAGATGTCGTGCCTGCGTGGAATTGGACTGAGGGCACTTTGAACATCTTCTGTAACTTTGCTTTTTGTTTGTTAAAACCTTCCTTTGTCGGTTTATTCCTAATAAAATAAAATGTTTGAAAAACGTATAGTGGTCCATATATCCGCAACCGTTACTTTGCGGACCCATGTTTATTAAGACTTTTCTCCTTATTTTGATTCATACTATTACCTTCTGAAATATTTTATACTCTTTTTTTAACACCCTGTATATAAATCTTATTCTATAGACAAGCATCACGCAGGCTATGCGATTTAGCAGACAATGGGCTAACAAAATTATTCTATAGTAATTTTCCGCAATAAATGTAACAATGTTAACTGAAAATTTACACCTCTACTTTAAAACCAATAAGATGCTTTTATTGTGACTCGTTACCATGGCAACCAAAAAAATTTCCGGTAATTTTTGAAAAGTTAAAGCAAACATTTATTTGAATAAAAACTGTTTTGGCGAGAAGAATCTTTAAGTTAATTTTTTGTACCTACTTCTGACACACTGTATACATACTGTGTTGTGAACATTAAAAAAAGAGTAAACATATTTAAATTTTATGACATGGAATAACCAAAGCATTGCTCAAGAACAAAACAACAAAAGTTTTGAATTTTGATTTTATGGTAGGCTTCTTTAAAAGCGTGGAGAATATCTCTGGTTGAGACGCCATTAAACAGGTGACAGACCATACTGTATAGCTACAAGTGTTCGTATAGCAGAACCGTGAGAACAAGACGAAACAGAATCCACAACGTGCAGAGCAGATGAACTGCACGGCGAACGTAAATTTCATTTAGGAACTGGTAGAATTTTCATGAATTAAAATATATGGTCTCTTAAAAGCAACCTTAAAACTAAAGTTGTAAAACATTACACATTAAATGTATGTGTTTGTAACATAAGTTATTATTAAGAAGAACAAAACAACATCAGAATTCTCATCCATTTTCAAGTACTCGTCTTCATACTTGCACTTCCCGAAATAAAACTGAAACTTTCAAGTAGGCACGTAGTGTATACAATTTACTTGGACTCGGACAAGTGCATGCCAAGTATATTCCAAGTCGAGTACTTGGCAAGTCTCGCGTAGTGAGTAGCCGCCTTAAGAATAACAGAAAATCGAAAGAAAATTACACATTTTAAATTGAAGCAAATCAGAGTGTCGAGAGGTGAAACGAACAACGTCACACTTGCGTTGCCCCACGACAGCTAAATGTTTGTGTTATTTCAGTAGACTATTTATTCGAAAAATAAAACGCGTAGAACAAAAGTAATCAAAAATAAAATTCTCGATGTGTTGTTCTAGTTTCAGTTTTACTATTTAAATTCTCCTCAAATAAAATAATAACTTTTAAAAAACGTTTGAAAGACACACGTTATTTTGCTATTCTAACCCCACATTTTAAAAATTAATTTCACATACTTATATAAACAAAAGTGAACAACCTTATATGCAGAACTATACAAGTTTATATATATTTTAGGTATTAATAATATTGTGTGAAACTAACTACTTTGTGGACAAAAGCCCCAACCAGCGTTGAATTACACCTACAATATCTACACATATCCCATATATTCCTTATTATTAGCTTTTGTAACATTTTTTAATGTATTAGAAAGGTATTTTAAGCTAATATAAATCAAATCTCCTACAATTCCTATCAATGAAGTTATATGTATGTTCTCTGATACCAAACATCTAGGTATGCTAATGAACAATTCCACAGACAAAGTTCTATTCAATAATTATCTAAAGAAATTAATCTATTTAAATTTACTAACCTGCTTTAATGAAAAACACTCTATAAATATCTAACTTCACTTTTGGTAGTAGGAACTCGAAAATTCAACCACAATAGATGAGATCTGACCTATTTCTGCATTTTTAGGATTGCTTCTTCAGGTGACCTCCTAAAAATGCAGAAATAGGTCAGATCTCATTTACTGTGGTTGAATTTTCGAATTCCCACTGCCAAATGTGAAGTTAGATATTTATAGTGTTTTCATTAAAGCAGGTTACTAAATTTAAATAGATTAATTTTTTTAGATTATTATTGAATAGAACTTTGTCTGTGGAATTGTTCATTAGCATATCTAGATGTCTGGTATCAGAGAACATACATATGACTTCATTGATAGGAATTGTAGGAGATTTGATTTATATTAGCTTAAAATACCTTTCTAATACAGTAAAAAATATACAAGTTTATGTTATAGCAATATTTACATCTACAGTTAAATTAAAAAAATACGTATTTTGAAAGATTTCTGTACCAAAAAATTTGTTGGTTAAACCGCTTTCTGTCGGTATAGATTCGTTTTACTTCGGTATCTTCTAATAATAGCAGGTGGCACGAGATAACATTATTGTTAATTGCTAAGCTCTGCATTATTCAGTTCTTAAATGTCTAAAATTATTTGTATTTGTAAAAAAACACTATTTCGAGAATACGGAGCTCTTAACTACGGGTCATCTTCATAGCTCATAGTTAAAAAATGATAAAATTAACAAAGCATGTGAGACCTACGCTTACTTCTTTGGTTTAGCATCAAGTTAACAGATTATAAAAAGCCTTTCCAGTGCAACTTATACCGAGCTTTACTACCAACCGGCGACGTTATGAATGTATATGGTTTGTTTTTGTTTTCTCTTCATTGATCGCCGGTGATTGAAACCTAAGCACCAAAGGCAGATGAACCAGAGTCCGGCGGTTATTTATAGCTCCTGGTATCCTGAGAGCAAAGCCGGTCTGCCCGGTGGACAGTACTGCCAGCAGCGCCGAGAAACCGAGTATGAATACGATTAATGTCCAAAGAGCCTTAAACTCTTCTCTTTCGAAGTCTACCTCGAAGAACAACCACGTAAACTGCTTTGGAACAGCTTGAGCGCGCTGTATCCTCGTTTTACGATTTTAGCCGCAGAAAATCCCAAACTTTCTTGTAACAAAAAAGCCACAGTAGATCATTCTGAAGGAATAATAGTATTCAAATGGATTAAGTTTTTAAAAAGTCTTTGAATTGTAGGTGGCAAAACAAATGCGAGTTTTTAATTTTGGTTTATAATCAAAATGCTTTAGTTAAATTTCTCACACGCTAGGGTAATATTTGAACAATGTATACCTCAGTTGTAGAGTGTTTTTGTAAAAGATGCATATTACCTGGGTTTTCAGAAAGCACACAGCTTTTTTAATGGTATTGTGTAATCAGTAAAAAAACATTAAAATATAGATTTTTTAGTATTTTAACACACTGCAAAAAACCTCGCGCTACAAGAATCAGCCAATACGCTTGTGCCTATATCATTACACATACAGAGTGATTCACATAAAACTCTCCAGGTAGAATTATAAAGAAACTAAATAAGATAGCGACGTACAGTGAGAAAACGAACCCGGAATATTGGCAAAAATTCTAAAACTTTGGTGTTTTATGTTTTTCGAAATCCTGAAACCAAGAAAAATAGAAAATTCTCAGGACGGATCGATTTTTTCAGTGATGAACATTTTTTTAAATTCTATTGGAGAATTTTGCCATTTCAAATTGTATCGTATTTTCTATTGCACTGAGCCCACTTTATTTAAACATATTTAAAAAAAACTCAATAATTTGCTTATGAATATCCAGTGCGATTTGCAAGTTTTGGTCTGAAATGATATAACTCATGTAGGGTAAGAATTGTATTTTTTGAATATTTCATTTTAACAAAAAAAAAAGCGCAAGTTGGTACAACTTTCTTCTTCACGATACTACTACTATTTTTTATATAATAAAGGCATAGGTATTATAAGATATGTGTTTACTTACTGGGTACCTTAGTGGGTTTCATTTCTGAAATTATTTTTAAAACTATTTTTCTTCCCCTTTCGAGGAGCAGCTCTTTTGAGGAATAGATTTTTTCGTTCCCACCAACAAAAGAAATTTTGAAGCGTCGCGATGCCAACGCTGGAACCGTCACGGTAGTATCCGCATAGAAAATTGAAGCTATTAATAATCCCTAAAAGCTGGGTTTTACAGATCATCACTATCTTTCTTAGTGCCACAGTAATTTGCCTGGGGAGTTTTAAGCGGATCACCTTGTACAGAAACAAAAATGTCCATCTTACAACTTTTGTCGTTTGTAGGTGGTCATAAATGTCAGAATCCAGGGAGCATTGCGATCGCCGGATATGCAGGGTGTCCGTAAAGTAATGAGACCCAGCTTAAACAAAGCTTACTGTGTTTAGAAGTTACAGGGCTTCAAAAGAAAAAAAAATGATTTCTTGTTAAGGGCATAATTAAGAAACGAAACGTCCAATCATCTTAAAATTTGGTATAGTTATGTTTTAGATAAGCATTGCGAAGGAGTAAGTAGTGCCGCATATCGTAGAGGGCGCCCTTGATGGTAGTTTTTTTGTAATTCATTTTTAGTGTATTTTGTTGGTCCTATTTTGATACGTTTGACTGAAAATTATGATAGTGAAATCAATTTTGCGTAGAAAGGTTATACCTGTTCCATGTTGATACAATGCACCGTTTTCAGTAAAAAAAAACGTTTGAAAATTTTTGCACATTGAAATACTTAGAAATAAATTTTCTAACTCGATCAAGTTATCACTTATCAAATTGACGTTAATACGCTTAAATTAAATAAAATTTGATCAAAAGCCTGTCAGGTTAATATTAATAATACCGAGTTAATTATTGAAAGAAGATAAACGAAATAAAAAAACTAACACAGTTTTAGTCAAAGCATGCATCGTTTTGAAATAGAAAATGCAAAAATCTGCGTAAACATAAATACAGGGCATTTAGTTACAAATCGGCCAATTGGCGTCACGGTCAAAAGTAAGAACTAAAATTCAAAATGCTCCCTTTCCAGATACAAGGTATTGAATTCCAAATATTAAGTAACCTGTCATTTTTTTTAATTTAATATGACGAAACTAAAAAATACATATTATGCCAATGCAAAAAACAATGAATAAAATTTTTCGGACAGCTCAAACAAGAAATTTCTAAAATGCATTATTCAAATTTTTGAGGACATTCACTTCGTCTTTTTTCTAAATTTATAGCTACAGTAAATATTTGTTTGTATACGTTCCCTAAAATAAGTCTTTTTCGGACTCAAACCCAAAAAATTGTCGTAACAACTTTATTTTATACAAAACAAACGTCAATAGTTATTTTCTGTCTATTTTAGGTAATTAAAATCCGAAGCTCACTATTTTCGAGAAATATTCGCTTAGCTTTAACAAAAAAAATGTTGTTTTTAACATGTACCTAAAAACTTTTTTCGGACTCATCTGCTATTCCAAATTCGGCTTCGTGTCGTCTGGAAACAGCAACGATTTGTTCAAAAAAAAATTGTATTTTAGGTACTTGTAACAAAAATAACTGTTTTCAGCGTTTGCGACACAACTCTTTGTAGCTAAGTGAAACAGCATTTAGATGCCAATATTTTTAATGGATGTTGACTTACAAATGGAGGTAAAATGATAAAATATTTGACTAAAAAAATATATTCGTAGATGTCATAAAGTAAACACTTCTAGACAATATTTTGCCTGAATACACTGTTATTTTTGAAAACGTAAGCGCCCTGACCTTGAAAAGCCGACTTTGAACAGTCAGGTTTAAGTTTGTAATTTTACCTGTCTATTAATTTTTTATATCGATGGAACTGTGTACCTACTCAAGGTGACCTATGTAAAAAAGAGTAAAAATGGCAATAAACATTTTATGCTATAATTAAAAATTCTATTTAATTATAATTATGAAAACGCTCTTTGCAATTAATCGCTTGAACAGTATTGTAAATATATTTTCTGGTTGACTTCTTATGTGCAAATACAACAAGCAATACTGTTTATATCATCGCTCTTTTTTAATACACATTTTTGGATACTAACAGTATTACGAAAATCCAATACCTACGCAATGATATGATATAATAAGCACAAAGAAACCAAAACTTTTAACCACTCATGTTAGCGCAGATACCAACGTTATCAGAACCTGTATTGCGATACTGGCAGGTCATGCTTCAATAACAGTAGAGCCATTTAGAGTAGCTTAATTGATTTAGATATCAAACTCGGTAATCTAAATTGCTGTTTTAAATTCATTTAGCAGTGGCAATAATTTATCAAAGTCTCAACGGTGGTTGCTGCTGCTGTGGACAGATCTTAGTCATTGGCTGCGCGAAGCTTAATAGGTTCGTGAGTAATGAAACTAATACGGTGGCAATTCGCTTCATCTTCGCAGACGAGTAGATTAAAATTTCTTTTTTCTGGCGGACATGGCCTTGATTTAGGCAATGTGATAATAGAAGAATCAACAGAGTAGTAATTATATCTTTTCAGAATAGAAAAAGTAAAAGTTAAGTTCTACATTATTAGCTTAAAACCGCAACCCAAAATTATTTTTCACCCGACTTGTTGCCTAAAGCGACCACCTGGTTTCACGATATTAACCACGCATCAGTTCTAAAAACAGAAAATTTCAGAATCAATAATACATCGAAATAATTTTTGGTTTATAATATTTTTTCTCTACAACACTTAGTTTTTGAGATACAGATGGTAGAATTTTTTTTTACATTTCCGTAGCTTATTTTTTTGTATCAAATTATATATTTTTTATTTGGGTATGGTTAATTTGTCGAAAAGAGCACAAAATGAAGCAAAAATTGCGTAGAAATAGGGTTTGGCCTACCATTTTAAGAAAATGTATGCCTATGGATACTTGAAAATATTTTTCATTTTTTTAAATGCTCATAACTTTCTTGGCAAAAATGTCTCTCATCAATTTTTGAAATTTGCTATATGAATAGAGCTTTGTCTGTGGAATTGTTCATTAGCATACCTAGATGTTTGGTATCAAAGAGCACACATATGACTTCATTGATAGGAATTGTAGGAGATTCGATTTATATTAACTTAAGATATCTTTCTAATACAGTAAAAAATGTTACAAAAGCTAATACTAAAGAATAAATATATGGGTAGATATTGTGGGTGTAATTCAGCGCTGGTTGGGGCTTTAGTCCACAGAGTAGTTAGTTTCACACAATACTATTAATACCTAAAAATATATAAAAACAGCAAATACTTGTCTGATCCACATATTCGCAATGGGCTCTGAAGCTACGTTTTGTGTTTAGTACTTCAAAATCCAACGAAACAACAATATAATTTTTAAATTTGTTAGAAAATGAATCTGTATTTGGAATGTGACGCCTTAATACGACATTGATTAATAATCGTTTCTGTATAGATGTTCTAGGGAAAATTCCATGATTCAACTGCTTTATTATGACATTGAATAGTATACAAACAGAAAGCGTGAACTGTAACTAATTGGAGGTGTCTCCAAGCAGTCAATTGAGATATTCATTAAAAGATAAATCCATTGTCATACAGAATTTACACAATTACTTAAATATGTTGTCATTCTAGATTTTTTTAGAACTGTTACAAATGAATAACTGCATCACAATAGGTACGATTTTGTTTGTATTGGTTCCATTTTCGATTTCTAAAGGCGAGCTTTTCTTAAAATTGGTGACAATCAAGGAGAATTAAAGGTCACTATGCATTATGATGAATAGGTTATTGCTGAAGTTAGTTTTAATGAGAAAAAAATAGTGACTGAGAACAGAAACATAGTTTGATTTAATAGTTTTTAAAGTGCACCTTAACTTCAAGGAATGAAAGATGAAAGAAATCAATCAAAAATTGATTTAGATAGATTGGATAGAACAAATGAATGCCAAAAATGTTTCCTTGCACCAAAATAATATATTTATTTATTATTATAACTTTTGTAATACCTACCCCAAACCTGTTTCTCTCAGATGCTCTGCTGATGTAACATAGAAATTTTTAATTTTAATACAGCGGTATAACAAAATTGTCAATATCACACTGCTGTTCAACTGAATAGTTTTTGAGTATGTACATTACAAATTAAAATGACGTGTCAACAAGAAAAAGAACCGCTCTTTAAAACTGAGAATTAGAGTTTCACCGTTATCATATGAGTACAATATGTTTTAATTTTATTACAACATTAAGAGGTGTTTTTAGGTTTCTTCAAAATAACTCCCGTAATAATAATACGATTTGTATCGGATGCCCTAAATCATATTTTTTTATGCGAATAAAATAGGATTTATAACGTAAAGATAACAAATGGACATCCTATAAGCGGTGAATTATTTAATTAATCTATATACATTCTGTTTCTGAAAATAACTGATAATAACTTTGTAAATTTGAATCTAAGAAAGTGCAAAGTACCCGCTTACACCTTCAAATGTAATCAGACGATGAGCGATACGAGAGGCAAAGATGAAGATGTAAGGGAAGTCATACGGTTAAGAACGAACGAACTATGCGGTCGCAGTCTAGGCGCATCGCGGACCATGCTAGTCTCGTTCTCGTTTAGTGAAGAATCTTCTAATGATGAAATGTACACGTTTTTTGGGGAATTTCGGTCAGTAGCATTAAATAGAAGAACTAATAAAAATACATCGTCCACAGAACATAATTTAACACCTAAATAGTACAGTAGAACAAGTATGAAGCGCATAGAGAACAACCTAGGCGACTTGTAAAAGGCCGTGACCAACTTAGCACAGAACGGTCCTCGATGGACCTAGACCGCGACCACATAGTCCGTTCTCTCCTTTATAGCGAACCCGAGCTATACAGTGCAGAGGAAACGGTTGCATCTAGCGTGGCCTCTTAATTTTGTGTAGACCAAGATATTAATTTCGGCCTTCAAATGTTGATCAGCGCTACTTTATGTTTTAAAAATAATTGCATTAACTCAAAATATCTAATAAAAGTTAATTTTATATAAAAAAAACAACAATATCCTAAATCCCAAAGGTCAGTATAGATCTCGAAACGCAGACAAACCTGTACCAGCCATTAGAAAAATCGTACGTCTGGTTTAATACTGCATTCTATATATAACTTAACGACTTCAACTTTTTGTAAAAGCTGTCTTATTAGATGGTTAAGTAATGTCCTTATTGAACTGCTGGTCACATACGTAAAACTAAAAGTTGGTAATCCGTTTTCGATAAACATCGTCTTTCTTCGAACTGCGTATGTTCTGAATCTGAATAGATATTATATCAACGCAACGAAATTTATGTTGACGTGCTGCCATATTACTCAAATGCATTTAAAAAGATACTATTCCGAAATCAATACAAGTATAAATGCGCAGATAGTCAATTATCAGCTTATATATATACGCCATATACATATTTTGATTTTATCCTTTTCTGATTTTAAAATCCAGCCGAGTTTATAACGATTGAATTAGTGAGTAATATTTTTACATCGTGGATAGACGAATTCGCTTCTATTCACTTTATGTATGCAATGCTATTAAAATATGTATAATTCTACACAATACAAGTATTATGGGAAAGTCTATGAGTAAAAATATACATACCTATATAGCTATATCAAATCAAACAATCTTTATTTGGCGGAGCTCAGCCTCTAACGACTAGGTAAATCATTACATTTTTAGCAATATACGGATAGACATCTACTGATACAGTTTTCGTTCAAGTAATAAATGTAAAGTAACCTCTACGTTAAATTAACCTTGAAATAATTCACGTAGAAACGCAAACTCTATTGACACAACAAACAGACTTCAAATAAATTCACAACTGCCATATATCTCTACTTTGGCGTTTAAGTAGGTATTCAATTTCTCAACATAAACATTTTTAGGTTCTTGAGGTCTCCACGGTGCTCGAAAACGCATCTAGAACCAAATCGAACCTAGCCTGGAATGGTCTAAACAATGTCAAAAAATAGGTACCTATTCGAAAATTTACACATAATAAAGAACTTATTTAACTAATACCCAGGTCGGTAAGCTTCCATAACGGTAATATATATCCTTTCTTTCTTTACTGCAAAAGACACAAGCTTGTTCTCTCATGTTAACAATTAGTTTATATTTTAAAATTTCTACCAACATACTACCTACAGCATATGAGTTCATTCTTATCCATGGGGTTATTTTTTACAATTTTTTAATAAAAAAAATAAGTCACCGTAAACCGTCTCAGCAGTCATAAAGGCTGGCGACGTTTCCATCGTTCTAAATCTAACGCACAGATGCCTGGCAGGCGTATAGTAATTTACCCGTTGTGTGGAATCTATTTTTAGCGTGACTTTCTCGGATGATTGTGGAAAAAAGACTAAAAAGTACAAAATAATGATGGGTCGTTGAAAGCAGTACGAACGATGCTAAATCGCTCTGAACGGACATTCTAGAATGCATCAGGTAACGATGATATTGAAATAAACGTTCGACACGTCGAAGTGTTGAAAATATAAAAAACGGCGTAACTAAATAGTAATCTAATCTCTCTTCATGATTTCGAAAATGGTTGTTAAATAAATTGCTAGCATATTTGCTGAACTTTTTTGAATTTTTAAGAACGTTGGGAGCTTATAACGTCAAGTCTGGATTGCAAAACCAATGTATGCTAAACAAATTGCTAGCAAAAATGTTGGTAACAAGAATACAAAACCTAAAGTAGTACCTAAAAGCCTTCTTTTACTCTGATTGTAAAACCAATGAATGCTAAACATATTGCCAGCAAATTTGTTAAATTTTTAATACATTTAAACTTTTTTAAAGCTCAAGATTTTTACTTTTATTGGAAAACCAATGTATGCTAAACACATTGTCAGATAATTTGATAAATTTTAAATAAAATACTGCTATTCTTAAGAATTTAAGTATTCTGATAAAATTGGCAAATTTGAAACACAACTGAAAAATTTCATGACTAATGTTTTTAACAAATTTAGTAACATTTTTATTGGTTTAATAAATATTTCTACAAATTTATGGAGATTTTTTAAGTGTGACTGGGGTAACAGAAAATGTTGGTTTACATGAATGGACTATCTGCTAAATTCAGTCCGAATACATTATGGGTAAAATGGTCTATACTAAAAAGTTGTTTTAAAATCAAGGAAAATGTTCAAGTTCGCAGGTTTGTTTTGTATTTAAAATTTTATGGTAAAATGTGATGTTTAGTTGACATTTGTAGATTTGTAAAGGTAATTGCAGTTGCAAAGAAAAGGTTAAATGAATTTTGTTGGATGCTTTTGCTGATGGTTGATTTGCGAAAATTGTAACAATATTTGGGATTTATGGTTGTTGCCCTCAATTATAAATAACTGTTATACAGTGATTTTAAACATATTTGATACAAATAAAACAGAATTCTCCAATGTAAATAATGTTAATAACGTAAAATTACAGTTTTAACCTGTAAAAAATTTACAAGTTAGTTAGCTTTTAAAAATAAACTTGATTAATACGGTGTTTTGATAATTTTAAAGAATCTACTAAAATCATTTAAATTTTCAACTGCTATACACATTTATAGGTCACCTACCCTTCGCCAACTGATAGATACATGCAAGAAGGCAATCGGAAACATAAAATTTGAATTACAAAATTTAAGTTTGTTGACTCTATTGTAAAATATAATGAAAACATATTAGCAGAAGGTAAGTATTTCCTTTATCGTTAATAATGTCAATGACTATTCAAATTAGGCACCACACATTTATCCAAAAAAACATTACGAACGTTATTGACTACGTATTTCCTCAATGTTAAAATGTTGTATGACTCACAGCTTTATAAAATGTTTTAAAATTTTGTTCGTACGCAAATTTGCCCTAACTTTAAATTATTATTATAACTTATCTTACTTAGTAAATATTCTTTCAAAAAGTTGGATATTTTCAAAAATAATATACTTATCGTCCTGAAAAATACGATCTGGAGTAACTAACATTATCGCAGTTTTTTCAGGAAAAAAAGCAAGTGATATCCATTGGAAAACCATATTTCATAGATTTTTTTTACATATAGATTTCATCATCATTGCATGAGAAAAAGTAAAATTTAACCTTTCCTATTTTCGGATTATAGTTAATAATACAGTAGTCGGTCAGTGGTCGCGCGGTTTAAGGCGTCAGTACTTGAATCGAGGTGACTAGATCGGAGTTGGTTCGCGCCCAGCTGCCGGTAGACCGTATATAAGCTATATTCGTGGAGAGGATTGGCACCCTCTCTGCGGGTATGGTAGGGTCGAATAATGTTGGCTTGGGTCAATGTGAGAGATTGATACCGGTTGATATTTGACTACCCCCCTAATTAATGAGGTTTTCTAAGTTTTAGTCCTGCACTGAAAAGTGGTTAGGGCCTACCAACGTAAGTCTTTCCGGGCGCAAATGCGGCCTGCTTAATAATAATATGCCGCCCCCTCTCCCGCACAAGTCTCCGACTTCTGGGCTAATCCCTGTGATTAGAATGAGGGGTAGAGATATTATTATTATTATTAAATGATTTTCCTAATTTGCACTAGAAAATAAAGAAAAATGAAATTTTGAAACAGAATTGGATTGTTCTTATTGTTTAAGGGTGTCGTATTCATGAAATAGTATTTTCAACAAATACAAATAATTTTAAACATTTAATAACTTAATTTAATTTAGGACTTAGCAAATAAAAGGAATGTTATCTCATGCCACCTGCGAATATTCAAAGGTACCGAAGTAACGACAAAAAGCGGTCTAACCAACGAATTTTTAGGGATAGAAATCAAAATACGTATTTTTTAAATTTAACTGTACATGTAAATATTGTTACAACATAAACTTACATAGTTCTGCATTGTTCTCTTTTGTTTATAAGTATGCCAAAATAATTGTTAAAATGTGGGGTTATAATATCAAAATAATGTACAATGCACATACATTTTTATTATTTTATTTGAGAATTATGTAAACAGTAAAAATGAAATAAACAAAATATCAAGAATTCTACTTTTGATATTACTTTTATTCTACCTGTTTTATTTTTCGAGATTTCTATATTTAAAGCTACCACAAATGTGATCGAGAAATACGACGAATTGTTTGCTTATATAAACATGTCATCTCTGAAATAATAAAAGCCAGTTCAAATCAAATTTTCAAAAATTATCAGACACGCCAGTTCAGTCATCTGCAATTAAATAAAATACATCGATGCAATAGCTGACGCATTAGCAGTAAAAGAAAAAATTACAGTGTATATTTATGACGTTCACATAATGGGTAATAATGGAATAAATATAAATTATTCTCGATTTTATGGTACAGCATGGCCAGATGTATGAGTACTATAGACGAGTCAGTTGTATAAAGTGAATAAATAAAATATCCACCCACCCAGGCAGTTACTCGCATCACTGAACTAAATGATTTACACTTCAACTACAGTTCTGTTATAATTTTATTTCATTCATTCTTCCACCTACTCGAATTACTTTAAAAAACGCAGTTAAATATATGCTACTTTTAGAATCACCTTGTTTAATCTGAACGCAGAGACTAAACTTAAGCCAGAACGCTAGAAGTATTGCGAATTTGTGAACAGAAATTTGTCATCTTAACATTGTTAACTTCTTATAAGCACACTTACCCACCTGCCTGATGTCCAGTGTAGGTAAGTCTAAGTCTTCTGTTAGCATAACTGTAACATTTATGCAATCGTTAACAGATGGGAGTCGGATTTAAGTAGGTCTTTAGAAAGACGAAGAAGTTAGAAATTCGATTACAGAAATATTCATATTCATGAACGAATATTATTTTGGCACTGAGGATGACGTAATGAATCGCTGGAATTTCAAGACACTTTCATTGTTGGATAATAATCTGATGAAATACATAATTATTTTTGCGATGTAGAAGAAAAAATCGCTTTATACCAAGAAATATTAAGAAGGTTAATTAAATTTCATCTGAATGTATAGCGTACACAGGGTGTTTCAAATCAAAAAACGAAAATAAAAACTGAATTCAAAGTTCATATTAAATGGGAATATGTACGGTCTATTACAATACAAAATTATTATTATTTTTTTGTATACATTCCCAAATATAGATACTTAACTATTTTCCAGAATCATTTAACTTCCTAAAATGAGAATTTTTCGAAAGTAATCCCAAAAGTTGATATGGCGCATTTTATACAAAATAAACGTCAATAGTTATCTTGTGTTACTATGATGGCACGGTAAGTAAAATCCGAAGCTTACTATTTTCGAGAAATAGTTGCTCTGATCAGATTAGTTAAACATAATAAGAGGTTTGATTGTGTTTTTGGGAGCTTTACAAAAAAAATTTGTTTGTAATATATAGGACCTAAAAAGTTTTTTCGGTACTTGTAACAAGCATTACTATTTTTATATAAGGGCTCATTTGAGTCCCAAAAATGAGCCTTTTTCGGACTCAATCCTAAAGGTTGCCATGACGCATTTTATACAACGTCAATAATTAGTTTGTGCTAGGCTTTGCCTCATCTGGAAACAGCATCGACTCATCACAAAAAAACTGAATTTTAGATAACTATTTCAGAATTCCTGAAATAGAGGTCATGAGGTCATTGGCAATTGTTACAAAAGATTGCTTTTAAGCGTACAAAGTTCTGTTCAGAAAATTATTTGCTACCTCCATCCCCTTAGAAATAACGAACATAAATTTTGCGAAAAAATATCTATATTGCTAAATAGACCATGCCAACAACGATCAATGGTAGTGCTCAGTCATTTGATTGCAAAAAAATTAAAAAATTACGAGACACTTCCGTAAATTCTTGAAATAATCTAAAATTGATACCGATTATCAAAATCGACATCCACCGTCTTGAACGTTACGTACTATTTGAAGCACATAGTATGTACGCTGTTTGCCACCGGAGACCTGATAAATAATTAATGCATAGCCCGTACATTAGTCATTAACTAGCCACCAAGTAGAAAAACATGTTGCAAGTCGAAAAAATGTAGATGGAAGATGGTCTTTAGCGAAAGAACGAAGTGGGGTAAACGTCTGCACTTATCTCTTATTACCAAGAATAATTACCAGTTTCTTTAGAGGTTTCAGACGAATCAGATGCAGCTTAGTCATCAGAGTGGAAACTAGAATATACTAATTTCTAAAACGAGACCAGATCTATCGGTCTAAAAGAAGTAACTGTCTTCATCAAAATATATTTACATAAATAACTTATTTGTTATATTTTTTGGTTTCATGAAAATTACTATAGATAGGTACCTAATGAGCTTATGCGAAGAATTTAAAATATACCGGAATCTAGTCATCATGATCAATCTAGGCTGATGTACGAGCTAATTTCTTGGTGTTAGTGAGAAGAACCCAAGAATATAAAATTTTCAGAATTACTTTGCATATTCTCGGTCAGGATGCGGTTGAATTATTTTTAATCACTATTCAATAATAAAAAAATGCTAATTAATTTTTTTGTCAAATTCTGAAACAATGTTGTATCATCTAAAACTTTGATGTAAGAGCCGCAAATTTTTCTATGAAATATATTACTTCATCACATCGAAAATTATTTACCATTAGTTTAAGACATATTAAATACTCAAATTTATATTGGCTCTTTGAGTTCATCATGCCTTATATGAATGTCGGTTTAAAAAATATAGGGTGTTCAAGATTTAAATTTTATTCTGAAATTTCTCAATAATTCTAAATAAAAAATGTACTCTTGTTTAGGTCTCATTTGATTTAAGATTTGTTATTCTTACTATTATCAATAATTGTTATTGTTATTTTCGCCTTTTGAGAATAAAAAATCACCACAGAATACATTGAAACTTTTAAATGCACATAACTCTGAAACCGATAAAGTTAGACTACCTAAACAAGAGTACCTACATTTTTATGTAGAATTGAACGTTTTTTTAGATTTTTTTTATGCATAGCTCAACAGATTAAAAAATAACCTTCAAATTTTCAGAGTTATGCTATCAAAACTTTCTCAATTATTGAAAAGTTTCAGAATAAAATTGAAACCGTGAACACTCTATATTTCTTAAACCGACGACATTCGTATACGGCATGATGAGCTCAAACATAATATGTTGCTGTCTACTATCTACTACTACTATAAATATATTAATACTAAAAAAAATTAAATTGTACTATTTGTATAACCGCAACTGCTGGCACAAATTTTGTTAATACTATAAAAATTTTTTAAATCTAATTTTCATTAATTAATAAAACCATTTTTCAGCTACTACTTTTGCTCTACGTGTTTTATTTTGCGAGATTTCTGTACATAATAAACACCACAAAGATCATTTTACGGCGAGAAATACCGTGCCCTTAAAGCTTTGTAATAACAAGTGTTATAAAATTCTCGACTTGTTGGAAATAAAATCAGTTGAGGTCTTGCCGAGTGTCTAGAAAATTGAAATTATGATGTTATTTTAATGACCAATTATTCTCCTCAGGTAATTTCTGAACTTGCACAGCGACCTTATTATTATTACGTCCACGCAGAATGTGGGGATCAGTGCAGTTTGCCACTGGCTGTACATTGTTGTCTTATATATCCTGCGCTGCTACATATAAATGGCGTAACCGACAAGCATCCAGTCGCATGGCGCCAGCATCTCCGTTCGACCGACTATCGTGGTTGCTATGAGCCATTTTCCTCATTCTTGTTTTATAATTGAATCGTAAAACAGAGAGAAACCGTACAATTAGCTTAATTATCCACGCTGGATTCCGACATCTATACAAGAATAACAATTTCTAAACGTTTCCTTGAAAAAACTTTTTTCATCCGATCTCTGCGCGGACAAATATACGAATTCCTCAAGTTTTTTTCTCATATTTAGCTAGTATCTCATGCGAGGAAATGTCGGAACAACGTACAAAACGAGAAATTCTATTCCAATAGCCATTTACTCATGACCAATTGCAGAGAAAAATCTGAAGAAGCTTCCTTTTCAATTATCTGTTTTATCATAGTAAAGATCTTTTGGACTAACATAGATACAAGTCTGGGCAAAATGTTTCAGGATTGTTTGAGTTCTACGGCAATCAGATATCTTCATGCGGTTGGTAGCACTGTTTTGTACATAACGTCACAAGCAACCAGCCGTTTGTTGATCACTGTTACGCCAACTCATTTGGAGATGCAGTTGTTATCTTCACAAAAATTTGCAAATAATGCAAGCTGCTTAAGGAGAAGCTTTATGTAGGTCAAAATGTCACAAATGGTTTAAAAGCTTCAGCGAAAACCGACCAACGGGTGCTATGTTGCGCGAGTGATCAAATCAACAATTAATTATCCGAGAAATTCTAGATAAAAAAATGGGAATGAGTCGTATTGCAGCAAAATGAATAATGAAGGATCAAAACCATCAAGGGGTTAAAGTTTGTGAATAATTTGAGAAAGAAATAACCTTAAGAGCATAATAGATGACGAAACATGGGTTAGATATTCTGTGAGGCCCAAGAAACAACGTTGATCAAAATTGAAAGCCAAGGTCATGTTGACCAATTCCATTGACCACAAGAAAGTTGTTATAACAAACAATCAATAATTTTTATTATGTACCTTAAAGTTATGAGACAATTGAGTGAAAAAAGATTCCGAACTTTCGTTTATTTGGCACTTGTTATTGACGACGTGACGAAAAGTTATAATAATACTTTATCAATCCTCGTATTCATCTTTTTTGACCGCTACTTTTTTTATTCCCCAAACTCAAGTCTTCCTATTCGAGGGACCAAGATTTGATACAATTGAGGATACAACAAAAACAACTACAGGATTAACTACCACTAAGTACAAAATGTTTAACCATGTGGTCAAGGAGGCAGAAAAAAACAATAAAAAATATATTTCAGAATTCTAGCTCGACATTTAAAAAATGAGGCAAAACCCTCTCTAAATAGGCGGCTATGATAAGAATCGTTCGAGATAACTTACATCTGTCAACTACAATGCGGTTGTTTTTTTCAGCTGTTCCAAATGTAGAAATTATGAAAATGATCATTTTTATTAATAATAATACTTTTTAGGTAAGAGTTAATCCGGTTAGTGTAGTACTTTGCATTATTTTTTCGTTCCAAACTGTTAAAATTACATTTTCACTCATTACAACCATTCCCCACTACCAACATAAACACACTGCGCGTACAGTTAAATAAAATGCCCATTTATTCTAAAAAAATCGAACAAAAAGAATACTAATAAAAAACTACACGTGTCCGACAAGCTAGAGAAACAAACGGGCATATTATATTATAGATATATAGAAAAATATCTGTACTGACACAAATGCCTTTATTTAATAACTATAAAACATTTAAAATTGAAAATAGCCACTAAAAACTGAAGAGAAACACAAAATCACAACGTAAACAGAGGATTTCAATTATGACATCGAATTTTATCGTTTAGTGTTGCTGGCTGCCTACCTCGCGGCGAACGGGTCGCATAGTCTACGACAAATAGAGGTTTAATATAGTTTCGAAAAAAAAAATGTTTTGCTTTATAAGTTCATAAATTTTTTGAGGGGCAATTCAGTTAATTCTCATTTTCCTCTTAAAACATTTTATTTTGATATTAGAATTATATACCATGTCAGCGTCATATTAATTCCGATTTTCAATGCTTAAAAAATATGTAAAGTAAAAACTACTTACGGTTGGCTGGCAAGATCAGTGCTAGTGTCGGAGGAGCCGCTGAGCTTCCTCTTGTTCCTACTCCACGCCTGCCACTGCTTCTTGAGCCTTCGCTCGGAGTTCTTGGCGTTGAGGTGCTTCTTGACAAATTTCTGCCACTGGGTTAAGCCGTCGGAGTCATCACATTCAGAACAACTACTATTAGAACCTACACTACTTTTCCTACTGTTCATAGTACTGTCACACCATGACGATTTTCTACTTTCCGGAGTAGAGGGCGTGGTGAGACTGGACTTCCTCGATTCGAAGCCCGAAGAGGACGACTTCCTTTCCACGAAACTGCTCTTCCTGCTGTCTGTGGGAGAGGAAATCGTAATGTCGACGGCGGAATGCCTACGTGTGGGGACGTTGTCGAAAGCGATTTGGCTGTTCTGTTGCTTCAGCCAACGAATGACGTGCTCGTTCTTGTCTTCCTCCAGGGAATCCAGAGGAAAGTCGTTTACGTTTTCGTATATCTTCTCTTCCCTAGGCACGTAGCTCAGCTTCCTCACTCTGGGCTGTGTCTCTTCGGAAGTATGATCGATAGTGTTCAGCATCTTCGACCTAGGATGATTGTCGAACTCCGCAGTGCTCGACTTTCGACACTTGCTGACTTCTTCGTCTGGAATTTGCTCTATCGCGTTGACGATGTCGTTGTCAAGAGCGTCTTTGCTGTACTTACAGTATTTCTTGAGCAGCCTTAGCACGATCTCGTCGTTCTCTTTAGATACCCTATCAGTCTTTTTATGATTATCAGTCTCTGCCTTTAATAAATTATTAATAAATAAATTATCTCTATCTAACGATCGTAGCTCTGGCATGGAAGGCCTTCTAGGTTGCTCCACCACTTTGTCCTCCGGGATCTGACCAAGGCTGACCTTCCTCTCGGCGACTTCCCTTCCTCCGTTCTCAGTCAGTTTTATCACATTTTCGCTATCTACACCTAAGTTCTTATCTTCTAAGTTCTTCGACTGTTGCAGCATGAGCTGCTTATGCCTGTCTGTGAGTTCGGTGAAGCCGTTGTCCTGCAGGACCAACTGCTTGTTGGCCACTCTCTGGAGGAACTCCGAGATGGCGGCCCAGTGGGCCTGAGTAAGGACCCCATGCAGCCTAATGGACGACAGCTGCAGGGGAATCCATTTATCGTCCTTATAGCACCAAACGACACCACCACTTACATTAACCATACTTCATGTAACTCATTAAAACTGGTTGGGAACGGCGATAAATGTCTTCTTTTCGCTCTCCCTTCGAGCTACAAATAAATTAGATAGGGATTAATTTCGCAACCATGAAATTCGGAGTGCCTTGGTTATTTTTCTGCACGCAATGTACGTCCGCAGTGATGTACTAACATGTATATTCGATAAACTATACCTATCCCATACGTCTATCAACAATATACAATATTAAATAACAATGGACCTAAGTTGACACCTTGCGGAATTCCGGATGAAGCTATATATTACCATGATTTAATATGCTTTAGATATAACTCGAGGTCGTTTGGTCAGATTTTAGGAAATAAATAAGGTAGCTGGGTTTTAACGCTTAATATAGCCGTTTTCGAATAAAGTATTAACTGCACATAATCAGAAATGAGAAAATCTCAGTAAAAACGTCATTGCTCCAAGGTAGTATTATTTTAAGGAATTCCGACGAAACATCACAAACAGAAACATTAGTCGCTACTAGTCAACTATGTTTAATAATATTTTATCTAGAATTTCACTTATGGAAATGACCCTATCAATTACTTCTTCCATTACCATATATTTCCTACACAATTAATCGTGTCAAAACTATTACAGTACGAGATGCAAATACAAATTCGATAATTTAAATAACACGGCGGAGATTGTGATATAAATACAGGTAGGTATACGTCGTATGCTTTTTACACCTCGACGTAAAAGGAGACCCATTTACTCAGGCGCTATGTAAACAATACATTCTAGGAAAAACTTAAAAGTGTAGTGGCTTTTTTGGACTTAATTTCTAGGTTAAATTTGCAAATCTACAATGTCAGTGACACTGTTCTCTTTCTGCTTTCTTTTAAATGTCAATAAGTGATTTGAAAACTCACCGGAGCATGTAATACTTGTATTATTTGCAATGGATCCGATATATTATGTACGTACCACCTTTGACAGGTGCAGCAAAAATTGGGGAGACAAGAGAATTTTAGTATTATTAAGTACTTTTAAAATTGTATTCAAAATATGGGTAGCGGTCTTTATTTGAATTGATACTTTTATAGTTATTAAAGTGCTCTTATTTGAGGATGTCATGGTAACCACAATAATTATTGATTGTTTTAAAAGTTATGCAAAACTTGAAGATTGGTGTAAAGGGAAAGGAATCAATAATAGCAACAATGAAAAGGTTCTTTTGGCATATTTCGAATATATTTGAAAACATAACAAGCTTCGGCACTTTGGGTATATTATTCTAATCTACGTTGTTATATCAATGAAAAAAAAAAAATAGAATATCGGTGAAAATGATCTAAGATTATAACAAAAGAAAACAATTCAATTTTTGCTAGGAGTAATAGAATAGAAGCGATTGAACTCATTTTATGATAAAAGTTGCATTGACAGTGGGGCTTACAGGTGCCTGCAGACTGAATTGACAAATCTGCACTTACTAAATGTTAGAGATGAAGGACGATTCATATTATTATTCCGTTTAGATTTTTTTATCACAAACAGAAACATTGAAGAAATAAATATGATGGAAATTGTTAGAAGATATATAGCTATGAGGCCAAGCAACACAGATCATATTCGATTTCTTCTGAGGTACATCAGATTTGGAAAATTCATCAAGCAGCCAGTCAGCATTAATACTTTTGGGAAAATACCATGTAATACAGTATTGTTCCTGGGTCTTTCGAACAATATGCTAGACGTTAATGTAATTATCTCCGTCGGTTTGCAGATTCAGGTGTTGATTTATTAACTGTTAAGAGGCATGGCGGTTGGAGTTCTAAAACAGTGGCAGAAAGCTATATAGAAGATTTCAAAGAAAATAAGAAGAAGTTGGCCTCTAATATTTTGGGTAACGTTTCAGGAATTGATGATGATCCTTCAACAAGTTCAAGCACTCGGGAAATAAATTTACTTTCTAAATATACAGCCCACTTATCATCTGCTGGAATTAATTTAACATGCATGCATCAGAAGTTGTAATTACCTAATGTTACAATAAATGTTGTTGATTTTTTTTATAGCTAATAATAACAAGTAAAAGTGGTGACTAACTTTGTTTTTGTTTATTTTTTACTTTAAAATTTGCGCGTTATTATAAATTCATAATGGCACTGAGTAACCATATGAAGGCTATAATGGCATCCAAATAAGGATGGTAAATATGTCATAATGACACCGTCGCAGATTTTCGTAGTCTCTAAATAGCTCCCATATCTCTATAGCCATATAATATGAAACACTGCTTCTTTAGCAGCACATGAACTGTTCTTACGTCTTCGGCTCGACAACTCTCAGCTGAAAAACCCTGTACGTATCGAGAATACGGCGCGATGGTCGCCTCTACTGGTACATCCATATCTGCAAAGCAGCACCCATCAAACGAGATTAATTGGAAAATACCGTTGTGTACTCTAGACAACCTCAAAGGCTGTTTTCTTATAAGGAATTCTAAATTTAGCTTTTATTTCCATCGTAATATCGCATGTTCCAGTTAGATGGCGAAATAATATCCTATTCTAACAGTAATTTAAAAAAACTTTCGAATCTTTTTTCTAATACCGGTTCTGTACGGCATGAACTCGCCTGGAATTTTGGTATCAGGCACACACGTTCATGTACGTAAAAGACCGTTTGAGGAACTAAGAGACGACTAATATTGAGATGATGATTAGGTTAATTGAAAATACAACGTTTCTTCTAACCCTGTACAAAATGCTGCACAATAAGATTAGACCTTAACACGCGTGTTTTAATGGAATTCCCTGTATATTTTCACATGATTCAAAAGAAGGCTTTCTTATGATTATACAAAAGTGGGTGGTACGTTTCATACGATAGTAAGGAGATGGCAAAGAGAATGTGAATATATTAATGGCTAGGTAATCAAGTATTTGCCTAACATGTTATACTTACTTATAATACAATATTTTAGTCATATTTTCCTTAAGTATAACGCGCATTAAAATATGTACTTATTGTGTTATTATTTTAACACAATGGGTGTGGACTCTTTTAACAACCAATTGTGTTGATTTTGAATTAAATTTTACTCGACATTTTTTACGGTGTATTGTCAACTGAGAATATATTATACAATTAGGTAAATACCATAATTTTTAATGTCCTATACTACAAAAGATGTTAAAATTATAATGGTTATGAAACTCCTGATTTATAAAATATTACCTACATAACAAATAAATTGTTTTAAAGATATATATTACTTTACACAACACAAAATATATCACAGAGTAAGTATCTTCCTAGAAGGTTTGTTATTGCCAACAGTGGCAGATTGTTTATAGGCAAATTTAACAGTAAAAAAATAATTTTATTATATTACAAAATGAATTGTGGTCATGTGTGGTGCAAACTGGTTATGGTCTTCATTATTTCAAAATAAGTTTTTTTTGTTAAGAATTCTTGAAAATAAGTATTTTAAATAAAATTCAAAAATTGTTCGTTGAGGACATATAAGAAAATATGTATATACCTAATTTGCTGCTATCTAAATCTTCAGGAGTATTTCTTAGTTCATGTAAATCAAAAAATGTCAAAAGACAAAAAAGTTTACAAGACCATAAAAATAGATATATTGAAAAATATTTGGAGGGGAGGAAGGGGTTGAACTCTCTCGAATTATAGGACTAATTAATTAAAAATTTAATTTTTCTCTTCAATATCTTCGGAAGCTAAGCATTTTCTGACCCATATTTATAAGAATTTATTTACTTATTTTAAAAAGTTCTAGCGCCTGTGCAAAATATTGTAATTTAGATAACAGTAAAGAAATTTTAAGGAACAAAAAAAACTCATTTACCTACTGGATCCTTCTTTAAATATACCGATGAGGTAAGGAAACCCACTTCTACGACAAATCTTGTCCGCGTTTTCAACTATTTCTGAGAGTTGAATATTTGTACAATCTATTAGACGTCATACTCAAATAGAACAAAATAAAAAATATATTCCAGGAAGGGGCACGTAAGAAAAGTAGTGTAAATGGAAGATGAAGGACTTGTTATTCAAAATATTGTGCATATTTCAACAAATCGATATGGTACACTTAAGTTACACGCTTGATCGACCGTTGTAGTCTCCAAGTACTGACACCAAAGCAGAGCTATTTACAATCAATATTACATTATAGATATACATTTTTAGTCAATCTAATTTGCTAATCGAAATTATCAGTGAAGTACTTAGGTACTGAAGCGTTTACTTAGAATCATCACGTGATGACGGAATTGTAATCTATAGTACAGTAAGTAGGTACCTATATCAAATTATTCATGCCCTAATTTTTTGCAACAAAGCACTGACAAATTAGATGACATTAAACAAAATATTTATCTATATGATTTCGTTTTGTCTAATATAACTGTGTTTAACAATACATGCAAGATAACAAAGAAATGTAACCTTCACGTAACACAAGATAATTTGTTATAATAACAAACGCTTTTATATATCTATGGACACGCAACCGCAATCGGATGATAATGCTAAGGTCTCTCATTTTAGCAAATGTTAGTAATTAATATTAATGTATGGTGATTGATGGTTTCCAAAAATATATACATAGGTACTTGCATACCTGACGTAGATAAGAATAGTTAAGAAATGAATTCATTTTTACTGACGAAAACATAAAGTTACGTACACCTACCTTAAAACAGTTAAATGTCAGTATGTAATATGTTATATTTCATTATATAGCCACTGACGTCATAAGACTTTTTATGAATGTTGATGAAATTTGTGGTAAAAGTAATTTTATTATTTCAACTAAGTAGGTGTATGCTTGTTTTTTTAAATCCAAAAGATATCAAATGACACTTCATTTGATGTACAGTAACTTCAGTGGCGTCAATAGTCAATACAGAGTTCGGTCTATTTTGTGGTTACTTAAATGGGGTTTTGAATCGTCAACTTTGACATGTAACTTATTTTAAAAATGTTCTGGCTTTACTTAAACAGTTTAAATATAAAATGAATAGTCACTTCTGACATTCACAAAAAAATATTGTTCTAATGTCACTAGATGGTGTTGGTTCTGACACGCAAAATACTCTGATTATGCAGATATATTATCTATAGGTAACTCAATGTTTGGCAGATAAAAAGTCCCGCTCCCTCTCGGTCCCGCACATCCGATGTCATTTATCCTACCAAGAATATTGGCGCGCACTATAAAATTTAAAAACTGTTAAGACAATTACAAAACTTAACCTTTTCGAACATTAGATTAGATGTGATGTTTATATAGAACAGTTTCGTAATTGTTTGAAATATTTATTTCAGTTAATAGAATCAACATTGTAGATTGAATAAGTACATTTTTAGGTTCCTCTAACCAATACTTATATACGCCGAACTAAAATAATAATGGAATATTGAATTAACAAATATTTTGTTGACATTTTTAAAAGGTTATGGTTAAGTTTTTGGATTTGACATATATAACCGTGAAAAACTGTTAATCTAAGAAGCATTAGATGCTAGGTACCAGTTTTTTGAAAAATGGTATACTGAATACATTTAGCTTTTAGTTAGAATTGTAGGTACTCGCTTTAGTACATTTAAATATTATAAAACGTTGAATGACCTAGTAAGCCTAGTAAAGCAGAGTTGCCCCATCTAGTAGATACAGACATTTTGAAAACAATAATATAAAAAATTCCCTGTATAGTTTGTTTTTTATTAATATAGGTTATTTTATTGAACAGTATAAAATCAAATATGGTATATTTACTATTAAAAGAAAAGTGACGACCACTGTAAGGAAACTTCAATATATATGTTTAGCTTTCTTCGCATATTATTCTATTTGACGTTTCTTATTTCGGTACACTGACGTCGGTATAGATTATTTTCCGAAAGCTTTTTATTAGTCATAGCCTTCAGTAGTGTATTAATTTATATAAAACAAGTGTTTTGATAGTTGTTAAATGTCGATTAGTGAATTAATTCTAATAGAACTTTATTAAAATATAAAGCTTCCATTCATTTTCCAAAAAATATTACGGACACTTCTGCCTTCTGAAGTCATTCAACTGTAATATTTTTTTAATAAATACATATTTTTATATTTCGATAGCAATGTGATATAATCTGAATTATAAATCATAACCATGTGATATGCTAAATGTGCGTATGTTGGGTTGCATAAATCCGTTACGTCACTTATTAGTAGACATTACGAGTATCAACATTGTAACTATTTAGTATAATAAAAACAACAGAACCTATAATTGGCTTATATATTTTGGAATGTCCGGAATATTTCTACACAAATACCGATAGACGTATGTTATAAAAGCGAAACTAAATCAAAGCGATAGCCACTGCCACCGACCTTGACGATTTTTTCTGTCCCGTTTTCCAAGCAACGCCTGATTTGAACAATAAGCGAGGTGCACAGAATTATAATTTATGAATGTGACGATTCGCATATGCCTCTGTGGCAGTATGGGTGGGAAAATAATCGGCGTGTGACATTTGCATACAATGCGAATCTACGAATTGCTCGGGATATGAGTCAGGAATTAGGAGGAAAGATCGAGGTGCGAAAAAACCTATTTATCTGGGAAGAATTTCAATCACGTTATGGTTATTGATGACAGAACTGTTTTCATATGTAGACAAATATTTAGAGACACGTAAATGACATACGACGACGGAGACAAAATCAACGGTATACAGTGTGTTTCTTATGCAGAGGTTAAAAATCCAGGGGCCAGGGGTGTATTCACCGATCAAAAATAAGGGTTTGTTGTTAAATAAATTGGAGTCTTAGGACTGCCATTGTCCAGCTACAGCGTGTCAAAAATTTAAAACACACCAGTTGTTAATTTTAAACCGCTTGAGGTTTAACTAAATTCGGTGTACAGATTTAGTATGACAGTAGGTGCGAAACAAAAAATTACCAGCTTTAGTAACTTAGCAGTGGCGGAGATGTGGGTATCATCGATCATTATTTGCTCTGTATAATATTACAAATAAAACAAGGCATCATATGCGCCATTGTATTATCTTGACTTTTCGTTTCATTACACTTTTTTGCATTTCAAACCGATTAACAACTAAATTGATTTATTTGATCAAGTGCATTTTACACAGTTGCTTAAACATAAGGCCAGGAACGCCATGCAAAACAATAATAAAAGAAGCGATCATCTTATTTAATATTGTGTATTGTCAAGTTAAGCTTATTTTTTTTAAAACATTTTAATAATGATATGCATATTCAAATGCTGAACTGGCCATTTATGGCCTTGCAGATGGGAATGGTACTAAGGCTAGACGAATTTAGATGAAAAGATTTCCAAATCATTCAACTCCAATTCCAAGAATGTTCAGAAATGTTTTTCAACGTCTTGGTTGAATTGAAGAAGACCCAAATACTAATAGTAGGAAGACCGCTGCAAATCTTAATGTGAATCTTAAATTAGTTTGGTCAGTTCTGAAGCATCAACAGATACCCGTATCACATACAAAGGGGACAAGCGGCAGTAGGGCCGCAAGACTATCGCCTATAATAAACACGTTTGGTCTGATGAAAACCTTAATGCCACAATAAAATTTCGATTTTAACATCAGCTTTCTTTGAATGTAAGTGTAATTCTTACAGAAATAACAAGAACTATGGGCAATTCACATACAGAAGCTTACAGTTTCGCAAGTAAATTTAAAATTTATTTGTAAGACAACCTAACAGAAAATATTGTAGAAAAGTAGTCATTTTTATAGAGGGTGGTCCTTTTTTCATTGCTCACCGCTAATATCTAGAAATCTATTAACAGTTTCCTAGATGCCAATGGTGAGTCATCAAAAAACGAACTTCCCTGTATACTAATTTAAATAAATATTTGCAACTATAGAACTCGAAAGACGTGTTATGCAATGACTACAATTTTAAATACGTAAATATTTTGATAAAAATTAATTCCAATAACAGTTTTTGCACATTTCTATTGTTACAGTCCTGTTTAACATTCCGTTAAATATATTTATTTTATATTTGAATTCCGAGGCACATTAAATCAATTTCCTGTATACAGAGGTACCCCAAGAACTGCACGAATGCACGTTTCGAACATCACTTGTTAACAGTCAAATAAGCTTCCAACAACAACCTTGATATGTCGTATATGTATTAATAAGCATTTTATTATTGTAACATTGTTATCTAATTATACACATGCGACTGAAGGGATATAGTGACTACGGTAGTAGTCTGAATGTTGTTTTCAAGTGACGAAGCAATTAGTCAAACCTTGGGTGGCACTACTGACACTATTAGAGGACAACAGATACCTTAATTATTCAAATATTTAAAATATTCTACCCCACGATCATCATCGGTCAAGTTACAAAAATTGTATCAAGTATATGTTTAAATTTTTAACAAATTAATTTTCAGAGGCAGTCTATACAAAAACTAAACAAAAGTGTAGCTCATAAGCCTACAAGCAATTAAGGCAACGGGACAAAAAGCATATTTTCACAACTTATGTTTCATCATAAAATTTCCATAATTGTATACACAAACTGCACACTGAAAAACTGTACGGGGTTCTTTAAAAAGAACTTGAATTTATCTAAATTATGAAGTATTTTTCGTGGTAAAAGGCAGGTACAAAGCAAAAAAATCACGGATGTTCTGAATTTTATCTTATATTTTTCCTGGAGATTTGCCTACGTAGCCATTTTTTAATATTAAACCGTGTAACCTTAAAATAAAAATTCAAGGCAAATGCGATATCAGACTGCTATAAAAATGCAAGAAAAATAATTAATTATAATTAACTATGATTAAGTGTAAATAATGAGAAATAAATACGGTAAAAGTTTATTACAAGAAACAATCCCTAGAGCACGTATTTTTTAATGTGACAAGACCTAGAAGTTAAAATTATATAGGTACATATAACACAACAGTACTATTTTTCAAAGCACTACAAGTTTTTTTTACTGTAACAGAAAATATTATGAGGTAAATCTAAAATAGTATAACAATCAAAAGAATGGAGATGCAGGAAGCACCATTTAGTAACTTCATTCTATGGATTTACGTCCGTTTGCAATTTTACAATATTTTGTATTATAATTTGTAAAATATGCCAAAAACATTGAAGGTACAATGCTGTAAACTGAAAAAAATATGTTTTCAGATATTGTTTTATATGTTCACTAAACTGTATCAGAATATTCACAGATACCTACATCAAAATTAAATTTTTGGATATAATGTATATTGTGATTCATTACAAAGTATATTTTTCTAGTTATTTTTGTTAGAAGTATTTACAGTTTTTTAGAACGACTCATTGTTGTTAGTAGATGACTGTCAGAAAAAGCGAGGCCGAGCCATTTCCGACAGAGCAGCAAAATGAATCCCAAAACACTTTTTCGGTACATGTTACAAATAAAGCTTGAACAAAAAACACATTCAAACTTCTTACTATGTATGATATTTGTCGAAAATAGTGAACTTCAGATTTTAATTACCATGCCACCATAGTAACTAGATGGTTTAATGTAAACAGAAAATAACTATTGACGTTTATTTTGTATAAAATCGTCATGACGACTTTTTGGGATTAAGTCCATAAAGTAGCTATTTTTAGGAGCGTATGCAAAAAAAAATCAATTTTGATATATTCTAATGTATTTGAAGTATTGTGAGTTGTGATACTGCTATTGGCTTTTAGTTTAGTGAATTTGGACTGCTCTTTGCATTAAAATTGTTTATTGAAATTTAATATTTATACATTTAATATGTAATGAAAGAAGAAGAAGAAACTCCAACTAAATTTATATTTAATTCAACCCAAACTATATTGAATAACAAAACTGTATAAGATGTTGTAACTATACCGTTTCATGTATTGGTACAGTTATAAATGGGCCTTAAAATATCCAACTATAAAACAGAAAATACGATCGAACATAACAAGCAAATATTTTACTTTTATGAGAAAGACTGGAACATTATTCTTCCTTTAGTAAGAAACGCCAATGTCTAACAAATTGTAAAGTTTTCGAAAGCTTCAGTTCGAAGACTAAAGCTGTTTTTTGCGACGAAATGTGTTCGACCCGGTTCAAAACATTATATTTTTGCGTTGAACTAGTGACGTCACACACGCCGCTGTTTAAACCATGTTTAAAACGTTCACTGAGTCCGGTTTGAACTCTTTAGATGCTTTGTTATTGGTCTATGCAGCAGTTGCCTAAAAAGTGGAGATTTGAAAATCGGTATGATTTAAATTTTTAGATTAATATTTAAAATGGTTGTTATTTTGACACTGTTCTTCTTGTTTATTTAAAAAGGAGTTGGTTGTGGACTATTGTATGTACCCCTGCAAATTTAAACGTATTTTTAGACATCCTGAATTACATAATCCAATTACTTTTCTATCTAAATTTCATAAACCTGTCACTCATATAAACATGTTAGATATTTGTTTTTGGCTTACAGTTGCTAAAATCAATTTCTATGTTTTTGTTGCAAAATTCACACATTTTCAAAATATATGTACAAAAACAAGCGGAAATAGGTATTGCTAATAATTTCTACCACTAATAATCGTTCTATTTTAATCCAAATCTAGTGTAAACAATAATTAAAAAGTGTGATATCAAAGAGAAACAAATATTTGATGAGTTTACGTTTTGAACTATACATTTTCTTGATGCAATACAATACTGACGTCACCATTGAATACGTTTTGAACAGTCGATGAATACGGTTCTTCGCAAAAAAAACAGCTTATCTAAATATCAACCAGACATTTAAAACTTCAAATTACTACTTAATTACTATCAAATTCAACCAATACTTAGACAGTAACTCTTTCCACTGAATACGAACAGTATATAGTGATACTAAATATGAAATATGTAAGTAGAAGTGTAGAAGTTGTTATGCAGGCCATAATCACGAGACTGGAATTTACATCTAGAAGCCTGAGTAATGCCAATTCAGGAACAAATAATGAACTTCCTACGTAAACTAGATATAATACAACATGATATCGAAAATATTGAGAAAATTTGAATTACCACGCGTGGCTTTGTTTAACATTAATAATAAGTAAGAATGGTCATGTTTTACATGAATCATATCTACGTATAGGATAGGTCAGCGAAAAGATAAATAAAAAAATTCTAGTATTGGTATGTCAGTATTTTGATACAAGCATGAATTGTAATGAAGTTTTCACAGAGAGAATATATCTGTCACGTACAAATCCATAAAAACTTTATTCTCCAAGATAATATAACAAATATTTCTTTTAAATGGTAACGAAAATTGCTTCTTCCGATCTTACCACGGCTTTTAAAATGGCGATCCAAGGCCTGCTATGACTTATTTTTATACTTTCCAAATCCAATAAACGATTTTTAGTATTCATTTAACAGTTTCAAAGTTGAGCAAAATACTTAATTTGAACGGTACAAAATGGACAGTTTTCAGTTCTACAGTTTTTTCTTTTTTTCCTACCTTTTGCCCTTAAATACTTTCTAATGTGGTTAGAACCTTTGCTTTACTTTTTCTGTGTTTATTTGATTAAGTATTTGGAGTAAACAATTTAAATTACAATTTAAAGAAAATTCCAAAATAAGTTGGGTAATCCTATTTTCTTTCATATTATGCAATCTTGTTGTGTTGAGTCTGCAAGTATTATCAAAAATTACGTTCTTTTAGAAAGTGGCTTAAGTAAAATAAACCTATTATTATGTGCGTTAATAAATGTTATTTTATTTCATTCTAGCATCGTCGTTATTTTATGTTTTTCTTAACAGACCACATTAATTTTATTTCCAAAATTTAGGGCGGGATAAGATCTGCTTTCATATTTATTTAGGTATACTATTTTAACATAAATAATTCCATGGCATACACAGTATTTTGCTCAACTTTGAGGTCGTATAAATGAGAACGCTCTGTATAGTTTCTGTCCAAATTTCACATATAGAGGTTTTAAGGGATTCTGATTTAAACCACCCAAGATTTTAAATAAAAAAATTGCTAAGCGTTTACATTGAATTTCGGAGGTATAGAAAAAAATCGAAGCAGTCTTGGATCGCCACTTAAAAGCCGTGGTAGAATCAGAAGAAGCAGTTTTTGATGCCATTTAAAATAAAACTACATTTGTTGGATTATCTTGAAGAATAAAGTTTTTACAGATTTGTATCACAGATAAAACTAGACATATTTTTTTATTTTGGCGGTTTAAAGATCTTATGTTCACTCCGTTTCAATTGTCAAAACAAACCTGGGTTTCTGTTTGCTGTGTATGCTTATCACCACGTACGTACACTAAACAAAAGACCAATGCAGAATCGGTTTAAAAATTGACCATTTGTAAAATAGCAAGGTTGTTCACCTTTAGTGCAATACTGCACGAATTAGAAGTGTGACTTTTTAACGATTTTGCTAAAGATTCGGTTTTGAAATATGATTTTTAAACGTTCAAAAGTGAAAACGTGAATTAACAATTTTCACGCTTGTCAAACGTCAAAGCTTTATGCAATTCCTTTAAACGATCGCATAGATTGAACCACCAAGTGGATTTAAACATGTACATTTTAAATTTCTATATATTCTCATTCACGAGGCGCTCCAAATACTTATCGACGTGCCTATGCTTTCGAGACGCTAATTAGTATTGTGCAGTGAAAATAACCAAGACATTGCGAAAACGGCCGACAAAGCCGAGACTGAATTTTGCTTGAAAAACTTTGCTTAATACTAGACACAAGCAAATTCAGCGAATCAGGCCAGAGTCGGTCCGAAAATATATTTAAATCGCGTTCAATCAAGAACGACCTACAAAGATGAGTACCTGAAATATTCACAGATCAAACACGCAGCCGGTATCCGACAGGAAACGGGAAAAATCAAAGCACTACGAACTGGTTCCACCAATAAATGCCACGATAGGTACTGTCGACTAGCAAGGTAAAAATTCTGATTGCGCGGAGCGCTACCATCGAGTTAGCGGCGATAGGTAAACTCAACAACTGATTGCTGCTCGGTGCACATTCGTCCACTTTACGATAGGCAATTGTTCGCCGGTTAACGTGGAGGGGTCAAACCGTGGCCAACTTGGATGGTGCGAGTAAGTACCATCAACGCGAGTCGCGACCGGATTTAATTTATGGACATGGCCGGTTGAGATACATCGGATGGACGATAGATGCAAAGGCTAGGGGTCAGGAAGCGTGGTCATTTTTCAAAATTTTTGAAATACGTCCGTCTGCTACGGTGTAGACTGGGATGAGAGTCTCAAGATCAGGGTGCGCCGGATGAAAACGTGAAGTCGTGTCCCGCCATCTAAAAGCTTTCGGACTATCTGGGTCAAGCAATTAAGTTTTACGGTAGGCATTTTAACATTTTGGGAGTGTGTAGCTGTCACAAAAAAAAATACGCCAGTTTGATATCAAACAGTGGAAATTTCACATACACGTTTTCTAACCAATTAGAAGCTTGTTCATTTTTTCATGGTAATACAGAAAATTTCCGGAAATTTTCATCCTCTCTCAAGTAAGCTGTGATACACTGGAAATTTTTTGACGGTTATGTATTAGGGCTGTCAATTCCGGAGAAAAAATCGATACCGAGATTTTGGGATTAGAAATTTATAATCCCGAATCCCGGGATTGATCTGGGGATTGATTAAAAATTAATATTAATTTAAGTTTTATTTATTTAAAAAGAACAGAATGGTACATATAAATAACGTCATAATATTATAATTAATATGAATAGTCGTATGAATTATTTTTTTTCATATTTTGGAAAAAATATATAAGAAAAACTAATTCATCCTGCAGAAAATAACTTTTTTATTTCTACGTGAATCTGGCTGAAATGGCTACATACGAAGTGTGGCAATCTGTCAATGAAAAATCAAGCAAATAAAATTTCTCCAAAATTTTATTATCGACCTTCACAATAGTCTCCCTCTAACTCTAGACAATGATTCCAACGTTGCTCTCACGATTGGAAGCACCCTTGATAATCCTCCGCAGTTATCTCTTTCAGCACCACGGTTACAGCTTCTTTGACCTCCTGTACGCCGCCATGATGAGTTCCCTTGAGGTGCGACTTCATCTTGGAGAATTTAAAAAACCGCAGGGGGCAATATCGCGGCTATAGAGTGGGTACGCCAATGTTGGAATGCCCTTTTTTGCCAAAAACTCTTGCACAATGAACGAGGAATGGGCTGGCGTGTTGTCGTGGTTCAAGATCCAGCCGTTCTCGGAGAGTTCGGGTCGCACACAGAAAGCTCGGGCCCGCAGCCGTTCCAGAACGCCAACATAGAACTGTCCAGTCACTGTCTGGCCGGCAGGAACATATTCACGATGAATGATGCCGTGGATATCGAAAAACCGATCAACATTGCCTTCAGTCGTGACATCCTCGCTTTCGTTGGCCGCTCTCCACCCTTTTCCACCCACTGCTGACTTTGTTTACGGGTCTCGGGGTCATACTCAAATATCCAGGTCTCATCTTCAGTTACTACCCGACTCATCCAGTCTCTACCGTCGCTCCGAATGTATGACAATAAATCCTCGCAGATCGATTTTCGCCCGACTTTCTGTTCACGGGTGAAAACTTTTGACATCATCTTTGCGCAAATCTTTCGCATATTCAAATTTTCGTGTAACATCTTGCGAACAGTTTCTTTGTTGACGTTTAACTCGTCAGACAACGCACGAATGTTTAGACGCCGGTCAGACGTGATCAGTGCACGCAAACGGTCAACATTCGCGTCAGTACGAGGAGACGGGAGCTCCTTCACGTGGATCGTCTTCTAACGATTCACGTCCCTCCTTGAACCGTTTTGCCAATTCAAACACACGTGTTTTCGACATGCACTCGTCTCCATACATCACTTGCAATTTTCGAAGGATTTCCGAGAGTTTTTCGCCAGATTTCAATAGAAATTGGATCATAACACGTTGCTTGTATTTTGAGTCACTCAATTTCACGCCACTAAAAAACTTACTTCCAAAAAATACACATAAAACACAAACCAAACGTGCTATCGACTTCAACCTTGGACAGAAACTAAAAGGAAGGTCCCCCCTCTCTAGAAAAACGTTGAAAAATGATGCAGTGTTGCCAGTTTCCGAGTTCATTACCTGCAAAAACTTCTCAAAACATTTTTCATCCCCTAATTACTGAATCAACCGCATGACATTATTGCAAATTTTGTCTTATGATACAATAAATAACATTTGCTTTGCTACATTTTTTTCACATTAAATGGTTTTATTTTTTTACTCAAAAATTGTGCATCTTACGAAAAATGCTCAGAGCTCAAGAAAATTGAACAAGGAGTTTAAAGTAAAAGCATCCTTTGCGAAAAAGTGATGTATCACTTTTTTGTTTATAAACATAACATCTAATGACGTGCTGGTACGCATGCCGCTATTAAGATTAATTTTTATCAATGCCTAAAAATACCCTCTATTTTTGAAGCATAGTTTCTATAACAACCTAGTATTACTTTTCAAACAAAATCAATAAATTATTGATTTTGACTTACAAGTATATTCTACATGTAAATATTCGCAATTGCAAAATCTAAATGTTCTCGAAATGGTATATACCTACAAAGCCTTCTTTTCAAATTTCAAAACTGTAAAGAGAACATTTTCCCATCACCACCCGGAAATTTTTCTTCGTTTCTGAATTTAATAAGAAATTTTCAAAATATTCAGACCTTGAAAACAAATTCCGGAAAAAAATTAAGCATTAGACACAAGTAAAAAATCTGTAATGCACACAACTTCTCGCTAAAAAATATTGTTATCTATAGATAACAATAGTTTTTAGAACTCGAATCAGATTATTTCATAGCTCTAGCAATCGTCTACTTGCTGTTTACCATCTTCTAGAAAAGAAAGCAAATGCCCCTATTTATGTTCTCCAATTCATAATCCATCAATTGTCAAAAGGCAAAAAACTAGTACTATGTATTTCGAGAACTGTTATATTGGACTACATTCCACTGTTTTTTCAGTCATACAGAAGCAAGGAGTAAATTAAGTGTTTTATATAATAGCGCATGAAATTTCTCTTCAGATTCGCACGCTACTGTCAGCTTATAACAACTCCTTTCTAGACTACGGTTCTTTACAAATATCGACAGTTAAGCATGTGTGGGATTAGCAAATATACACGGACAAAATGGCATAACTGCTTCCTATGTGAGAACCGCGGTATATTAAAAGAATCTGGAAAATATTTTTCAGTGGAAGTATTGATTTGATTGCTGAAAATATCGATACCTAAAGAAAATAATCAGTACGTCTTCAGAGTGTACATGAACATGTACATTATTCTCCACAAAAATATAATTGATGAATATCGACTGGGAAATTGCCTAATTACACAGGCCCACAAAAAAAAAGTGGTGTGTGCTGAGGATCCCATTATATTTTTTCGATGTATTTTTTCCCGCTGAACACGAATCTGAAGTCAAAATGGGAGTCGCACAGCAAATTTTAGAAAAAACCCATAACAACTATAAAAATCACCTCAAAAGTTTACACAGGTCCAAAAAAAAAGTGTCCTTTGTATTTTTTCCCGCTGAATACGAATCTTTAGTTAAAATTGGGGGTTACATAGCAAATATTTGAGAAAACCTATAAAAATCGATAAAAATCACTTTCTCGTAATTTATTCTGTATGATACTCTCTAAAAATGAAACAATGAAAAATGCTGTGAATTAGTGAATATTTGCTATTTTACAGATATAAGTATACCAAAGTAGCAATATAACTTTATTATGAGAATACCAATCGTGAACTCAAGTATACTCGAATCAAGAATTCAGACGTATTACGTCACGCCCTACGATACACATTTGTTTATATTGTCAACGTAATTTTCGATATTTGATCGCGTTAAAAACAACCGTTTTTTGCAATTTAGTGCAATACATAATGCAAACTTTTAGTGTAGTATATAGTTTTAGTACTATCAGTTGTAGTTTCATAAATATTTTGATGAAAATATACTGAATTATTCATTTGTTCGTATGACGTAAGACGTCTGAATTCTTGACTTGAGTATAATTCATATTACCTAAATAAAACAAAACAATTGTTTAAACAGACATAACTACTTTTCTTGATCTCAAGTAATTTTCATTTTTAAATGAAGAACATACAGAGTCTTCATAAATGATTACAAGCCACGTGACCACGATTGTGATTCTCGAAGAGCAACTTGTATGCGAATAGATTTCTTGTCTCTCTCACTTGCCGTAGTGAGGAAAAGGATATTCGCATATGAATTGCTCTGCGATTGATTCGAGAATCTCAGCCCTGACCACATGGCTTGTAATCATTTATGAAGGCACTGTATAATCTTATACAAGAATAAGTCAATCTTTCAATAAAGTATTACTATAGAAATAGATGCATTAATATTGATATTAGTATAGCTTATTTTCCGTGCACTTATTTTTTTTCAATTTAACTGTAGATGTAAATAATATAACAGAAACTTACTGCTACATATAAGATTAGTTTAAATAAAAAATGATGGTTCTAACGCCATTGAACTACGTGCTAAATTATTTTTGTAGAAAATAAACTAAAAATTAAAAATCCGAAACTAACGAGACTAGATTTTTCATGGTGTAACTAAACTGTAATATTTGAAGTAAATATAACATTCAAATAAAAGCAGTCTACATGTTCGACAAAAAAATCAAAATATACTAGTGATGTGAGAGAGCTCACAATAAAACTCAGTGGTCATTTAAAATGCTTTCTCTGAATTTGCCTTACAATTTCTAGTGTACCTATATCGTTTAATCCTACAGTTTTTTCTTGCAGAATAGTATTGTTATATAGACATAAGGTGCAAGCTAGAACGTTACATTATCTGCCCTTTAGATAACGAAATATATTTTTACAAATTTAACATTTAATCCTTAAATTTATTTTTTCCTTGTTTCTATTAAAATCACGACTATCAATTCTTTTAGGATCTAGAATGGCGAGTTACAATTATCCTGTAAAATAAGATTCAGTGGTTTTCCTCGACAAAAATATTACTTAGTGATCAATAAAGAAACATAAAAAATTCAATAGACGATTGAAAACAATGGCATTAAAACAATATATTCCATACCAATATTCACCCAGCATCCTTTTTATTAAGAATTAACAACAATGCAATTATAACAAAAATAATTATAATTTCAGAAATATCTAGAAAATAATTGTTATTGTTTTGTTTGAACAGAAACACACAATGATTAGTGTCAATTACCTTAAGATATTAAGCTTAAAAATCAATTATTTCTGAATGATAATGAAAGCATTGTTTCAACGCCTCATTATGATTCACCGGAATCGTTCAGAAAAATTTTCCTATGATTTCTGCGCGATGCACAACAGTTACATAACATAAACAATGCTTCTTGGAGACTATTTATTCGGTTATTCCAACAGACGACATTTTATTCTATATTCAAATAGGTGACTTACTGACGCAGCTCAATCTAAATATGTATAAACCTTTACTCTCATAAGTATTTCCTGTGAGCCCAAAAACTCCACAAGCTGTAAGAATATTTTTAAAGTAAATTATAAAAAAGTAAGCTTTATTATTTACACAACACAATACTCTTATAACCTTAATAAATGTTATAAGTGCAAAAGGGCACCATATTATAAAATAAAAATGTATTCCATAAATGATACTGCAGGAAACAACTACTCCGCGGACTAATGTCCCGACCGGCATTGAATTACACCTGCAGTATCTGTGTGAACAGCCAATAACCCTTGCCGGCCACTCCACCAGACCAGATAGACCGGTTTCGGGCTTGTTAGCCCTCATCAGTGTGCCATAGGTGAGATGACCGACAATTGAACTGGCTGTTCCTTCATATGTAGGTTCACATATAAATCACATACATCTCACCTAATGTATTGTTGCTGCTATATAAGAACGCTTTATTAGTGTATCAGACGTTTTCAATTTATTATTTTATAATTGTTATATTTAAGACTAGTTAGCATTGAAAGCAACCAAAAGATACTACTACAAAACTATTATAAAAATTCTGTAACATTAGACCTAACAACAAAATTATTCTTGATTTTTCTCCATCACGCAAAATTACTACCAAACCAGAAACAGCCATGGAAATAATAAAAAGTAGATATGCAACTGCATTCAAATTTAAAAATGACATATAGTCACTAAATAATTTCAAAACATTTGAAATATATTATATGTTTGTCCAATTTGTACATTTTCGATATATCTTTTGGTGCAATAATTGTTTTATTTTATTTAATATATCACCCAACAGAAAATCCAGATATACGGTGAGCAAAACCAAAAATAATAAAAAAGTGATAAATAGACAACGAAGAATGAATTATAAAACTAAGACTTACTCACTTAGTAATAAACAAAATACATCGGATACAAAAGTAAAAGAAAAAAAAAAACAAAAAGAGAAAGTTTAAACTTGAAAAATATTCTTTATTGCATTAATATTACAAAATATGTTAGTTTCATTTAAGAGATCGTCTTAAGTTTTCTAAATAAAGAAGAAAATTTTAATAAATTCGTTCTGGAAAATGAATTAATGACAGAAACTCTGGATAATCACACATATTATGTAAAATTTAATAAAGAGACATGGCCGAATGCATATTTCTACGTTGTTCCAGACTACACATTTTAAATCTATCAAATACAAAATAATAATAAAATAATCATAAAAATATTATCTGTCATTAAATCGGGGAAATTCCAATCAAACTTTTTTGTGTACCCATTCTATTTAACATTAAATGTAAAATGGTAACATTCGAAACTATATATTTTACTGATTTTTTATTACTCTAGAAGTAAGAGATAACGGGGGCGCGTAAAAATGTTGCCAAAAACATATCCACACTTTTACATTAGTAAATTTACTACGTTCTGCAATAAAATAGTTAGGTAATTAGTGCATAGAAATAAAATTGCTACTTTTTATCATTTCCAAGGCCATTTCTGATTTATAATAGTGATATACTAAAAAAGCGTTATGTGACAGCAACAACACATTTTTGTTTTAGAATCTGGTGCCCTTTTACACTTACCTGTAGAACACTTAAAGTTGTAAGAGTACCTAGGTATTGTGGACACAAAAATTATAAAGCTTAATTTCTTATAAAGTTTGTTTTAAACGTTCTTACAACTTTTATAAAATATTTTGTGCTGGTTAGGAATATCGGTGCTCTTTCAACCATTATTTTTACGGAGTAATTTCATTGGATCACATTGTATATTAAAAAGAGATATTTTGGTAAAACATGAGAAAATTTGTACACCTTCTCCATACCGTCTATACATTTTAATGTAATCTTCTATGAAACAAAAAAAAAAAAATACAAAACTTGTTATTGTTAACTGAAATGTAAACTGCAGTAAATGAGAATTAACGTGGCTGCAATATAAATTAACCAACATGTGAGACATTCAAGAAGTCCAATGTAATTTATGATATAATAGTATAATGAGTTTATGATTTCTTACCAAGAATTCTATAGATAGACGTATAGTTGGTATACAGGTTCGTTAATGTTGTATATGTTTTTTGAACCATACAACCAGAAATAATATATCTACCTATATTCGTATATATAGAAAAGCGTTTTAAATATTGTCAAAAGAATTTGAAAATAAAATATTTAAATACAGGTGGGTAGGTACTATTACGATTAAATCTATCTTATTATTACTCTTTCATACATTATTAGGTAATTTAAAAAAAATTTTTGATGTCCTGGAATTCCGTTAAGTTTTCCAAAATTTATTGTGCAGAATGACCCCTTGGAATTGTTGCATCATTCCCGAACACTTTGTATATATACACATAAATACAGAAGTATCATATAAACTTAAAAAAATAATTTAAGAATTTCCTAGAATACAAAACGATAAGATTGTCGAATAAATCATCAGTTTTGCCGGATGCGCCAGGAATATCCCACATTATAATGAAAATTTTACGTAGGTATTACTTATACGTATAAGCAAAATTATTTACATAAATTAATAAATAGCATGTATGCTATTAATCCGCGAGAAAAATCATTATCAGTTTTGATGTTTCAATAATTTAGTAACTGTTGTATATCTATCCAGTTCAATTTTGACTTTTCTAAGGGTGAATTGTGAAAAATTAAATTCCAGCCCGTACTGAATTATCTATAATATACAGTAATACACAAAAATAAAGTTTATTTTCAATCAAGAATAACGTTTATTTGGTATGTCTCTTTAAGCATATACAGGATGTGAGGAATATAAGTGCCGATACTAAAAGGGCAGACCAAAAGCAACAAAAAACGTTTATTGAAAAAATGTCTAAAACGAACAGCTTTTCTACAAATACAATTCAAAAATAAAAATACAACTGCAATAAAATGCAAAATTGTATTGCAAAATTACAAACTGAAGTACAATTAAAGTTAAAGTAAAAGCTTCTTTATCATAATTTATTTTTTGTATCAGTTTAATGAAGTAACGAATCAAAGTTTCCCAGGAAATCCTTAAAACTGTAACGTACGAGAACATTGTAATCTATCACCTGCTGCTAACCGTTTAACCTAAAAGCGTTGAGTGAGAAATTATAGATAGAGGCGCAACCTTATGGCGAAATGCTTATATACTTTTGGGCCCGAGATAGTATTAGGTAATAGCAGCTCTTTGGTTCTAAGATTCGTCAATTTATCGACAACTTATTGTTCACCGAGGTTTTATTTGCTTGTTAAACCATTGAATCACACAGAACACTCAAAATTGACTGTCGTTAACAACAGTTCTTGACAGACGGACAAATCTCGGGCCCAAAAAAACCCCTACTGTAAAACACGGTGTAACATAACGGAACGTCAAACATAAAGGCCTTTATTTCTTGTCCGACTTTAAAAACATTTTGCCCTATAGATATTTTCTATTAGGGCCTTTGTTTTCAAGAGAGTGTTAAACTTGTAGATCGTATACGCATTTTGCCATTAAGGTTGCGCCTCTATCTATACCTAATTTTTCACTCAACGCTAAAAGTATTGCCACATATTCAAGACCTGTATTCTGTCATAATTCTGTTACCGTTGGTCATAGAAAAAAAATTATTAAGTAAAATATGTTTTGTTTGATACAATTTATCATCCAGTAAAATAAAGGCACTCATATTCCGGACATCCTGTATAATATTGAATCAGGCTTCATTTTTTTTAAATAAAATCCTTGTTTTATGTACTTTTAGTCAAAACTTTGAGAGAAATTATAGTGTAGTTCAATTAAGACATACAGGGTGGTCCGCTTTCGAAAGCGGAAACCTTAGAGGAAGACAGAGAATCACAAAATAATATCAGTTTGTTTTATAAACGATATTCGTAAAATGCTTTGTTGGAAAGATACAGGGTGTCAAAATTTTGATCAAAAGTTTCAAATTTATTAATATTTTTAAAACTACTTTAGATATTTAAATGAAATTTGAAACCTTAGAATAGAATTTAGAAACATATTTTTACGTAAAAAATATTATTTCGTTCCAAATTTCATTTAAATATCTAAAGTAGTTTTAAAAATATTAATAAATATGGAACTTTTGATAAAAATTTTGCCATCCTGTATCTTTATAACGAAGCATTTTTCGAATATAGTTTTATAAACTGATATTATTTTGTGGTTCTCTGTTTGCCTCTAAAGTTTCCGCTTTCGAAAGTGGACCACCCTGTATATCTTAATTGAACCACTATATTTCTCTCGAAGTTTTTACTGAAAGTAGATAAAACGAGGATTTTATTTAAAAAAAAAAAATTGAAGGCAGGATTTTCGAAAACGCAGAAACATTTTATTTGACAAAATTCCAGAAAATTAATTTATCCGACCCAGACACGCTTGTTAACATATTTCGATATTCAATCAACAATTTGTGTTATTTCATGTGGAAACCGCTGAAATTCCAATCCTTGTACGAAATTACTAAATAATTAGCTATGCATAGGTTTGACGGAGCTCAAATTTAGCATAGAATTTAAACCACGTGACATAACGTCGCACTGATAATTTCGATTTTCATGCCTAAAAATATAAAATATTTATATACAGAAGTATTTTTCTTGCAAAATTAATTATAAAATCATTGATGTGCAATGGTTTGAAATTTTTTATAAAGAAGTAGGTACAGACTGCCTATTGTCATTCTAACCCATTTCTATAAACAATATTGAGAAAATATGAATATTCATTAGTATTACAAATTACGAGTATACCTATGCATATTTATTTCATAACTCATTTCAACAAATTTAATTTGTAAATGTTATTATTTTGAATGTTTCTACAAGCAAAGCCAACTACAGGGTGATTTAGAACTTCTCTAGAAAACATTTTTGAATGTACCTACAGGAAACTAACAAATACAATTTAAAAAAATCAAAAAGGGCAATTCGAAAATGACACACAACTGCTTTTGCCGCCATTGTTATTAATTGTTAATATAATTAATCTGAGGTTTTAATTAATAAAATAGATTGACATACCTGATATTACAACAACAAAAATTTAGGCCAATCTTACCCAGTTTCTATAAACTAACCGAAATGATTCTGCTTCTTGTCCGTTTTGAACTCGTAGTTATTGGTAGCAGTGGCGTAGCGTGGACTAATCTAGACGTGGGCGAAGTCGCATCAGCGAGGCCCTTTTTCCACCATTTGATGCTGAATGAACTGAATATTGTGACACATAATAGCTACATGCAATCGGAAGATATTAAAAAAAATTAAATTTTACAAAAAAAATTTAAATGCTGTATCTTAAAAAAAGGCGATCGGACATTAGTGTATATAACTTTTTTTTATTATTTTTTCGTGTATATAACTTTTTTATTATTTTTTTGTCCTCTATCCCGTGATTCTATACATTGTAGTTTTTCCAATGTCACCCTGTATATTTAGGAAATAATGGCGAAAAATCAGAAAGTTTATTTACAAATTTTTTTAATTATGAGATGTTTAAATGCTAAAAATAATATTTTTTGTAACCTCTTCAATACTGAAAAATACGTAGATAAGAGAGCACATGCATCAAGATGTGCCAATTAATTATAGTACGTGTGGTAAAGCTTATTTTTAGTAAGGTTTTTAGGGTGCTATTCGTACTATTTAGAGTTCATGGCGTTCAGTTTTAAATCACGCGCAAGGCCCCTTTAAGTGCGAGGCCGTGGGCGAGGGGCCGCTTCTCCTACACCTAGCTACGCCACTGATTGGCAGCAGCTACGATACGTGTGCATAAATCATCAATAGTGTCCACTTCGGTGCGGTTTTTAAATATACCCACAAAAAGAAGTCCAAAGGATTTAGTGAGTTTAGTCAGAAGATCGTGACAGGCATTGTACCACTCCTTCTCGTCCAATCCCTTGATATTAATGCTTGGACACGCTATATATGAACTGATATAAGTGAGCCTGGTGTATGGATATGACACACGTCTGCAATGCGGCGTGGACGCCCTGGCCCTTTATCTCTTCCACAATTCGGATGCAAATTTCCCGTGTCACGCCTGTGTTGCACTACACTTGCATCCACTGCACACCGCGGTAAAAATAGCTGCACTTGGCACATGTTTACCAGGAAATCGTTCTGCTAAAGCATTTTCAACTATACATATTTAAGCTTACTATATTTTTACACTGGAAAAACATCAGTAAACATAACCATTATCAGGTTATAATCCGATATTGATAACATAAAAATGTAACCTTACAACTCCTTACGAAAATTAATATTACATCCACTCTGATACCGATATAATGTAATTTAATTGGTCGTTCTTTCACATTCCAGGGAATTTCTTAAGGTTTGCATTTTAATTTTAATTTTATTACAGAATTGTTTACCTTGCAGAATATACCTACAAAAAGTTAAGTTATAATCGAAACCTTGTGCAGTTTATTACCATTTTTTTGCTTTTACTGCAATTTATATATTTGTATAAACTTGGCCGCCCACAAACGAAGATATGTAAACATATCAAACAAATTGATTACCTAATTTTTAACAAATATAACTATAATGTTTAAATAATGCGACTGATATTTACCGATGGCCGGGAAATATTCTAGGAAAGTCTCTGATCTCGACTCGATATAAATAGGTAATATTAACTGAAAAATATTTCAATCTTATTTTCTGTACCTACTGTACATTAGTGTAGAGGTCTTCAAAATAAAAATAATTTTCATATACCTAACTAAAACACGTTCATAAAATAGCTAAATGAAGGAATTTTGTTAATTGAGGTTGTTTTCGTGTTGAAATAATTGTTGAAACGTGACTTCGTTACCAATAATCGTTGTGGAAATAAGTAATTGTCCGAAATATATGAAGGAATGTCGGCTAAAATTTTAGAAACTAAATTTTTTTGCTATTTAAAAATGTATCCATGTTAAAGATGTTCTCTGAACAACTGTAAATGATTTTAATTTTTTTCAAACCACAATATATCACTACCAACTTGTGTATTCATTTTCTATTTTTATTTCCCATGTTGCTATGTCTTTAAAGGAATTGATGTAATCTGAAAACTTAATATAAATATACTAGGTGATCCGGTAAACGTTGTTTTGCCATATGAATTATTTCTAGTGAATATTTTGGTAGTCGGCTTCGTTCTCATCCCTACTCCGTTCTGTTTACTGGGTGAGAAGCACAAACCTAGAAAAAATATAGACTGTGCCAGTGTCATATTGCCGGCGACAGCTAATTCATGGCTGCCCTAAAAGATCCAGAATCACTAAAACTTGGTTTTTATGCCAATTTACGTAGGTTGTATTGTAGCGTGAATCTCATTTGTTTACTGTGATTGGTCACTTTCATGTCACATTCTTTAATGACATTTAAAATGACAGCAAGTTAGTTAATTTCATATTGCAATGCAGCCATCATATTTGCACAACCGCCAACATAAAGCAAATGAAATATCAATTTTCTGGACGCGGCACCTGTCACGTGACATATATCATGAGCCGACGCTGTCTATATTTTTTCTAGGTTTGTGGTGAGAAGTGACACCGGTAGACGCCTGGCGGGGATAACTGATCTAGTGATAATCGATCAGTTATCTACCAAGGTTAAAAATGATTAAATTACCAAAATGGCTAAACAGGGATTTGTGATAGAAGGCTGAAAATTAAGGGTTGTATGTATTTTTTAATGCCACATCATAAAAAAATAAAAATAAAAAATGTTGTCCAAAAAATAAATGTTTGGGGTGGACCACCCTTATCACTTAGGGGTATGAAAAATAGATTACGACCGATTCTCAGACCAAATATACATATAAAATTTCATAAAAATCGGTCAAGCCGTTTCCGAGGAGTATGGTGACTAACACAGTGACACGAGAATTTTATATATAGAGATAAAAATTCTTGGCCAACTATACACCACGCATCAACATTAGTTTTATTAATTTAGCGATTTTTGACAATTTCCAAAATATAAAGTAACAACTGTTATATATTATTATAAAGAAAAAAAACAATGCAATTGAATTTCATAAAGATATACAGGGTGTTTCATTTAAAAAATTGTATGTTTTGCGTCATATTTTAAAAGAGACACTCTGTAAAAAAATTACAAGTACGGTACTGAACTCTCCGTAAAAATTCCATAAGAAGCAATTTTCACCATTTCAATATCTCAGCCATTCTCTGATACGAAAAATCTCTTACAAGTAGTTTTCTTTAAATTTCGCCCAGTATATCAAAACTAAAGAAGTCTATGAAAATCTATCTATCTTTTACAGTTTCCGAGATACCATCCAATTAGAGCAAAATTGGGCTACCATGTATAGATTGTAGGTTCTCTGAAAGCCTTTTAAAAGTACTAGGTATCTAAAAACGCCATTTCATCCATTACAAAATTCATATGACATCATAACTTAAAACCTGGTGGCATTATGTAAAATAAAATTCAAGAATGATATCCGTTATCCGTCTGACATTTTTTTAAAGAAACGGGTCTCTACGATCCCTGTCAATTATTTTTTCTACATAGTGGTATTTACCAATATAAAACCAAACTACACCTAAAGAAATTTGAACACCATTATGAAACAAGAAGGAAAGAAACTACATTTATTTTACATTCCCTATAATGATTGATAGGGCAAAGATCTTCTTCCAATTTAGCCTTAAAATATATTGCCAACTTTTTATTTTAGTTGGATGTTAGTGATTGGCATTATGCGTGATGGTTATTATTGTTATAGACGTTTTCTGATGTATGCAGTTTTAACAAATAATGCAGTTTTCTTTTTTATTTTAGGTATTATATTTTCCCCATTCAAGAATATTATATTCTTTTGGGATATCTGCCTAGATATAAGTTTACTATGTATCTACTCATATAAGTATGTTTTACTGTGTCTATATGTAGTACTTTATGTTCCTTTGTAAAAAAAGATTGGCACATAAGTAGAATCCATACTGTAGAGCTTCGAATTTATTCTCAAAAATTGTAGGAAAATGGATATAAATAAAAAATGAACTAGAATATATATTTTCATTTAAATATTTGCCCCGAACAAATGAGGAAAGAGGAAAAGGTTAGAGGCTCTTCTGGAACAATCTGAGTTAAGTTTTGGGTTAGCACAAATGCATTTATTTTACATAACATGTTTGGTCGCTTTCTAGAAGTGTCGCAACTTCATGCAGCCATTTGAAACATTTGCGTATAATTGATTTTATTTACGTACAAACCTATATTTATAAATTAATCGATAATAAACTTTTACAACCAATAAATCGACGTTTTAGATAGGTACCTACTTATTTTCGCTATCCGAATATTACGCAAATATTGCGACGCCCAACCCATGGATTTTCCTTAAATAAATAGATATATTTATAAATTTTAATCATGTGCGTGATATGTCGTTGGGTGCCATGTACACATAAATAGTTAATGGAAAATTATTGCAACTGCTATTAATAATAAATGAGTGCATTGAAATTATCTCTACACCGCATATACTCCATTTATTGATCAGTATGACTTATGCGGGGATTCCCGATACATTTAGTTACTAATATAGGTGGTATCTTGATATTCATCCATCATTCTTTAAAAAATCATACTGTTTTGATATACACTGAAGAATCAACGCAATCTGCAAAACTACATTTTACGTTGGATTTTTGTCACCAAAATACCAAAAACTAAAGAAAATATGTATACTTTCAGCTACTTCCAGAAATACAGTGTTCTCTTGTTTCAAATGTATGTCAATATGCATGTATTATTACATTTTTGGAAAGGACATGCAATTTTGATATACAGGATGTAACAAAAAAGCAGATCATCCCATTAACCGCATATTTTCAATGACAAAATATGACGATTTAACCCTAATTGTCTATATACAAAAATGCTTTCCTCAAAAAATACAAGTGTTGAAGTTAAACTTTTAAAATGGTTTTTTGCAATAACATTGTCATTTTTCGTATCAATTTGAAATTGAAGATGTTTCTTGTTGATAAGCAAGTGTTTAGTAAAAGTCTAATTATCTTATACGTCTTTTTTAATTTTACAACCGGTTTCGTAGTCTCCAAACTACATCATCAGGAAAACGAAACACTAAAAATAAAAAGCATGTAAAAGAGTAATAATCAAACATTTTCAATAAAAAAACAACCACTGAACACATAAAACTAAAGAATTCGACATGTCTATGAATGTTGAAGTCAAACTGATTTGTCCAAGCAAATCATCATTAAACCAGAGATTTAGAAAATTATATTTAACAGCCTTAAGGTCGCCGTGCTCTTGAAATACTGTTTTCTACAAATACAAGTAATTTTAAATATTTAAGAACTGATCAATATAGAGCTTAGCAAATAACAGGAAATAACAGTCAGTCCAAGGTTAAAGTCGATAGCACGTTTGGTTTGTGTTTTATGTGTATTTTTTGGAAGTAAGTTTTTTAGTGGCGTGAAAATGAGTGACTCAAATTACAAGCAACGTGTTGTGATTCAATTTTTAGTGAAATCTGGCGAAAAAACCTCGGAAATCCTTCGAAAATTGCAGGTGGTGTATGGAGACGAATGCATGTCGAAAACACGCGGGTTTGAATGGGCAAAACGGTTCAAGGAGGGGCGTGAATCGGTAGAAGACGATCCACGTGAAGGCTCACTCTCGTACTGACGCGAATGTTGACCGTTTGCGTGCACTGATCACGTCTGACCGGCGTCTAAACATTCGTGCGTTGTCTGACGAGTTAAACGTCAACAAAGAAACTGTTCGCAAGATGTTACACGAAAATTTGAATATGCGAAAGATTTGCGCAAAGATGATGTCAAAAGTTTTCACCCGTGAACAGAAAGTCGGGCGAAAATCGATCTGCGAGGATTTGTTGTTCCGCATTCGGAGCGGCGGTAGAGACTGGATGAGTCGGGTAGTCACTGGAGATGAGATCTGGATATTTGAGTATGACCTCGTTTTTTCCGATATCCACAGCATCATTCATCGTGAATATGTTCCTGCCGGCCAGACAGTGACTGGACACTTCTATGTTGGTGTCCTGGAACGGCTGCCGGCCCGCGTTTTCCGTGTGCGACCTGACGGCTGGATCCTGCACCACGACAACGTGCCAGCCCATTCCTCATTCATTGTGCAAGAGTTTTTTTGGAAAAGAGAGGCATTCCAACAACAATTTAATTTGCTTGTTTTTTTCATTGACAAATTCCCGGAACTTAATTGCCACACCTTGTATATAACGACAGAAACCGGTCTAACCAACAAATATTTAGGTACAGAAATCTTTCAATACGTATTTTTAAAATTTAACTGTAGATGTAAATATTGTTATAAAATAAAATAACATATATTAGATTGTTCACCTTCGTTTATAAGTATGTGAAAATGTGGGGTTAGAATAGCAAAAGTGTGTCATACAAATGCATTTTAAAAGTTATTATATCAATTGGAGAGAAAATTTTAATACTCCGTGGTCATATTTACCAATCGCCGAGGAATATTCCAGCTCCGTAAGAAGCAAAGGATCATCCGTCAGAACTAAATCAAGTAAGGAGGGATTTTGATTTTGCCGATAACGGCATGGGTTTGTTTATAATTTGTGTGAGATTGAAATTCACTATAATATCTGCTAATCTTGTTCCTGAAAAACTGGTAATTGAGTTAAAGGCCAATTAATATCAGGAAAATTGAAATCGCCAACAATCAAATTATTTTTATGATCTCGGCAGATGTTAGATATGTTATCAAGAAGAAGAGAATCACTTTCTTCAGTGGAATTAGATGGTCTATATACATATACAATCGTCACAGAGGCAAAGGTAAACTTCAAAGCAAGAGAATCAATAAAGCCATATTGAAATTGTGTGGATTCAATTCTAAATACCATTTCGACATCATCGTCTAGGTATATAAAAGCACACACCGTCTCCAAGTTTGTCCCTGTCAATGGACCAAAGATCAGGTAGACCAGGATGCAACCATGTTTCCGAAATTAATATTATTTTTAGCTGTCATGTTGAATTATAGTAACAAATTTATCGAATTTAGCGATGAAGGAACTTAGATTAGTGTAAACTACTGATAAATCTAATATACGATTTAGTGTTTTCATGACTTGGTTTCAAAATTATTTAAAAGAAATGATGCCATGAGAGTGGCTTATTTAAGGCTTTTTCGACATAGAATACCCTGAAGAAATATGGCCCCCTAATTTTGGGACACCCTGTATAGTTTCTATCGCCGAAACGTGTAACAAAACCAACAATTAATAATAATATTAATGCATTCATTATGTTTTCAGAAGTATTCGTTTATAGTTAATAAAATCAAGCATGACGAGATCATGGCACGTAGACCACAAAATTGTAAATTTTATTTAGAGATTACAATACATATACTTTCGTGTTTTGAAAAATGTACGACAGATCACATGATTATTAAAATTAACTAAGTGCGAATTCAAATAACTCTTATTAACAAATCTTGAGAAAATTTCTCGGAACGTATTCAACGCGGATTATTTATTTTGAAAATAAAAAAACTTTCCAAACCGCACATTACGTTAAGAAGTAAGCGTGCCGTGCCGACAAGTGTTTCCGAGAATAAGTATTTCAGTGCAATATTGATCGCTGAAGGTGTTGAAGATTTACAAGAAAAAATAATGAGGTTAAATCGATGGTCAAGAATAAGTTTCTCGAGAATTATCGATTGGTACAAAGTGTACCATAAAATAGGAATAGCTGGAATTATGACGATTATCTCAGCAAATACTTGAATAATATTGTAATTAATTATAAAACAGGACTTAAATATTACTCAGTAATGTGTTCTATATTATTCACAGGAATCATAACGTTCCCATACCAGGTCTACTTTTATAATTAAAGGTTACAAAAACATCCCAAAATTGGTTCACAGAATAAGGATTGTTACATATGATTTGATATAAATGTAACAAATGTGTTATATTCACACTAATATTCTGTCGCATTAACTTCGGCAAAATTTAGCCGTTATTTATATGAATTGTTATCGATATTTCTTCATAAAACTACATACCTATCTAAATAAAAGGTGTATTATTATGAAGTTGAAACGAAAATGCCAAAGTAATTCACTTTTCATCAAACCGCATAACCACCTTTTATTCTAAGGCAAAAATTAGTTAAAAGATCGGTTTGAAAATTAAAATATAGGTTGAGAAAAGTTCCAAAATGGTTTGACACAATATCAAAATAATTTTTTTATGGAATTTTTAAAAAATATTGCACATATTTAAATTATAATTATATGCAACAATACAGGGCATTGAAACTAATAGAAACAATTTTGAAGAAAAATTATAATTTCTTTATTAAAGCAGTTTAATTTGTTTTTTCAATACATAGTTAACATGTTAGTGAATTTTAGTTGTATTCAAACATACCTGTTTGTTAATGAAACAAAATATATTTTCATAAAGAAATAAAAATTAAGAAAATCATTTACAATTGTCTGTATGTTTATTGCACAGAACTTCATGACTCATCTTGATATATAATAAATAAATTAATATCTATTTGTAATTGGCACTCAATTTTATTAAAGGCACACGATTTCTTGTTAGTTAAACGATGTATCACTGACTTAAAAATATCCCGAAATGTCTCAAGTTTCAGAAAAGTGAATGTGTACTACCAAAATTGTTTAGAAATAAACGTACTTCCATGTGCACTAATTTTCAGTTTCTATAAAAAGATGTGTGACAGGGAAATAAGTTTTTATAGCTGCCAATTCAATTGTAAATGCCATTATTTTGCTGGATGATAAATTATACCAAACAGAGCATAATTTTAGTTAACAATATTTTTTTCTGACCAAAGAATTATGACAGCAAACAGATATGTGACAACACCGCTCACATACCATGTCAGTCAATTGTAGATGCATAATAATTACAAATGCACTTAAACATACTTACTATGAATGGTTTGCTTAGAGCTCTTTTCACAACACAGAATAAAATGTGAAATAATTACAAATATGCTTGCTAAAAGCGTTTTCTGTACAAAGCGAAAAAACGAAACGCACTAGCCACAATACTACCATGACTAATAATAATAATAATAATATTTTTAAGTTGTCATACGTTACAATACGACACAGTTTAAGGATTTTATAGAAAACGTCAATTTTGTACTTCATTAACACTGATAAAAGAAACAAATTACATTACAGGAGCTTTTACTCAATCTTAGTTGCACCTTAGTTTGTAATTTTGTAGGTACCTACACAGTTTTGCATTTTATATTTTTGAAATGTATTTGTACAGAAAAACTATTCGTTTCAGACGAAAATTGGTGTCTTTCTGATTGTACCTCTATTGTTGTATTAGGACTTTAAAAACAAATGTTAGGTACCTCTTTTAGTTTGACAAGGTCATGGAATTTTGTAGTATTGCTATTATACCCTGTATCTACCTTTCAGTAAAAAAAAAAATATTAAGACGACTTTTCAAAATTGTTAAAATATACAAACAAGAGGAAAAAAGGGTCAATTTTGGATTTTTATGTGGAGATTAATCTAAAAGTTCCTAAAAATATAAACAATAAATAATTATACATTAATAGTTGAGAGTGAATTGAAATTTTTGCCGTAAATTGAATCTATAGTGAGCGAAAGTGCGATGGCGGCCAACAATAATGGAGCTAATAACCGCATCACAGAGTGAATACACAGAACTGTCGCCTCCATCCTTTCCCAAGAATCGCGTCAAGGCACCATATAAAGAAAAAAAATTGCATTAATGAGTTCTTAGGTTTTTCCACAACACATCAAAGAGATCAAAAGGCAGTTTTAATTTATCAAAAACATCTCATACAGCCTGGAATATTACTTTCAAAAACAAGTTTCAAACTAACAGGACAAAGCTTGCATAAAAATACTGCCGACAAAAAATTACAAAGTTCCAACGTCATGCGTTTTTTTTTTCGTTCTAAACAATCTGATTATAAAATATTTAATACTTAACAATTAATTAATTATTTTTAGAGTTTTATGGCACATTTGTTCATTTTCTCGTCGAGTCAGTGAAGACGTCAGTTCTTAAGTTATTAAAAATGTGGAAAAAAATATTTGTTTTTGTAGAAGATACTGTAGAAAACGTTTCTCTAAACTAAACCGACATCCGAAAATGACAATAAAACACGTAATTTGTTTATTATAATGACATGACCAAACCCAATCAAATGACTATTATAATATTTTAACAATTAATACAAATCACACAATTCGAAGCTAACTTTCACTAAAAAATATATACATAATAAAAATTGCTGATCTGGCTTAAAGTAGGACAAGTATTTAAAATGAACACCTGCTATATGCTCTTCTAATAAATGAGTATAGGTTCCTTCAAACTACGTCAGGTGTCGTGTTACTGCATACAGAGCGTTTTCTAATTCCGTCTCGTAACTTTAGCATACTCCTGCTTGGACTAGTATTGACCAAAGAAACTTAAGGCTTACGATGAGCGCTCTATCAAACGATATATATGATCTGTTCCAACAACCGTCGAGAACTGGTTCAATACCGTGAGAAATGTTTGATCAACACCGTCTTACGTCGCATTCGCCGAGAGTACATTAACAACTGAACTGACTGACTAATTCTGGACGGTTCGGAATCGATTCTTGCTGTGTTGGAACAAACCCATAGTTTTCGCTCAGTAACTCCTTAACGGATAATGATAAAAATATGCGGTTTTTTATAATAGACTATAAATATTATTTTACGTCGACGCTGTGTTTTGAAATTTTGAAAGTGTAAAATTATTTTTTTTAATGAATTTTGCATATTTTAAAAATTTCAAATCACAGCGTCGACGTAAAATAATATTTGTAGTCTATTAAAAAAAACCGCATATTTTTATCATTTTTCGTTGAGAAGTTACTGAGCGAAAACTATATCCCTTTGGATCGAGCGCTCACCGTAAGCCTTAATAATCAAGGATCTATAGATTTTGATAAGGTGATAAATTTATTATTTTTGACGTTTGACTTTGTTCATACATTACATTTACAAAAAGTTGAATGACCTATTAAACTCGAAAACACCGTTGTCATATTTGATTAATTTTATCGTACTTATCTAAGTAATGCAATAATAAAAAAGTTTCATGTTTACTTCGTTTCTTATTGAGTTATATTTTTTTTTATTGAATAGTCTACAATAAAACACTAAAAATATTTTACTGTTGAAAGAAAAATCGCAACAACTAAAATTTTCATCCTTATATTTTACAAATGCATACGTAGCCATAAATCATCATCAACCATTTTTTGCATATTGCTCTGTTTGATGTTTGACATTTTGGTACACTGGCGTCGGTATAGGTCATTTTCCGGGAACTTTTTCTTAACCACGGATATTCGGTAGTGTATTAATTTATAGAAAACAAGTGTTTTTGTAGATAAATGTGAATTAATGGTACTGGAAATGTATTACAATAAAATGTTTCTATCCATTTATTTACTGATTATTTATAACCTTTTCCAAAAAATATCAGGCACGCTTCTGCCTGATCTGAATCTCATCTCCTCTTTCAAAGATCATTATATTCTCTATATCATTAATTAAAAATTTATAGGCAATGTTTTTGGTTAACTTTTGATAGTTACATTGTTATTTCGTATTGTATTTTGTGTAAATTTATAGTTTTAAAGATACTTATTTTAAATTTGTTTCATCGCAAATGCGAGGTAATAGACTGTAACATCTTATTATAGAAAAATACTCATTTAACTGTCCCATCTCTGTCCTTCTCTTGTTAAATAAAGAGAGAAGGATACAGTTGCATACGATTTTAGTTTGCTTTTTATTAACATATGGCGTTATTACAACATAGTCTATAAAGACCTTACCTTAATAGATTAACTATTGCAACGATTGTTGTCGTTTACCTCAAATTGGCGGTTTTGGAAATGTCACTTTCAATTCCAAGCGTGCATGTATTTGAGTAAAAGCTGGAATAATATTAAGGAGTTTTTCATATTTTATTTTTTTTTTTCAGTCATACACCAGGTTTTTTGCGCTGTACACAAAATTATATTGATCAATGTTGCAATAGAGATTTGCCCAAAATCTCTTTAATAGTCTAGTACAACAGCCACGACCATTCATTTTACTATAATATATTTTACGTTATGTAACAATAACAAATATAAAAAATTCTGAATACATTTTTTCTACGTTATTAGATTTAAGCTAATATTTGAAGCCACTGTTAGTCAGCAGAAGTGCCGCCAGACATTTATCGGTTTCCAGCTTGTTAGTTCTCATCAGTATCTCATAGGTGAGGTGGATAACCATCGTCTTATGCTATATATTTTCAGGTGTAATTCAATGCTGGTTGGGCCATCAGTCCGCAGAGTACTTATTTCCTAAAATTCTCCTTTTAAGGTTTTATATGTCTAGTTGGCTATTTTATTTATTGTTGGTAGACCATCTTATATCAACTGACAACTTAATAATAATTAAAATACAGGGTGTCCGAAAATGATGCGTCAATATTCCGGGGCTTCATTCTACACGAAAAATGATAGCTACAAAGTACTGTAACATTTTTACAGGGCCTCAAAAAATGTTTGTATGAATTTCTTCTAATACCTAACTATTTTGTGAGTTTACTGATTTTTTTATAATTTTGTACACGTATCACTAGTGCTCCTTTGTATCTACGCTCTTAATTTGACACATAATATCCTCCAACGCCAAAGAGCCTAAATTGTCTTTAGCCTTCAAATAATCACTTTTTTATCGGATAATCGGATAATTTTAACGTAATTTTTTGACGATATTTAATTATTTTTTATCTAAATTTTTAGTTCACAAAATACTGTAGATTCAATTAAATTACGTGAATTACCTTTAACTTTTGGGGGGAAAATGTGTGAGAACATGAAAAACCCTGAGTAATTGTATCTTATCGCTGTGTTCTATACACCGTGAACAATAATGAATTACATCAATTCCAATGTTATTAGTTTTTTATAGAGTTCTGTGGGATGTGATAATGGTTATAATGTAGGCATTTTTTTTCAATGTGCGTGATGTATGGTAAAACATAACAGAAGAAAATTATGTTTTTTTTTCTTATTCTGAACAACTTACCCTAGAAACTGTTGTACAACCCATGAAATTGACACAGTGAAGAGATATTCTTTCTAACTTACTCAGATTTTTTTTAGACTGTCAACAGCTATGAAGTTTGTTGAAAATTTGCATATAAAAACGGCAACCTTAAAAGATATTTACGCAGTGCATTATTTCCTTCTTCTGAAAAATAATTTTGGTAATCAGAAGTTTATAATTACAATTAATTTTTTTCTTTAAGAAATTCACATTTCTATCAACTGGCGTTATTACAACCATAATTTCAGACATCATCATGCATATTAATTACCTTTACAATCATCAACACAACAATAAAATCAATAAAGAGTCATTATCACTATTAAATACAAAAATTTTAACTATGTGCTCAGGTAGGCCCAAAAAACAATGAAAAAAATATTACGACATTATAGTTATAGTTATAAATGAGAGATAAGTGGAGAATAGACCAACTTATTGGAACATCTTTAGGCGGTCCTAAAACGACAGAAAACTTAAAAATCCAAATTGAGTAATAAATAAATCAGGTGTTGACCGTTTTTAAGCTGACTCTCTGTACAATGACTTGACTCTTGCCTCATTTTAACCACCTGACGGAGTGCTGCAAAAGAATTCATTGTCACAGAACAATGCAACAAAAGCTAGGCCGTATCATATTTTTTTTTTCAACCGCATAGGGCGAGCACAAACAGTGCTGCCAGGTCTGGTTTTCTGGTACCAGATCTGGCAGTTTTTTAATAAATGTGGTGTTTGATACGTTCTTTCACGAAATATTACGAAACGGGAATTTTTTTTATAATACGTCTTTTCGGAATAAATCTGAAATTTTAAAAAAAAGTTCTTAAAAATTTGTTCTTCCTTTTGAGCGTGACGCGGTTTCTCGACCAACATCCCATCCCAATGTGTCTAACGGGCGCAAAGAAGTATAACTTCAAAAACCCTCCTCTTTCTAGACAAATTTGCCTATTACAGCAATGTAGACAAATTACCAATTTGAAAATTTGTCGTTATCAAAGCTACATGTTTGTGAAATTAGATTTTTTAATTCAAGAAATACCGGAAGTAGCCCTCCACTTTCTTATTTCAAATAATACATCCTATATATTATTGACTTTTTGGAAAGGGCATACAATTTTGAGTCCTAAACATGTAATACCTTTCCTAAACCTAACCCAGCTGTTTCGCAGTTATTTGTCATTTTTTTTTTAATATGACAGTTGACAAAGTTTGTAAGAATCTATAACTTTTTTCATGGGATGTTATAAGTGACAATTTCAAAACAAAATATGATTTAGGAAAAATAATAAATTATCGAAAAACAAAAGTAGAAACTGTGTTGCTGACATTTCATTAAATGTTACACAAAATTACTGGAGATAATTTAAAAACATGTTGAGACTATATACAGGGTGACAACGGAATGTGGAAACACGCTGTAACTTTTTTATGACTGCTGATAAAAATTTGGAATTGAGTTTATACTAGATGGTGTCGTGAATTCTTTGAGGTCATTTCGGATTTCATGACATTTCCGGTTTGACCGGAAATTCTAAATTTGAATATTTTTGTAATTTTTTTAAATTACCACTAAAAATTTCGATTTATTGTATTTCCTTAAAAACTCATTTTTTCAAATGTAAAGAGGGTGGGCCCTATTTTTTTTTAATAAAGGATTTTTTTCTGAATTTTGTGGAACAACAATTTTTAAAATTTGTCAAATTATGCGATATTTTTTGAAAATTACAATAAATTCTAAATTTACTTAGGATTACTCTAAACCTTATTTCTCATGTTTTTTTTGCGATTCGATCATGTTCCCGATTTAATTCGGTTGGCAACGCTGGTCGAGCAGCACTTGCACAGCCCCAGGACCGTGATCCACGACCGATCGGACGTACTTGGAAGGTCGCGAAGTGAACGACCAGCGAGCATTCGTCCTTGACCAAGGCGCGGGCACGGGACCATTGCACACCTTTTGCACGCGACTTTGGGTCCAATTATAAACCGTGTGGGAGGCTGCAGACTCACCAATCTGGATTTTACGTTCGGGAAGACAAATGGCGTGTTGAATAAGGCTTTAGCCCGCAGACGTAATATGTGTGTGACTGTGTATCTGTGTTCCAGCCAGTGGCAGGCCTGACACGGTTTGTACCGTGATTTAAATCGCCAACTAAAGTAAAAAAAAATCGGCAGCTTATGAACAGATACCATTTTTCAGAGCGTTTCTGACAGAAATAAAAAAATATTTAAAAAGGTGTTGTATACGGACTGCCAAGAACATTTTTATGATGCATGGGCCTGGGACAATTTTCTGCTAATTATAAAAGTAATAGTCATTCTTAAACTTATTTTGCATTTACTAAACGATTATACAGGGTGATTCATTAATAATGAGACTAAGCTTAATGGTATGTTGTTTCGTTCTAAACAGAGCCAAACATGCCTTATCCTAATGATGCTCCTTTTCGATTTACAGTAGAGGGCGCCACTTTTTCGCGGCTTAGTGCTATCCAAAACAATCGATTATCCTACCTTTATTATCTAAAAAAGATATACCTTTTTGAAGTCGTTAGGAGCAACCTTTTTCGAAATTATCCTATTTGAAATATTCACCGCACCGAGTAGAAACTGTACAAGCTCTGACACTTTCGCAATGCTTGTACTTATCAAAAACATAACTATGTATACCAAATTTGAACATGATTGAACGTTTCATTTATTAATTATGCCCATAACAATAAAACTTTTTTTTTCTTTGAAGTTCTATAACTGCTAAACGAGATACCTTTGGACTAAGCTAAGTTTTTCTAAATCGATTCTATTTGAAATATAAATGGTCTGCTACTTCCTGCTCGGTCTAAGCGGCTCGACTTACAGGAAGCGACCTACATTGCAGCAGGTACTTAAATGCAGACCTCTCGCATTGGGCCACGCGCCATTAAATCTATACATCATGATGATTCTATTTGATTACTTTCCGGACACCCTGTATAAGATGTTTGTTACGACGTTCTACTATTTTAGTAGAATATGAAACCACATATTTTAATTAGAAAAGTTATTTTATCCACCAGTGGCGTCCGCTGATATTTTTTACAAAGAGGTAGGTATGTACGTCACTGACATTTTTACACTTACTAAGAATGTGTACCTATTTAATAGCGTACCGAATTCAATGATTTTTAAACAATAGGTTACGTATAAGTACAAATACACTTGTAGTCATGTCTATTATAGTGTGCGGTTTGCTGTTATTATTCCACGATAATTATCTTTATACAGGGTCTTTTATTAAGAATAAAAAACATACCTTAATATAATATTGACAGTTTGCGCGATACAGTGTTAAAAGTTTATTTTCATTTTCCCCAATTTTGAAAAGACGTCTGGGAAGACCGCCATTACCCGAGGAACAGTTCCGACTGTAGTAATCGTCGTAATACCAACAACAGGAGCTGAAATCAATAATGGGGGGGGCAGAGATCCTGATAGCGGGTCTGTCTCTCTCAGAGCCTAGCCCGAGGACAACCAGGACAGGTCAAAGAATCGCAGCTAGGGATGTGTACTTTAATTATGTTACTGACAGCAACCAGTTACCGAGGTCACGGCATAACAACCCGGAAAATCATTATGTACCAAATAATAGCACCGCCCTTGAAAGCCTTAAAACCACCATTTAAATGGTGGTATGTTATAATTTTCAAATCAAATAAGCGCGTAGCGGCGCGGGGTACCAGTAAGCAGGAAACCGGTTTCCACTGTGTTTATTTCGGTCCTCTTTAACCTGCCGGTTTTTTATGTCGAATTAAATATACAATTACAACTTTAATGACCTATAAGTTTGTGTCCGGCCGAAAACCTGCTCTGTATGTAGCCTATCACTTTATAACTAAATTTTTCAGAATAGCAGAACATTTTTGAGGTAATACATTTTGAACCGGAGTGCAATGTATCGTTGAATAATTAATAATAATATCCTACCCCTCATTCTAATCACGGGGATTAGCCAAGAAGTCAGAGACTTGTGCGGGAGAGAAGGAGACATATTATTATTAAGCAGGCCGCATTTGTGCCCAGGAATAACTTACGTTGATAGGCCCTAACCACCATTCAGTGCATAAATGCGGGAAACCTGGAAAACCTCATTAATTAGGGGATTTGTCAAATGTCGACCGGTATCAATATCTTACATTTACCCAAGCTAACATTCCTCCACCCTACCATACCCGGAGAGAGTGCCAATCCTCTTCAAGAATTTAGATGATATACGGTCTATCGGCTGCGGGGCTCGAACCCACACCGATCTTAGTCACATCGATTCAAGTACTGACGCCTTAAACCGCGCGACCACTGACCTACCCATTAAAATGAATTAAGCACATGTTTGTATTTTACATATGCTATTGAAATTTTTAAAATGCCAGGTTCTCAGAACACACATTTTTAACATATGACAGGGTTAGTTATAGAAATTATATTACTATTGACTTAAAAAACCACAATATCAGAGTTTTAATTAATTAGGCAACCGCAAACAATTAATTTCAACCACAACACCTACTTGCAAGACGCGGTCATAACAAACTCTTCCATATTATGAAACAGATATGGTCGACTCGAAAATACGTCACAAGTCAATTAAAAATTAGTTTTATTAGTAGGTAGTATTTTATACCGAACAAATTTAATCCTGATAAAGAAAAAAAACTTCCAAAGACAATATTAAAAGTATTGGCATGCATCCATATACGGAGTGTAATGTAATAACATGTTCCAAGCATCGATTGACTTTAGCATTGCCTGACGAATGAGAAGACAAGTTCATAAGGACAGCTGTCGGAACGATACCGTTATGTCGGAGCAAGGTAATTTTAATTTATAAAGGTTATGTAGACATTTTAACTGACGTTATGCGTAATCAGCATTTCCACAAATATCAAATTATTATTTTCCAGGAGCGGTGTAAAAATATTGATGGCACCGTGTCTGCGATATTACCGTATCATTCAATTTTTAAGGTACAGCTTACGTAAGAAGACTTTATATTTAGAAAAATAATTATGAATCAATTGTGCTAATGAAATTTACAAAATTTTCAGTGTCGTCGAAATTCTGCGGTTAAATATTGTATTTTCCAATAACTCGTACCTCAGAATCTAAACGGTTTCAGATATAGAACTTTTATTTTTAAAATTAATCAAATGATCGTCTTGTGTCACCTGTTGCGTGCTTAGGTAACACCCTGTAGAAATATATACTATCAAAAACTGATAATGGTAGAAATACAAGTTTAATGAGGTTTTCATAATCGGTAATTCAAATAGATGAAGCTATTAAAAAAACATGAATACTAATGTGATCCTAAGCATCGTCCAACTATAATGCAGGATTTTTTTCTGTTTTATGTTTATTTATTTTAAAATATAAAATAAAACTATGGCTCAGGTAAATATATTTAGAAAACAAAATATTGTCATATCCAATAGTGACGTCAAAAATTTTATTACATAATGGATTGCGTTTTCAGGAGAATTAAAAAAATATTTTGTGACAACGAATAGTATCATTACGAACTTCAAAAATATTACTTTAGTCCTATTTACAAATGTCCAATTAGAACACAAAATAGTATCAGTATATTTTAGATATTTCGTATTCCAGATTTTTATAGATATCAGATACATATTTTTTGCATAATTTTCTGCTATGGCATACCCGTTCAGAACTAGCAAGACTGGCAACTGTTGCGGTATAGAGAAAATTAAGGTTAGTGCGTTTATTTATTGCTACAAACAAATATTTTACATTTTTGTCACATATTATTTATACCTTTAAATGTCAAAGTTTATTATAAAAGTTAATAATTCCATTTCAAGGTATTCAAAATATAAACAAATCACTTTTCAACAACAAAATAATTTAGAAGGAACAAATATTGTCACAAGATCTAGTCCGAACACCCTATCGCAATGTCCCCTCGTTGTAGCGAAATTTGCCCCGATCGCCTTCACTGCGAGATCGGTAACTATAACACGCCTTCGAGATGCAATGAAATGAATCGGGTCTGCACCCTGGAATTATGCAGAAAATTCGAGACGTTTCGATTGTGAACATTTAAGCAATATTAGAGGTCAGTTTAGTTTAGGATTTAGTCACACACATCGGTGACGGTAGTGATTAATTAGACGTATTTAGCAATTCTGTAGTTTGAATGTATATACAGGGTGTCCGGAATATAAGTGCTGATACTAAAAGGGGTTGTATATCTGACCAAAAGCAACAAAAAGACTCTTTTTATTTTTTGCAACCCAATACCTGCTGCTAATGAGTGTTAACCTCAAATTATTATTAGTAGTAGTAGTGCGGCTAGTGTGTTTCGTTTTTTTTTACCTAGTGTTTGCTTGATATTTGTTAGTGTACATAAACAAAAATGGAACAATTTATGCTGCATGACATGTGGCTACGAGACTTTTGCACAGTACGCAAGCAACAAGTCATTTTGAACACATATCTATTTTAGATTTTGTTGTTATGAAAAGAGCTCTAAGAAAATCATTACAGTAAGTATGTTTAAGTGTACTTGTGTTATTATGTCCAAACATGTGACATGGTAGGTGTGCAGAGTTGTCACGTCCTTCTGTTCTGTTTGTTGTCATAATTATATTGCTGTTGACCACAGAAAAAATTATTAAGTCAAATATGGCACCATGCAGCAAAATAAAGGCACTCATATTCCAAACATCCTGTATATGAATTTTTGTGTGAATAGGAGAAATAACTGAAAGGAATCCATGCCAGTATCATTTTTTGTCAAAGTTAATAACAGATATGTTCAACCAGGTTACGGACAAATTTCAGACCGTCAGAAATATTCGATTATGAATGTCTTTTTGGTAAACGTAATGCAAACACTAGTTGGTCGAATATTTTTGACGATTTCAAACTTATCCTTAACTGCTACTTGAATAGACCTAACATCGCCTTCCTTATGACTAACATTTTCAAAAATGTTTACAAATCAATTTTGAAAGTCAAATTAATAAACATCTATATATATTCGATAAATATATTAATAAATACTCAAGTTATTTTTAGATAATAAAAGAAGAACTATAAAACAGCCCTGGGTTTTATAATGTTAATGATTGCGTTTTGCATGGATTCTCTCTAGAAGGCATAAAACTTGCAGTATATAATTCATCCCCGTTTCCTAAACCGGATTGCAAAGTAATCTGCATAGACAGAGAAATATTGCCTTTGTTCCACACATTTATTTCGAAGTGGTCGATGCCCCGAAAACACAAAACTGAGTCTTCAGAAAAAAATTCTCTTGAGTTGTCTATTTGGATTGATATACCTAGTGACCAATGTTTTAAGAAAATAAGTATTATGCTTAACTTTAAAAGTTCACTTATATTTCAAACAATTTAGTGATACATAGCCATGAAATAAAATGGTAGTCCTTTCCAATGGTGTTTTAATTTTTGCACTTCAATTAACAAATGCTAGAAAAAATAGTTTAATAGTATGCTATCTTGTTTACAATATTAACGCAAAATGAAATTTATAAAAAAAATATATGTCTTTTTGCAACATTGACGTCACTGCTAAGTATGTGGTTCTCGAAATAGTTCCTGGTTGTAACAATAAATAGAAACACAGGAAATTTACAAACAACAAAGTGGTACTTTAGGACATAGTTCAAATAGCATAAAAATCGTTATTCTGACTCATAGAACATAATCTTATTCACATTAAAGATCTCACTGCTTCTAACATCCAGATGTCCTTCGTTGCCGATAGTAATGAAAGAATAGTTGATATGCATTGAGATTTTTGCTTTTATTTAAGACGATACTCCTATTCGTAACGAACTATAATCATTATTTTAGATCAGTGTTTCTCAACCTTGTCGAATACACACAACCCCTTTACAACTAAAAAAATTCTCGCGACCCTCCAGGGCCGTGATAAAACTATCAGTGATTTTTCCAATGACATTTAATTTTCTTTCTATTGAGAACTGATCGAGAAATCAAGTAGGTAACCACTTAAATATTTTAAACAAAAAAATCAACGGACCAATCGTTGGTCGTAAGTTCTCACATTCCTTGCATGATATAGAGCTTGCATAATTTGGAAGATAAACTATTAGTTACTTTCCAGAACTGGATTGTGAAGCTGACAATGGTCATAGAAAGATACTAAATTCTTTTTTTGGATATATTAGTACATCTGGTGGATCTGACCACGAAGGTGAATGAAAATCTTATAGAAATTCGCCGTACTTAAATCCAATGGACTACTCAGTGTGGTCCATTATGGAGCAAAAAATCTCAGGAAAACGATTCGCTACTGTGGAGCAGCTGAAAGCGGCTTTGACGCGCTCCTGGGACGAGATTACGGCGGAAGAGTGTGCGACCATCGACGGCAATTTTAGAAAGCGTAAAAAAATATATTGAAGCCAAAGGAGGCAGTATTGAGCATTTGTTATTTTTTTGTTTATTGTTATTGTTGTAATAAAACGTTGTTATTAATTCAACTTTAATGAACTTGTTGTTATCCAGCATTTTTTAACTGTTGAAATATCTCAAAAAAGTGACAGAACTTTATTGTCACCCTGTATAAAGCTGACAAGGAAAGCTTGGAAGTTATTAGTACAATTCGCCACTTACCTATATGAACTAACTAAGAAAAGCAATGGGCTTCAATTGGAAAATTATTTGTTTATTTGTGTCTCAAAAAGAGAACCACAATTCGATAAATTATTAAAAAATAAACAGGCACAACCTTCAAACTGAAAATGCCCTTGCTTTTTACTTGTATCTGGCTTGCAACCGCGATAATGGTATAAATATATTAATGGTATATAAATATAAATTAAGGATGAGAATTATGGCAAAATACTAGAGATTTAAATATGATTATTGGAGCAAACTGACCTTAATATTGACACTTTAAGAGATAGTGTTGAAAGTTTGAATTGTGACATTTCTGAATAATAAAAGTTTTCATTATTATCAACCTAAAAATCGATAGTTTGATGTATTTTGGTATGACAAAAAATAATTTTGGCGTAGCGCATAAAGAGCGTTAATTTACCCTTTAGTAAATGAAGTAATATTATTTCGCTTTGTATTATTGTAGCAATAATGAATGTTTTTTACGCCATTTTAAATCATGAAAACACACAACTGGCAATCTTACAGTTATCATTGTTATTTTTGCACTTGGTATCAATCAGTATTAAGCGAGGTAATGTATTTTATAACTAAAACAATAATCCTTCAGTTGATATTTATTTCAAGGATTGTTGAATCATTTTCTGTTTTCCTACTTGTTTAAATTTGTCAGTGAAAAGATTTTTGTACTTGCTTAGTGCTTGCTGGGGTCACTCCCTCGACCGTTCTTTTTGTTTTCAAGGGAGGTACTAGGACCGACGACCACGACCAGGTTGACTTCCTCCGTCAGAAAAAACCAAACCACAAATATTAACAAAACAACACACGCACATGTACACAAATAAATAAAAACACTGCCACACGTTTACCCCCAAGGCACTACAGCAGTTATTTAATGTGGTTCAAAAAGAATTCGGCTTAATATTTTCTATATTCTGAACACGTATTTGGTATTACGCTGCTACACGATTTACAGTGTTCCATAAATATCCTGTGTTTGACCCCTAGAATATAATATTTTCAGTTCACTAGCTAACTAGCAATACAAAATTATGTGTATTTACTAGGTTATAGTTCAATTTTAAACGTTTTATAGTAATTAAATAAAGGAATTTATGTCGGGCACAGAAAATTTCTTATGCTATGTGCTGTTTCTTTTTCTAAAGTCGAGAGAGCAAATCCAACGGAGCTACAGCAATCGTATAAGATTTTATAATTAAAAAGTCCTGCGAGTGCATTCCGAATTTTCTATTTGTCGGTATTTCTTACACGGACTGTGATTAAGTTAGTGGATAATTTTGACGGACCTGTAATGAGTGAAAATGAAGTTTTGGCGGTTTGGAACGAAGAACGCTGCAAGATACTGCAGCTAACTGGAATAACTGTTATCTATCGGGTACTTAGGTATTATTAACAAAAATGTTTATAAATACTATTAATAAATTTAACAACGCTGTAAAAATAGACCGCATGATACACATATCACATATCTAAACCATTTCGGACAATGATTATCATAGGCGTCAATTTTCCGGTGGAAAATAGGGATTTGGCCTACTTTCTAAACATCAAGCTAGAATTCTGAAATAATGTTATTGCTTCTCTCAGAAGTACAAAATTAATAAACATTTGAAATTTAAATCTTTATTGGCGAAAAATCACGAAGTGACTGACATCTGTTGATAGGTACACAATTTGAACATTTAATTTAGTCGATTTTTTACATAATCATTATCATTTTCAGTATTGTGAAGTATAAATTTTAAAATCTTCAAACATTATTTTCTTGAAATTTTTATTATGTAACACCATAATTTTTCATGATGTATGTATGTAGAATGACACGCTCTTTCAAATGGCGTGATCAAAATTGGGGGTTGCTATTTAAAAAAATTGTCAATGACGTCATATTTTGAACAACGATGACGTTAAAAATATGGGTCGTATGTCAAAAAGTGCCTTTTTAAAAAACAAAATCGATATATCAGGGGATTTTTTCGAAAACTTTATACTACTAAATTTATTCGTCGCGTTGTGATAAATAAATTAGTATTTTGCGAGTGTAACTTTTTTGCAGCTCAGTGTAAGTATCTATCTAACTATCGAAACAATCGATTCTCCTACCTATTTTATTTAAAGAAGGTATACTTTGCTGAAGTCGGTAGGAGTAACCATTTTTGAAATAATCCTATTTGAAATGCTCAGTGCACCGAGTAAAAACTGTCTTGGTTTTAGGTAAAGTGCCTTTTCTGCTGAAAATATAGCAAAATGTTACTTGAAAAAGTTGTTCAGAATGGTACATTATGGAGACGAGCAAAATTTCAAAAACATCGGCCTGCTTTGATAAAATCTTTGTACCTACTTTGTTGAAAAATGGTTTCATCAAACCTCGCCGATCTTTCTGATCCTAAAGTCCTGAAATACACTTTCTACTAAAAATGACATTAATTATAAGCTTTATAATCTCTAGGGGCATTTGTAAACAAATTGTGATCACTCCTATTCCCGACACCTAAAATTTTACAGCGCCATCTAGCGGTTGGCGAATTTCACAAATTCTTGATTTGTATGTACTAATGGTTTTTAGTTAATAGAACGTTGCCCTTCTGTGCTAGGGCGCCCTCGAAAATTAAAAAATCTCGCTCTGTAAATATTACGTACTCACTAAGAGCGCTCATATCTCGCTCCCTGACACTTGTCTTGAATTTATCGCTGCAGTCAAAAATCGCAACGAGTCCGCCGTTCGGTTCATGTAAATCGCCGTCGAGCAAGACGCACTCCTTTTATTTCGATTTTTGGCGCCAGCCGGTTTAATTATACGCGGAATGGGGCACTGTTCTCGAGTTTCACCGGGTTCAAGATTTAGAATGCCAATTAACATACTAAAAAAATTAATTGCTGAATAATAACACGGCTCTAGTAATACGCTGTTATTATTAATTCCGAGCTAACGGAATGTTCGGAGTTGCGAGAGGCGATGGCATGAAAGTCGACTCATATTTGGCCCCCTGTTTGTTTGTAAACAAACAAGTGGTTCAAGTATTTTGGCACCGTGGAAAGGTTTACTCTATTTGTGAGTCCTACGCAATCCCACCTTTTTTATAGTACATACATTGAAATCAACGAGATATTTCAATAAGTACAATTATTTCTAAATTAAGATACGTTTGAGGGCGAATAATGGAAAAAGTCATAGACATATAAATAATATAATAACAATAATATCTCTATCCCTCATTCTAATCACAGGAATTAGCCCAGAGGTCGGAGATTTGTGCGGGAGAGGGGGCGGCATATTATTATTAAGCAGACCGCATTTGCGCCCAGGAACGACTTACGTTGGTAGGCTCTAACCACTATTCAGTGCAGGAATGAGGAAAACCTGGAAAACACCTCATAATCTAATATAATTAATTTCACGATTATAACAGTAATAATAAAATTCTAAATAACTAAATAGCATTAATCAGAAAGTGACTAGAAGACAATAGAAAGTGAATAAATAGATCATTTAGAGCCCCGCGCACTAGGGCCAAGTCGCGCAGCCAGGTCGCGACGACCAAATCATTACATTGTCTTCAAATTTACACCGCGCACTTGACTGCCAATGGCCGCGACGGCCAGAGAGTCGCGACGGCCAACGAGATCTGTGGCGGTGCACACGCGGCCCAGCAGCAGCGCGGCCAACTATTTACATTACGTTCAATGGATGAGCGCGCACTAGAGAGCGACTAGACAGCGGCCAGTACAGTAGCCCTGCTGCCATATAGCAAATGCTTGCTCGGAATTCATTTCACAACTACACTGAGTGACTATTTTTGATAAATGTGCTTGACAGTCGCGCTCGATTGGCCGCCTTGAATTTTCGTGGCGCGACCTGGTCGTCGCGACCTGGCCGCGCGACTGTCAAGCACATTTATCAAAAATAGTCACTCAGTGTAGTTGTGAAATGAATTCCGAGCAAGCATTTGCTATATGGCAGCAGGGCTACTGTACTGGCCGCTGTCTAGTCGCTCTCTAGTGCGCGCTCATCCATTGAACGTAATGTAAATAGTTGGCCGCGCTGCTGCTGGGCCGCGTGTGCACCCCGCCACAGATCTCGTTGGCCGTCGCGACTCTCTGGCCGTCGCGGCCATTGACAGTCAAGTGCGCGGTGTACATTTGAAGACAATGTAATGATTTGGTCGTCGCGACCTGGCCGCGCGACTTGGCCGCTAGTGCGCGGGGGCTCTTAGGGTCCGTCAGAGGTCGCGCGGTTTAAGACGTCAGTACAGTGCCTTTATACAATGTATAACTGTAGGCGTCAGTACTTTGAATCGATGTGGCTAGACCTCTGTGGATTCGATTCCCGCAGCCGAGCCGGTAGAGCGTATATCAGCTATACAGTGCTTTCGAAAAGCAATGAATAAATTAATTATTTTTGAAATTGAGTTCGAAAAAATCCCCTGGCACGTCGATTTCGTTTTTAAAAGAGACACTTTTTGACATACGATCCACATCTGTGACGTCATCGTTGTTCGAGATATGACGTCTTCTACAATTTTTTTAAATAGCAACCCCCAATTTTGACCATGCCATTTGAAAGAGCGTGTCATTCTACATACATACATCATGAAAAATTATGGTGTTACATAACACAAATTACAAGAAAATATTGTTTGAAGATTTTATAATTTAATTTTCACAATACTGAAAATGATAATAATTATGTAAAAAATCGACTAAATTAAATGTTCAAATTGTGCACCGTTGCCTGCCTGACAGTAGCCAAGACGATTAATAAATTCTTTTTGGACATTATCAATAACTTCAGGAGGTATACGATGTCTCTCGTGACGAATTCTTGCTTTTAAATATTCTAAATTAACCGGTCTAGTATCGTATACTTTGCTTTTTAAGTATCCCCACAAGAAATCATCTAGGGGTGTCAAATCAGGCGATCTGGCTCGCCACTCAATCGGCCCCCTTCTCCCTATTCAGCGATTCGGGAACAGCTCATCTAAATAAACACGGACAGGTGTTGCATAATGGGGAGGTGCACAGTATTGTGAAAATTAAATTTTAAAATCTTCATTATTTTCTTGAAAATTTTTTTATGATAAACATAATTTTTCATGTATGTATGTAGAATGACACGCTCTTTCAAATGGCATGGTCAACATTGAGGTTGCTAATTAAAAAAATTGTCGATGACGTCATATCTCGAACAACGATGACGTCACAAATATGGGTCGTATGTCAAAAAGTGCCTTTTTTAAAAACAAAATCGACGTGCCAGGGGATTTTTTCGAAAACTTCTCAATTTAAAAAATAATGAATTTATTCGTTACTTTTCGCAAGCACGGTATTCTTAGGCAAGGCGCGCACTGAAGTGGTGTGGAAGTGACGTGGCAGTGGCGTGGTGACCAAGTGGCAGGTGGAACCATTAAAACCTTTGTAAACATATTAGTCCAGGGAAGTTATTAAAAATAGCGGAAATTTTTAGGCACAGCAGATATCGAGATGCGGTTTTCTGCATTGTGTTCAGGAAGGTCCCAGGAAAAAAGTCTATATCGTCTGGTTTAGCCATTTTTTGAAAAATGCCTTATGGGCCGGAAAATGCATTACACCATTATAGGAACGACTGGAAATTCGGAAAAATCGCTCGGAGATTGTTACTCGGGGGTTTTCGGGGCTGCCGAACTCGATTCTGGCATTAGAATTACTTGGAGATGCACGGGGGTGGCTCTGTGGGGGGTGCGCGGGGGAGAAATGGCAGCGTGCATGAAAATCACTCCAAACTCGTTACTCGGGGGTTTTCGGGGATGCCAAATTCAATTCTGGCATAGGATTTTTCCGGGGGCGCTTGGGGGTGGCTCTGCAGGGTATCCGGGGTCACTCTGGGAAATTGCATAGTCCATGGGAAGCGCTCCAAACTCGTTACTCGGGGGTTTTGGGGATGCCGAATTCAATTCTGGCATTAGACTTCCCCGGGGGCGCTCGGGGGTGGCTCTGTGGGAAATCGTAAAGGAGAGAGTGAAAAATCACAAATTATGAAAATAATACTTTATTCAAATAACAAATATTCATTTCCCCCCAATCACCCCCAGACAACCCCACAGAGCCACCCCCGAGCGCCCCCGGGGAAATCTAATGCTAGAATTGAATTCGGCATCCCCGAAAACCCCCGAGTAACGAGTTTGGAGCGCTTTCCATGGACTATGCAATTTCCCCCCCAGAATGACCTTCGGGCGCCCCCGGGTAATTCCAATGCCAGAATTGAATTCGGTATCCCCGAAAACCCCCTAGTAACAAGTTTGGAGCGATTTTTATGCACGCTGCCATTTCCCCCCAATTCACCCCCCGCGCACCCCCACAGAGCCACCCCCGTGCATCCCGGGGTAATTCTAATGCCAGAATCGAGTTCGGCAGCCCCGAAAACCTCCGAGTAACGATTTCCGAGCGATTTTTCCGAGTTTCCAGTCGTTCCTATAACGGTGTAATGCATTTTCCGGCCCAGAAGGCATTTTTCAAAAAATGGCTAAACCAGACGATATAGACTTTTTTCCTGTGACCTTCCTGAACACAATGCAGAAAACCGCATCTCGATATCTGCTGTGCCTAAAAATTGCTAAAAATCAGGAGAATAATAAAAATATTGGGTTCACCTTCTCAGGAAAAAAAATAAAAAATTTTAAATTTTTAACGTTTATAAAAAGAATTTGAACTTGGATGACCAAAAATTTAAACTTTTCTATCAAATGAAGAAAGTGACATTTTGCAGGTTACTGACAAAACTACGACCTGTGCTTCAAAAGGATACAAATTTCAGGAATTTATGGTAAATTCGTGGCCGTCTCGCATGTTTTTAGTTTTAAAATTCACAAGAAATATGCAGTTGCAATGCACAATGCCACGTCGTCACCGGCCGCTTGCCACTCGAAAATTAAACTTGTTCGAGATTAGTGGCACCAGACTGGCATCACACCACCTGCAAAATACCACGCCACCACTACTCCGTTCTGATACTCGCGTCTTCATATGTTTACATAGGTTTTAATAGGCTTGTTTTTGCAGCAGTTCAAAACGGTTTGGAAACTGTGAGAAATATTCGACCAGTTAAGTTGAGAACGCGTTACCATGGAGTTTCACGCAATAAATAGTTGGACGGACATTTCTGATAGTGCTGCTGCTAAAACAAACCTATGATTCCACCTGCCACTTGGTCACCACGTCACTGCCACGCCACTTGCTGACCACTTCAGTGCGCGCCTTGCCTTAGAGGATTGGCTCTGCGCGTATGGTAGGGTGAAAGAATGTTGGCTTGGATCAATGTGGGAGATTGATACCGGTCGACATTTGACTACCCCCTAATTAATGAGGTTTTCCAGATTTCTCTCATTCCTGCACTAAATGGTGGTTAGATCCTACCAACGTAAGTCGTTTCTGGGCGCAAATGCGCCCTGCTTAATAATAACATGCCGCCCCCTCTCCCGCACAAGACTTAGACTTCCGGGCTAATCCTCGTAATTAGAATGAGGGGTAGAGACATTATTATTTAACGTAACTATGATAGTAAATAATGAAATGTTAAATCATTTAATTGAAGACTTGGAGGAATGGATAATGGAGGAATAATAGTAATTTTAAACTGACAAGGATTATGAATGAAAAAATAAAGGTCCTCTAAAGGTGAATTAGTATATTATTACAGCAAGATTGTAATAAAAAATATTATTGTAAAACTAAAAAAAATGTAAATTAAAGAGAATAGAACTAAATCGAAGATCCAGAAATTTCGAGAAACAAGAAATGGGTGTCATAAAAGAATAAATCAACTCTCAATTTACCTTACGTTAAACAAAAATCCAGTTAAGAAAAATCTAGATGAAACTTCCTTGGTAACACAGTAGGAACGGAATGAATAAGTTGACAGAAGACAGTAATATCTCGCCAAGACGAATACAGTCATACTACCATAGCATCAGCAAATTCCAGACTCCAGAGGAAGGGTTGTCTTTTAGGTGGTGTTGATATGACCCAAATTACAGCCAAGGAACATAGTGTTTTCACTACTCTACAAGATCCGAAACCGGAGCCAAAGAATTTTCACCAAGACATTTAAAAAGTGAGTGACAAAATTACAAACTTTTAACACAGCAATTTGATAAACTGAATACTGAACAAAATTCCAAAAAGAACTCTATTCAGAGCGCACTTTTAGAATAATATTGTTTTAAGTATTCTGTATAAATTAGATAACTATCACTTAACTTCAAAATTCTCAATGAATGGACATATAGCACTGTTTAAATTCTCAAAAGGTTACATTTTAATGTTTCTTTAATTTTGAACATTGATTCAATATACGTATTTGCTATTACTTTGAATGCCGATTAAAGTTAATTCTTATACAGGCTGGCGCATCCAAAACGAAACAGAGGCATTTTCTGGCAGCTCAGTTCTCTTTTTGAAAAACGCTCAGACCCGTCGATTTTGTTTTTGAGGGAGATACAAAATTGGCATAAAATCACGTTTACACGTGCAGCCCCCAAGGCGGGGATGGCACCGGCCCTAAAATCTTAAATGGGAAGGGGGGTCGAATGATACATCGCTTTAAATGCCTTTCAATTCCCTTTATAATGATGTAAAATACCATGTGCTACAATTCAGTAGTTTTGGAGATTTATTGATTGATCATGATCAGTTAGTCGCAATCATAGTGCGAATCATGGTCCTGTCTTTCACAAATAATAAACAATGTTGCCATAAAAAACTTTTACATATAGAACTTTATTGTTAACTTGAAAATAACAAAATTAAGAATGAGTGACATTTATAATCCTACATCGACAATAAAACTATATTCGTATATTTAGGTAATATATACGAATGTATAAATAAGCAAGTAAAAAAAAAAAATATTTCTGATTTGTATAAAAATCGAGATTTCTTTTTAAACAATGAGTAAATATCGTAAAAGCTTTATGAGAATTTTATGTCCCTACATTTTAGAGAGCTTGTATAAAAACAATAACAAATATAATTCCCTGTAACTAATATTAAGACCGTATAATATGATTAATGTAAAATATGGTAGTTAAATTAATTAGAGGTCAAAAAAAATTAAACTTCAAGCGACACCAAAACCACCAGACCTTGCTTAATAAACAACAAATATTTCACGGTCAATATACAATTTCGGTTTATAAAAACACTAATGTATATTCCCGACATTGTTTGGGTAAATATATCAAAATTGAATGTGCTTAGTTTAACATTTGAAATTAGTAAACTAACTTAAGTCACATCACATTACATTGCATTTTAACTTCAAGTCATAAAATAAGAAAGTAATTCTTTGGGTCACTTTAGGAATAAAAGCTATAATAAACAAAAAACTTACTGATTTCCAAGATAGAGAGTAGTAATTTTTTTTAATATCGCACGTTTTTAAATAACCTGTTTTTTAACGTAACTTGATGAAACCTGGGAACTAATTAAATTACGAGGAAATAATATTTTTATGTAAATATATTAACCAGGGAGATTCAACGAAACATTGTCTTTAAAACCCTCAGAAAAAACTACGCTACTGAGTTTTCAGAAAAATAGACTATTTCCGACTTATAATTTTTTTGTTCATAATAATAAAAAAATAATTTATAATATTAAATGGTTTTGAATGGCTGTTCTTGTCATTTGATAAACGTCACATTAAGTTGAAAAGTTTACAACCACTACCCACTACCAAACATACTTCGCGTACAGTGAAATAAAATGCCCATTTATTCTAATAAAATCAAATGAAAGGAATATTAATACGTATACCATTGGAGAAGTAGAAAATCCCTATATTACGCTAACTTTTTGCTGTATTGAATAAAACTCAACTTCTAAATACATATAAACTATTTATATTTTTTATAAGACTTTTATAAGAGTTGGTTACTCTAGTGAGTTTTTGGGTCAAGAATAATAAAACACAATGTTGAATTTCAAGCTAACGTTTCGAAAAATTTAATTGTTCATCTTCTAGGGCAATCCCAAAACGTTAGCTTGAAATTCAACATTGTTGTTTTATTATTCTTGACAAATTTTACGGAAGGTCACTATCCTACACTCATTATAAAATATATATTTTATAGATAAATATTTATATTATGATTTACCCTGAACGCAAAGTAAAATATTATCACAGAATTTGCCCCGATCGCACCCAATTCGACGACTGTGGTATCGCGAAACGCTAGATTGCCCCGATCACCCTTACGCGATTCTGATAAACAAACAAAATAATGCCGTGTATCGAGGCGCGACTGGAAAATTGAGAATCGACGAGAATCGTTCGGGAAATGGATCTAGAGATGCTAGAAAATACCTGTAATATTCGGTTGGCCTATAAAAGAAGAATAAACGAATTACTTCAATGCTGACTCTGCTGCTGACGTCTTTAATTGGAGTGTTTAGTTGATATTAGCAATCGGGCAGTAAAAAGTTTGTGGTGTACGACTAGCTACTCAATTTGTCAAATAGTATACGAAATTTAGGATGAGGACATTCGATATTATTACTTAGAAGTGAATGTAAAAACTTTAAACCGTAGAAGTTCCTATTTAACTCTAAAGAATTAACATCGAAACGAGGAATTAACTAATTTGTAATTATAGTATGGATTCCAAATAAGGCAACAATATTCAAGTTTCGATCGAACAAAAGTGAAGAACAGTTTTATTAGAACTTTGCTATATTCAAAAACACGATCTTGTTTTACTATGAATTCCAAACGCTTTAAAGAAGTAGAAACCATTTGCTGAATGTGCTCAGAGAAACCCAATTTGTGGTCGAAGCATACACCCAAATCTCTGGTCATGTCAGTACGTACTAAATCTTCAGTATCTACATTGTAATGAAAAAGAATAGGATTTATTTTACGTGTAAATGATATTACTTTATTTACATTTCGAAATATTTAATTGTAACTTGTTAAAATTTCACCACTGTGAAACCTTGTTTAACTCGTTCTGAAGAGCCATACAATCATGTAAACTATTAATAGACGAATAAATTTTTAGATCATCAACAAAAAGCAACTTATTGCAAGTAACAGAGACGATAAGATCATTGACAAATAATGAAAAGAGTAATGGCCCAAGATTAGACCCTTGAGGGACACCTGATGTAATAGGGTAGGGTTACAAATAAGTTTGAAATTTTTTTTAAGGGTGACTCTCTATTCCTTCTTAATATTAATAATTATATATCCGTTGAATGTTTAATACGAACTGCATTAAAAATAAACAATTTTAACGTGTTTGGCCGAAAAATAATCTCTATCTCTAAAAATAGAAGAAATATCTGCGAATTGGCTACCCGATGTAATCATGCCCGGACATATGTTTTTTAAGTAAACCTACTAATTACTGTAAGAATAATAATAAAATCATTTAATTTGAGTAAAGTAGGTAATAAGTAATAAATACACTTTAAACTTATTTTTGTTTCCTCTTACGCTCTTGTTTATGCCTTTCTTTCTTACAAATAAGATCCATAAATTTTCTTTACATATTTTTCTCAGATATGATTTTTTTAAGACCGTCAAGGGTATAGAATAGTATAGACTCCGTCAAAGATACTAAGCTTGTTGATGTCCAAACATGAACACTGTGTATGTGTACATTAACAACAATAGGATATTTATTTCCATTAAATTTCATATATGTGCTGGTTTCCACGGAATTCGTAAGCCTCTTTACGTAAAAATCAATAACAAATATGCTAGGCATGTTGAAAAAAGGCTTTTCTCGTAAATATATCTCCACACGATAGAGCATTCTCCGAATTACTTATTAAAAACGATGAGAAAAATGTGTAAACCGGGCCAAACCTATTAAACCTATCCGTAATCGAATCAATTTTTTTGTCGACCTACGTTAATTGCCTGATGGATTATGAGGAAGGAATTTCGAGATTGGGCTATCTCGGTACTACCTGTGAAATTCGGTAGCGGAGAAAGTACGCATTCTGTGTACTGTGAAACGTGCAGTTTCCCGTTGTCTGTCTGTCGCCAGTAATGACAGCATCCGCGTCTAGAATCAGATTAATTATACATCTGATCGAAATAACTGACCTGTAAGCGCCACAAAATTAATCAAGGAATGTGATGTTTTATAATATCGGTATGAACAGCTTAAAATTATTTTTAAATTCCTCCACGCAGAATCGCTGATCCGAAAAAATTAAACAAACAGATCAGTAGCGGCTCCTAGGTTTCTAGCAGGTGTTCTTCTCTCATAACTTTAGTTAATATAGATATACAGGATTAGCTATGACTTAGTACAAATATTTTTAGAGGGAACAGGGAAAAATTTAAATTAACGGAATCAACTATTAAAAAATAAAAGTTAATACCCACGCGGACATTGTTTCTTAAACAAGCTCGACTTTGCTGTAATTGGAATATTCTACGCCCGATCTATTTTTATATTTGAACTTTGCTCCCGCCTACATTTTTAACTCATTTTCTTTGCAGTTTCGAAATAATTTTCGCCCACGAAGAGAGAACTACAGGTCTAATTTTATTTAAAATACTTTCTCACAGATATACAGGGTGTTAACGATAAGGTTAACCAAACTTCTACCGATGAGAGGAAGTAATAGCAGTCTGACATTTCAAAGTTTTATATTTTTTTCTTTATTTATTAAATTTTGAAAATATTAATAATAATCATTGAAACCACTCGATTATTTTTATATGGATAAAAGAACACCTACAAACACGGAATTCCAGGAAACAACTACTCTGCGGGCTAATGCCCCGACCAGCATTGAATTACACCTGGAAAACCTATAGCAACAGCTAGAGTCATTCGTCAGACGCCCACCAGACATATATTCACAGGCACGAAGCGTTCTACATGCAGTAGACACTTTATCGCGATCGAGAAACGATATTTTGCAAACACGGAATTCTAATGCCCCGACCAGCATTGAATTACACCTGGAAAACCTATAGCAACAGCTAGAGTCATTCGTCAGACGTTAGTTCTACACCGCGTACTCATGGTCCCTTCTGTCAGGTTAGACTTAGACGAAAGCAGGGAACAGGATTATTCGTCGGATACCTCACCTATGGCATACTGATGAGAGCTAATAAGCTCGAAACCGGTATATGTCTGGTGGGCGTCTGACGAATGACTCTTGTTGCTATAGGTTTTCCAGGTGTAATTAATGCTGGTCGGGGCATTAGCCCGCAGAGAACTAGTTGTTTCCTGGAATTCCGTGTTTACAAAATATCGTTTCTCGCCGATCGCGATAAAGGTCGACAGCTTTCAATGGTGTTTACTGCATGTAGAACGCTTCGTGCCTGTGACATTTTCAGTCCGGCATGGAGTAGCGAACGGCCGATAGATGTAGTTAGTTCTACACCGTGTACTAAATAGAACACCTATTTTATATTTAATTAATGAAATAGCTTGACATACCTGATGTTACAACAACAAATTTGCAAAATTTTGGACCCGTCTTACCCAGTTTCTACAAACTAACACAAATATTTCTGCTTTTTGTCCGTTTTCAACTTTTTTAAATATCGCCATAAAAAGTTCAAGTTCAAATGATCGACGGTCAGAAGACCATGACGGCCATGGTACCGGTCCTCCTCGTCCAATCCTTGGTATTAATTCTTGAACACGCTGTATATAATTGAGCTTCGTGCATGATACGCCACAATGGTGCAATACGCCGTGGACGCCCTGGACCTCCATCTCTTCTACGATTCGATTTAAAATTTTCCGCGTCACACTTGCACTCACTGCACACCGCGGTAAAAGGAGCTGCATTTGGCACATGTCTAACGGGAAATCGTTCCGCTAGAGAATTTTTACATCACTATAAATTAAAACGATATCCATCAACTTCAATTTTTTATATGCGTAAGCCATTTTTGACACTGAAAAACTAATATAAATAGTCGCAACACAAAAACGTTAATACCTACTATAAGTAGGAATTTGAAATCGCTTGGCTAGAGACTACAGTAACTCAGTGATGTAAAGGTTAAAGGTACTACAACTTCAATAATTTTTTACTCGGAAACTACAGGGATTTTACAACTTTTTTACGATACTAACTCCATTTTTCATGACGCATCTATTCCTAAATTTTTTAGATAAGTTGTGTATCACTGTATACTTTTTGTCCCAAATTGCAGACTCGTTTTAGAAGACCGATAAACTTTCTTCAAAAATGTCTACTAGCCAACTCACTAAAGGTCAATTCACACATGCGGTACTGTGCGTCGCCTGTGTCGTAACCGTGCACCGACTGTGTTGTGTTGTGCATATTCACACCAATCATGTTATTACGTGCCACAGTTGGTTAGTTTGTATCATGGATCCAAGAGAGGAGGACGTGGTTATAGCATGCGAAGCGTATCTAGTATTAACGGAAGAGGTAAAAAAAATTAAGAGATAGATTTGGATTAACCGTTTATGGAGAGCTAGGGAGGAAGAAGGAGAATTTCACACAGCATTTGCTCGACTCAAAGATGATCCAGAACAATTTGGTCGATACTTTCGCATGACTTTCTTGAAATTTGACAATCTGCTGAAACTTTATTAAAAATTCTTCATTAACAGGCATTTTTTGGCCTACTCGTCACATCGATGAAGTTACACTAACCGCGAATACCGCGATGAGGAATACCAGCGGCAAAATCGCGACACCCGAAAATGAACGAGCGCTGGCCGAAACATTACGACCGCCCTCCGGTCGCCTTCCAATAGTTCTCACTAGAGCGGTTATGCACGTACCGTGCTCCTACCGTATCGGACCGTAACCTTGAAAAATCGCTTTCAGAGCGGTCGGAAGCAACACAGTCAGAGCACAGTCTGTGCCTAGACCTACATGTGTGAATTAAACGTGCAATTCAATACATTTTCTATGGAAACTTCAAGTGTTCAAATCGACACAGTCGGTGCACAGTGGGTGCCCAGTACCGTATGTGTGAATTGACCTTAATTATGCCACTGTAATATATTTTAACTTTTATTTGGAAAATGAAGTTTGGTTAAACTTATTGTTAACACCCTGTATATTCAAAATACGTTACTGGTTTGTAACCAATGTAGACTAAGCTTCAGATCATTATGTTACTCAGTTGAAAATCATTAGGTAGATAGAGATATTACGCAATATCGGAATTGTGAGTAACAACTATTTATTATACTGAAGAAGAAATCTGGTGCGAGTGGGAGAAAAGTAGGATTTGGCGGAGGCGACAGTGTTAATCTGTCCATATAAAGTGAAACTGATGAAGATGAATGATTGAGAGATTGGAAACTTTTACCACCAATTGTTTTCCATGAAAAATGTGCTCAATTAACTAAGTGGAACTTTGATTTATCATCATCCTATTTGCTGGGATTGGTATCTCTCTAAATATTATTTTAGTAAAACAGCTGTACTAAAGCGTTTTGTTATTTCTCTATTTTAAATCATATGAGATTAAAAAAGAATTACAGTTCAAATAAATTTGCTTCTTTAGACTTACCTTCTACAATTTCGTATGCAAATAAAAATGGACTTACCTGAAACAAAAAAAAACATTTAAAATAAAATGAAAGGTTATTCTATTCGTAAATTATGATCGTAAGATTTTAGTTCCGAACTCGTTTTACGAGTCAAAATAAATTAGAAGTTGTGGAATCTCGATTACAAATTTATGTCAAACTGGAATCAAGCTATACGAATCGACTTATCGGATATGACAGAAAGTGAGATTTTTATTACCTAACGACCTGGCATATTCAATCGCTAAAATTTGCATAGTGATAAAGGTGGAAGTATCTGTCTGACCTAGTGATAATGTGGGTTTCAGCCTTCTAAGACCTTAATCAAACACCTTCATAGAATATTCATGTCGCAAATCGATCATCTTCCGACTTGATGTCCGTTTCTATGTTTGTATTCTGCGGTAGTCCGCGAGCACAGGGTTATTTAAAAAAAATGTTTTCGTCGCTGAAAAATAAAATAAACAGTCTTTGCCGTCTCGAGCAAAGGACGAAGATGGGACAACTCAGTGTCGTACTCGATCTTCTCTCTCGATTTTCATTTCGGCTTAAGTATTTCAGTGGTTTAGCAGACGCTGTGTGTATTTAAATAATAGGGTCATTTGGACAAACCTCAAATTACACTATTTCTGATGCATAGTCAACCCAGAAGATTTGACGTCGATCTGATACACTGATAAAAATGACTGTAAATTTACACGTCACATCATACATTAATGTTAAAAATACCAAATCCACACTGTATTACAAGAATCTTCATGTCAATATCGTTACATCTTTCATGTAAAATTATATGATTTTTTTCTAAAAATACGTAATAACTAAAAAATTACATTTCAAGTGTACAAAAAACATGATTTTACTATGAAAAAAGGCATATTTATAAGTTGTAATTTTCCATTAAAATTGTAACATTACATTCTGGTGTTTTTCCCCACTATTGGCCTATAGGCAATAAATAACCAACACTGTGTAATATCGCTAATAATTTTTATCACTGTAGTTTTTGAAATATACGAGGTCAAATTGGAATTAAACGCTCGCCCCGTATCTCGAGGCGTGACGTCATTGCCTCCTACAGCTTCTCGGTACTCGTCCACCTCGAATTCAAGACAAGGGTACAGCAGCAGCAGGAAGTAGCAGACCAGTTACATCTCACCTGCACTCGATTTATATGTGAAACTACATATGAAGGAACAGCCAGTTCAATTGTCGGTCATCTCACCTATGGCATACTGATGAGGACTAACAAGCCCGAAACCGGTCTATGTCTGGTGGAGTGGCCGACAAGGGTTCTTGGCTGTTTCACACAGATACTGCAGGTATAATTCAATGCCGGTCGGGGCATTAGCCCGCGGAGTAGTTGTTTCCTGCAGTATCATTTATAGAAATAATGAAGCTGTTTAGATTATAAATCATATTGTTTATATTGCATACTTATTTCAGTAACTTTATTAGAATGTCGTAGTTTGATATTTTTCATTGGGCCACTTTGCAAAAAAAACAAAATTAGGTAGTCTATAAAATTAATATTAAAAAGACTAATAAGGTATCTACTTTATATGTAGGTAAATATTTGCATTACGAAAATTATTTATATCTACCAAATTCCGTTTTGATATTTTTTATCTTTCTGAGATATGTAGCAATTGCTTAAGCTTAAAATATTATTAAATATTAGAAGAGTTACTACTTTTATAATTTTTTGTTGCATGTTGCAATTCTCTGTCGTATGGTTCATTTTGACGTATTAAACTGCGGTATTCGTATATCTATCTAATTTTACAAAAACTCAAATTATGTATTCACCTTTTAATATACCATGTAATATATTTTACAGTTATTTATAATTTTTTAAACAGCTATGTTAGTAAATTCCACATCAGAACAGAAAAAAAATATATTTAAGTGATGTTGTAGAACACGCAACACGAATATGAACAAATCTTGAATACAAGGTGACTCAAAGTAAAATTCAGTTTATAAAAAAATCATAAAATTATTTAGGTAAGCTATTTAAAACGTTATCCAAACCTCGACCATTCTGTCACAGCACTCCAAATTTTGCCTAAACAATTCAACAGAAATATTGGTAATAGCTTCGCAAATGTGATCCTTTAATTGGTTTGGCCAACGATACTCTTTAAGTATGCTCGCAAAAAATACATTTAGAAGATATGTAAAAAACGCCATATACAACAGTATCGCATCAAAAAATTTGTCATATTTTATTGAATAATAAAAGCTTTCCTTATAAGGTCAAAGTTCTTCAATGTGAAGAAAATCTTCACCAGCTGGCAACACTGATCCCCATGTATTAGCTACTCATAAGCCATCTATCTGTAACTTTCACATTATTTGTAGTGGTTTGAAAACTTAATCCTACTCTGGGTCACCCTGTATTATAATTCGGCTCAGTCAAGTTCGACGACTGTCAAGTCATCGAACTTGGGTATGAATAATTTAGGGAGGGCGATGGCTATAATAAAAAAAAATCAAATGTCAACGAGCACATGGATAACGAACTTAACATGGTGAAAAAAAAGTAAGCTGTCTACCTCCTAAAATAAACAGGGTATGTGATAAAATAATGCACACATAATATTATGTCAACGTCTAAAACAAGAATAACCTTAGTGGCATAAACGAGTTTTCAAAATTCGTTTTATATTTGTTATAGTAATGCAGGAAATGCAACTTCAAGTTTCAACATTTCATTTTGCTATTGTTACGAAGGCTCACCTACCTTTTTGGTTTGTTAATTACGTTCCTGTTTACATTAGAATTTATATTTAAAGCTCACCTACCTCGTTAGTTTGTAAATTACATTTCTGTTAATGTTAGAATTTATCATTTTTGTGATGCCTTTATTTTGACGTTTTCTAGAACATTCTCGGCCACATTCTATTTGATTCTCGAGACCGCAGCAAACTTCTAGAACCCTAAAAACCTATATAAGCGGATCATTTTCGCCGCTGGAGTCAGTTTGTATTGAGCAGTCGAAGGCGATTGACAAACGTTAACAGTTGTGAAATTAGTTTGAAGGATTGATAGTTCTTGTATAATCAAGAGTGACAATAACGTTTGTTTGTCTACGTGACGTGTTTCTACGCTAACCCAACATAGAGGTTACACTATTTTGAATCATATTTTTGTAATCTTACTCATATGGTTTTCAACTCTTTAAAAGCTAAGTCTACAGCTTTTTCTTTATCAGATGAGATAAAAAAAGTCTGGTTTTACAAATTGTAGTACATCAATCAAAAACGTAGTTGAATTGAATTATGCTTTTTGTTCTCCACATTTCCGGTTTCCAAAATTGTTTGGGTTAATTGTCTAACAGTACCTGTGTGATATATTTTTGTTCGATGTCTCACAAAATAAAATAAATAATTGCACTATTTCTCTAGAAGAATTAGGTACTATTTTTTAAATAAATATCAACTCGCCCTGTTGGGATAGTTATCTTACCAAGGAGGATGGAGATATCAACAAAGAACTGTGCTACTGAACAAGATTGACGGACTTGAAGGTTTTATTTTAAAAAATCCTTATCTCCACATAAATAGAATGGAATCTTCTCATTGATCCACCATTCCACCATGTACATGTATACTCTGATATCATGTCTATCACATTTTGCAAATATTAAAACAAAGTTTTAGTACTATATGGTTCGATTCACCTTTCAGAGGTTCGGCAGACCATATAGCTAGTGCCAGTGATGGTTCATGGATTTAATAATAGGGGAAGCAGAAGAATAAATAGTTTTTCGCGGCGAATTTGTTATTTAATATTCAAAAAAGTATTTAACAAACCCATTTATATTTTAAATATAGTAATTGTAAAATAGATGTGTGTAACAATTAAAGGTAGTCATCACGTTAACTGCTTATTTTTGGCGGCAAAATATGACGATTTAACTCTACATACTTACCTATATATAAAAATGCCACCCTTAAATGATACAGTGTTAAAGTAGGTTTTAAAATTGTTTTTTTCGCTATACTTTCGGCAGATTTTCACGTATTTGGTTATTAACTAAATCCTCAAGAGTATTGTTAACGACGTCTAAGAAACAAACGTAGAAACGGAGGGGAAGAAGTAATTTTATCCCCCCACTTTTTTCTGACGCACGCCTATGGACAATTTTTTTTAAAATCATAATGTAAAATTTTATTTAGAATATTTTATTATTCTTGATAATTTATCTTAAAGGATTTTCGAGATAAATTCGAGGTTTGGGCATGCAACGTTAAATATTAGGGCTGTCAATCCCAAGCATTCGGGATTCCGGGATTCTGTTAACTTTCAGCCCCAAAAATTCTGGGATGTCGCCAGCTGGGTTCCCGGGTATTTCGGATATGACCTTGTCAATTTTATAGATACATTGCGGTCTAATGTGAAATACAAGGCCACAGAATAATTAACTAATACACAGAAAAATTGATCACATTTTTACAAAGTTTACAGTCTAATAGTTATTTTAATGCGGCTTTGTTCAGTTCAATTTCACTTACAAGTGTAAAATCGGAAAGAGCCTCCTCGTAGGTAGAAACGTAGTCCATCAAAATTCGTTGTGAGTTTGAATGTGCTGGATCAAGTAGCTTTTTTTATTTATTGTTTCTCAAATATGAATAAAAAATAAATTTCACATGTATAACTATTCATATTAATTACAATATAATATTTTTTTTACATTTACCATTCTGTTTTTTGTTTTTAAATAAATAAAACAAAATAATAATCATTTTTCATAATATATCGACATTGTTGACAGCAATCAATCCTGGAATTCGGGATTATAAATTTCTAATCCCGGGATCGAATTTTTTTCCGGGATTGACTTCCCTTTTAGAGATAGTCGCAGCAAAATGAATTGCACTTAATAACATTTTTAAATTTCAAATTACAAAGGAACAATTTGTAATGTTCTAACGTACTCTAAACTTCTGAATATAGGGCTAACCAGATGTGCCATTTTTCACAGATTAATGTTTTTTATCAATGTAAATTCGTTTATTAAGGAAAAAAACAAAGATTTAAGAAACGTATTAGTTAGTAAATATATACCCTACACATAGTCTACCAACAAATTTAGATGCTGCAACATTCCTAAACTTTCTGCAATATGATTTTTTCACTTTGTTCGGCAATTTGCCACTTACTCTTCGTCAAAATATGCCGATTCAACTTGATGGTGCTGTGCCTCATCTTGGATGAAATGTTAGCCAATATTTAAGTTAAATTTTCCAAATCGATGCTTTGGAAGTGGAAGAGGCAGAACTATTCAGTGGCCATCATGCGCCCACAATTTTAGTCCATTGGACTTCAGTATTTGAGGATTTATAAAGGACGGCGTTTATTCCAAATCAATTGATCTAGTCACCGTTGTGACCGATTTTGACTGATGCCCTACGCTTTATAATATTATTCTTTTCTTTTTCGGATCTATTGATTTTAATAAATTATGCGATAAACATAAACCACGTTATTTTTATTTAAAAAATAAAAACAAACATAAAACATTGTGGACATCAAAACGTAAATTATAAAATTTATATTGGATTAAAAATAGTGGTTTTTAGGTCAGTGCTGTAATTTGATACATAGTGATTTTCTGGGTTGTTGTGCCGTGACCTCGGTAACTGGTAGGCGCCAGAAACAGAGTTAAAATGCACGTCCCTAGCATTAGCCGAGACTCTTTTACCTGCTCTGGTTGTTCTCGGGCTAGGCTCTGTGGGGACAGACCCGCTATCGGTGTCTTTGAGCTCGTCCATATATTGATTTCGGTTCCTATTTTTGGTATTACGACTGCTACGGTCGGAACCGTTCCTCGGATAATGGTGGTCCTCCGAGGCATTCCGTAGCCGCCGCTGTAACTGGTCGCATCCCATGCTTTCGCTGCTCTTCACTGTCGGCATCTTCAGTGGTGACTCTGCAAAAGCTTCGCCGCGACGGAGCAAGCAACCGAAATCAATATATGGACGGGCCCACAGACACCGATAGCGGGCCTGTCCCCACAGAGCCCGAGAACAACCAGGGCAGGTAAAAGAGTCCCGACTAATGCTAGGGATGTGCATTTTAACTCTGTTTCTGGCGGCTACCAGTTACCGAGATCACGGCACAACAACCCGGAAAATCACTATGTATCGGATTAAAAATAATTTTAAGAAGTACGTACAATCGGTAGATAATTTTAGCTGAAGGATAGGGTCACCTGCGTCCTACGTTACTGGTGAGCTGCCATTGACCAGTGCATAAAATGCATTAAAATATTAAGAATGGGTTTTCCAGAAATTTTGTTCAGAGGCGTAATTCTTAATCGGGCCCTGTATTGGTAAATAAGGTAGGTACATAATATATACGTAAGTACTTTCTAGTTAAATAGACATTTTATTTGCATAAACATATAGCAAATGTGTAAATAAACACGTCAAAATTGTTAGCAAAAATAGCCGAGAAAATGTATTTTCACACTGACGCATTCAACAGTAATAAAAGATTTCCGTGCTCTAGCAGTGCAGTGACGCAAATTAGTCAAAGTTAGATGGTAACAGAAGCAATTAAGACCAGTCGTGAAATCATGTGCATGAAATAAATTCCAGGATATATTTACGTATGTTATTTTTCTTCACTTTCACTTCTTGTTTCTACTTCTGTATCGTATTTAATCCGTTGTTGAAAATGACATTAGTTATTTACATATACCTAGATACTCTTCCTATAGCATATATTTGTCAGTTTCACATTCACATTCGTTAAAATTGTTCATTTAGAATGTCTCAAATAGGAGTTTACTAGATGCCTCAGCTCAAACAAATAATATTTACATGAGGAATATGAGACATCCAGGTAAACTGTTTCAATTTCTGCTTCAGTTTGAGATTTGACGTTAACTTCATCGACGAAAACAATTTCATTGCAGAATTTATTGCTCAAAAAACATTTTTCTAGGACTTGCTGACAAAAAAATCAGGTTGGCTGCCAGCCCTGAAGGAGCTTTCCAATCGACAGACTGAAGATCGTAAAAACTAGAGTTATACGTCTTCGGCCCCCTTTCCAACCGCGACTCTGGCATGGTATCGCGAGAAAACGACATAAAAAGCGTCTGGGCGCCAGCTGACCTGCAAAATAACACATAACTGCAACTGCGCACAGGCAATAAAAACATTACTAGAAGCAGAAGAAGTAGTTCATGCCCTCAGAAAGAGAACCTGCCGCTGAGAACGCTCCTAAACAAAAGTATCCATTATATCGCTCTATCTCGACATGGTAATTAATATTTTTTTCTACGTTCATGCAAAAAACAAAACTTTATTGAACTATATTTAGTGGAAAAAGTGGTTCTTTATTGCACTAGTGCAATAAAATGTTTATTGCATTCATCCGTCATTCTACTACAGCGTTTTGTCATCATGACAAACATAAACGTTCAAATCGACGTCGCATTTTCCTAGACTTATAGTGTCATCTAAATAACATTTTTTTGGTTTTTGCATGAACGTAGAAAAAATATTGTATGCAACTCGTACAAAACGTGTTTATAAACACTTACTTTTTGTACTTGTTGCATAAATAACTATTCACACCACGTTTACCGCCTTGTTTTTGACGAATCACTTGAAAAATAGATATATTCCAAAATTGTATTTGAGTATTTCAGTTGCAACGAATATGCAACCACCAATTCATGCACGTTATGGGATTTACAAACCTTGTTCTCATGGAATATCTTCGAATTTCGCGCGAATTATTTAGTGGCGGGGAAATCACAACTTTTGCATTTCGCCAACTGTAAAATCTTGTCCTCATAGAAGCAAAATTTGCAAAAATTTTCACGAATTTCTCAGATTTTGTTTTAGGGAAATTATTAATGGCGGAAAAGTGTCTTTTCGCGAATTGCTCGGGATATCGCTATTTTCATCATTGTAAGAGGTTAGTAAGTTTAACTTGAGCTTCTGACAATCTACCATCACAGTCAGTGACCGTTTTATGATAGAAATTATTGAAAATATTACAATTGGCAAAATACGTTAGAAGTTGAGACTTTTCCCGCTATTAAATAATTTGTGCGAATTAGGCTTGAAGCCTTGTCCTCTTGACGCGAAATTCGCAAAAATTCTCGTGAATTTTGCAGATTTTGATTGAAATTATGGCGGGAAAAAGACAACTTTCGAATTTCGCAAAACAAGAATATTATCGCTATTTTCATTATTATCTGAAGTTAGTAAGTTTAACTTGAACTTCTAACAATTTACCATGGCAGTTAATGACAGTTTTATGAAGAAATTGTTAGAAAATTTTGCAGTTGGCAAAATTCGCTAAAAGTTGAGCCTCTTTCCGCCATTAAATAATTCGCGAGAATTTTCGTGAATTTCACGCCCATGAGGACAAAACTTACTCTATATTTTCATCATATAAATGTCATTGACTCTCATGGTAGATTGTCACAAGATCATCACAAACTTACTAACCCCAGATGAACATAGCAATTGCAACTGTTTTAGTGTGTGAAACTCGATGAAGTTGAAACTTTTCCGCCATTGAACAATTTAAATCAAAAACTGTGATATTCTGGCAAATATACAATAATCCAAAATTAATAAATTACAACGGCTGATTATAGATCCGTTTCAAATAGAGATCAGTAGTCATCCAATAAAAAAACAAAACCCCAAGTTTGCAGCTTAGCAGCTTTCGAATACTGAAGCATGGCCAGACAAAACCCCATCGGACCAATGAATTTATAAACCTGGCCAATCAGCTACTCCGAAAAAAATACGATTGAAAAATAATTTATAATATAATCTGTCCTTTATGCCAAATATAAGCAGGAATCTAACATTTCTTCAATTCCAACATGAAAATTCTGATTTTAATCTCAGGATTCCGAAAGATTTCTAAAATCGAAATTGAAATATTTTACATATATTTTTACCGTTTATCCCAAAATTGTTATATTATATTTTATTAAAACTGTTATTTAAAACCTCTAACGTAATTGACGCAATCTTGTTTACCAACACACCATATCCATTGCTAACGGCATTCTTAGGCAACCCACAATACGATGCCGTATAACAAGTAGCATAAATAACAGAGGCATGAATGATCGGAATGGAAATGAACGTTTGTATAATGAACTCGGCAAACCATTTCACTTTCATATAACAATAAGGAAAATAATACGCTCCTTAGCCATGAAAGTGAGTCACGTCAACAATTCAATGCACCACAGCCTTATTAAATATTATATGGATGGTAAGCAGAAACTGAAATGTAATGTTAAGATGAACGATAGTAATCAGGAACTAATCAAATATCGAAGAAATATTTTCTTTGCAGTGAAAACTCAAATATTTTCACGATTTCGATCCATACTTAATGTAGGAAATGCATCGACACAAACATTTCAAATGAACAGTTCAAATAGCCTATGGTTAATGTCAAGGCAAGTTAGATATTAAATTTACACTTCTACTCTCTCAAGAAACTATAAACTAGATATGTATATAAAACTATTAATGATATATCTATGAACTCAATTAATATTGAGAAAAATATAAAAGAAAGATAAAACGTGAAAGACAAAAATTATATCTAATATACATTATGCAAACATTTGGTTGTCATCAATGTTTCCACATCTATGTAGTACGTACCACAAACCGCAACATATGTTTCTTTTTATCTTCTTTTCTATGCACGATTTGAAACGGTATAACGTTTTGTTTAACTCTAGATATAGGTAATAATAATTTATTAAGATGCAATTTATTTTTTAGATTTATAGCCTACTCTACAATAGTTATTTATGCAACAAGTGCAAAAAGTAAGCGTTTATTGCACGCGACATGAAGTTGTCCTACGAGGCCGTAGGCCGAGTAGGACAACACGTCGAGTGCAATAAGCACTTTTTGTACGAGTTGCATACAATATTTTTTCTACGTTCATGCAAAAACCAAAAAATGTTATTTAGATGACACTAAGTCTAGAAAAATGTGACATCGATTTGTTTATTGCTCTAGAGCACTAAATATAGTTCAATAAAGTATTGTTTTTTGCATGAACGTAGGAAAAACATATTACAAATAGATTTGTTTTGGAAACGGTTTGAAACTGTCAAAAATATTCGACCAGTTAAGTTTAAAACGAGTTACCAATGAATTTAACGGATGGAGTAGTTGAACGGACATATCTGACAGTTTTAAACTGTTTCTAACTACTAAAGGAACACATATAATATAACTCATTCTTTACTGTTATATTTTCTACCCAGAACTAAAAGCACCAACATGTAGAAGGCAGCACAATGGATACTATAAAATTTTAGGCAAAATCCACCTAAAAATGGTTAAGACTGAATAATCTGTGAACTCCAGATTTAGTGATAGGCAGAAGCGTGTTTTTTTAGAAAAGACTACAAACAGTCAGTATGTATATTGTAAATATATGGATGGATTATTTGTTTTAATTAAGATCCAAAAAGTTTGCTTTATATGAATTAATACACTACAGAACATTTATTGTCAAGAAAACACTTTCGTAAACAAGCTACACCGACGATAGTGTAACTCAAATGTCAAAAAATGTAGCTCGCCATAAAAGAGCGACCTGAAAGAAAGACTTAAATTAAACTTAATAAAACGCTTTTTTAAATAAAACCACTATGCTCTTCAATTTTATCAAATTTTCATTTTTTTTAACACAATAAAGCGTGAATGCACAGGATCAAAATAGCGGCAGCCGTACCTACTGCACTCTACTCGTGGACACATTAAACTTTTAGGCAATCCTAACCATTATTTACTTTTTTGTTTTATACTTTCTACATACATATAACAAAAAGCTGTAATAATATAACATACAATGGTGCAATGTTAGGTCTACACATTTTGTCAGTGTAAAGCGTTCATCAGCAAGTAGACGATGCAAGTTAAATCAAAACTAATAATTGTGCGCAAAAGAAGCGGGACGGTCGAATATTTCGCGAAATTTACATCGGATCGAAAAACTGAAATATTAAACACGTCTTTTTGGTTTTTCATTTGGAAGTGAATTTCTCGAGATATTAGACCGTTTCCATAATTTTCCTAGAGTATCAGGATAAATCGTTTTTTTTTTCGATTATAGCGCCATCTATCAACAATTCGAAAAAAATGTCCCGAATAAAAGTTACTTATTTTTTCATCAGGAATCCAAATCTGCAATAAAAAATGGGGGTTCCCATTTAAGACTTCAAAGTTATCCCCCGTCCCACCCCCAGGGGTTGGGAGTAGGGGGTCATTTTTTTAAAATATTGAACACGTGTTTTTTAGTTTTTCGATCCAATGTAAATTTCGCGAAATATTCGACCGTCCCGCTTCTTTTGGCACACGGTGTATATAAGCAATACAGCGTGCATAATATCATGGTCACATAAGCGATATACAGTCGGAAATTGAAATTCTTGTGCTGCAAGGCCATTCTACCGCATTAATGTTATAATCTATAATATTTCAAGTTTGATTGAGGATTTATACACTGATTGCATTTACTATTACAAAACCGTTCGATTTTACGCACTGTAGACGTATTTTTTTAATATGTTTGTGTCTAATACATGATGAATTGGTCAGATAAGTAAGACATCAAAAGTGGTATGTAGTCACTATCTACGGTTATTAACTTTATAGCTAGCGATAATATGAAATAATATACAATTGCACGTTATGTTCGCATTTGTGATACACGCGCTATAGCTACTGTAATTGCAGTTCTCAGTTATACACGACATGAAAAAGTAGTCATAATATGGAAAAAAGTAGTATTATTAGATACTGATTAATATCGTTATGAGTAACCCTCCCCACACTCTCTAACTCTTCTAAAACAGAGCTACTCATTTTTTCATTAAAAAAAATAAAAAATTAAGAGCGATTTTTAACGAACAAGTCCCTATTCACGAATTCCTCACAAATCACGCATCGCAAATTGCGAATATACACATAGCTTTACGCAAGCTTTACGTCTATACTTTCGTATTTTCCAAATCTTATAAAGACAATTTATTTAGAATAAAACAGCCGTATCATACCAAATGGCAGCAGCGCAAATGATGGTTGTTACACCTATTTTCTAGTTTCTATAGTTTTAGGTAGTGCTCCTTAAAAAAAAATTAATACTATTTCTGTCCATTTTCGAAAAATAGAAAACCTTAAATTTATGCATTCAACTGCTATCTGCCATCTTTTGCACATCACACAAATTCCTAGGCTTAAAATATGACGATCTAGCTCAATTTACCGTAAGCCCGCTTTACATTAACAATTTCTTTGTCAATTAATTGATCAAGTGGCTTCGTCAAGTCAAGTGACAAATGTAATAATAATATTGATGAAGAACTTATTGACGACTTAGAACTTGTTCTAAAGCGGGCATTACACTAACAATTTATTGTCGAAGAAATTGATGAATTAATTCACGTCCAAGTTTTAGTATAACATTTGTCAATTGACTTGACGAAGCCACTTGATCAATTAATTGACACAGAAATTGTTAATGTAAAACGGGCTTTAGTCCAAAAGTTTATAGTTTCCGAAGGAACAGGATGTCAAAGTTATAATATTAGCATGATTTGTACAATTGCCTACATCTAAATCTTGCTACAGACTATGCGTATATTCGCAATTCGTTGTGCGCGATTCGTGAATAGTGAGTAGGGTCTAGTCTAGATTGTTAAAAATCCATTCATAAAAAATGCTACATACTATGTACGAATTCCTTACAAATCACGCATCGCTAATTCACGTATAGTCTGTAACCAACTTAATGCTTGCTAGAGACTATGTTTGAACTGACCCTAAAGGTCCATTTACACACATCAGTGACGTATCAATTCAGTGTCAGTTCAGTACAGTTTACACATATCCGTCCGTAGTCCGTAAAAAGAGTTAGTAGACTATCAAATAAAGTCATCTGTATATATTTATCATGCAAATTGATCAAAATTTCGTGCCAGATAGATAAGCTCCATCCATTCATCTATTCTAAGCAATAGAAATATCTGATTAGTTTGTCAGTAGAATCACAAAAATATCGTTGCCGGCATATTTAAAAGCCACTGAACGGATACTGAAGCAGCACTGACAGCACTGGATACGGCACTGTGACGCTATTTTAAAATCTAACCATTTTTTATTTTTCACTGATAATAATACAGAACTGACACGGCACGGTCTGTAAATAGACCTTTAAAATCTAATTTTTTTTTGTAATAATCGTATGTCATACTTATCGGAAAAAAGCGATTGCAATTTGACACAATTTTATAAATAATAATAATAATAACAATAATAATAATAATATCTCTACCCCTCATTCTAATTACGAGGATTAGCCCAGAAGTCGAAGACTTGTGCGGGAGAGGGGGCGACATATTATTATTAAGCAGGCCGCATTTGCGCCCAGGAACGACTTCCGTTGGTAGACCCTAACCACCATTCAGTGCAGGAATGAGGGAAACCTGGAAAACCTCATTAATTAGGGGGGTAGTCAAATGTCAACCGGTATCAATCTCTCACATTGACCCAAGCCAACATTCTTCCACCCAATAATAATAATAATAATAATAATAATAATAATAATAATAATAATAATAATAATAATAATAATAATAATAACGACCACTGACCGACCCGAAATACTACATACTACTATTCACTTTCATTGTGATTTAAATATTCTGGTCAAATTTTGACGTATGTTGTGCTGTCAAATAAAAATAAACGTGAATATAGTCAAAACTATCATCCACCTAGTACCTAGTATAACTAACAGACAAACTACTTGGACAGCTTGTTGCGACCAATTCGATTGTACTATGGAAGTAGGGGAAACAACACAACCCATTCAACTATTTTGTAAACAAAATTGACAACCAACCGAACTAACATCCAAAAATGGCTGAAGTAAACGGAAATTTTTGTGTAAAATGCGACGAAAAAATAATCGACCCCACCGACAAGATACTTAAATGCAATGGGAACTGTAACAAGGGTCTCCACTACACTTGCAGCAGCTACAACACATCCGAGCTGGAGTTCCTCAAAACGAACAAGAATAACGTCAAATGGTTCTGCGACGGGTGCTCCCGAAACAAGGCCGTCAGTTAAGTCTGCTAGGGAGTGGTAGAATAGTTTTTGCACTGCTACAAGGTGAAGATTTTTTACTAATTTGCAAGCTGCTTAATTTATATATTATAAACTAAAATAATTTATTAAATATTTACCAAGTTCAACACGCCAAGAATATAACGCAAAACTTTCGGCAGAAGCAGGTTATGTAGAAAAACATTTAGCAGTCACACTTGTTTATTTTTTTGTAAAAATGTTAACATTCTTATTAATAAAAGTTTTTTACGTTTACATACTGATAGTTTCATTTAATTGTATGTATTAATTAATTCACATTTCCCGAAAATTTTCTTTACCACAAAGTATTGATAACGTCCTAAAAGACTATTTAAAAATTCATTTTCACATTAAAGGCGTAGTTTTAGTGACAGCTGTCAGGCACTAAAGTGTCACATTTACTAGTCTAAGAGCCAGTGGCCGGCAACCTATAAGTAAATGATTATACCTGAAATTTTGCACAGTGAGTCTCTTATACATATCACTCATGATGTGGGACTCGCTAAGCCCGGCGAGGCCGACTCAAGAGTTACTCAGGTGCGAGAAGTATGAACGTTATTAAATTAACAAAGCTGCCAAAATTTTAAAATATACAATTATTATTATATAAAAATAACACAGGCAGACGATTACCGTGCTTCTAAGGTCATGGCAGACACTTGTGAAATTGGCAAAAATTATTATTTTCGAAAGTATTTGATTAAATCTGATTTTTGACGTTAAAAACTGTCAGAAATGTCAAGCATTGTAATCGACATCACCAAATCTCAGAACTTGTGCCAGAAATAGAGGTTATTTGTTATTTATATTATTTTAATTTAAAATGGTTCTAAATATAATAAATAATAATAATATATGGCTAATTTGTTAGATCTTTAATTTTAAAATTTCCAAAAGGCTGCTTTTTTAATTTAATATCGAAGTTGGTTTAATTTTCATTCATCTCGCTTCTGAGTAACAGTTGGGTCGGCCTCGCCGGGCTTAGCGAGTCATCACCTCATGAGTGATAGGTATAAGAGACTCACTGTGCAAAATTTCAGGTATAATCATTTACTTATAGGTTGCCGGCCACTGGCTCTTAGACTATATGGTATATATGTGGTCTAAACTAGTGGAATGTCGATGTAATTTTAAACCCTGTTAAAGTTACCAAAATGAATTATTCATTATTGGATAATAGAAAGTTCAACTTAGGTAGTGTTAGTATTATTATTACCAAAATGTAGCGATTTTACACTTAAAATATTTATTGAATGTGACTCTTTTTACGGCATTTTTACATAAACTTCAACAATTAATTTTTCACATTTAAAAGTCAAAGTAAGTAAAATGAACACAAGCCTTTCCTAAATTCATCCTTTATGTGTATTTTACTGCAGTCAAAAAAAGTGGTAGAAGAGAAAGATAAACTTAAAATTATCTATGTCGATATGCACATTGTTTTGATTATCACCATCACAAATCACCATATTTAACCATAGTAAGATCACGTAATATTGAGTTATCAGTATTTTTTTAAACATATAGCAGTATCTGTAAACGGTTTAAAATTAATTTGACTGTCTTATAGACTACTCTGCTACTACACGGTGACGGCGCCCTTAACGTAAGTAATTTTATTTATTGTAAACATAGTCAAATTGGAACAGCCTGTAAGGGATATCCCTGGTCCTTGTTTGTTTTGGAACATTTACTTCGTTTATGTGGATTGAAGTGTTTTCACTAGTAGATGGTTTATGAACTATTGAATACTTCAAAGTGGTTGAATTATTTATAAAATAGCTTCCTTGATATACTTGCAGTAGGATTTTTTTTTGCTGAACAACTGATTTACGAGTTATAGACTCTTCAACGTAGCCTTCAGCTACCGTGGAAGATTTCCATCCACCATGACTTTTTGAAGTTCTAATATCAGCGCCTGAATTTATTGATAGTGCAGCTGACGTTCTGCTGAAACAATGTCCGGTATATTTGTATCCTTCAATTTCAGAAACGCAGCATCTTGTTTAGGCATTTTCCCAAATGTATGAATTGCTATTAATTGATAATATATGCTTTACCATTCGAATGTTAAAAAACTGTTACTGTTTCGTGGTCAGATATGTCTAAATATTCACTTCCAATAAAGGAAATTTTTTCTTTGTTTTTGTATTTGGCAGAGTGATCAGCAATCTATTTCCCATATCTTTAATATCTACAATTCTTATTTAAACTAATTGGTCACATTGACACGCTCCAAACATGGCAAAAATAACACTATTTCTTGTTTATAATTATCTTTGTACCTAAATACGTATCACCAGAGAATACGTACCATTAGAATTTTTTTTAATTTGTTAATTTTCTAAGACGCGTGATCTTTTAGCACGATATTCATCCGACTGGCGTTTCAAGAATGCTTTTAATTTTAGATACTTTCCAATATCGTTGTTGTATACATTCAAAGTAGTAGTTGAAATTCAGAAAATATCAGATATACCTATATTTAACAGTGGCGCGATATTATATTTTTCCTAAAACCTTTTAGAATAATGAATAAGGCGTACTTTATTATTCATTATAGAGAACAAAATATATAAAACACTTATTAGGAATTTTCTAAAGAAACATGACCTCAGAAAATTTGTATTAACTTTCAACTCCTAATACTTGGAGCAAAAATATTTGACAAAATGTTGCTATCTCTCAAAAACTAACAATTTTAGACATAGAACATGCTTAATAAAAATTGAAGTGGACCGATATGTGAACAATAAAATACAAGGTGTTCCATTTGAAAAACTTAACAAAACAAGTTTGAATTTTCTGGAGGGATCATACATCTATATATAAAAACGCCGATAACATTTGCCTATAACTGTCAAAAAAATTTTTGCTTCAAATGTTAATAGTTAAAAATAGGTCTGAAATACAAAAAACGCTTTCTGGAATAAAATTTACCAACCTGAAAATATTTAATGTGAATGTGATAAAATTATACAGTGTCCACGGATGGACTTGACAAGAGGAGAAAGTCTTTTGTTTTTGACTTTATCGAAAAATGTCACTCTTTATAAAAAGTTCTGCTTTTCGTAAAAATGAGACTATCATAGAAACGTCTTAGGTCAGATATACAGGGTGCTCATAAATTAAAAAAACATGAAAATACTCAAGAGAGAAATACCATTATTTATTATTTTACACAACATTTTTATAAAACAAATCTGTTTATAACCAGAAATAGAGTCCTAATACAAATTTTTAAATCAAAATTTCAATTTTGACTTTTACTCTACACACTACGAATAGCTTGTTATTTCTTCTTTTATGCGCTCTTTTAATATCATGTGGCAGATCATTTGAATAAACCTTTTGTTTTAGGAAAAAGTCAAGGGGCCTAAGGTCAGGTGGTCTAGAAGGATAATGGGCCAAATCTTCCAATCCACTTTTCACCATTGTCTGAGCAAGGCTGTAAAATGAGCAGGACAGCAGCCATGTTGCCAAAACAGGTTATTGCGTACTTCTGGGTCTCAAGTATTTAAAAATGATAAACCAAATGTTTCCAAAATGTTTTGACAACAGGACGGCTGTCCTGCTCACTTTGGCCAAATCCTAACCTTACACCCCTTGCCTTTTTTCTCCAAGGTGCCCTAAAACAAAACATTTATTCAAATGGTTTGCCACATGATACGGAAGTATTAAAAGAGCACATACGCCAAGGAATACATGAACTGAATGAGCCGCTAACTATTCGAACAATTTATTAAGTTAGCGGAAAAATGTGTTGAGGTGGGAGGTAGAGATAGAGTAAATGTTAAAATTTAAATTTTGATTTTAAAATTTGTATTGGGACTCTATTTGAAGTTATAAACAGATTTGTTTCATAAAAATGTTGTATACAATAATAAATAATGGTACTTTTCTCTTGAGTATTTTCTTGTTTTCTTAATTTATGACCACCCTGGATATCTGATCTAAGAAGTTTCTATGAGAATTTCATTTTTCCGGAAGCAGAACTTTTTATAAAGAGTGACATTTTTGGATAAAGTCAAAAACAAAAGAGTTTCCCTCTTGTCAACTCCATCCGTGGACACCCTGTATATACTTAATAATTTATTTTATTCACATTTTAAAATACGTTTCGAATAAAGTTCATATATTAATCAAATGTTAAATACGTATTAAGGCTGCAAAATTAAACTAATCATAAGAAATGATATACCCATAGTTTAAAAATAAACTTACATGTTCAATTTCCTGCATGAAATGGGAGTGTGCCTCTGTTCTCTAATTATTTATTTAGCATTATTCCAAGGTGATCCTAAGAAATTAACAAATGGGAAAACAACTATTGTCTACTATGCACAATATTTATCACAAAATCCATTTTGGAAAAATATATATTTGTTGATAAGAATTGGGACCCTGCTCAATGAGAGATTATTGAGGTTAAAATGAGCCAATATGACCTTAACGTTTTGATGAAATACTTCAATTTGCATGGTGTTGGTTAGGAAAAAAATAATTGTGGTATTATTTCGAAAATTATGAAACACACTGTATTATTCGTATATTTTGTACTGTACCAAAGTATCGAGTTTGTACACGGAATACTTCCTGAAAGAAGAAAAAGAAGAGGAACTATTTTTTTTGATATTTTCCTCTTCGGACAGTAGTCCATGACACACACTGCAGATATATTTTTTGAAATTGGAGTAGCATTTGCTACTAGTTACTAGTTGAATATGAATTGGATATATGTTTATGCCATCTTCTACATATTATTTGGAAGATGTAAGACAAGAAATTTGACTCTAAATGATGTAGTTTGTTAACATTTGCCTATTTAGCTACATATTTAGCCTTAAAGAGAATTTGTAAGGATCGAGGATATGTGTATGCCATCTTCTAAATATTGTTTGGAAGATGTAAGAGAAGAAATCTGACTTTAAATAATAGTTCGTTAAAATTTTCCTATTTAGCTACATATTTAGATTTTGTAATATGCCATATTCTACATATTGTTTGGAAGATGTAAAAGAAACCTAACTCTAAAAATGATGTAGTTCGTTAACATTCGCCTATGTAGCTGCATATTTTGCTCTAGAGAGAATTTTTAAGGGGCATATGTTCATGCCATCTATACATATGCATATTGATTGGAAGAAGTAAGAGAAGAAACCTTACTCTAAATGATGCAGTTCGTTAACATTTGCCTATTTAGCTACATATTTACCTTTAAAGAGAATTTTTAATGGGCATCTTATTATATTGTTTAGAAGATTAAGATTGGTGACATTTTTTTTCAGACCTTATGTTTTCCAAAAAACTTTATATAAACATAGGTCAGTGTTCTTTAATTTTGAAGTAAACGAAGTTGAAGTTTTCATTTTTTAACTTTGGACTGTTGGGCTTCTAACAAGGGACAAAAATATAGCAGTCCTAATCGATATACATTGATATACATTATAAATGACAATGCGACTCCTTGTATAAATACGATAAAAATAAACAGGAAATATTTCAGAAACTAAAAATAATTGTTTGTTTCATTAGTGGTTATTTTGCATTTTTTAGTGATTATACCATTTTTTTAAAAATATAATATTTTTTTATTGTTAACTCTTGTACTTTTTCTCTACCATCATACAATTTCAAAAATTGATTTTTACAGCACGCTTACGGCAAGTTCTGACAGCCAAAGTGACAAAATTTTAAAGTTGACATTGAATTCCTCGTTATGGATTGAAGCCAAAAACATGTACATTTTATAAATAAATAAAATTTCTTAGAATATAATGTAAATCTGAATTGACAGTTAAATTATTTATATATAAAAAAACCCTAAAAATAATTCCGGTAAATTTATATGTATGCCCATCTAAAAAATAATATTGATATCCACACATTAGTCATATATCTTATCGTAACACTTAACGCCTACTTTCATTTTTACTGAACACACACATACATAATATACGTATATTTATGTAGAAATAAACATAATCCACATAATTATACGGCAACGGAAAAGAAACCGAACCTAAACAATTACGGATAATTACAACACATAACTTCGTTTTCATTTAAGCTTTTTACTGCAGTAACCTAGAAAAATAAAATTAAAATTCAATTGTTGGCGGTACTGGAGTTCCGGTTGTTATTATGTACGGTATTCATAGTTTCTTTGTAAAATCGCCAAGGTAAATAAACTAAACGTTTTTCTTTTCAAGACTGTGTAATATCCCAAATATTTAGTCTACCCAAGTCAGTCGTAGGCCATAAAATAAGGTAATAAAGTTTAATATCTTGGAATGCAAATTATGAATGTGTAATAGGATGTTTTGCACTCGGTCCTGCATTTTACTTTATTGTAGTTATTTGAAAAATTCAAAGGAATATATAAATTTAAATACTTTTTGTTTAACTCAAGTATTAAACACTTTCGGGGCAAAGAGTTGATTAAAAATTCGTAAAGTCGGTATTAACAAATTTCAATACTTTTCAATTGTTTTTACTAAGAATTAAATATATTTATAAAAAAAGGAACAAGTTGTAATTGTAATATGAAAACAATTTGAGCATATAAGGGAATATAATGCGCAAATGCGGCCTGCTTAGTAATAATACGCCGCCCCCTCTCCCGCACAAGTCCTCGACATCTTATTATTATTATATCATTATTCTAACTTAATCTAATTTGACTGCTTTTTTTTTCTCAACCTGTAATTGGCCTTCTGGCTGTTGGTTGTAGTACCAAATAAATAAATTATAAAAAATTCCAAAAGACGCCGAAACTAAGTAGTGGGCTAAAGTGGTGCAATATAATTTCAAGCAAATGGCATAACAATCATTAGAATATGTGGATATATGCATATAATATATTATCATACTATATGATGGGGTCATCATATCATGTTTATTTACCTACTTATTAAGGAAACATTTTATATCTCGTCGGCAAATCAGTATTGTTTTACCCCAATCTAACCCACTGCTCGAATATAAAAACTTATATCGGCACGGCGGCTACAAGCAGCTATTTGAATGCAACGTTGTAACATCTCACAAAATAAGGTAACTGCTTAGCTTCCGTCCTTGTCTTTACAAAATTTAATCTTTTTACAGATATCAAATATGTATTGTAAATGACATTTCGAATTATTAGCACTTCGCAAATTCACAATAACGTTTTTAAGAAGTCGTTTAATTTTATAAATTAATAAATAAACTAAAAAAGTAGATGAAAATACGTCAAGAGATATGGTTATTAAAAAAAAATAGACTCTACGAGGGAGTTTTCGTTCGTTCAAAAGCTAATTTTTACACCATTTTGTATGACGTTTTTCCCTTTTCTTTTTTACTGCTATTACTGCCGCAACTGCTAGGAGACACTTGTGAAGTATCATCACATCATAACGAAACTATGCTGTGGTATCATTGTTCGCGCATTTAACTAAATAAATTGAACGGGCTGTTCTAATAGCTCGTAGTGTGTGAGGAAAAAAACCGTATATTCCTAGTTCGCGCGATTTGGTCGGTACGGTCCTGTTCACACGAATAAGTCTGTGGGGCCCTTAAGAAAACCATTCACAACAAATATGTTTAGCTGCATTTGTAATTATTATGTACATGAGCGACGGTGTCACATATTCGACCTGTTTGCTGTCATAATTCTGTTACCGTCGCGTCGGTCAGAAAAATAAATGTTTAGCAGATTTTACTTAACATTTTTTTTTTGCTCTTTCTTTGATACAATTTATCATCCAGCAAAATAAAGGCACTCATATTCCAGACAATCTGTATAAATATGAAATTTTCCACATTTTTCTAGATGCTAAATGAATTCGAAACTTTTCAGATTGTTTCGTTTTTTTTTGTGAGAGTGTAAAATCTATGCAGAACACGTTGAGCTTCAATCAACAACAATTAATTTATCGACACAATAGCAGTTACGTAACAAATAAAATCCTTGATATGCTTAATATCAGATGTATTTTAGTAAAGATGATAAAATATAAACAAACGCAACAACTGTGGTAATTACGAACCGGAAAAGAATATTTCTCACTGAATACAATAAGTACATATAAACTACATCTTGTAACGAGAACACTATTTATGAATAATGAGTGTAACTAACAGCTGAAAAGGGAATAACACACACCCAATTGATTACCAAGTTCTGTATTTTCAAACTCATTAGTTTACAACACTCGGTAAGGACGTTTACAAACATCCATAATTCATTTTCCAGTGGCTCTAACAGAAACTCAAAAAGTGTTGCTCCTGACATCAGACATTGAGTAATAAATAACTACAGATTAATGGATATACCACATGTTGAAAACAAAGTTTAATATTTTATCTGATCGGTTGTGGAAATATACATATTTTATTTCAGACATCAGAGTACTACAGATTTAGAAATGATTTCTATCACACGATTATGTAAAATTCAAAATATATACTAAATTTATTTTCATATAAATTCGGAAAGATTATAGCAAAATATGTCCGATAGTATTTAACGTAAATTAATAATAATAGTATTGGAAAATGGATAAAATATTTAATTCATTATAGGTAAAAAAAATCATTAAAGTACTCGCTAAAGAATTCTGTCAAAAAGTGGCGAAGGTGCTGGGACTGCAATGATTTATAACATCTGTACAATAATGACCGTTAGACGTAACAATGTTACGTGATTTAAATCATACCGTCTATTTGTAGTGGGAGCATCTCAAAAACCTACTCAACCAAATGAAATAGTCTACTCCTAATGAGGACCCTGATGTTTGGTGGGCAAAATTAAAGTAAACAGCAGACTGGAAATGATGTTTTCATTCTATAAGTGCCTTAACACAAGAGTTTATTACTCCTTACTGTAGACAAAACCGAACATTTCAACTATCGTTTGCTAAATAGCGTCGCCTGCATAATACTTGTCTGCAAATCAACCAAATTTCAATATAGAATTCTGAAAAGTTCTGCAGTGTGGTGACTTTAGTGATACTCTTTGCAAACACAAATATCCAGTCGAAAATGTCAAAATTTGACTTTTTATATTGTCACTGCAACAGCTTACCTCATAATAAATAGCAGTGGTCTAATTTTCGTTATCAAAATCTTTATAAATGGTTTACCTACTATTTTAGAACTGAAATATCCGACACTGATACCACTCTTGCTACACACAAAGTTATTCTGTCTAAATATTTTACATTTTAACGAAATATGGGTACCTACATGTATACAGGGTTAATTATGAACAAATATTTTAAGAGAGGCTAGAAAAAAATAAGAACGGAATGGCTCTTCAAAACCAATCTAAACTTTTTTTTTTCGAAACACACGTCAGACGTGAGGTTATAGTCAAAAGTAATGACAGAGCAGCGCGTGGTTGCGTGTATTAATTTACGCACTTTTAAAGAAAAACTTTTATTTACAATATGTAGATGATTATTTAATAAGAAACACGATACTTAGCACCTACCTTACTGATATTTACAGGATTAATATGTGGAGAGATTTCAAGAATGTTGAGCAATTTTCTGACAGTTTTTCTTAATTGTTTATATTAGACGTTATTGTGACTGTAAAGATTTTTGTACTGGGAGAAAACCACAAAAGATAACAAAACCATAATTATGTAAATGTACACAAAACACTGCCAAATCACAGCAGGCTCTACAGCAGTTATTTAATGTGGTTCAAAGAGAATTCGGCATATTTTGTTTATTCGCACTTCCCATAAATCAACACCATATCCATCATTTCGGCGTTTGAAGATATTGTCACGGAGTTTGCCCCACTCGCACCCCATTCGACGAATGTGATATTGCGAAGCGCTAGATTCCCTACTCTGGAAATGGGGAATCGACGAGAAGCGTTCGAGTCGTTCGAGAAAATGGATCTACAGATGCTAGAATATACCTGGAATATTCGTTGGGTCTATAAAAGAAGAATAAACGGCTGAGTTGGTCAGTCTTGTATTAACAATCTTGAATTGGAGTGGTTAGTTGAAGAGAGATCAAAGCGAATTAAATAGTGATTAATTAAATAGTGTTTAGTTGACTTGTGTAATTAGTATCCAGTAGTGTACGGAGTAGTTAAAAAAGATAGGTGATTAATTAACGGATTGTTTTTCTGGTACAAGAAAAGTTGGATTGGGAAATCGGTGACAATTACAAAATTACAAAACATGCGAAGAGTAAAATACAGAAAAATTATATCAAACATTGTCTGCGATATTTTGTCTTTGACAGAATACAGAATCCGTTACAGTCGCTATTTGTAGGTCACTAGCGCAAAACTTACTCCCTGCCTTCAATTTTTAAACTTCCCGTGTTGTTAAGGAATTAAATATAGTATTATTACTAATAATAGTAACAACAATCGACGACGTACTAAATTAACATGTTATGTGGCTGTCATTGTTACCATAAATTGTTTTTGTTTATGTATACTCGTATCAAGCAAGCACTATGTACGTACAGAAAAACGAAACGCACTAACCATATTACTATACTATAACTAATAAAGCTTTTAGGTTAATAGCAGCAGATGATAGATTACAATGTTGTTGTACGTTACGGTACGATACAGTTTTAAGAATTTTCTGGGAATCTTCAATTATTTACTTCATTAATACTAAAACAAAAACAAATTACATTACAGGATCTTTTTACTTGACCTTTGTAATTTCGTAACACAGGTTTGCATATTTTATTGCAGTTGCATTTTTGAAATGTAGATATTCGTAGAACTATTCGCTTTAGACATTTTTTTTTCATAAGATTTTTTTTATCAGATATACAAACGTCTTTACTGCTGTGTTCAAAAATAATAATGCATGCTGTTGCTGATAAGAGCGTTTTTTTATCACACAGATTCATGATGATGAGATGACTAACTTTATAATGTGGAGAACTCGGATTTATAATATATAGCACACAATTTGTTAAATAGCAAGGTTATATAAACATGTTACTAATGTGTACCCTGATACATTTTCTACTTCAACGGGTAAAATTATTTGTAAGAAATTCAAATACATTTTTCCCCGTTTAAATTTACAATATATTTTTAACTGAGATATTCAGTTTAAGGCATTTGCGCAAGTCGGCAATTAACTTTAATTGCACCAAGAAAAACTTTTTTTCAATATATTTTCATATATCATATATTTCACTTTAATAGTTCAACGCTTTCCAGTTTCATAATGGATTATTGATATTTTTATAAAAACTTTGGCGCCCCCTAACGTGCATTTTGCATTTAGGTAAATTAACATACATCGTCGTACAAAATAATTTTGATCAGTACCACAAAACCTGTTACTTTAACGCGTACAGAGAAATGGTGTCCCAAAATTAGCCTGCCAAAAATTAACTGTGGATTCTACAAAAAAGAAAAGAAAGTTCATTAGCAAAAATAAGTCCGTAGACGCCCTAACCTAACCCTTCAATGGGGATTTTAAAATTTGATTTTCCCAAATATTTCCAAAAAGGGATCAAGATAAAGGAAACAAATTTGAAATTGAGACACAATTAGATTGCGCATCTAATGTTCTGAATATAATTCTTCATAATTGGGCATAAGCATGCCAAACTGAGGGGTCAGTGGGTAAATATTGCTTTACTTCCTTGGATCTCGAAATTTTCGTCGTCAGATGGAAAAATTACAAATTTTGTCTATTTTATCATGAAAAACGTCTTTACTGCTATCAATATGATGAACTGCTCTGTTTTCCAGTAATCTTAATTTCAAAATTTTGTGATATACCACAAAATTTAAGATGAAAACTATAAATAGGCCAATTAACCCTAGTAGGCTCTGACAAAATACTGTCAACTTATTTAACACATATTAAAGGTGTTTTTCAAGCATTCCAACATATTAAAATACTTTTAAAAAATGCATATCAGTAACGTAATTATTTGTAAATTTTTTAATTTTAATGTAGTCTAGTAATACTTAAATTTAAAAAAAAAACATACGTAATATGTATCAAATAAACTGACAAATGTCTTCAAAGCTTACTAGAGACCATTCGACTGTTTGCATATTATCATATCTAATATTTTCAGAAAATTTTTAAATTAATATTACTCGTAAAAGGAATAATTAATTGAAGTAAAACAAGAGTACCTTTTAGGTAAATTGTAAAATTGTAAGAATTTAGGGTCGCCCGCTAGTACATGCATATCGAGGAAACCCCGTATACATAGGAAACGTTTACTGAAAATGACAGCCTATCATTTTAATTTAGGGATAACGTAATTTAAAAACAACCTGTACAGCTCAATTGTTTCTGTCCTGCATATATTTCAAATTTAATTCTTAAAGAAACATTTAAATTTAAAGTATTACTGCAATCACTACATTGGCATTCACATTCATTTAGTATTTTAGTAGCTATTATCTATCAATTTATGACAGTAGTTTTTATTGTAAATACCTAGAATTATAAAGATTGCACAATATTTATGCAAACGTTAAAAAAACACCGTTGAATTCGTAATTAAATATGCCTGTTATCTGTGAAAGTTAAACAATGATATCAAATATCAAAAATCATAAACTGGTAGACAATTTAAAAAGCAATATAATCAGTATATAGTAATATAGATAAATTATGTATGAATTATGCAACCATTTTTTTGTTATTATTTGAAATGAAGAAAATATCATTTGTCAATAAAAAATATTAAAATATCAGATCGGTCAAGTATTCATTACAAATAAGGATCATAGATTTACATTGTTAATTGCACGAAAACAGGTTACAGCAAAATTTATCTGCATCGATATAATCTCAGCACTTTAATCCGCGTTTAGATAATCTTCAATATACATACTCTTAAATCCAACAATTTAAACTTATGCGTATTATACCCAACTAAGTGCTACAATGTATCACACCAGATTTACGAAATTCAGATATTTATTTATTTATTTAGCACACATCATCCGACAGCCTAAGCCAATTAATGAGTGGGGATAACATAATATGAGATTAGTAAAAAAAAACTTAAATATAATAATATGAATAATAGAGGGAGAGGGAAAAAACACCCTACAGGGCTACAGCACTTACGCCCCATTGGACCCCTTGTGCTTCCTCCCATTAGAAGATCATTCCACCTGAGCCGCTAACCAGCCTAATAATGAGAAGAATGTGTTGACGTTGCTCAGGGGGATCTCTCTAATGTAGGCCATAGAAGGCCATCATTCTCCCAACACGTATTCTCTTATTGTCGAAATGGCAGTGGTGTTTCACACTTCCCCAAATAATAAAAGAGCTTCCTTAATCAACAGTGTCCAAGTTGAATACCTGTCACCAGGCAAAGATTTGTGCTAGACGTGGCCAGATACTTTTTCACTGTATCCTTGCAGGACTACTCTAGGAAGTCCGTAGCATATTGACAGCTATTTATTTCATCTCACCGTTTTCTATATTATGTGTGGAACGAAAGCATACTGGAGGGACCAGATCCAAAAATATTGACACCTGATGCATTCCTGGCTAGCTTGTCAGCTACTTTATTGCCATTGTACCGCCCGTGTCCCTTCACCCAGCATATGCTGTTGTCGGTTGAGGCCAGTACCAGTGCCTGATGGCATTCCCATGCTGATCTAGTTGTTATCTTATGACTACGTAAGATCAGTGGTTTTGCCCGTTGTATGACTACAAACAATTTCTTTGGCGGCTATGGTTATACCTGCTAATTCCGTTTATACCATGGTAGCATACCTATCCATTGCCCACTGATATTGGATGTGTAGGAATCTGGAATAGATTCCACATCCTGCACCTTCCTTCCTTTTTGATCCGTCTGTGATGATGTTAATTACATTCTCACTGGCAGTCTCCTCATTCCTGATACCATGTAGGGTCTGTCAAATGTAAACTTGGAACAAATACTGCCACAGGTGATTCCCAACTTCTCCACATCCTACACTTGGTATAGTACCAGTAGTATTGAGCCGAAGAACAGCCACTTCTTTTAGATGAATATCCAAAGGTGGCAGACATATTAATACCTCCATTGCTATGGTAAGTGGTGTTCGCATAGCTCCTGTTATGCTCAGGCAGGCAATCCCTTGTATCCGGCTGAATTTTTGTTTAGCTGGCGACTGTTGGACTTTTCTCCACCAGACCATAGCACCATAGGCCTTACAATGACAGCTTATATCCACATGACCACCTTTGGTTACATTCCTCAGGTTTTACCAACTGTCCTGCGGCACTGCTCATAGGATACGTAAGCCTTTTTTAGTCTCCTCTACAAATGAAGATTCCGTGCTAACTTTGCATGGAGTGCGACTCCAAGGTATTTCACATCCGATGAAAAGCTTAACGTAGTGTTTAGGAGAGTTCTTCTTTTCCTCGTGAAGTGACCGATTCCTGTCTTCATGGGGTTGACAGACAGAGCACAGTTCTGACGCCACTTTTCAATGGTTCTTAGGGTTGTTTGCATTCTTTGACAAATGATCACTTCGAACTTTCCATTAATCAACATAGTGAGATCATGAGCATAAGCTCAAGCTATGAGTATAGACACCAATTTTCAAGTTGAGGTGGCACAGGAGACTAGACTAGAACCAAATTCCATAGCAATGGTTTTAGAACACCTCCCTGCGGACAGCTCCTCTTACGGAGGCATCCGTCACACTTATTTGTATGGCTCTTTTGGTGAGTATATTTGACATTCAGCTTCAGATGGTGGGAGAAACTATCCTCTCCACAAGAGCAGAATTAATTTTGAGGAAGGAAAGAATTGCAGATAAAATACAAACCAAGAAACCAAATAAAATATAAAAACAAACCAGTATAAGTAACATGATGACTCTTTGATTAATGCATTTAATAGTGTCATGAAAAACATCCACCGAATTTTGCATTTGATGATAATTAAGATCCATTATGTACAAAAATGAAAAAATTTAACAGATCAGTTTTAGAGGTGAAAAAATTAAGAGGAAACATATTTGCGCTGTATGTCCACTAACTTTTTAACATGGATTTGACAAGTGGGACACTATACGACTATATTCCAATTTTGTAGGGCCTGACGCACTGAACAGCAAGAAAGGCGTATCAGTGTCATAAAACTATCTTGAGCTTCTTAGAACACCGCAGAGATTTCTATATGCCTCACGTTGTATATTATTAATGTGATCAACAAAACTATACGACATTGTATGTCAACGATCTCTGATCACTTTTATGTGGTGCTATCACAAAGTAATCACCCTGTACCATCTAGGCGACCTCTGTCTTATATCCGTCTGATATACCTTCAAGGCCCGTCACTTTCTAAGCCATAGATAAGAGCTGGCACGACATTTTGTAATTCCCGATCTCCAACAGTATGCAAACACCTGTGATCTCTTTATAACTTCTGGCAGCTCTGGTTACTGGCCTATGACTCACGCAAAGCTGTACAAATCATGTCTGTCCAGATAAAATGCATTTTTATGTTTTTGCACTTAACAAAGCCTACGTTTTTATATACATTTACAACAAATTTATAGCACGTTAGATTGCTGCACGGAGAAAAAACTGTTTTGATTTCAGGTAAAGTGCCTTCTCCGCCGAAAATACAGCAAAATATTACTTGAAAAAGTTATTCATAATGGTAAATAATGGTGACGTTTAAAATTTCAAGATCGGCCTGCTTTGATGAAAGCATTGCTGAAAATCTAAATATAACGGTATCATCAAACCTTGCCTAAAATTAAAAATAACGGGGATATTTCGATGCAAACTTCAAAGTATGTACAACTGTAAAAGATTTTGTCAAACACATATGCCAAAGTATTAGAAACATAATTCTCGGTATTGGTTCGTTCAGAAAATAAAACGATTGAAAAAATAAAGAAATAATTTTATCTGTTCGTTGTCTACTGTATAAATTAATATGTTTGATGTAACTTGATACATTGTAATAACAAGAAAAAGTGAAGTGAAAAACATTTCACAGTGGCGTAATAATGGGGTTTTATTTACATTTAAACCTAAACTTGTAGGTACGTCAATGGTGAAACATTTAAAAATAAGTTTTATCTATTATCTAGAAAATTGACATACTTTTGGTAAAATTTGTTAGATCTTCTTTTGCAGACACTTCGACTTTTCCTAATCATTGTTATCTGATGATATTACTACCTACATAGGTACAATCTATTGTAATAATAATGACACTCTTTAAAACGAAATTTGAAATAATTCAAACTGATGATTCGTAATGAAATCTACTTTCAACATTAGTTCTTCATTGTTTCCACTCAATAATGAAATTTCTACTCAGCACTTCCAGTAGTTGATTTAAGGGAGTGCCATTATTATTGCAATAGATTGTACATCTTTATTGCATAAATAGGATACTACCAACCACAACAAAAAGCTAATATATGTGTTTGTTTTATTTATCTAAAGATATTAATTTAATTAAATAAATAAATAAAATAATTCAATTTCTTTGAATTTTATCATGGACGTTATGAATCATCTTAATCGTATCCCTACGTTGAACGTCATATCATACTTTTACAACAGCACTGCGTAGTCAAATTGTATAAAATAGTGGCAACTCTTTGACGGGCTTTACCCGTAATAAAAGCAAAATATATGTTTCTGTGTAACGTGTAATATAAACCAAACAAACGCAGAAAGATGCAAAATCTCGTTTTATGGCAGACATTAAAAACCCCAACGCGATCCCGTTATCCAAACATTTAAATTAGAAATTTATTAAACAAAGTGAGTTTATTATTAATCTGCCCACTTATTTCCTTCATAACGAGTACCGTACCCGAGGTATGTGATACATGTAAATGTTATAAGGTAATAGGTACGATACTATACTTTATTAATAATTCATTGTAACAGTTAGGAGGCTACGTCAGTAACCCACTAGTTTCACCTTGGCCAAAAAAGAATGCCTGTTTAAGTGAAGAGGATTTTTAAGCTAGCGACTGTCAACATGTACAAAAACAAAATGTATAAATAAATACAAAATGTAAGCAATAATTTTGCAAAAATTTACGTATTTCGTATTGGATATTTTTAAACCTAAAACTGAAGAAAACATCCAAAAACTGAGACAAACATTTATACAGGAACATTTTTAAATTGATGATATAATTGTAGAGAATGTCTTTTCATTAAAATTCACTCAATTTTCATGTAACTTTGTGGAAAAAATAAGCAGGTTTTGTAAAAATTCCAAATCATTAAACAATTCGGTAAAATATGTGACCTAATAGTTATTCCATTGACAATTTTTGACCACATATGAACATTTCAGAAATTGATGATTTCATTTTGGGTGAATATTGCCCCGTTTATACAATGTTAACTATATTAAAGGCCTATTTATCGCCTACTTTGGCCACCTAGATTCACCGTAAGTCAAAGGTGCTAAAGGTAGTGGCAGGGGACCGCGATATTTGGAGAGATTTCAAGAATGTTGAATGATTTTCTGTTTCTTACTTATAATAATAATAATATCTCTACCCCTCATTCTAATCACGAGGACTAGCCCAGAAGTCGAAGACTTGTACGGAAAAGGGGCGGCATTTGCGCCCAGGAACGACTTACGTTAGTAGGCCCTAACCACCACTAAGTGCAGGAATAAGGGAAACCTGAAAAATCTCATTAATTAGGTAGGTAGTCAAATATCGACTGGTTTCAATCTCTCACATTAACCCAAACTAACATTCTTCCAGCCTACCATACCCGCAGAGAGGAGCCAATCCTCTCCACGTATATAGCTGGTATACGGTCTACCGGCTGCAGGGCTCGAACCCACACCGGTCTAGCCACATCGAGTCAAGTACTGACGCCTTAAACCGCGCGACCACTGACCGACCGACTTATGTACAGTAAAACTTGTTATTGCCAAGATTATTGAGTTCTTGATGGGGACCTCTCTTTCCATCAACCGTTCTTTTTGTTTAATTACAGGTACTTGGGCCGACGACCATGACCAGGTGGATTCCCTTCACCATAAAGGGTAACAAGAAAACACACACAAATATACATAAATACATAAATAACTGCCACACGTTTACCGCCAAGGCACTATAACAGTCCCAAATTTAACAATTTATCGTAAGATCTAACGATTTTGCGGTGAATCTCACGATTAGTGTGTTGAATCACACGATTTTTTAGCGTAGTGTGTTAGCCATTAAAATTAAGGATTTATATGTGTAACGATTTATCGTGAGATTTGTAGTGAATATCACGATTTCACAATTACTGTGTGTTAGCCATTGAATGTAAAGGTTTGTACGTGTTAATACCATGTAAATGTAATTCCCCCCCTCGCTCTTCAATATTCGTAAAACAAAAAACTATGAATTCTTTCCCCTCGATCTTCATATTCGCGGGATGACCGGATAATTGTGACTCCATTAGAAATATTTTCAATACTGAAAATGAAGATGCTAAACTCATTACATTACTGGCATTTCACGACTTCTTCACGATTTTTTACAACCTACCTCACGAATTTCACTTGAAATCATCTGGGACCCCTGACCGCATTTATTCAATGTAGTTCAAAGAGGATTAAGCACAATAATTTGTCTACTCAGATATTACACTGCCACACGATAATATGCACTTGTCACGTTTCCCATAATTCAGCACCTTATCCGTCATATTAGCATGTTTGTAAATACACAAAAATACGCGAAAGATTAAATTTGCAAAAATGTTTCAAACTGAACACAGTATGCGATATTTTGTTTCTGACAGACTCTGATGCAGTCGCCATCTGTAGGCCACTAGTGCAAAGTGTACTTGACGCCGATAAATCTGTAACTTCCTGTGTTGTTGGGAAATTAATTTAATTCTGTTAATACTAATACATATAAGCAACAATATTAATACTAATGGCGATGTTTGCATAAATAATTAGTACTATTTTAAAGTATAACATTCCGAGATGTTTACAGTGTTCTATAAAAAAAACTTTCTTTGACCCTTAGACTTTGACCACTGTTCTTTAAAGTTTGGAGAGTAAGCAACTAGCAATGCAAAATTCTGTGTGTTTACTAGGTTATGGTTTTAGTGAGTAATTTTTAGTTTTAACTAAATAAAATATTTATGTCGAATACAGATATTTCCCTTTCGCCCCATGCTATGTGCCGTTTGTTTTCTAGAGTCGAGGGCAAATCCAACGGAGCTACAGCAATTATTGTACAAGATTTTATAATTAAACACTGCCGTGAATGCATTCAGAGTTTTCTATTAGGTACTAAGTATTTTTTACATTAAATTTTGATTTTCTTAAAATAAATATTTAATATTTAACTGAACGCGGACTGTGTATTCTGTTAGTGGATAATTCTGACGGATCTGTAACGAGTGATAATGTAGTTTTGGCAGTTTGTAACGAAGGAACGAATGTAAAATACTGCGGCTAACCGGGTTAACTGATATCTATCAAGTACTTAGGTATTATTAACACTGCAGATAAAATTTACTTTCTGAAAATTTTTTCACCAAGAATAATTCGCAGATTGGAGAGTGGCCTTTGAGTTGTAGTACTTAACAATTAACTTCATATAATACATAAGTACTATAATAAAATTTAAATAAATAAACTTAGTTTGAACTTCAAGTAGGTATGCCACTTGGCTCAAAATTCAAAACAGACTACAGAAACTTGAAATAAAAGAAAGATCAGGTAGATATCACATTTTACTGATTTATGATTGGAAAAACACGATTTTAGAAAATCTGTTTACCAAACCAATATGCACTGATTTCTCTCTACGAATAAGAGAGAGTTGCCCAAACATATATTCCGATCACAATGCATGATTTAATGTTATATAAAAGCGGAAGAGAGTATTATGGTTGGATGGTTTCTGCTAATCAATTGTAAACACGTTACTTATATATGTATATACAGAATTAAAGTAGCGTACACTTATTTAATTTTTTTAAACGGTTTAAATAAAATTAAAACTGGCATACCTACTCGCATACCTATTTATATTCTCATTCTTATCAATTAACGTAAAATTTTATCCAGAAATTAACGAACTCTCTGAAATACCAATTTCTGGCAATCCTCTGTAATATTTATAAAAATAATCTTACACCTCGAACATTTTCAATGGCAATTGGTAGACAGTAGAACGCCCACAGTTGATGTTAATGGTTAACTTCCTCTTAAAATGTACTCTGCTGACATATTTTGCAATTAACTTGCTACAATCACGAGCTCGATTCAGACGAAAAGTATCTCAAATGTGTACCAAAAGCATACTGGAGAAATTATGAGAGTCCTTTGCAAAATATCAATTGATATTTCAGTCTTGAAGTTTCGTAATCTTAAAAATTAGATGGTGTTCTTTGCGATTATCTAAAACACATCTAAAAATGGTTAAGAACTGAACGAACAATAATTAGAAATTTTGTTAATTTTATCGCTTTTTTATATATTTGCTTTAAGTAGTACAATAATATAAAATTCAAATTTCATATTTACTTTGTTATTTAGTGTTTTTTTATTGAGCAGTCTACAAAAAAATAATCCAAACATGTTTATTGTTGAAAATGGCACCATTGTATACGGAAGTCTACAGATACATTTTTATCCTTATTTTGCGCATGATCTGTCATTCTCGCATTGTTCTGGTGAGGTAAATTTGTCATTTGAGTACAATAGCGTCGGTGCAGGTTATTTGCTGGAGCTCTTTCTTAACCAAACATTTCGTATTGTATTCAGGTTTATGTGGTTGTCAAATGTAAATGAATGAATTAAAGTTATGGGAATTCGAGTGGGAATTTTATTTAAAAAAAGTTCTTATTCACATAAATACCATTATTTATAACCATTTCCAAAAAAATTGCAAACACGCTTCTGCCTAAACATGAATCTGCAACCCTCAGAAGTATTCAACTCCCATGATTTTAGATCATATATGTATGCTTAGAAGTCAGTAAAAAATAATGTAGGATCTCGACAAGAATCAAAAAACAAAAAGAAAATTTTAGTAGAGAACGTATGGAATTTGTAATTCTCAAAAATGTATTATGTACTTCGTAACTAATTTATTCAAAAATAAAATTGAATCTGATATACGCAGTAAACCTAAAATCCTGGACCAGTGATATAAAGTGTCGTATAAAGTGATACATTAATTAAAAAAATATGCAGAGTGCTTTGAAAATAAGATGACACAAGCCATATTTACAATTATTTAAATTAGTACAACACAGTTGTCTCCCAAAATTAAACGACATTTTTAGGAGCTTATTCCGATCACTAAAATTAAATGAAAAATCTGTAAATATGGGGCCTCAATTTTTATTTTCCTGAATATTCCAAAACTACAAGAAAATGTAAAAAAATTGCTGGATACATTTGGATAACTCACAGATATTTCAGCGTCACAATCATTGTTTTTCTTTTTCAGTTGCGTAGGTCACAAATATTGTTTAGTTGAAAATGTGATCCGCCAAATATTTTCCCACATTTACAAGAATTGCAAAAACCAACTATATGGTTTTTTATAGTTGTTTGAATAAACAGCCTTTAAATTATTTTTATACATAATAAACATTTGAGTAATTTGCCTTATTAGAAATTCAAAATAAGGTAAACATGTTAAATGTCAAAGTCATCCCCATAAATTATTGTCGTTTTGTAAAACTTTATCTTGGTAACGAAGCATTTGCAGACTTGCATGTTTATAGGAACATTTCATCTTGTTTTAATAAAAGGAATAAGATCTTATAAGGATGCAGTTTAATTTTGAGACACCCTGTACATCAGCAAACTATGAAAGCAATCCGTAACATTTTTTATTTTCAAAATTTGTATCATCAAAATGAATCCAAATATTTTATGCAAATGACGGTAGGTAAAATTAAAGTGGTATTTTTTTGATAATGAGCCTCAGGATCCATTCCATTCAGATAATTAATTTTATTCTTACAAACAAAAAGAACTTTCATAAGAGAAATTCAAAAAATTAAGAAGCAAAATATTATTTTAAAAACCAACTGGCAATAACTTTAATTTTCACAAAATATGAAGTGATATAAACAATCTTTTATTTGATATTATATAAGTTTGTGAAGAATAAAAAAAATGTTTATATGTATCAGTTACTTATGTAAAAAATATTTTACACCAACCCTTTTCCTGAGGCCATTGAATGAAAATGTTTATTACCATTGTTTTCAAAAACGGTAAAAATTATCGATATCGGATTAAATTACCTTTTCTGTCTTTTAAAAAGCTCTATCAGAAAAATGCATTATTGTACCAAAAATACCACAGACTTTTTTTAGATAAAACGCATAGTTCCATAAAATTACTAAAATCGATAATTTAAAGATGTGCCAAATTTTTTTGGCAGTGCATACTGATCCTCCCTTTAACTTTATTGGATACCTCTTTAGGTACTATACGTTTCAGATTTTTGTTTAGAGAAAACTTATTGCATAGTACGATATTTTCTACTTCTATTTCAATTCAACTTCATTGGAAACACGCTGTATCTATATTTCATAAATCAAATTTGTAAAGTCGCTGGATTTACGCCAAAAATTAAAATACGGATGCATGACTTATAGAAAAAGATCTCCATATAGTGTAGTAGTTGCAAATAAAATCCGTTCTGTCTATTTCGTGCAATGTGCATAGTATGCGCTTGTAAAATAACAAAATGTGTGAGGCATTGGTTCTATACCACAGACCTCGTAAAAAATGTTCTATATCAAATAGCCAGCCACTGAAAGATAACAAAGCAAAATGCTAATTTGCTGAAGTAAGAACTGCATTATCTAATGTGGGAATGATAAACAAATATTTTGTAATCTTGACTACCTACAAACTATTCAAATTACCAACTGAAGATAAGACATTTGCAATATACCAATTTGTTCTGATTATTTAAAAAATTTAGAGAAATTCTGAATATAAAGACTGCCTTGAAGAAATTATTTGTATATGTGTGATTTACTTTTTCTTGCAATAGAATTATTTTGCGTTTCGAAAATTAAAAAAGACAGAGGGCTGTGATATTTGTTTGTTTGTAATATTATCACAGATATACATTTTTCCCGCTTTGGTGGTTACATATTTACTAGATATCAAGCAATAATTATTAAAACTGTTTTATTTTTTTTTTTTGATAATTTTGATAAAAACAATGAAACAATAGGAGTAAGTATTTGCAATATAACCATAGCATATACAAAAATAAGTCTAAATACTATTTGATCTAATTGATATTTAACTTATAATTCTAATTCTCCCTTATAATGTCTCAAGATAAAAAATATATCTCATAAACTGGTTGGTTTTATTTTTCAAAGTTCTCCTGACCCCCCTTTAAAACTGAATCACCCTGTATATTTGTAATAAATTATTTGTAATCAATTTACAACACTAGCCAAAATTATCAAGAAACGTAGGAAGTCAATAATAGAAGCAACTATCAGAATAACATAACCTATAAATGTATGGGAAAAGGTATGCAATAATAAAGAAGCAATAATTTAACTCTGTACATATCCAAAATCAATACGATTTATTTCAATTTTCTAATTAAAAGTTATTCAGTCACACATTTGCAAAAAGAAACCGCATATATACTTATTAAATTATTGATATATTATATGATTTAAAAGTATTTACTTTTGTATTTCTCGCTATACTTAAAATTATCAAATTTGTGGTGCTTTTTAGGTACAGAAATCTCGAAACATAAAACAAATAGAACAAAAGTAATCAAAAATAAAATTATCGATGCTTTGCTTGTCCACTTTTACTATTTAAATTTTCCTCAAATAATATAATAATTTTTAAATTGCGTTTGTAAGTCATTATTTTGCTATTCTAACACATTTTAACAATTATTTTCACATACTTATAAACAAACGTGAACAATCTTATATGCAGAACTATGTAAGTTTATGTTATAGTATTTAAATCTATGGTTAAATTTAAAAAAATGCATATTTTGAGATTATTGAAATACCTAAAATTTTGTTGGTTAGGCCGCTTTCTGTCGTTTTACTTTAGTAGCTTTGAATATTTGCAAGTGACATGAGATAACATTCCTGTTATTTGCTAAACTCTATATTGAGTTCTTAAATGTCTAAAATTATTTGTATTTGTAGAAGAAGCTATTTTAAGAATACAAGGCCCTTAAACAGTTTTTCCTGGCAATGGTTTAGATAATTTTTATATGTAATTAATTACTTCTTCAAAACTGTGCCTAAATTAATTTCACTACTATTACTAAAATCAAAAACTCCACATTCGAGTTGGGAAGAAGTCCAACTGTTGTAATAAATAATACCACATGTTATTTTTAGCCTTCTTACAAGTTTTGTTAATAAGGAAATGGTCTTTGATGTGAGGGCAGAGACTTGAGCATCCAAAGATGTTTATAGATTGTGCAAGAAAACGGATGCAGTTTGTCTGAGAAACGACCTCATAGTAAACATAGGCTGCTACATTATGAAAGAAAATGTTGAACTTTCGTGACGTTGAAACTGACATGAAGTTTCAACAATTGTTTTGTTAAATATTTGTACAAATTCACGAAAGTGTTATATTATTTGTCTTTTACCAGGTTGAAAGGCAATTTGACGTGCAAATTTTGATAATTTTATTCACAATTACCATTACAATGTTAAGTTAGATCAATTTTATTTAGTTACTATTCAGTTTTCGCCTCGAATTTTGCCTAATAAAAATAGTTTTATGAACATTGCTTAACATATCTTGACACGCATGATTTTAATTAGGTATTATGCAGTGTGTCTCCAAATTCATGTGAATTTCGAACACTGGCAATTTTTCGAAAAAATAGGGTTTCGAGCAGGTCAATTTTGTTATTATGGGGCGGGAGAGAGATAAGATTGTATTTTTTAAATGGCAACCACCTTTTTTATTGCACCGTATGAAAGTCCAGATCTTTCTGATTCATTTAGTGTGCAACAAGTTGCTAAGAAAAACTTTATAGAAAAATCGAAAAAACATTGTCTAAAAATTATGCGCATTTCGGAAACTGGCAATTTTTGGAAAAATTGCTCGGACAGGTCAACATTGTTTCTTTGAGGCATGAACTTTGGTGCAATTCAATTTTCAAAAATATAAACAGTCGGCGGCGCACAGTAACACTTTTTAAAAATTTTCGTCATAAAATTCCCTATCGACTCCTCTTTCTCAATTTTCGCTTTGGGTTTTCATTTGTGCGGAATTTGACTCCAAAAATGGGTTTGCATGGAAAAAACTAGACTTTTCGCACAAAAATTACCCTACGGAACACGAGATTAAGATTTTGCCTGACATTTTTATGGGGGAATGCTCGTCTTGGAAAGCCCTACAAGACTGTCTACTTAGATTTCGGGGAGAAATTTTCCGTTGCCCTTAAAATGGCCACAATCATCCAAAAATCTCATCTCACAAAAATGTTTTGTACACATTCGAGAAATCCGCAAAAATCTTTCCAGAATTTTTGTACACATTTTTGGACACTGACAAAAATGGCCACATACAGATTTTCCGAATTTTCTGAAAAAGGTCAGAAAGATTCCATCAATCACTTTTTTGGAAATTCAATTTTTTGACAAAAGTGGCCATTATTTATTTGTTAATGAAAAATGATCGATTTTTCCTGGAACTGTTGGGATGGAAATGCATGATAGTGAAATTTTCTCCTAACAAAATAAATATATACTTGTTGAAGTTTCTAAAGTTGGTAGGATATACTAGGCTCAATCGCTTGTTTCTGAGTTTCTAGTAGGTATCTCTAGTTTTGAGATGGTTCAACCTTTCAAAGACACCCTGTATAATTTGTGCAAAATTTTCTTGAAAAATCTTTCTATATTTTCAATGTAAATCAATGTTCATTTTACAAATAATAGCTGTATATTCCTTCCGAGCTTTTTAACTACTACAACATTCTTTCTACAGTGTTAGTAACAACAATAACCAACAAATCAACTCAACATAATATTGTTTGTAAACCATCACAATAACTTCCTACCTTATCAAAAGGATGTTAAGATGACTGGAATTCCAGCTAGGCATTGACGTAAAAGCAAGTGTTTTGTCTATTGTGTTTGTTTCGATTAAAATTCAGAGTTAATATTATTAAATTGAGTTATTTTTTAACATTCTACTACCAGAAAAAAAATTAATTGCATAAGTTTCAAAACTAAATTTTCTAGACCATTATCTATTACAAAAAAACAATTGTGTTTCCAATCCAAGCCTTATTTGCACATATAAAATTGGTTTAATATAAAAAAATTTATAAAATGCCATTAAAAAATATTAAATGATGGCAATGCATCTGAAGAATGCCTGAAAGAATGTAAAAATATAATAATAATACAACATGAACGGACTGGATTGGCAATTTAAGAAGGCTTCACATGAATATTAAGTGTTGTAATAATTATTATAACAGCCTACACTATAACAGTATCAACTATATGATTTACCACAAAAGGGCATACCTACTTACCTAGATACTACAATATCATCGAATTTAAATTTAAACAATGACTTAAATATGTGTGTTATCCATGTTTATATTCAAAATAAAGAAGTTTACAGTGTAAAGTGGCTATCAGTCTAATACAGTGGTTTCACTTAAAATATGGAAACTGCACAAATTGATTCCTTATTGGAAAATAAGTCTAGTTTCTTCCATAACATTTTGCTCTAACAAACCAGCATCAGCTGCCACCAAAAGTAGTGGATATATTGCTATTTTGTTGCTACTGTACCACCAGTCTCATACTTTTAACTGTCTGTATGAGTTGAATGACCATTTTTATTTTTATTTTTGAAAACTACATTATCTACATAGCGTTTTGCGATTTTCTTATTCGAAAATTAACAAGAAAATTTTTCACTAACAATTGGGACCCGTTTATACATGAATGAAGGTTTTTCAATTAGTGTAATTGTAGTTGTACCATTGAGTATACTATTCCTTTACTCAGTGTTTGTACTTTATCGACCAGTGGCGTTGAACTGAATGAATAGTGAGGGGTCACACTACTGAGCTCCATACAGTTCATACAAAAATACACGCTACTGTTGTCTGAAAATATTGATAAAGATAGATATTGTTATGCCAAATCTATAATTTTCTTTGTCATTTCTGATATTATGCGTCATTTACGAAATACTGAAATTTCTTTGCGATTCCAACGATCTGTATATGTATTTAAAATTAAATATTTAAGTGCGGCAATTATATTAAACTAAAATATATTAGTTTTTGATGCCCTTCATAAAAAATTTAAAGAAATTACGAATACGAAACAAAACCAATTTACATTTATTTAATTATAAACAACAACAAATTACAACAATAATAAGGAATTTAAGCACATAATTCAAGTATAGGTATATAGCATTAAAAATTTGTACTAAATAAATTTCTAGCGAAAATATCCTATCTAATAAATGTTTGTTTGAAGTGCCAAATTAATATAAACTGTACCATTGTATACATTTTTGAAAATTGTAGATTGTCTACATTATTATTTAATAAAACAACAAAGCAAATAAGAAACAAACATGAAATTTTTATTTTGCATCATTACTTAATATACATTACACAACATAAACACGATATAAACGATGTAACAACTCTGCAAAAAGGGTTTACTAGATTATTGAATTCGTAACAATTTTTAGACGGACTAGAGGTCTGTGTTTGGTCGTCCAACGCGAACCGGGTAAAACCAAAAATGAAAAATGGAAAATAGTAATTGTACAAGATCTTTAGAATTTTTCTTGAAACAAAAATCAATTATCAACACTGCTAAATAATTTAATCTGATTTAAACTATCTAAAATGACGAGAACATTGCAATTAAATAAATATTAACTCTTATTTATCACAATTTTGAGATTATAACGGAAAATTGCAGTATAGGTACTCGACGAATCCACTCAAAAAATTAAACTTCCACTTACATCATGTCACTGGATAATAGGGGCTTCCTCATTTTTGTATTCCTCCAGAAATTAGATACAGTAACAAAACAATTGCACATAATACCACGTGAAGCGTGACTGTATCCTCGTGCAGTACGTAATATTTTTTTAAGATTCCAGTTGCTGTTTTCCACATTTAACACATAAATTTTATAAATTTCTCATTAATTTGTTTCCTATTATTCGTTTGTACGAGAGGTTTAAATTACATTTACTATTGTAGCAACACAATCGCAATTAAGCCTCAATTTAATGCAGCTACAGTATTTAAAATTTATTTATATGAAATTACAGAAATGCCTTAGGATATTTACTGAAGCTATTTATTTGTGGCATTATTCTAGTTTTACTTTAGCTTAATTTGAGTATTTTGCCACATTTCTGCAAAAAATAAGGATTAATATTGAATACGACCTTACGTCAAACGGATCAGTCAAGAGTTATTTTTGAAAGTAAGTTTGCCTAACCAAAAAATCTCACACTGAAAAAGCAGATAAACAAAAATTTTAAACTGTCAAACTTGATACTTATACTTTTATTACATTTGCTATTTTGAGAACAAAAACAGTTTTTCGAAACGTCGAAAAGTACGGAAGTGGGCGATAGTGATGTGATTTTTGTTATTTTTTTACTTAAGTATCTGCTTCTTCAGCGTGAGATTTTTTGGTTAAGCATTTAATTTCAGGGCTTATTTAATTAATCCTTATTTTTTTCTGAAGTGTAACAAAACAACAATAAAATTATGTAGAAAATCCTTTAGATACAAATTCTTATAATAGTATCACTAAAACAAGTCAAAATACAATTTGTAATGCTTGGTGCGGAAAGTAAAATTATAACTACAAAAATAAATTGAAGCGCAAAAAAACGTTTTATCTACAAATTTAAAGAAAAGTTTATAGAAAATTAAATAGAATTACAGTATAGGGAGGTTTCCTTATAGAGTGGTTAATAAAATCAAAAAGTTGATTCACATAGAGGGTATCCCCGGATAAGTAAAACAACTCTTAAAACTAACAAAAAAAGTTATAAAATATGACCTAAATAAAATCAATCAGGTGTCTTGGAACTTCAAGAAAATCCTCGAAAAAATCGTAATTTTTTTCACTAAAAACGTGTCTTGTAGAGTCAGTCAAAATGCAAAATTGAGTAATAATGGCACATTTTAAAACGAATTTGGCAACATATTTTGAACTGGTGACGTTTTTGTAATGGAAACTACTTTTAATTTTTAACATTATTTCCACCCACCAATAGAGATTTAATGAAATTTCTACTCAGAACTTCCAGTAGTTCAAAAACTGTTTTGGCGAGTGCCTTTATTATTGCAATAGATTGTACCTATGCAAAATATATAATAATAAAGTTTTATTGCAAACAAAATATAAAAACAATGCTCATAAAAAAATGGTCTCCTAGGTATATCCGAAGGGTTAACCGCTGGCCAAATTTTGTAGGTATACTAATGCCCATTTGTGCCTGTAATGCCCTTAAATTTCGGAATAATGCCCACAAATTTCCTAAGAATGCCTTCTAATTCCCACTAATGCCCTGTAAATACACTCTAAATAATGGCCTTGTAATTTCCATTAATTCTTCTAAAATATCACGCTTTTAATGTTTGCCCATTTTATTATAAATATTTCATCCTCTTTTAAAGAGAAACGCGAATGATTACATTTATTTTTGGTCATTTTTTATGAAGCGATTACAAAATATACACGACTAATTTGCCTCTGCAATAAATACATTTTTAGATGCTTTGACTAGAAGTGACTGACTAATAGGAAATTATTACACCTTGCATTAGACCAGTCATACGTAAATTCATTTTTTTTGCATTAATATTGATTATCACCAATTTTAGATATAAAATGTTTTGTAATATACCTACTTAAATATTTACTAGAAACTATTTATTTATAATAATGTGCATATCGAGGTGCCTATTAAATTAAATAAATATCTAAGTAAGTACCTTACAATAATGTTAAATTATTCTAGATTTTGTTTACTTTTTAGATGGATATTCAAGTGGCATGTAGTTTTTTGTTATCTTAATCCAATAGTTATTATACTACTTAAAAAGTAATTACCATTTTTATTATAGGAAGTTTCTAAATTACTAGGACTTGCGTTAAGAAATAAATAGCAGCCACATAAAATTACAATAATTATAAAATACCTATATTGAGAATAAGTATCATTTCCGTTTCTATACCAAATGTCGCAACTCTGACACTTACTTAAATATTTTTTTAAATGGAATATCTGTTAATAGAATTAGGATTGATCAATTTTTAACCTCATTAATTTAATCTAATCATAAAACAATATACTCAAATACCTGTAGGTATGTACTTCCCCTTCTCGTCATTTTATGGATATTCAAATATCTACGATGATTTTTAAAGTAAAAATATTTTTTTAAAAAAGGAAAATTCAAATCAACCACTAAATAAAAACAGTACTGGTTAAGACTTGGCTGACTCAAGGAGTTGTGAGTGACATAACAAATTACTTGACTGGTCTATCTCACACACAAAATATAACCCCTTAACTCTATTGTCACGGATTTCCCAATCCGAATTTTTCTTACTGCCAGAAAAACAATCCGTTAATTAATCACTTATTTTTATTAACTACTCTGTACACTAGTGAATTCTAATTACAGCTCAACTAAACACTGTCTCACTTTTAATCGCTATCTAAATCGCTCTAAACACTCCAATTCAAGACTGTAATACAAGACTAGCTGACTCGGCCGTTTATCCTTCTTTTATAGACCAAACGAATATTCCAGGTATTTTCAAGTATCTCTAGATCCATTTTCTAGAACTACTCGAACAGTTCTCGTCGATTCTCCATTTTTCCAGTCACGCTTCGATACACGGCATTTTGTTTGTTTACCAGAATCGCGTAGGGGCAATCTAGCATATCGCGATACCACTGTCGTGGAATTGGGTGCGAGTGGGGCAAATTCCGTGACACTATAATAATAATGTAGCTCAAATTTAAAAACTTATATCAATACTTAGGACTTTTGTACAAATGTAACTTCCTCAATAATTGCATTAATTCGGTTACTGTATCAGATTATGTTAAATTGTTCGAAAACAGATTGTTAATAAAATCTTGATAGGTTCACTCTTAAATTTTACATATAGATATCAACTGCTTATGCTATGTATTCAAAAACAGTTACCAGGAATCAGATACTTATTTCCCAAAATTTCAAAAACACCTGTTAATGATGTCAGATTCAGCTTCCGAAAACCCCTAATGGGAATCCTATGACAATCCAACAATCATTATATATAATAAAATATATTATGAATAATCGAATAAGGAAAATGAACATTCTTCTACTGTGAATAAAATATGTTTATTTCATCTGATAACTGCATCATACATTAAAATAAGTATAGCTACATAGTCTTAATACTCCTTTGACTTCTGTAGAGTTAAAACTGAGTAAGTATTAAATTATTTGTTTTTATCTCGCTTTTCATTAGTCAATAAGACAATTTTTACTGATAAAACATGATTCAACGCTACTACAGGTCTTTTTCTTGTAATTTTGTTGAATAAATTTATATTCTTATATGCTTCGTTCAGTGTATACGAGAATATACACCTATGTTTTATGAAAGCATTTATTATTTATATAGCTATACTCCTTAATTTTCAGCTCGACAGGTAGAAGGAAAACTTTTTAAAATATTACAGTATTTTTCTTGATTTTTAGTAGGTATTACAATTAAATAAATTTGTTGTGACTTATTCAGTAACATTTGAAAAACAGTTATTATCCAATACGATACTTAGGTATACTGAATATACATAAAATATAGGTTTTAAAAAATAGAACTTACGGTTCAGCTTCGATACTCTTCAACTTGGCAACGTAGTTACTCGGTATGTAACCTTCTTGTCTGGTCCGTTTACTCCTAGCAAGCCACCAGTCTCCCTGAGTATCATTTAAAATTTCCAAATGTTCTCCCTTTCGGAAACTTAAATCTTCATCAGTTCTAGCATCATAGTCATATAAAGCAACAAATATTCTGGCACTAGGTTGTTCGGGCTCTGCAGGGTTTACTACAGGAGCCCTAGTTACTTCAGATGGGGGTGTTGGGATAGAATTTGGCTGAAGAGTAGTGTCTTCTATGGGGCTAACACCTAGCCTTTCTCCTCTATTTCTATCAATTCTATCAGTCGTTGAGGGGCTACTAAAACAATTGCCCATTTTTCAATTGTTTTTAAGCACTGCACTAGTCACCATGAACAAACATCACATAACACCTGAAAGTTAATTTTTCTACAATCGTAATTTTAAAAAGAAATATTACTTCTAACAAAGTAAATAATACACATTTCCATCCGTCAACCTCGATTCACCACACTGAATTTATCAGAGAAAGGCAAATTTGTTTAGAAACTTTCCCTTGGAGTTTTTCACATTTTCCTGTTGGTAGTGCTGCTCACTGCCTAGTGACTGTGACTTTTTAATTTGTCTTGTCATCTGTAAAGCGAATAAATGCAATTTATTGTTTTCTATTAGTTTTAATAGTTCAAAAGAAACTCTTCGAAGTGTATATTTTTTAATAATATTGTAACTGTTTTACATAATTTTAAATAAATATCATCATGCCGCAGTACAAGGGTAAGTTAAGTTTTTCTCTTTACTTTTTCTAACCTCTAAATAAGAGCCGAATTTTTTTATTTTCTTGTGCTTTTACTTTAAATAAATGATTTTCTCTAATATAAATATTTTTTTATGTATTAGTTAAAGTAAAATGGGGAAAGGAGTCATATCCAGATATAGAAGTAAATACAGATGAGCCCCCTTTGTTATTTAAAGCGCAGTTGTTTGCTTTAACTGGGGTACAGCCAGAAAGACAGAAAGTTATGATCAAAGGAGTTACCCTAAAGGATAACGATTGGGATAATTTTAAAATAAAAGATGTACGTATTGATGCAATTTGTATATTTCTCTCTGTACCAATATATACTTATTTAGGGGGTTACAATCCTTTTAATGGGCAGCAAAGAAGAGGATGTTCCTAAGGAACCCGTAGAGAAAACTGTCTTTGTAGAAGACATGAATGAGAGTGAATTAGCCACTGCGGTAAATATTTGTAAAGTCAGGTGTGATATGTTTAATAACTAATTTAATTTCAGTTGGATTTACCTGCTGGCTTAACAAACTTGGGAAACACTTGTTATATGAATGCTACAGTTCAATGTTTAAAAGTTGTGCCAGAATTAAGGGAAGCGTTACAAACTTTTCAAGGAGGTAATTATTTGTATTATATATTTTTTTTGTTTATGTGACAATGATTTTGTTTAAGGTGTCGCTCCTGCTAACAATGTAACTGCAGCACAATCGATTACTGCCGCACTCAGAGACTTATATGCTAGTATGGATAAAGGGAATACAGTCCCACCAATAGTCCTACTGCAAGTACTACACATGGCCTTTCCTAGATTTGCCGAAAAAAATGAACATGGAGGATTTTCCCAGCAGGTAAACTTTTATTTTAAAATTATTACTGAATTAGCCTCGACAAGAGGGGAAAGGGGGCCTGGGTTAAATGTTATTCAATCGAGTATTTCTTCAGGATGCCAATGAATGCTGGACAGAGATGGTACGAATGTTGCAACAGAAACTCCCTGCGAAACTAAATGGCGATAATCCTCAAGAAAACTTCAAGTAAGAATAGACGATTTTCCATTTATAATATGCGTCAATTTCAATGATCAATTCTTTGTATATTTTTTTCATTTATTTCTGTGTTTTATTTATAACTTTATTTCAGATCTTTAATAGACCAATATTTCGGTGGTACTTTTGAGGTTGAATTGAAATGTGTGGAAGCAGAGGATGAACCAGTGTCCAAAAATAAAGAACAGTTTCTACAGTTAAGTTGTTTTATTTCTCAAGATGTTCGCTACATGCATTCAGGGCTTAAAAATGTAAGTAATAGTAATAAGTTGATAATTATTTTACTTCTTTATAATTTTATTCATATTTCTCGTGTGATGATTTTTTGTATTCTAAATTAAAAAATTTACAGAAAATGCAAGAGCAACTTACGAAAAAGTCTCCTACTTTAGATAGAGATGCAGTTTATATAAAAACGGTAAGTATAAGGACTGTTCAGAAATATTCTAATAAGTCAAATCACGTCGACAGGCAGGTTACAAAATTCTTATGTATTAAGAGCTTCTCCGCTTTGTCCTGAAATTGGGGAACTTGCTGCCAAAAAGGCTTTTTTCGTTAGCAGCAATGAGGCCAGACGCAGAATGCCTTTGTAGTTTTTTTTTATATTTATTGAATCATGGTGACAAATTTTGTATTTATCAAATATGTACCTTTATAAAACCTATTATACATAGTGTTTCGAACAACTAGACCAGACTCAACACCTTTAAGACTTTACATAGTGTTTTTTTTTTTTAATTATATTTACTGACCAGTGTCAACTTGCTTGCCTTTTAGTAAAATTTTATGGGACATTAGAAAATAATAAAAAATTCTGTAGTAGGCTTTGTCAATTCTAAAAAAATATGTAAATAGTTTTTAAATAAATAAATAATATTGTATTCCTTAAAAAACGCAGATAAACAATAAAAATAATAATGGAAAACATTGGAAAACAATTATTTTAAAGAATATTACCAAGTGGTGTGGTTTGAAAAAATGTGTAGAAATTTTTATTATCAATAACTTTTTGATTATTTTCTAATGAACTATGTTAGAATCGTATTTCAGTTAATGCAGTTGTTTTGAAAATTATAGTTTTTTAAAAGTTAACGAGTAAAGAAAATTGAAATTTTATTCTACGGGGAACTTAAATTAACTTTAACTCTTCTTTTTTTTAAATTTAAATCCCTATTTTGAAGGGCTAATAACTCCTCAGAGGGTACGACTTTGTATATAGTTCAACAATTATGTGGGCACTGTATCAATCTGTAAATACTAACAGATATTGGATTAATAGGCAAAGGGAAATGCGTCGGTGGGAGGGAAACTGTAAGCGCATAGTGGAAAGTAGACTGACTGGTAGATGGTGGTATAAGTAAAAGATTTATGTTCTGACATCAATAATTTATGTTTTTTAGAGTAAAATTAGCCGTTTACCAGCCTATTTAACGGTTCAGTTTGTCCGGTTCTATTACAAAGAAAAAGAATCGATAAATGCCAAAATTCTCAAGGACGTTAAGTTTCCTCTAGATTTCGATGCCTACGATTTATGCTCTCAAGAACTGCAGGAAAAGTTAGCGCCAATGAGATCTAAATTTAAGGTTAGTTGACAGATTTTTATTTATTAATTTTTTAATGGTTTACGAAATTGTTTAGGAATGGGAAGACACTCAAGTAGAACTCGCCTCCAAAGAGAAAAATAAAAGTAAAGGGGATGTCCAAACAAAAGAGGAAGATAAGAAATATGCCCCATATTGGTTTGAGAAAGGTAAATATTATTGAAAGTGTTCTTGTCTAATCACTCACGTCTAATAATTTTTCAGATCTAGGAAGTAATAATAGTGGTTATTATACGTTGCAAGCGGTACTCACTCACAGGGGTAGATCTTCTTCAAGCGGTCACTACGTAGGATGGGTTAGGCATTCCGGTGATAACTGGATTAAATGCGACGATGATAACATATCCCCTGTGACCACTGATGATATTTTGAAACTCTCTGGCGGAGGTAATTTATTGTCTTATATACATTTTTTGTGATAAAATTTTTAAACAATTTTGCATATTTTCCAAAATATTTTGTAAAATGAAGGTAGTTTTTATTTATGAAATATACAGTGTGTTCAATTTTATAGGATTCCAAGGTATCTTGGAAAGTATTAAAGGCTGATGACAGATTCCTGATATCAATTGTCACGACAAATTTAACTGTCAAATCATAAATTTGAAATCTTCATTTGTTTTTTAATTACAGGACAATATTTATTTTTTATCATCCTCTCTACAAATAGAATGCCGTTCTTTTTGGACGGCTATTGCCCACCACCACTCACTTACACCTACCTGATGCGAACTCCGCAGATGTCACACTTAAGCCTTGTTCTCATGTACATGAAATTCACAGATTTTTGCACAAATTTTGAAACTTCTGTTTTCGCTGAATTTCGCATTCAAAAGGACAAAAGGCTTTAGAATACATACACACTATTTACTATTGGTTACTAGCACTGTCACTATAACGGTCACACATAAACACTTGTTATATCATATTGTACCGCTTTCCGTATAACCTTCATGCATCCATTTTTCGTCAAAATTTAATATATTTGATCCAGATTCTTATTTTTTAATATTTATTGTAAATAGTTTCTTAGCCATATCACAATTTCGTCCTTTCTATCAGTATACTCTTCGATTTCATTTATACGGACTAAGAACATCACTTACACCCATATTTTGACCTTGCAGCCAATCAAAAGCAGCAGTGCATGCGTACTTACTACAGCGCATGCGTAGCAGAAGCTGTGTAATCGGGTATGCTCTCAGAGATATACGGCACACGATTTTGTAGGAAAAATATACGGGCTGCATGTATATTTCTTTGTGTTGACTGCTATAAATTGTGAACAGGTTTATAACATGAGTCACTCTACAATTTTGGAAGTCAACTATAAAAGTTTGCATTGTATATTGCACTAAATAAATGCGAAAAATGTTTTTAACACGACCAAATACCGAAAATTACATTGACAATAAAAACAATTGCATAACGTCAGCAATGATGTAAGACGTCTGAATTCTTGCCGCTACTATACATAATCTAACTTTATGAGATATGTGAATTAATCAGTTTCGACTTTATTATTTTATGATCTGTAAATTCTGTCTGAGTTATGATACTGTTAATTTATGAAAAACTTTTCAAAATTCAGCCTTAGCAGCATGCATGTATGCTTAGTATTTTCCTGCCAGATTTCATCCTCGTACACAATCTTTCATTTGTGTGACATAAAAAACCCGAGGCATGAAATAATCAGAACCAAGACGTGAAGATGTAATTTGTGAACAAGCCCATCGTATTTTACAAGCTAACCAAATTAGATCACACCATATAAGAAAATTCTTATGCTAGTATTTGTTCAAGAGCAAACCAAAAAAATATTTACCATTATCTTGTATTTCGTACTCTCCGAGAAAACCAGTTTTACCCATCATATGCGAAAAGTTCAAAGACTTCAAGAAGTAATGGATGGGTGTAATGGATCGATTTTATGGCCTCTCGGAAGATATAAAGGTGGTCAAATATATCAGTAAAATATTACCCTCTAATTCAAAAACAAATGAAGATAACAAATATCGATTTGACCATTGAGTTTATTTTGGAAATGAGCTTTTGTTGTACCGAGAGATCCAGAATGATTGAAGCAGCCGCTACCTACAAATATTTTGTGTGCCGCTCTCCAATTATTTTCACTCTTCGTGGTTGGCGTCAGTTGCGAAAATCGATGAAAACGGAAAGTAATTTTGCAAACACGGAATTCCAGGAAACAACTACTCTGCGGGCTAATGCCCCGACCAGCATTGAATTACACCTGGAAAACCTATAGCAACAGCTAGAGTCATTTGTCAGACGCCCACCAGACATATACCGGCCGATAGATGTAGTTAGTTCTACACCGCGGAAAGTCATTTTGATCATAATTGTGAAATGGAAGTAAATTTTAATATCTTTAGTAACATTTACGTGTGACGTCAGCTTCAATCATTCTGGATCTCTCTGTATATAATAGTTTCTGAGATACCCATACTACTAAATTTGACTCGTCCTATACGTAAAATTATTTTGTCATTTTAGGAGACTGGCACTGTGCCTATGTGCTTCTTTATGGGCCTAGACTTTTAGAAATCACTCCTTCTGAAGAAGATATGGCAACAGAATAATTAAGTATAAATATATGAGACTTTAATAACGCTTTAACTAAATTGAGAGAACTCCGTATCGTGTATGACAGAGCTCTGCTACATACATTTCGTAAAATAAATAAACCAACTTTATTTAGTTCTGTTTATTATTTTCCATATATAAAATCACACTATATATAACACAAAGTCGTTCTACACTAAAAATAAATCATGTACTTAAATGCCCTGATTGTCTGCCAAACCAAATTCGTTTACCTACCAACTTCGGAAAAAGTATAAAGCAATGAATTTGGCTAATATCGATTTGTGTTTTGGCAGTTGTATTTAAAAAATCTATTTTGCTGTGTTCCATACTTTTATTTGAAAATATCGAAGAGGGGTTTGTAAGTATAGAACACATGTAATGTTACAAAATCTTTGAGAATGGATATATAAAAGGCGCAAGAGATCAGGGTTTAAAGAGTGAATTTTACTAATTAATTCAGTCACTTTTATATAACGATTAAAGTAAGTCTACGTTACTTTTTATTATGTAAAAATACATATTCCTCAAAATTTCTGACATCCTATGTTCTAAAGGCACATTCTATAAATGAAGTTATTCTGTACTAGAGGAGCAGTAGACAAACACACAAGTTACCCAATATGTATACCAAGGGTTCTAATTTGGCATTTTTATAATTTAATTAAAATTTGAAATTTCCCCACTTATACTGTGGTAAATGTGACTAATTTGAATATACGATATGTTTTATATCTTCCTACGATTCAAAAATAGTCATTATTAATTTGTATTCCATTTCACTTTACTATGACAAAATTAAAACAAATTTGTTTTGTCTTTGTAAAATTTTAAAATACAAAAAAATTATTTAGGAAATATGTGAAACATAATAAACAAATATTTTGGGTTTGCTACAGAATATCGCAAATAGAAATGTGAAAATCTCAAATTTAAATGTTTAATAGTTAGAAGGTAGATGAAAACATCATTAACCAGTAACTTTTTTTACCTTCATGTAACTGCTTTCTACTTATAACTTTTCAAGTAGTAACTAATGAATTTGTGATAGATTTACAATGTTAAAATAATATAGTTATAACAAATTTATTTAGAAACCAGAAGCTAATGTTGTTTTCGGCGTTTTAAAAACTATACAGGGTGTTTGTTGGAGGTTGTACTGCCATAATTTTAACAGGCGATAGTATTTGTCAAAATAAACAAAACAGTCGTTTATAACATGGGTCGTAATCCCAACCGTTTTAAAGAAAAATTTTTTCCAAATTTCCAGTTTGATGTGCAAAAAGTTCAGTTAATTTTTCCGTAATTTTCTGCGTAGAATATCATAAAGTGCTATGATTACTACCTCTTATTTACTTTTATGACAAAACAGCAAAGCTGCATTGCACTTTTATACTGATTAAGAAAAAAATTAATCTATTACCTGAATTAACTGAACTGTTGCACATCAAATCCGATATTTTGATCATTTTTTTCTCGAAAACGGTTGAAATTAAGGCCCATGTTATATAGAGCTTTTTTGTTTATTATTTCGATGTAAATTATCGCCTGTTAAAATTATGGCAGTCAAAACTCTAACACCCTGTATATGTGTACAGGGTGTTCTAATAAGAAATATTGGTTATTGCTGATCAGAGGTGGCTGGTGAGATTTTAGATATGCCATATCTCAATAACCAGACATGGGACCCAAACTAAAGGTTGCAGTATATGTACTGTGATTATATACAGAACTTTTATAGAAGATTTGCCAATAATTTTTGTTAACATTACAGAATTATGAATTTTAATTTTATATTTGTGTCACCTACGTTATAAAAATTTCAAAATGTAAATACAAATATCTTCATTTTTCAATAAAATTTGAATTTCCTCAATAAATCCATATTTAATTTATGAGAAAAAAAATGTTTCATACAAATTAAATAAGTCAATTTGAAGATCACCAAGAGAAGCGCTAGCATTTTTTTTTAACTTTTTTTCTCAAATTGATATATTGTCCACCTTCTATAAAAGTTCTATATATGATCACATTGCATATATCCTAACGTTTGGTTTGGGTCTCATGTCTGGTTATTGGCAAATGGCACACCCAAAATCACACCAGCCACTATATTTATCAATTCTACAGGAAGTTTATAAACTTGGTGAGGATTTTTTAATGCTAAGTAGAAAACATAATAGTAAGTAATAATTTCAGAAAAAATTAAAATTGTTAAAACTTATTGAGAACCTCTGAAATCATCCTTGACCTACATTAACATTACAGCAACGCAGGTATCCTCACAGATGCCCAAGGATAGCAAGTTATACACTTTTTTTTTGTAGTAAACAGGAAAAGTACTTTGAAATTAAATTTGGTTTAATGAGTTCCTGTATTTGATTTAAAGCAAAAACGATAAATAAATTTTTTAACTGTGTCCTAATGTTACCTTTCTGAAAAAACAGAGTCTGTCTGCGTTTACTAACAAGTGGAAGTGAATGTATTTATAGTTGATGAAATCAGCGATACCAAACAAATGTTTATTTGCATTATTACGCAATAATTTGCATTATTTCTCAGAGCTCGTTTTATATAGGGTCTGTTCAAATATCCTCTTCAAATTCATAAATGCCTTGTATGTCACCATACTATATCTCTTGCATTTATATCTGAAATTTTTGCCAAGATTCATTGCTAACTAGACACCCTATACACAAAGTCCAAATAAAATACAACAGTGTGTTAGAAAGCATAAAATTAAACGATGGACTGCTTGACAAATTGTGAACTTTTAAAGTTGTTGCCCATATTTTTATTTATGCTATTTCCTACAAGTTTACAGGATTTTATATTAGTAATAAAATTGTTTTTATTGTATAAAAACCTACACAAATTATGCAATTTTCCATAATTATGAAAAAAGTTTCTTAAATGAGATTTGACGAATATTTTTTTTCTTTGACATTTACAATGACAAAAGGTTCTGGGTAGGTTATTTAATATTAATATTAGGAACTAGGAAAATACCTGCATTATTCAAATAACATAATGTTTGAACCATATTGGAATTATTTTACCTGTAATTTTGTAGGGTATGCAATCAATCAGAAAAAAATATATGACAGATCCCTCTAAATACTCAAGATATTCACCGTTTCATTTTTTGCTCACATTTCCAGAACACTATTGTATATGACATTAAAATGTAAAGTGTATAAGGTGTTACACCATTGTATGTCATATAAACATGTTGTATAACATGCAAATACAGGGAATAAATTCCTTCAAACTTTTATCCTACCTTGATTAACTTTCAAATTAATAGGTGTTAAAATGCTTCGAGAAATAAAAAATTAGTTTCATGAATGTTTAATGAATAAATATATGGGTGTAAAACTTTGGTACTCGACGAGGATGTGACATTTATTACCGAAATATGTACAATATCCCAACCTTTACTGCGACATCTTTCATTAAAGGATTATAAAATAAAGCTTTTCTCAAAAAATTTTGACCTCCTGTAACTTGAAAACATGCCATTTGTTTGTGACGTATGATGGTGTAACGCCTTGTATAAATAGATTTTTTGTAAATAATCAAGTTCTCAAAGACGTTGTTTACAACATAAAAGTACAGTGAAGTATTCAACATTACATACTATACAAAACACGTAGTAATAGGGCTTAGATACTAATTACTTAATTATTTGATTTATGAACACTTTTTACCTGTCATTTTAAATATTTTTAACTAAACTATCGATATGGATCCCAATAACAGTCTACTGTATAACTAAATGAATATACTATAACAATAATTACCTGAAGTAGCTTTCTTATTAATATTTTATGGTGAAAGTTATTTTTTTTATTAAAAAATATATGGAATGCTGAAAAAAGCAATATAATTTTACCAAAGTAATTAGTACTATATTATTACGTAATTTATAAAACACATCATTCATTTAAATAAGTAAAAATAAATTTTAAACGTTTATTTTATTTTTTTCTTATTTAGTTATTTATTATTGAGCCAATTTTGATGCTTTTTATTATGGAATTATGCCAATTAATCCATTTTTGTATTTTTCTTTCATCCATGATCTCTGTATCTTATAAATTATACATAAAAAGCATCAAAACTAAAAATAATTCTATAATACTGTGTTTTCTCCTAACAATTATTTGCAATTTTAAAGGTTTACAAACATATGAATTACTTTAAAGTTAAAATACCAAAGTTATGCACTGCAACGTTGTTATTAGAAAATAACCCAAATAAGTTTAAATTTTTTTAAAAACTCACTCTTTAAGTTCAAAACTAAAATGTATCTTAATGTAATTGTATTTCTAATTACAACTAAAATGTAGTTATTGAATGGTTGTGGTATAACCTACTGTCATTTAATTTAAATATGTAAAAATGCTAGATAATTGTTGCAAAATTCTATCACACACTTTTTGTAAAAAAAGTTTAAAAATATTGTATTGCAATCAAATTATTTGCACTAATTAAACATAAAAAAATACCAAATACCTTATAAAAAATTTGCGGTTGTTACTAAATTAATTACATGGTAATGTTTAAATACATTTGTATAGACTTTTCTGATTTTGTAAAGCTACAATTTACATTTTTTTGTAGAGAAGTATGCATTATACATATATTTTTTTGCTGTACTGTAAATTTCTTTTGATTTTCGATAATATTAACCTACTAATCTTTATTTTTTGGGATGAACCTCTTACGAACCACATTTTTTTAATACCCATGTTAGTGAAGTTTATTATGGGATTGTTAATTTTTTTTCTTTTACAAGATGAACCTATTATAATTACAGGCTCCGCAAGTACCAACAATAAATTTTATCTTTGGATAAGCAGAACTAAGACGTGAATGATATATTTTGTATTCATTCTATTTAAAAATGTATTAAAAGACATATTTTTATTAAGGTATTTGTAGATATTTACTTACAAATTCTAGACCATATAGAAGTCTCTGTTATGATATAAACACTACTAATATCTCACTGAAGAATTATTAAGAAAGTCCTTAACTATCATGCTAGCCTGTAGGGGTCAGAACTTTTGGACGAACAGGGCTGAACGTCATCGAGGTAATTTACTGGTTCCTGCCTAGATGTGGACGCAACTACTGGTGGGTAATTCACAATAGGCTTGTAATTGTGCGTTGTTTGGTTCACTTTATGTTGAGTCGAACCTGGCGGAGAAGTTTGTCTCTCCTGCAAATTGAAACTTAGGTCCTCATCAACAGGCTCATAATAACCAATTTGGCATTTCTGGATTAGAGATATTATTGCTGATTCCAAGCAGCAAACATATCCTAGAGCCTGAAAAATGATTTCATGTATATCTGTGGTATTTATACAGGGTGATTCTTAACCTACACGCATAAACTTGGGAAATTATAGATGAGGACAAATAGTGAAACAAAAAATGTAGTAAAATATCTTTAGTTTCATTTAAGTTTACAAAAAAATTATCACAATTTTGGGATTAAAAACTAAGAAGTAAACAAGTCAGGACGATATGTTTGGTATTTGTAGCGGCACATTGTTAACAGTTGCAGTTCTTTTCGAGTTTATTTTCACGTGATTACAAAAGTATGTATGGCACATTATTTCTCAAATGAAGAACTTATGGGGAATAACATCAAAATTCAGTGAAGGCTTTTTACATGTGGCCTGGGCAACATGAGCGGGAGTATTAGATTTAGGCAAATTGTGTATGTGGAGGAAGAGATTTTAACTGACATCAAGGAGTAGCCTGGCATAAGCACTAGGGCAATTGCAGTGCAATTTGGGATGTCACAAGCCACAGTTTGGTGAATGTTAAGGCAGGACTTACTCTGTCCATTTCATGTACAGCAGGTACAAACCTTCCGCTTCGAGTAAACTTTTGTGCGTGGTTGTTAAATCAGCAGCACTTCAACCCAAATATTGCCATGAATATTTTAGTTACGGATAAGGCAATTTTTACTCGTAATTCTTAATTTTCACAACACGCATTATTGGTCATTGGAAAATCCATGTCACTCGACAAACACACTTTCAACACCGATTCTGAGTAAATGTGTAGGCTGGAATTGTGAATAGAGTACTTATTAGTCCTTTCATTCTGGAAAATCTTTTAACTGGTGCTCTTTATTTACAATTTTTGCGTAATAATTTACCGGTACTCCTCGAAGAAGTTAATCTCATGGTGCTCCAATTGGGTAGCCGCCTCTACCGCCCAACCTAAATCTGCTTGAAAATTATGGTGTATGTTACCGAAGTTAACACTAAACAAGAGTCACGAAATCGCATACATGCTGCCGTTGAGGCAATTCGACTACAGCCTGATTTGGGCCTTGCGTGTGTGGGCTTATGGATTCAGCGAGCTCAACTGTGAATTGAAAATCACGGAAATAACTTCAAACAGTTACTATAATAAATTAAATGCATTTTCAATTTTATGAAATTCACAATCTTTTATTTTTATTTGATATAAATTGGTATCTCTGTAACTGAAAAACATGTTTTTTTACTATTTGTCATCAGCTATAATTTCCCAAGTTTATACGTATGGGTTAAGAATCACCCTAGAAAGTACAAGTAATAATAATTAATGCTATATCTGTTTTAGTTGGAAAATGTTATTCATAAAGTTTTCCTCAATTTATTTGTCAAAAAAGAATTAATTTTTCCTTGCGGAAAATTTCATTGTTTTTTATTGTTTTCATTAATTTTGCTGTTTTTTATTTACCTTTACACCTTCTAATAACTTTTCTAAGATGAAATAAAATAGTTTTTATACCTTGCAATTATTATTTAGTGTGATGCCCTTCCGATATCTTCAAATGCACATATAGATTTTTTGACTAACTTTTGAAACAAATTAAAAAATACTTCTATACTTACACCAGTGATTAGTAATTGGTGACGTGTCCATTTTGGGACCCAAGAAAAGGCCTCTGATAAGAAGATCATGTGAAAAATCAGTGAAGAAGCTATGAGGAACAACACACTAAGGCTTACATAAAAATATGCATTCTGGAAAAGAATTTTTTATTAAATATCTGTTGCATTAAGGGGATATATAAATAATTTATTGTAAATATTATCTTATTTATGTGGTTTAAGTGGTTGATCGTTAAAATGAAAACAAAATATACAAAAAAGTCATAAGGTCGTTAGATGGGAGGGACAGTCCTTAATATTTAAAAAAAAAAGTGTGAAAAGAATGTATCATCAAATTGTGCTAGATGACAAACAAGTACTTACCACTTTTCCCCAGTTAAATGGAAACAAGTATATGATGTGGGATATATCAAGAAACAGTAGAAGACACGTAACAAAGATACTTAAAAGTGTGACGAACATCATCAGACGTAGGCGTCCCACTAATGGAAGCATAAAAAGCCCCACCTTCACCGTGCCAGATGTACATAAACATGCTAAGCAAGCTATGGTTGTTATCTACAATAAAGTGTATTATTTTGCATAGAAACTAACGAAAACACCGTATCGATATTCAAGTTTGAAATTAGTGAATGTAATCAATATAAAAACTTTTCAAGCATGCTGGAATCTCAGTAACATAGATTTGATATTGAAAATAATTAATGTCACAATTTGGGAAATACATAGCTAAGAAGCTCTGACAAGGCTGATAAAAAGTTAATTTGAATTATTTCAAAATTAATTCGATCAATTTATTTTATTACATTTCCTTGACGAAATTCTTATAACACTGTTGTTAGGTAAAATAGTTTTAAAACTTGTAATGTAATATACATATTAATGTTGGCCGTTACTTACCACCAGCAATAGTCTACAGAACCCTGTGGGCGTCTTGAGGTGAGTGTGGTCGCAATAGACGATAACTCCTGAATATAGGGACAGATCGGGCGAGGCGGCGCGACGGCGGTAGTGAGAGTGCGAGTCCCAGGAGTTGACGGTACCGAGGGGTGATTCGCACTCACAACCTCCCGCACACTCAGCGCTTAGGGCCCCCGTCCTGCTGCCCGCTATCTCAAAGTCCTGCAACACACAACTCATACCATCGGGGGCCTGCAAACCAACATCTAGCATACACATCGGACATGAACAGTTTCGAACAGTGCAACACGTGATAGCCCGTTTCTATTGTTTCGCTCTAAACATCACCAGTATGAACTGAGAATTACCTTGATTATTACATTCTAAATCAAGATTGGACAAAATTTAACCAACCACCTTTCAGTTTAGATTACAGTTTATAATAACCAAGATATGTGTTTACAAGCGAATTTTTAACTAAAATGTATTTGGCAATAAAAGTAATATGCATGCATAAACAATTATTGCATTAAAAATTGAACTTCCTGATAAAGAGTATCCCTGGGTAGATTTCACACGGATAAAAATTTAATGATACTTATACGCCATATATATTTCATTTCATTGTTTAGCACATTGTTTTTTTTCTTTTATGTTTAGATAAATATTTATTCACATTCAATACTAAAATATCTACAATAGATTTATATTACTATAAAAAATGTACCTACTAATAACTCAAATTTTGGAAAAATTATAACAAAAATTCTAACACCAACCTTTTACAAAAGATTTGTCTAAATTTATACTTTTATTTATCTAGATACATATTAATAATAACCTGCTGATCTAATACAACTCAAATTTTTTACTGGTTTCATAAAACACACCTCATGCCATTCTATTTCTGCAGAAGAGCCAAGAGATATTCTTAGGTACTTTATATTAAATTCAATTTGCAAATTTACCAACACGGAATATTTACCAAACATTCTCATTTCTGTTTTTTTTTTCATATTAATTATAGCCTTCATAAAACTGAACTATAAAATAATGAGCAAGAAACGATAAAGGTTCTTATTTCAAATTGAAAATTATAATTTATTTTGGTTCAACATAATCCGTTACATTACTATATAAATTATATTAAAGGGTCGCCTGCTTCCACAAGTTTTATCTTCATGAAACTAATGTACTATTTTATATACAAAAAAAATTCTATATATAAAAACCATTTAATATATAATTTATTAAAATAAGGTTTACAAAATAAAATAACTATAGAACATAAAAAACATGCTCAAGCACGATAACAACTAATTCTAGGTCATTCCTTTTTTACAACAAACTACCTGAATATCTTCAGGTTTATAGTTTTTTGGCTCCAGGTCTCTAATATCGTCAAGTAAAAATTCAATTTCGTCAGTACTGTACAAAAGATCAGACACCGAATGGATGTACCGGCTAGGCTCAGACTGCATGTCACTCTGCCACTAAAAGCAAGGCACTGCCCCACACCAGTCCATTTTCCCGTACCTTCGACTCCTAACCAAAATTCATCACACCCCTTCGCCAGCTTCTCAACTCTAAAACAATTTCAACAGTAAACATCAAGCACAAATATTCTGTGCACAAAAATAATAAATGTAATAAACATTAACGACTCTTCATGTTCTACTAAAGCAATCCCCAGTAACTAAGTAGGTATAATATATGTAATAATATTTACTAGCAGTGACCTAGAAAGTTTTTAAATAATCCAAACTTAGTTTTATATATAAAAATTCATTTTAAATAAATAAATGATATATATAAATACCTGGTCCTAAATACCCTCAAAATTGTGTAACTCTGGTGTTTAGTTACCTTAACATTTTTTTTTATGAATGAAAGGCGGACGCCAAAACGCCATGTTTACGTTGTAGAATTACCATACCAATTTACGGGGTGGCAACCTGAAAGGGATGGGGATGCGTTCGCCTACATAGTTGAGGCATAGTTGCGGCAATAATTCAGACGGATTACGTCAGGGCTGACGTTACGCGATTGTTTTTATAGTCAACATAATTTTCAGTAGATTATCGCGTTAAAAACAAATTTGTGTAATTTGGTGCAAATATTTATTTATTCTCAGTTCCAGTTTCTTGAATCGTGAATATATTGATTAAAATATAATGAATTATTCATTTGTTCCTATGACGTAGTCGTCTGAATGTTTGCCGCAACTATATTTAAATTTATTTTTATAAACACAAACACTCTAACATCTGTCTAAAAAATATACATTTATAATCGGGTTTAGCCCCCCTTAAAGAAAAATGTAAACATGTTTGGAATAAGTTAATAAGTACTAATTAGTGGCCCAATATAGGCATGTTCTTGCAGCAGTTGGAAACGTTGAAACTGTAAGAAATATTCGATCAGACGAGTCGTCAGGGAATTTAACCGTCTAATAAATCGCGTTGCCTTAAAAAAACACGGCTGCTGCGATTTAGCCGACGATGATTTAACACAAGAAGCAGGTGAGGTGGACGGACATCTGGCAATTTTCTCATGAACGCGAAAATCCGCGCGAATTATTTAATGGCGGGAAAAGTCTCAACATTTAGACCATAGACACTGAAATGAAATGTGATTACTGGAAAGTTCATCAAGATGCGCGAATTGATTACTCGTGGTCAGCACCATATTTATTTTGTGCCTCCTAAATAAATAAATAAATAAATAAATGTAGTTATAACTACAATACGCCAATGACATGTTTACAAACAAAATTTCATATCGTACCACAAACCCAGAAAAAATATATAGACTGTGCCAGCGGCAAATTGCCGACGATCGCTAATTCATGGCCACCTTAAAAGGTCCATAGTCGTTAAAACTTGCTTTTTTGCGTAGGGGAAGTCTAGCGTTTCGCGATACCACTGTCTCACACTGTCGTCGAATTGGGTGAGAGCGGGGCAAATTATGTGACAATATGTGACATAACCTTACATTCTACATTGTCATACTAAAGAGTCATAACATCTATTACACAAAAGCCGTGTTTTTTTGACGTAGATGATTGGATCGAACAAGTCAGTTTTAATCAAATGTTGCTTTTCGATAAAATTAGATCCGGATTTAAAGATCGTGTTCCGTTTTCCTCTTCCCCTCTGGATCGTAAAATTTCTATGATCATTTTTATTAAATCAGGATCTGACCACAGAACAGGGTTTTCTGTGGTCGGTCCGACTAACATTTCAGAAGTTTCACAATTAAATACTTATTAGCGAAGCATAAATACCTACACAGATTAACTATATAAGTAAAAAGGGCATAAATAATATTTATGCCGTGTATGTATTGTTTGATTTTGCAGGTTACAAGATATAGTTTGAATCTGAAAAATACGTGTTCTTTTGCATCACAGATTGATTGCAATATTTGGATCTGATTCGTCAATCATGATTCAAAATCGTGGTGCAAAAACACAGCTAAAATAATAAAGTTAAGTATTCATCAAATGTTCCATATAATAAAACGCCGAAATAAATAAAAATAATTATTTTTTTATTGATAACAACATTCAGCCAAATAATTGAAATTGGACCATTATTATAGCTCTTATGGGGGTGGCTCAGTTTCAAATAGGTCACACTTTATGTATAGGGTGTTCTGATATTCCATGTACATGTAACTATCACATATTCTTGTTCTTTTTTAAAAATAAAATATATGAGAAAATAGTTAAATTTGTAGTACAACAAAAATTAAAATTTTCTATCTACGTTGGTAATTTTATCTTAACATTTTTATTTTGATCCGAAGAATCTATAATAGCTCAGTGTCAGTGGTGAATTATGACTTTTTAGGGCCTGATTCAGAGGCCCCTAAGTAGCATATTTTTTGTCGGTTGTCTAGGGATGAGAACGAATTATAAAAAAAAATGCAATATAGATAATAAACAAATTTATTTATATTCTATATAGGAGCCAAACCCAGCAAAACATTCATTGAAATTCCAAAGCATAACCCTTGCAACATATAACCGCAGAAATACGTCAGCGTTTTGCTTACGAAGAAAGCGCAAATTTTCTTGGCTTACATTTACAAAAATATTCAGCGTTTATCAGCGTTTTATTCAGTCTGAATTTCTTACTTAGCGGCTCAGCGGCTGACCTCGTCTGAATACGCCCATTTTGTTTTAGAGCCCCAATTTGTTTTTTTCTGTCTGACCACTGACTGTTTTAATTTGTTATTCTGGGGATCAGAGAGGACGATTACATTATTGTTTATCAAGACAATGATTACATCAAATACAAATTTTGGCAAATGAATACGCTTCAAATCCATAAAAAAATTACACTACGGCGGAAGACCAGTGGAAAACGCCCAGCAGTGTATTGACAGAATGACAGTAAACAGCTGATCTTAATAATTAGGTTAGGTTAATTATTACAATAGTTTTTAAGTATATTTAATAATACTTACTAATTTCCCGAAATGTCTGAAAAGGATTATGCGCCACTTAGCTCAGCATGCGTTCGTGCTTTAAACGACAAGTTATATGACAGAAGAAAAACAGCAGCCTTAGAAATTGAAAAGTGAGTATTTCTGTAAATTAAATTCCTCCATTTCCATGCACATCTTTTAAAGGATGGTAAAGGAATTTGCGACAGCAAACCATACTGGACAAATTAAAAGATTACTTAAGGTTTTGGGGCAAGACTTCTCCTTGTCTCAAAATTCTCATGCAAGGAAAGGGGGACTAATCGGCCTTGCAGCTATTGCGATAGCTTTAGGGAAGGTATTACTTGTGTCAAAAGTTATAAATATTTTTTTGCTAAGAAAGTCTGATTACAGGACACAGGTCTTTACGCAGATGAATTAATAAAGCCTATATTGGGATGTATGGCTGATCAGGACCTGCGAGTAAGGTACTATGCCTGCGAATCTTTATACAATGTTGTAAAGGTGTCAAGAGGAGCAGTATTACCTCATTTTTCTGCGATATTTAATGCTTTAGGTAAAATTGCGGCTGATCCTGATCAAAATGTAAAGAATGCTTCCGAATTATTGGATCGACTCTTAAAGGTAAAATTTTACATATAGAATTAATTTACATATACCATAAAACTAATCAATTTCAGGACATTGTAGTTGAAAGTACTTCATTTGATCTAGATGGCTTTATTCCTCTCCTTCGAGAAAGAATTTATACTAAAAGTCCTTTTGCAAGGCAGTTCATTATCTCATGGATATCAGTATTAAACACTGAACCTGACTTGGATTTAATCGCATACTTACCAGAAATTTTAGATGGATTGTTTATAATTTTGGATGACACAAATTTAGAAGTAAAAAAAATGTGTGAAACCACACTGGGAGAGTTTCTGCGCAGCATTAAAAGTGACCCTGCCAAAGTTAATTTTGGTGCTATGATAAATATTTTGATTAGTCATGCTCAAGAAAAAAATGATGATTTAGTACAGGTAAATTGTTTCAATATTCAGTTACATATTTTTACTGCGATGATACCATAAAATGGGGTGAATTCGAATACATACCTATATGAGGTTTTTTGTAAAAAATTAGCAAAGGTACTTTAAACATTTATCTATAGAATGCATAATTTACAAAATTCTGAATTAAATTTTTTACATTATTTATTTTATCGTAGTGTTCAACACAATTTTTGGAAAAAAAAACTTAAAACATCTGAATTTGCTGATATAGAACAAATAGACATTCCTAATGTTAAACACACCTGTAGGTGTAACAACAACAAAAAACATTTTAAAAATAAAAACAGCATTAAAAACAAGAAAAGTAAATATTTTTTTTTCATTTGTACTTCGATTGATAGGAATTTCTTGAGGAAGAAATTTAAAAATATATATGTGTTTCTTGTTTTGTAGCTTTAACCACCATGTTTTCTTCCTCCTTTATTAATGTGATTGGACTTCCAGGCGGAAGGGAGAAAGTTTATTATAAAGGTCAGATGTTGGTATTCTCTAATATCCTGATGCTCCATGTAGTTTTTTAAATTAATAATAGTTAGAAGTTTATTTCATAATTTACAATACATTTTTTGCCCTAAAACTTGTTTTGTAACTTCTGCCCATATTCGAATTCACCTCTTAAATGACAAATTATTACATTATGGTTTATTCAAACTCAGGTTATAATTATAAGATTATAACAACAAAACCGAATGAAAAGTTCAGAACGATATCGCAAAGGATACATAAGTTATTTTTTTTGCTATTTTTCAAAACTGTAAAAGTCACTATAATATTGCTTCTAACCAACTGTCATTTCACATAAAAACATACCCCCATATGCAGCTTTACCTACGATATCTGTAAAAAAAACACGAGTTTGAATTCACCCAATTCGTTTGAATTGACTGTTTTACAATACATCAATAATAATTTACTATTAATAATTTGCATAAGTTTGCTGCTATTAACATTAATTCAAATTTAGTACAGTAATATACAGATCTCTGTTATTGTTAATATTATTAACTGTTATAATAACTTTTGTATACAACTGTAATAGATCAAAATATACTTAGAAAAAATTATTGAGAGAGTGGGTATTGGAGGCCAAAGGGTAGAACTAATTGTTTTTCATATTTTTCTTAGTTTACAGCCATAACATGGATAAAAGAATTTGTTCAATTATCTGGGTTAGCTATGTTACCCTATATGTCGGGGATATTTACAGCAGTTCTTCCATGTTTGGCCTATGACACAGAAGCTCGGAGAAGTATCCTTCTTTTTTTAATATTTTTATTTCTGTCTCTTCATTCTTGGCTTTCATTTCATTTATAAATCAATCAGGGTTGGGGATTATAATAGTTCACTAGATTCTCCATAATTTGATTTAGATACTAAGGGGATGTTTACTAATTTTTGAAAATTATAATGTATCTGCTCCAAAATCCGAAGGAACTAAATAATTACAAGACACTTTCTTGTCATACCAATTTGTTATTTGTATACTAAAATCTAGCAATGAAAAATATTTATTCTTTAAGTACTTATGTTTAAAAATAGTAACAGAATAAATATATTTATAACATAGCACGATAAAGTAGTAGAATGTACATGATATACCAGACGCAAATACTAGAATTTCAGTGATAAAAAAAGTAATTGTAAATTGTTGTTTGTGTATGGAATATAAATTTACGATAAAAAAATAGGTGTGCAGTAAACCATTGCAGATAACAAAATGATAACATTTAATGGCAACTTAGTGAAACTTTTTATACAGTTCAGCTATATATTACAATGGTTATGGAAAAATCATTTTCACCGCTATTTTGTAAGAGTTTCTATACATTTTGAAAAAAATGGCAATTTGAAGTTTCAGTGCAGTACTCAGTAATAAATAATAGAAAATGCAAAAATATCCCAATGTCTGTTTTGGAACGGATACATTATTATTATAGCGTAATATAATTAATAAATCCTCCCCCTATTGCTATTTTCTTTGCTTTAATAAAAAAAGAAAATAATTTATGTTATTATTTTATATTATTTTCTTTTTATTTTTTTATTTTTTTGTGCATGATTTTTATTTTTCTTTTCCTTAATATAGTGACAGACATAAAAGAAACCGCAACCGCTGTCAATTTTACGCTGATGAAGCTTATATCCCTGCAGGGCACTAGTGGAGCAGAACATTCAGAAGAATTAAGACCATCTCTTGGTAAGTAGTAAAAGTAATTTCATTATATTTCTACATATTTTCCTTTCGCATTGATTTGTGGTTGTATTTAAATAAAAATTTTTCACTGTTTAATATTTATTACGTCAAATTATATTTGTAAGTAATTTTAACTCAAAAATTTTTTTCTGATAAGTTGCATTAACTCTTATTTTTTTAAATGTGAAAATATCATATTGTAAATTATGTTAGCTTAATCCTAATGTCACATAAAAATTATACAGGGTGAGTCAGTCATAATGTCATTAATTTTAACCACGTATTCGGGAGTCCTAATAAAGGCAGAAAATAGAAAAAAATACTCGACCTTTAAAAAAATTAACAAATAACCCTATACAAATCAGTAACACGACGCTCCTGGTACGCTACGATGGCGCACCCGACGAAATTCTAATGTCACAGACTTGCCGTATTAACCATGGATGCCACATTTACATACATAATATCATCTAACACATCAGCGTGTTATTCAAATTTACCTCCATTTAGCACTGCATTTCCCGCATTTCTTCCCTCAAATTTGTAGATCATGCCACACATTGGAGGGGGGATTTAGAGAATACAAGCAGTAGTTTGTTTATTTCGGTCTAACCTCACGTATTTGGCGTAAATTCACAACGCATAATTTTACAAATTCCGATTATGTGGAAATGGTAGTGTTATACGGAGAATGTTTACAAATGCGACTGAATTTTATTAATAAAGTGCTATGGACGGATAAAAATGCAGTTATACTTATGTGGGCTGTAAACAGGTTAGTATCATACTACTTAAAAACAATACATTTCTAGGCTAGATGTACGTAACTACAAATTGTACATTTGGTTATGTGTGCGGTTAATTGTACTTACGAGTAATACTAAAAATTCATATTTATTTGTAAAACGTAGTGAAAACGTAATATCAAAATTATTAAACTGTAACAAATTATCAATATTTAAGGAAAATTCATTCATGTATCTAGATTAAAAAAATAGTTTTACTCCTTGTTAAATAACAGTACAAAAACTAGGTAACTAGGTTATTGACCTAATAAGGTCAAGGTCAAGATTAACTCTCGATTAGCGGCGTGCCATTTCGGTCTTGGACAGTTTTCTGTCGACAACACGATGGTTTTTATTAAGTACTTAGTATTTAAACACGAAACACTTTTCAGCTTCTCAATAATTTACCCATTGGGTATAGGTTTTTATGTAATGTACGTAAATGGTTTATTACTCAGTTTATTATTAGACACGTTGGAGTTTTGTTGCAGTCATAACAGCTACATTTGCTCAGAGAAAAATCGACGAGTGTACGGGTATCGTTTGATTGGGCCGTATTTTCTACGGGAAAACCTGAGTGGACCGCGTTACTTGCAATTTTTAATAGAATTATTTGATTATTATTATTTGATTTTATTGGGTATTAACATTTTAAATTATTATTGGCTGAAGTTGAACTGAGCAAAAAAAATGATATTCTAAAATAGTCAGTACAACCGCTTTATTTGTGATGTCTAAAACCTAGGTGGGTAGGTACTATATAGAAAAATATTACAACTTGACAACATTGCATCAGGTCGATATCGAGTTGAACCACAGTTGAACTGTCAGCTGTAACCGACCAAGGCTGTGACCGGTCAGTGACAGTCTGAAAAGGGGGTTTAGATAATGATTTGAAAATATTTTTTTTCGGCGTAAATATGCATTTAGATTTTTTTAATCACGATTTGCATTATACTCATTATTTATCTCCTCTTAAAATTAATGACATTATGACTGACTCACCCTGTACAGGTTGACCTTTAAGTATATTCTGATAATAGACTACAATTTTTTAGATTGTCTTAATTAACTCCACTGATTTCTTTAGAGTTTAGATCATTACTTTGTTATAAAAGAGCATGTGGAACATAAAAGAAAAAAAAGCTAGAAATGCCTGCTTTTCAAATAATAAAATGCAATACATTTTTTTTATTACAAATCAACTAATTAAATTAAAATTTTGTATAATCTTTGACAATATCTTCTGAGGTACATTTGCATTGATTTAATACCCTGTATATCACATTTTATAGTCTAAGAAAACTATTTAATTACATTGTAGGAACTGAGGATCAAATTCAGCAAGAGCTAGATTTGCCCTCCGTTATTTGCGTATTGACTCAATATCTTGGACATAATTCCATTCAAACAAAAGTTGCAGTTTTAAAATGGATTCACGACTTGTATACAAAACTTCCAAATAAGGTAAGTAGATAGTAGAATTAAATTGTTTAAAGTAGTTAACATATATAAAAATTACTAAATACATAATGATGTGATATGTGTGTGTTGATACTGTTGATGCTTATCAACCCTAACATCGTGTTTGCCAGGAATTTCTTAAAAAAAAGAGATAAAATATTACACCAATTTTAAAAATACAGTAAAGTAAATGGAAATTAAATATGAGTTTAAAAAAAATATAGGTGCTTAAATTTCTACAAAATTTATAATAACTTATTAATAAAATTAGTTAATTTATGTATTATTAATATTTCTGATTAATTAATTGCAATGCCCCGAATGCTATATTTTAATTATTATACATTTAACCACCTGGCATGGTGATCCTGAGTAACATACCTGGACTCGTGGGGTACGTACGAACTCCAGTGATAAATATCTTTGTAAAAATTGAAATATTGATTATTTTGTCTTAAAAAAAATCAGAGATCATCTTTAGATACCACTTTTAACTGTAGAATACTCCGAATGGAAAAAAATAAAGATCAGCGTTCATAAAAAATTCAGAAACCTGGAAAACTTGAAAAAAAAAATTTGTTTTTTACAAAAAAAGTATATCCCTTGACTACTGATAGATGTCGTTACGAGTTTCGATTTCGAAGATTTAGACATTGAAAATCGACGAGAAAGAGAGTGGGGTATATACGTATCCCACGAGGCCAGGTGAAGGTTAATATTAATATGTAATGGATCGGTCAGTGGTTGCGCGGTTTAAGGTGTCAGTACTTCAATCCAGACAACTAGATTGCTGTGGGTTCGATTCCCGCAGCCGGTAGACCGTATAAGCTATATCGTGGAAAGGATTGGCACCCTCTCGGCGGGTATGGTAGGGCGGAAAAATGTTGGCTTGTGCCAATGTGAGAGATTGATACCGGTTGATGTTTGACTACCCCCCTAATTAATGAGGTTTTCCAGGTTTCCCTCATTCTTGCACTGAATGGTGGTTAGGGCCTACCAACATAAGTCGTTCCTGGGCACAAATGCTGCCTACTTAATAATAATATGCCGCCCTCTCTCCCTCACAAGTCTTCGAATTCTGGGCTGATCCTTGTGATTAGAATGAGGAGTAGAGATATTATTATTACTAATATTAGTATTATTATTATTATAAATAAAATAGCCAAACCCATATATGTATAGTCTCATTTCCAAAAGCATGGATTTTTATCTATTGTAATGTTGTATTTTTTATAAATTAATACAATCTATTCCAAGATACAAGGTGTCCCATTATATCAGAACCATTATTTTGCTGTATGATAAACTGTGCGAAAAAAATCATATTTGACTTAACAATTTTTTTTTTTTTGACCAACGGTAACAGAATTATGACAGCAAATAGGTCTTGAATATGGAACGTCGCACACATATCAAGTACGATATTTGTACATAATAATTACAAATACATCTAAACTTACTTACTGTGAATGGTTTCTTAGAAGCTTTTTTCAAAACATAGAATTAAATGTGAAATAGTTACAAGTGTTCAAAATGATTTATGTTTCTCCCAAATTCGCCATAAATTATACCTACACTCACAAATATCAAGCAAGCGCTACGCACAGAAAAACCAAAACGTACTAGTTACTATTCTACTATGACATAATACTTTTAGGTTATAACAACAGCAGCTGATAGATGTGATGGATCTATTTTTTACTTCATTAATATTGATACAACTAGTATAGCAGTATAAAAAAATAAATCTTATATAAGAGCTAACCAGTGACAATTTGTTGATAACCTTCATAAAGTATGTCAATATGATTTACGACTCACTTCAAAAAAACCTAGTAGCTGACTTATTAGAATGTGTCTAGTCTGTGATATAAACTGTGTCACATCTGTCTCTGGATCCCTCAAATGAAACTCATTGAAATATGCATAAAAATGTGTTATCCAATAGGATTATAATTGGATGAAATCGAATAGCATCGTACATTCAGCCTACTTAATATTCTTAACGTATTTGTGAATTATAAAACAAAAGATTTTATTGAAAAATTAATGAGAATTTTTTTATTGCAATATTACAGATGGTAGAGCACATTGATATACTTTTTCCTGCTCTGCAACGAACGCTATCAGATGAATCAGACCAGGTTGTCCAACAGTGTCTTGTAGTTATAGCCGAAGTTATTTCATCACCCAAAACAGCCAATGCGGGTGTTGAAGGTAATCAGTTGTAACATAATTATTATTTCATACGTATTTTTAATGTTCATCTTTGAAATTGCAGCTAACAATACCTATTATAATAAATTCGTTATAAGTTTGTTAAACTCTTTTAATATGGACAAGAGGTTATTGGATGAGCGAGGATCTTTTATTGTAAGGTAAGTTCGTAACTCATAAAACCAGCTTTGTTAACATATGTATAAAATATTCATTTTATATTGTTTACAAAATTTGAAGAATTATACGCCCTTAAATATAATAGTGAGGATTAAATAATGAAATATGGGTATAGCTTGTTAATTATTAATTTTTCTAAAAAAAAATGTGCCAAACAAGGCAATAAATACGTCACATTTCTGTTACCTTAAATTTTTATTACATCATCAAGTGTCAGCACGAGAATATTACACTAAAATTTTTTAAATGACAACCATTGTTTTTTCAGGTTTTTTTGGACTCGTCAGATTTTTTTGCTTCGGTTAAACACTTAAAAATATGTTTAAAACAGGGTTGAACAAATAAAAGCTGTATTGAGCTGATTGATAATTGAATGACATTTTAAGATTAATAAAAGAACGTAGAATATCACATTTTTTCCCTTTTTTTGTTTCATTAATTTTACATTTTTTTTTAATTTGCTTTTGTTTGGCACATTTTTTTTAAATAATAGTTAACAAGTTCTAAGCATATTGCATTACTTTTCCCTCATTCTGTACATTCCATTTAAAGTTTTCTATTATCAGATGTTACTGAACATTGAATCTGCATGCCCTGCTATATCACTAATAAAGAGTTCCAAAATCGTTTTAGACAATTGTGTGTTTTACTTAACGCTGAAGATATTTATCGTACATTAGCCCAAACGCTTTTAAAGGAACAAAATCTTAAATTTGCTAGTCTGATGGTGGAACACCTTAATATGATTTTACTTACTTCGTCTGAATTGTACGAGATGAGAAATAGGTTGAAAGATCTCAAAACAGAGGTAATTTATGAAATGTTTTTTAATTTGAGAGAAATAACTACACATTCTGTATTTTCCAGGAAAATAAATCATTGTTTAGATGCTTGTATGAAACTTGGTGTCACAATCCGGTGGCAACCGTAGCGTTATGTTTGTTGTCCCAAAGTTACAGTCACGTGTGCGACTTAATCAAGCTGTTGTATCCTTTTTAAAAACTAATAATAATTACACTAATTAGTAAATTAATGTTAAGTCTAAAAATGGTAATATAATATTTCGGGCTGCGGTCTAAACACCTTTTTTGACGGGCCAGTATGACATCAGTAAGACACCGATTAAGTTACAGTTGCGGCAAGAATTCAGACGACTTAAGTCATACGAACAGATGAATAATTCATTGTGTTTTTTTACCTAAATATTTAAGAAACTACAACTGAGAATAATGAAACTATATACTACACTAAAAGTTTGCACTATACAGTGTTTTTGAAGAGTAATGAATCAATTCATTAGTTTTGAAATTGAGAAGTTTTCGAAAATCCCCTGGCATGTCAATTTTGTTTTTAAAATAGGCACTTTTTGACATACGACCCACATTTATGACGTCATCGTTGTTCGAGATATGATGTCATTGACAATTTTTGTAAATAGCAACCCCCAATTTTGATCGTGCCATTTGAAAGAGCGTGCCATTCTACATACACATCATGAAAAATGATGGTGTTACATAACAAAAATTTCAAGAAAATAATGTTTGAAGATTTTAAAATTTAATTTTCACAATACTGAAAATGATAATGATTATGTAAAAAATCGACTAAATTAAATGTTCAAATTGTGCACCGTTGGCTGCCTGACAGTAGCCAAGATGATTAATAAATTCTTTTTGGACATTATCAATAACTTCAGGAGGTATACGATGTATCTCGTGACGAATTCTTGCTTTTAAAGCTTCTAAATTAACCAGTCTAGTAACATATACTTTGCTTTTTAAGTATCCCCACAAGAAATAATCTAGGAATGTTAAATCAGGCAATCTGGCTGGCCACTCAATCGGCCTTCTTCTCCCTATCCAACGATTCGGGAACATCTCATCTAAATAAGCACCGACAGGCATAATTGGGAGGTTCACAGTATTGTGAAACTTAAATTTTAAAATCTTCAAACATTTTCTTGAAATTTTTGTTATGTAACAGCATAGTTTTTCATGATGTATGTATGTAGAATGACACGCTCTTTCAAATGGTATGGTCAAAATTGGGGGTTGCTATTTAAAAAAATTGTCGATGACATATCTCGAACAACAATGACGTCACAAATATGGGTCGTATGTCAAAAAGTGCCTTTTTTTAAAACAAAATTGACCAGGGGATTTTCGAAAACTTAAATAAAACATACAATTGCAAATATAATAAACTATGTGGAGGTTGATGCTGCATTTCTCTAATAAGCCTTGCTATGTTTGGTTTAATATCTGAAACTTGTAACCTAAAATCTGACGTTACACTGATTAAGATTAAATTATTTCTGTTTTTGATTTTTAAATAATGAAGGGCAGGCAATGTTTTTCACGTAAATATGTCATCATAAAAGGCATCAGTACTTTTATAGTTCTCACTGATAGTTCTAAAAAATCCTTTTTTAAACAGACTCAGAAATTTGAAGGGTTGTTTTCTAGAACTACAATTTTAAAGCAGCATTCGATATTTCTATGAGCTTTTCTTCATCTATAGCAGTCTGTCCTTATAGTTCATAAATATAAGTTAAACAATTTTCACTAATATTACTAGAAATTTAGTGAAACAGTTTCTTTCTAAGGGATTCCCCAAAAACCACAAATAAGTAAAATTACTACAGTGCAATTTTAGAATCAGTGCTTGTAGTTAATGTCAGTAACAATGATTGCCGGAACCAGAACATACGCAACATATGACTGAATTTTTACCTTCAATTAATTATATGTTTAAATGCAAGTTTCATTAATTTAGATCAACTTGAGAAATACTTGAATAAATGTGATTTTTTTTCAATTTTACCACTTAATTTCAAAAACCTTTAAAACTAAAATATTATAAGGAAGGAAGTTATGATACAGACTTAAAAAATGCATCTTGTATAATTGCTGTTTAGGCTTTTTTCTTAACAAATTTTAGTGGTAACTTAGAAGTGACTGTGGACTTTTTAATGGAAATAGATAAACTAGTACAACTAATCGAATCTCCAATATTTGCATGTAAGTTAACATTAACCCATTTGTATTATTCCCATAGGAATAATAAAAAATATATAGAACGCCAGAAGCATTTACTTTAGGCACTCAAAAATAGTTAGACTATGGAGGAGCTTAGAAAGCAGCAATCTAGGGAAAACTTAATGTAAGCTGGTGGTTATATTAAATTTTAAACCCCGCATACCATTATTGAAACCAAAACGGAATGTTTGTAATTTGACCAAAGAATATGTTTCTATGAATTGGACGTAAAATTTTCATATTTTGAAATTCCCGCCCATTAGTGTGAAGCTACCGTGCAGTGCAACCAACTTATAAAAGTTACTGCAATGTTACCAGACTCGTGTTTCCTGCATAGATTGACTATTTTCAGTACCTCTTTTGGCTTCTACATATTTTATGATTTCTATGATTATTCCGTGTATTGTAAATTTCTTTAAAACTTTTAACAAATAACTGGAAAAAATATATTGTTTAATTTGATTTTTAGATTTGCGATTAGAATTACTTGAAGTACCTTGCGACAAAAGTTTGGTAACTGCACTGTATGGCCTGCTAATGCTATTGCCTCAGACTGAAGCTTTTACCACACTTCGGACAAGGTTAAGTTGCATTCCAAGTTTACATTTACACTGTGATGACAAGTAAGTAAATCATTAAGTATTTTAGTTTAAGTGTTTCTTCCTCCCACCATCATTTATATAAAATCTTTAAGAAGTCTATATAGTAATTTAAATTCATGTAATTCATCGTTTATTATTAGAATATATACATAATGTCCAAATGTATAGGTCATTAACACAATAAGTGAAAAATAAATGAGGTTAGAATTTAGAATATTTTTTAATAAGTAAATAAAAACTGCAAATCCTCAGTTTGCTATGATTTTTTAAATGCAAATTTTTGATTATTTATTTTTTTCATATACAATGCCTTATTCAAACCAAGAATTAGCAGACATGGCATTAGTGTACTGGGAATGTGAATATGGTTTAAATATTGTTGTTTTTATGTAAGTGATTACCCTTAAAGACAATAACTGAATCGCAGAATAGTGCAACACTTTTCAACTCCACTTAAAAGAATTCTTGTTAGCTTGTGGAAAACTACACGATGTTTTGAATTTTAAATTTATTTTTACAAATTTTTATACAGATTTGGGAAGTGCAAACATTTTCTCTGGTCTACAATAAGAAAGACAGAAGTAAACTCTTGTGTGAACACAGTTAGTCAGGGATAAAAAACACAAACATTGCCAGACTTGTTAATGTCTGTTTGGTTAATGTTATTTTATTCGCTCCATCTTTCTTATTTAGCAAACAGAAATCAAACCAAATAGGATAGATATAGCATCAGAATGCAAGTGGAAATGTACACGCCCACTGTCCAATGATATTCTAATAAGCCGGCCCACTCTGCTTTCCGCCTAGTTTTTCTTCAGCCAACGTTCTCCTTTCTACTTACCAACATAATATCAACAGCTGGCTTGCTAGCGATTCGTTCAGTTTGAGTTTCTCACAATGGGTATGGAAAATTTTATTTTATGGAATCAAAATTGTTAATACTGCATTTTAATCCCAATGTATATTTTATTTATTTTTTTTATTTAAATTTCTGTACATGTAAAATACCTACAATCTATAGAAAGAATCAGTAAAATTTACACTAATTCACTAATACAAACTTACAAACTAAAGCAAAAAAAAATGCTACATTAACACACACAAAAGGCACTTAAACTAAGGATAATAAAATTGTGATAAACTATAAAATGTTTTTGATAAAAATTGTCTGTTCTTTTTAAAAAAATTTAAGTTATTTATTTGCCTAATTGGTTCAGGTAATTTATAAAAAATTCTAGCAGCTAAGTAAAAATGGGAATTAAAGCTAATTTTTAGTCGTGCCCGAGGAGCATAGAAATTATCTTTTTGTCTCGTGTTTTTCAAATGAACTTGTCAGCTTATTTGATACTTGCTCCTGGTACTAAATAAATATATACTCGCGTCAAGAATTCAGACGTTACACATTTGTTTATATTGTCAACGTAATTTTCGATATTTGGTCGCATTAAAAACAATAATTTTTTGCAATTTAATGCAAAATATAATGCAAATTTTTAGTGTAGTATATAGTTTTATTACTATCAGTTGCAGTTTCTTAAATATTTTGATGAAAATATAATGAATTATTCATTTGTTCGTATGACGTAAGTCATCTGAATTCTTGCCGCGGGTATATACATATTTCAAATAAAAATAAACTTGGCAATGTCAAAATTCCATATCTTTCAAAAAGTGGTTTACATGTGTGATTATTTGGAACACCAGCTATACACTGGATAATTTTTTTTTGCAATACAACAAAAACATTTTGTGCCATCACGGAATTTCCCCAGATAACCATTGCGTGTGAAGTGTAGAGTAATATTAAGTTATGGTAGAAAACTGTTTAATACAATTTTAAAAAATTGTAGCAGGCTTAGTGAGCTTAAGGAAGTTTTAATTAATATCCACATTCTTATGCCATTACCTATTTGGGCTATTATTTTTTACGTATTGGCAATGACTTGTACATCTCTAAATTAGGAAACCTGAAACCTCTAAATTTTATAATGAATTCATTTAACACAATTTAAAGATGTCTGATTCTTTTTAGTAATATCTTAGAGAAAAAAGTGATCCGTCAAAGTGGTATTAATTTTCAACAATTGTTAAATCATTTTATACAAGTACAAGAAAAACACAAAGAATACAAAAAGAACATAAGGACGAAAGAAATATTGTCCTTGGACCGAGAGATAAGTAATATTGACTTGTAAATTATTGTATTTATATAAATATTATGTTGAAATATACTAGTACATTTCCTATATGAAGTGTTTTATTTTTTATATTAAATGAAACCAACCCAATTAGACTGATTATTAGATATACTGATTAAAATATTTTACATTTCGATTAATTTTCTAAAAATGCATATTGAATTTGAAATACAATTTAGCTTCTTAAATTAATAAAAAAAAAAACAAATATTTTTACAAAGTAACGACCAATATTAATTCTAATACATTTTTATAACTTTTAAACACAAAAATATATTTAAATGGTGAAGTGCTAGTTTTGTTTTTAATATTTTGTAACATTCAAATTTTTCGATTGCCACTCCCGGGAGTGGCAAAATACCTAAAATTGTTCCACAAATTAAAAAAATCTGTAGTGTATCTAAATGGCAAATGATGTAAGTGTAAAACCATTAAAGAGTAATATAACTTCTGGAATTTATGAAATTAATGCTAAATAAAGCTAAATCTTTAAGAGCTTTGTTATTAATTCTTTCCAAAAATAAAAGTGATTTGTCTTTACAAATAATACAATTTAATCTGCAATTAAAATATTTTATTAAACAGATTAATCTTTAAAACAATTCTGTAATCTCATAACCTCCATAATCATCAATCACATATTGTTTTATATTGTCTGACAGGCTTCAAGCTTATCTTTGTACCATTTATCTACAAATCATTATCAAAAGGTATTGCTATTTTTGTAATATCTGCACCACTTACAAATTTTACCGCATACACCGAAACAAAATGGCAGCAAATGCAGTTAACAGAAGAAAATCACAATTGTTTTTAACCAGTATATCTCCTGTGACCAATACTTACGATGAACTGGTGAAAGAGAAATTAGAAACTGGAAAATTTCCCACCACCGTGACGGGAGTCATTAAAATAATTGGAATGGTAAGATTTTAAAGTAGTTTGTCGCCAACAATAACGGCTAATAATATTTTCAGCTGGTGCTATTGTTTACTTTGGGATTCTTTCTTGGGCAACCTACTTGCACAAACACCTCTTCGTGGTATCCATACGTATTTCCATCAAGCCTGGGAGCCAGTATCGCCATACAGTTTATTTTGTTCTTCATATTTTCATTAGGACTGACTATTAAAAGACCTGGACTTTGGATTTATTTGGTAATAATGAGTTATTATTATACTTTTGCATCGGTAACAAAAAATAACAGCTGAAAACAGGAAAAATAAGCAATCGATTAACTTGCTTTTACTAAAAGAAATTTAAAGGAAAATAGAGCATCAAATACTTATGCTGTAAAGTTTGCCAGATAAACTCGTGGTTTATTATTAAAGGTTCGGAAGTTACAGGGTGTTGAAATTAAAAAAGAAAATAAAATCAATTTTGGGGATAAATGTAGAATAATGTATATATTTGAAGTTTTTCTGTCAATTCGTTAAAGTCCGTCTGTTGATGAAAGTGTTTACAATTACAAAATAATTGTAGATGACAACATAAGATAAAAGTTGAATGAAAATGAGAAGAATAGTATTTATACTTTTGATTGTAATACTTTATTAGGTATATCGTAATTATATATAGTGCAGCATATGAGTATATCAAAGAGTTTTGAGGAAACTATACCAACCATCAAATATTTTGCAAGTTTGCATTATAAACTCGTGTCTAATTATTAAAGGTGTTGAAGTTACAGAATGTTTATGTTTAAAAACAAAGCAATCATTTTTGGGGATAAATGAGAAGCGAATAAATATATATTTTTTACATTTTTTCGTCGTCATTAAACTGCTGTATGAAAATTTTCAATTACAAAATAATTATTGTAGACAACAACACAATAAAATATGAGTTGAATGTATTGAAAACAAGTACTTGATTGACATTGCAACAAAAATTTCGGAGGAAAATAGAGCATCAGATCTTATCCTCTTAAAGTTGCAGGGTGTGAATATAAAAAAAATAGTTTTGGAGATAAATCAGAAACTAATCAATACCCGTTAACTGCTGCCATTATTGGTTGAAGTGCAATGGATTTCCATCTTAGTCTTCCAGAAACATATTGTAAAATACAATTTTAAGTAGCCTTAAAAAAATCCAACAAATTCAAATGTGCAGAACATGGAAACCATACGATAGATTTGTATGTAACATGAATTTATAACTTAACGAAAAATGTGACATATCACAATCTAGATTTAAATATAACTAACATTTTCTAATGATATTCACAAAACGGTGGATAAGACATACACGTCTCATCCACATTCATCATATAAAAAGTAATAATTGCATTTTAGGGTAATTAATTCTTCTGCACCTATTTATGAAAAGAAATATTTATTTGTTTCTTAGTTATAACCAAAAATTATTTTTTACTTTTTTACACCCTGCAAACCATTAGTAATAATTATACACAGGTTGCCAACATATTTGAGGCTCTATTTTCCTCTAAATTTTTAACTACTCTGTAGAATTATCAATTGTAAAACTTTAAATCAAATTCAAAAATTTGTTTGTCTTTAAAATGTTATTTTCTTCATTTCTAGAAGTTTATACCTACTTGTACCTTCTGATTAATTTAAAATATGTATTTTTTGCAACAATACCAGGTGTTCTGAAATTAATAAAGCAAAAATCCATTCCTGACAACAAAATAAAACGATGTAGTCAGACTTACGTTAGTTCAAAAGTTGATACAGGGTGGCAAAGTTTAAATTTTATTTTTAATATTTGTAAATAACTTTAAAAAATTCAAATATTTACATACATCTTGAAGAGCAGGGGTTGGAGGCAACAAATTCGAATTTGTTTCTAATTTTATCATCAGTAGTAGAGGGTGCCACTTACGGCACATCAAGTTTCTTTTAAATGGCAGAACTTTTTTAAGGCTTAGTATATACATCTGACCATTGAAACAATCTCCTACCTTTTCTATGTGAATACCTTGTTGAAGATGTTAAAAGTAACAGTTTTCAAAATAATATAATTTGAAATATTCAGTACACCGAGAAAAACTGTTTTGGTTTCGCAGTAAAGTGCTTTTCCGCTGAAAATATGCAAAATATTACTTGAAAAAGTTACTCAAAATGGTATATTATAGTGATGTGCAATATTTCTACAAGGTTTGATGAAACCGTTATCTTTAGATTTTCAACAATTGTTTCATCAAAGCAGGCCAAATTTTGCACTTTGCCATTATTTAGCATTCGGCAGTAACTTTTTCAAGTAACATTGTGGTGTATTTTCAGTGGAAAAGGTACTTTACCTGAAACCAAAACAGTATTTACTCGTGCAATGAATATTTCAAATAGGACCATTTTGAAAATGGTTACTGCTAAGGACTTCATCAAGGTATACTTTTTCAGATAAAAAAGCTAGGAGAATTGTTTGTTCCAACAGTCAGATGTATACACTAAACCGCAAAACAGTTCAGCCATTTAAAATGGCAGTAGTCTACTAGTGACATCAAAATTAGAAATAAATTTGAATTTTTCACCCCCAAAAACCCTCGATTTCCAAAATGTATGCAAATGTTTGGATTTTTTTAAAAAGTTATTTACAAATATCAAAAATAAAATTTTAACTTTGACACATTATTTTTTTTAACCATCAATTTTTGACTAAGGTAAGTTTGGCTACATCACATTATTTTCTCGTCAGGAATCTCCTCTTGCTCTATGTTGTATTAATTTTGGAACACCCTATATAGGTCGCCAAAATAATGCTGGCTTGTTTTAGGACGTTGTACTAAATCTTCTCTTTTCATTGAGTACAATAATATGTTCAGTTCTTACGATGAAAGAATGTTCAGAGCAGGGCTCACTCACAAAAATTCCTGGAGTAAGTTTGGTTTATTTTTAACAATCGTAATGAATGAAACATTTAATTTACGTTTTAGCCTTTTGGAATTGCGGGTGGTATGATTCTAATAATAAGCTGCGGATCAATTTTTCTCATGTATCGTTACATAGACGATGAAATGGAATTAGCTCCTCCTCCACCAGAAAGTCAGAAGACTAAAAGATCAAGATCCATTTTTGCATGAGGACAGTGCAATGACATATTATTAAGCAATACTCATCATAGGCATACTTTGGTTTTTAATTGTAACTATATAAGATCTGTTCCAACAGAGAACTGGTTCAGAACTGTCGTAAATGCAATTCCGTCTTACAATGCATTCGCCAAAACTACATTAACAACTGAACTGACTGAATAGTTCTGGACGGTTCAAAATTGAATTTTGCTGTTGTTGGAACAAACCCATAATGCATTCATTTGCAGTAATGGATTTATAGTTGAACATTCATTAAAGCAGATATATAATTGCAACAGTAATTAGAAAATCATAACTACCGCTTCAATAAAAACAAAGATCTGTAAATGTGTAAGTTGTGTCGCTGCTGTGTAAGTGTTACAATAAAACTCGAATTTTATAAATAAAATGTTTTATGACTTATTTCATATTATAGGTATACGAGTTCTTTTTCAGTTTTTTTGTGCCTACATAATTTTTGTGTTAATTTAATACTTGTTTTTTATAAATCATATTTAAATATAGAATAATATTATATTTCAGTTTATGTTAAGGTTGTCTATGATATTTTGATTTAAATTAATCACTAATTAATCAGTCACATCTATAGGGCAGAGAGATAAAAGCTACTTTAATGATATCTCCTTATCAAAAACTTATTAAAATGAAGATTAGAAAACAAATAATACCTACATGATAAAAGTAACTAAGTAGTGAAATAGATAAAACCATGTAAAATTAAACAATATACAGATTATATATTTACTTTTATAATTACAACAATAAAACCAAGTAATGACACTTAACTATTAATTGTCACGAACATGATCATGAACAATTACAGTTCCCTAGCAATGACATAAGTTGTCAAAACAAATAATTGTAACACCCTGTAACTCCCTAAGCATTGAATCAAAAATTGTCAAACCAATTATTTTCATTGATAGAATATGTGGATGAAGTTTGGCCAAACTTATAGTTAACACCTTGTATACAGGATGTTTCTGATATGTAAGTAAATTCCTTCAAAAGTGTATAATAGAACAATAAGAAACATGCATAATTTTTATTAAGCAACGTATAGACCAAAGCTTTGTACAAAATACAGATGCAATGTGTAATACAATAGATAATACGTGTGGACATTGTGAATGCAAGTTACAGCAAACAGTGCACTGATTGTGCACCGAGGTTTCGTCGATGTCGGAACAATCTATGAACGATAAGTGCGCATGGATAAATTCATAGATTTATTAGCACTACTCTTGTTCATCGATTAGAGCCACCTTCAGAGAACGATGTAGTGTTGGGGGCAATATCCTTACCATCAGTTTAATTTCTGTAAAGCAGACATTTTATAGAGTCGGTTTTATGTTTCTTGGTTATATCTGTTGCTTTTGGAAATTTTTAACTTCACCTGACTTCGACAACCAAAAAGGGGAGTTAAATTCTTAACATCCTTCACATTGCTTGACGGCAGTGTTTTCATTTTGGTTCATTATAATCCCAAGTAAAGTAAACTGTAAAGAAGACAAGTGGATAACGCAACAATGTAAAAATTATTAGCTTAATAACAAACATTTCATAAAGCAAGCAGTAATTAACATTGTAACAAAAAAAATAACTACATCGATTAAGAAAATTAACAAAAATGAATCTGTTTTAATAGTTGCTCGATATATGCACTATTAATACCCGCACATAAATTCTTTGCTTTCTTAATTCCGATTAAATTACTTTTTTAAATTATAGTTGATTTTGAAATAAATTAAATATCAGTGTATCTTTAGTATTCATTATTTTTTTATGTTTACGTTTAGTATAAATTATAATTAAGTAGGTAAATTGTTGGTTGCATTCAAATAGAACCCACTATTTCTTTATATTTTTTGTTTTCTTTTCGTATAGTACTTTTTGCGCGATATAGGCTTGCGACTACTATACTATATACTCATGTTAGAGACGCTACCTAACGCGCTATACTAACGCTCGCTAAACTTTGCTTGAAATTTTTTAAAAATTGCCTTGTGTGTGTGCCGCTTGATTCCCGTTCCTGTGCTAGCCTGTGCTCTCCTGTATTGCATAGCTCTAACGAAGACTGAGGGCCCTCGGAAGCCACCACCATTGGAAATTCGGTAAGTCGTAAGCTTCGCTTTTTACAAATTTCAAATTTACGTGCCAATAAGTTCCATTATGTTAGAGCGGTGGAGAATTTTAGTAAAAACATTTTTCAGTGTATTTTTTAAAAAAGTATCTTCATTTGAAATAAGAAAGCGCTACAATATATGTGCAGATACTAATAATGCTCATATCAAACATCTAATAATAAAGTAGATTTTAAATTTCTTTCTTAAGTTTTCTTAATTGATATAGTTAATTTATTTGTAATGTTTATTATTGTTGATACCTCACTTGTTTTCTTCATTATATATAATTGGGATTAAAAAAAAATAAAACAAAATTAGAGCGCACTATCTACACTGTTTTTGCAAGAAAGGCTCATCTCATATAAATTGACGATTGATATGGTAAATGCAAAAATTCAGTTACACAATGTGGCCTTTGTATCTTTGGAATTGTTATAAACGAAATAAAAAGTTATTTAGAAAAAGCAGAGCTTGAAATGAAAAGTACTTTCAATATCTGTAAAAAAATGAGAAAAGAAAATTGGAGTGTCAAGATGCCCAGCGTTATTTGACTGTGGTTTCATTATCTACATTAATTTCAAATTTTAGTCAGCCTAAATAAACTTTGTTGGGCAACGCTCACTTTTTTTCAGCCGTTTACAAGAAAATAACGTTTCCTATGATATAAAAATCACCCTGTACATGTAGGGCTTTGTATTGTAATTTAACCAAACTTACCTATACACAAAGTTGCACCCCTTCAAACAAAAATTATATCTGTCACATTTCACCGTTAAAGAACCGATGGCTAGAATCGACATAAAGCGCAACAAAATTTAAAAATGACGCCAGAAAAAGTATACATTTAGCAGTATTAGCCTTATTCATACTAATTATCAGTCTCAGCATTACATATACAATGTGGACCATTTTGGTGATGCATGTACTCATGTAGTGGTATCCTCGAAACTATAAGAGATAGGTAAACGGTTAATGGGGAACGTTTTAGACGGTTCTTAATGGTGCTTGCAGACCATTTCAGGTTTTTGAGTTATTTTGTAAATCTTGCGTTTTCGGAAATCGTCTAAATTTTTTATTTATAGGAATTTTTAAAATCTGAAAACATTTTATCACAGTAAGTTTTTTAGAGGAATTTCATTGTATATTTAGATTTTCATTGCGATGTTCCAATGCCAATAAGAAAAAAAAAGTTCTACTACTACTAAAACGTCGCAATGAAAATCTATATATACAGTGAAATTTTTAGAAAAAATTTGCTGTTAAAGGGTTGTTTTCAGATTTTAAAAATAAATCTAAATAAAAAAGTTATAGACGATTTTCAAAAATTCCAAATGTTTGAAAGAAACGCCACGAAACGCTGTGTTGTAGCGCCATCTGGGCAAACTAATACCAAACTGGACGCGTACTGTGCTATAATATCATTATTTCAAATATTATATGTTTTCTTTATTCTGCCTTATTTTATTACTTTTTTACCGAAATGTCCCCTAACTTAACAAAACTTGATTATATAAACAATTGTAACGTCACGTTTATGGAAATTTTTTTTAAATTCATGCTGAAATTGAATATTGTCAGTACGTCGTCAAATAGTGTCAGTCACAGAATGGTGTCAGTATCAAATGTCAATCAATGTCAATGGCATTTCATTTATGGCATGATGGAATATGGATGCATGAGTGTATGTTTCCAAATACTAACGTTGGTGTCGCTACACTACAGCATATTAGAGAATTCTATATTGAAATCACTGAAATGTACGATATGGAATGCGTTTAGTCCAATTGCGCATCCAAATAAAGGTACCAAACCAGAGAAATGTCGTTGGTTATGTATGTGAGTGCGAGAGAGACAACCTCTGCACGTACGATATGAATTATGTTTTTAATTTCCCATGGTTTTGTTTGTAAACACGTCATTGGCGTACAGTGTGGTTTCTTCTTTTATCTTGTACCTCGTTAGTGTTATTCTTTGTGTATTTTTGTGGGTGTTATTGTTGGAACTGTAAAATTAACCAGCATATAGTACGAAATAATTCATCATATTCAGAATTCAATTTCATTTCAATTCACAATCAGCTAAGCCCCTACTGCTCCGCCATTGCTAGAGGCACAAAACAAAATATGGCGCTGATCATGATTAATCCATTCGCGCAGCTTTTAGCGCATTCCACTCATCATAATATAAAATTACATTTCACTCATTTCAGTATTTGGAACATAGTCTTAGCAGACGATCTTCTATATTTTATGTTCTTACTCATAGACCTAATGACCTATTATAATCTGTCTAGTCTAGTGTCTATTACAAACCAGTTTAGAAGTCTATGGTCTTACTGGTCTTACTACACATAAACACAACATATTATTCAGTTTCAGAAAATATTTTTGTAATTAGAAAACAACAAATATAAATGGTAACGAAAATGTGTTATATTTAATCTTAAAATATTATATGGAAATATACAAATTCCAGATGGATCATTCCAGAACAATAATACACATAGACCTTGACTGTTTTTATGCTCAAGTGGAAATATTAAAAAACCCGGAATTGAAAACGTTACCGTTTGGTGTACAACAGCAAAATTTTGTAATCACTAGTAATTATATTGCCAGGGAATATGGAATTAAAAAGTGCATGTTAATTCCAGAGGCAAAAAAGTTATGTCCCAACTTGAGACTAGTAAAAGGCGAAGATTTGCACGACTACAGACAAATCTCATATAAAGTGACAAGTTTACTGCAAAAGTATTCTCATTTAGTGGAACGTTTAGGTCTGGATGAAAATTATATTGATGTTTCCAATTTAGTCAACGAAAGATTACAAAAACAGAGTCAAATTAGCATAATTGGAAATGTCTTCGGAGATATTAGCAATTTATGTGACTGTGGTTGTAGTGACAGATTAAAGGTTGGAACTGTAGTAGCCCAAGAAATGCGTGATCAAATAAAAAATGAACTGAATTTAACATGTTGTGCAGGCATTGCTCATAATAAAGTTTTAGCGAAATTAGTTGGTAGTAAACATAAGCCTAACAGTCAAACTGTTATATTTCCCAATAGTGCTGTTGAATTGATGTTGAGTTTAAATAATTTATCAAAAATTCCAAGTATAGGACTTACTCTTAACAAACAGTTATCTAATATAAATATTAAAACTATTGGTGATCTTCAGGAATCAGACTTGTTAAAAATAAAAAAACTGTTAGGACCTGAAAAAGCTAAAACTATTTATGACCTAAGTTTCGGAATTGATCCTAGTCCTGTTAAAAGTTCAGGTAAACCTCAAAGCATTGGCATAGAAGACACATGTAAATCGATATCTGCTGAAAAAGAAGTAAAAGAAAAGTTAAAACAACTTCTAAATAGACTTTTAATTTTAGTTGCTGAAGATGGTCGTGTACCTAAAACAATAAAATTAACTGTACGAAAATTTGATAAAAATAATAAGGTTAGTACCCGTGAAACCCGACAGTGTAATATTAGCACATCCTTATTCGATATAAAAAGTTTATCAAAACTTTCAGAAAGCAACGAAAATAAATTAATGACAACTATCATGAGGCTGTTTGCCAAAGTAGTTAAAACTGATAAACCGTATCTCATAACTTTGTTGGGCTTATCTTTTACTAAATTTCTTGAAAGACCTAATGAGAAAAACAGCACACTGACTAACTTTTTAATCAAGGATATTGCTGTGCAGTCGGTAACAAACATTGAAAATTTAACGTTTAGCGATTCTTCCCCTGACATTTTACCTTCGACTTCATACACAGAATACTCCGAAGCAGAACCAGAACCATCCCCAAAAAAATGCAAATTTAGTAATTTGATCGCAAAGAAACGATTTTTCAGAGACCAAGATGACTGTGCTTCTCCTTCGAAGTTACGAGTTGCCGAACTAAGGTTAAATTCTACAGAGAAACCAATGGATACAAATCAGAATGTTTGCTGTCCCCCAAATGCAAACAAGGAAGTGTTTCAGGAACTACCGAAGGACATACAACAAGAGCTATGGGAGGAGTATAAACAGAGCAGAGATACAGAGAGAGCATGTTCCAATAATTTAAAAAAGTCTAAACCAAACAGTATATTAAATTATCTTGTTAAGCACTAGCCTACAAGTTGTTATACTTTTCTATTAAGATTGATTTTAAACATTAAAATTATAATGTAACAGATATGTGATATGTACTTTTTATATACAATGTTAATGTTATTGCTACATAATTTTTTATTCCATTTATAAAGAGTGTGACGTATACTAGCCAATTAAATGTACACCGCTACTTAAATGTTTTTCTGAATTTGTTTATATTAAGTTATTTAGTTCTTTAGTTATTGTTATCACAGTGTAATTAATTTGAAATGGAAACAGGCTTGTAAACATGGTATTTAATATTCGATTTAGTTTGGAATTTTTCTGAAAGATAGAGCAAAACTGTTCTGGCGCAAAATATTAAAATTTGTGTTCTATTTTCAAGGCCTACTTTACATTTTTTTGGTGTAAAATTTTATGAAAACTGTTGTAATGTTTTTTTTTTTTTTTCAAATCTAACTACGGCACTGGATTCAGCATTCCGTAACATGATTGTATGCCAAGTTTCGCAAATAAATAATGAGGGATTTATAACAGTTCTAATGTAGGCTTAAATTTTTAAAACACATTTATAATAACTCCTAAAAAAAATGTTTCATATAAAAAATAATTTATAAAAGTGAGAAATTAATTTTATGCTTGTATCACAAATGTAAAAATTGATAATTAATGGTTCATAATAATTAAGTATTTAAATAAATAATTATTAGTATGCATTTACTAAATTTGGTATAAAACCGTTTTAGGGGATGCTGAATCCAGTGCCATACTTAAATTTAAAAAAAAATAATCGCTAAAGTGGGTTGGAAAACAAATTTTAATATTTCAGAATAATTTTTACTGCTTCATCTTTTAAAAAAGAGAGAACTGATAATATAAATACCATTTTTACAAGCCTGTTTCCATTTGAAATGGGTCACACTGACTGTATGTTCTTCACAGTTAAGTCAATTAATTCATTGTCAATTCAGCTGTTGTAAATTCACAAATATTTTATGTACATAGTGCATTTGTCTAAAAATAATCTAATAATGGACCATAAAGAATATTAAATAATTTCATTTAAAAAAAAAGAATTTGAGAAAGTAGGAAAATATTTAAAAAGCCTAATTTTTATTTAATACCTATATGAAGTTTTATAATGGTTTTTACCTTTATAAAGGTTTTTATTGCAAATAAAGAATATAAAATTGTCATTTAAGTTTAAATTAAATTTTTGTTTATACAGGAATAGAATAGAAAAATAACAGCTATTATTGTAGTCGTAAGGCTTAGGTGTTTGTTTTATAGTAACTGGTTTTTTGTGAAGTTTGAAGTGAATTTTGTAGGAGAGTAAGACATATATTACTTACAATTACTGCAAATATTAAGATAGCTATACTTGTAATATATTTGTTAGTTCTCTCACATTTTCCCAAACAAAGAACAGTAATCTATTTCGGATACTATTTAGAATTCTATTTTGATTTTTATATACAAAGAAATATTTGAAAATAAATTTGTTTTATACAATTTTTATCTTTTTTGTAATTGAAGTTTTATTTGTGAAAGAAAAGGATCATAAGAAATACTAATTTTTATTAATCTTGGTATTTAATTATGTCCAAATGTAAGACATAACTAAAAACTATGTGGTGTATACATCGATTGACTAAATTAGTCTTATCACAAAAATTACTAAAGTTCTAATTTAAACGATATATTGTATTTTTAATTATTATTATGTGCTTCTTGAAGTTTAAAGATATAAAGGTTATATATACACAAAACACATAGGTTTGGGAGGTAAAGTGTCCCGTCAGGCCTAGAATAAGAAAGAAATAATGAAATAAACTTTTGTTTTAACGCAGTCAGACAGAGAAATAATAAACACTTCCAACATTGATAATATATGTGGAAATATTTGTTTGCTTACGAATATTATTTTGGTTTTTCCTATTTCTCTGTTAATTACTTTAACAGAAATTAAACAAAATAGGATGCATATAGCTGTGAAATACAAGTATACGCCCACCCTACAAAGATTTTTTAATAAGTCTATCCACACTCACCTCCGCGTAAGTTACGCCTTCTACCGACGCTTTCCTTCCTGCCAACCCACTCAATATCGATGGTGGGTGAATCATTGCATCAGCTTGTATATTCCACAATGGGTGTGGAAAATTTAATTTGTGAAGGAGAGATTTGAGATTGTGAAGACTTGCCAAATATAGCCATATCACACTGCATGTCAATATATTGACTTATTTTGTTCCTCTAATTCCAAAAGCAATATGTATGTATACATACCCCAAAACTATAAAATTCTTATGTTTTACAGTTTCTTATTAAAAAATTAAATTTAGTCCTTTTGTATATTTTGGTACGCCATTGATTTGAAGTCCTAGATAAATTAAAATTAGGTATATTCATAAAATCCGCAGACGTTTTAGTGTGGGGTAAAATTGGTTTTTATGACGTTCAATATATTGCCTATATAAGATCTTCATTTCGAGTGATAGTTCTTTTTGACCTTTCATGAAAAATAAATACTACAGTTTATAGTATAAGAAAACCTTGGGTCAAACTATTTCCAGCTATTTATAGAAAACTTAAATAGTCTAAATTTATGTGATTATTCTGTAATTTGCTACCGAGGAATAAACCACGTCTATAAACAATTTATGTATTGATTTCTCCTTACAATAATTTTTTATAAAGATTTCTCACTTACGTTAACGACTTATGAACCAAAATGGCGGCATGCTTTTTTAATGCTCTTTTTGAATAGTTCAAGTTGCAATAGACTCATTTCTGTTTTTAGTTTTCATTTGATTAGTTTGACCTTATAGAACTACAGTGCCTGTATATAGAACCGTATAGGTGCGCCTGCCAGCGATAAATACTGGTACTCGTATTTTTCGTTGGACACCGGCCTATCAGATCAGATTTTGTTTCAAATAAAGATAATTTTTGGCAGTCTCCGAAGAACACACACTTTTCGATCCGTTTAAACCACAGGTTTAAACCTAGAATTAGGTTTCTGACCCAAGAATCATAATTTCATGGATCGCACAATTTTTGTTCATTCAATTCAATTCCATTATGTTTCATACTCCCTCTATAAAGTAACCCAAAAATTGTTTCCACATAAAAAGAAAAAACTCATCAGCCAGTAACGCCGTTCGCCGTTGTCAAGTGTCAAGTCAAATATCGTCTAACCTTATAAATTATAAATGTTTGTTTATGTCTTAAAATTAAAATAAGCCTAAATTATAAATATGGAATCGCAAAATGAAGATGATTTAAATGTAGACATGGCAGAAGTTAGAAAGGTTCTAGAAGGTAAGTGAAATAAATATATTAAGAAGATAATTATTTGGATAGTAATTTTCGCGCTTTTTGTATCCAAACCCAAAAAGATTAAATTCAATATTTATATATTGTATAGTTACATGTTTTGTGACCTGTATTTTGTAACATTTGTATTTCAGATGCTAATATGACTGAACCAAATATGACCGAGGAACTTATGATATCTTATTACAGAGCGTTAACAAATTCAAAAAGTACTGCATCAGAGGAGGATCAAACAAGGCGACTTAATGAAAGTCAAGATGAGCTCAAACAGTTGCTCGATGAAGATGTAGAAAGTGTGAAAATTAAAGATAAACCCCGAGAAAAACCATTCACACCAAAATCTTGGACTTCGGAAAATAAACTTTCTGTAGAAAGTGCTTTGGAACATAACAATAATGAAAATGTTATAGAAGATAACATTTTAGAAGATGTAATAAATGATTCACCTAGAGATGCCACTAAAACGGCATTTGGTTTTAATGAAATGGCAAAAGATTCTGAACATACCTTAAACATAATTACTCATGAACTAAAATTTATACCAATACAAAGTAGTAAAAAATTTTTAAACACAGGAACAGCTTTAAAAGCAAAAATGTTGTATGCGTATCACACAAAAATGAATAAAATGAAAACTGAATTGGCAAGATCGTCTTTTTATCCAGCTCCTTTGCCCAAGATTACGAGTACAACAGATGCTTTTCCAAGTATTTCGGATAATGATTCTCCAGAAACATATATTTGTCGTTCTGGACGTCAGACGAAAAGAAAAATTTATAACTACGATGATGACGACAGTTTAGATGGTATTAACAATAAAAAAGTGAAGAATTCAGATGAACAAGAGTGGTTAAATAAACCAGCCCAAAATAAAAATTCTGTTCGAACACATAAAAAGCCAGAAATTAATAAAGTTAGTACAGAAGTTAATAAGACTGAATCTGAAGGTATGTGCATTTTCTGTCAGTAAGTTTAAAAGTTTAGAAACTAGTATTATAAGAGTATATCTTAAAATATGTACCATTAAAAATTATATTAAATTAAAAATAATTGTTTGCTAATAGAAATGCTATGCTAAATTTCACGAATTTTAAAAATAATATTTTTTGTTGAAAATGTTTAGCATAAGCTTTTATTTTTTAGTACCTAATTCAAATTGCGAATATACTTTTTTTAAAACATTTATTTTAAAATATCGTAATATCATAACCGCCGAATTCAGTAACAGTTATTTATTTAATATACATTGTTGGAAAACGGTGATGGTCCATCTGCCGTTAAATGAGAGCGACAAAGTAAAGTGTAGAAATCCGTGTGATAGAGAAGGATGGTTATAGGAAGACATATTTTATAAATTAGAATAACATCTGCGCAATCACTCCCCCTTTTATTTGTTTTGAATGGCGAAACAAGCAGTGACTTAAGATTTAAAAACGTCAATATAGTCATCCTTGTCTATCGCACAGATTTCTAAACTTTACTTTGTCGCTCTCATGTAACAGCAGATGGACCATCACCGTTTTCCAACCGTATATAGTGATTTTCCGGGTTGTTATGCCGTGATCTCAGTAACTGGTCGCTGCCAGTAACAGAATGTGCACTAGCTATAGATGGGATTCTTTGAGTTGCCCTTGTTGTTCTTGGGTTTTGCGGAGTCACCAGTGAAGAGTGGTAAATGTTTGGAAGCATGGGATGCGACCAGTTACAGTGGTGACTATGAGACATCTCGGAAGACTACTATTATCCAAGGCACGATTCCGACCATAATCGAAAAAAATCTCTTATAAAAGTAAATATATAAACACAACATCTAGCAAAGGAAAAAACAAGTAATAATCTTAGTTCTCGCCAAAGTAAACTATGTGCAAAATATCTAAATCGACTATTTAAAATTATGTTATAAAATAAGAAATATAAAAATGTCTAGTATTTTCTATATACCTATCAGAACAGAGATTTTAAAGTTCTGAAAATTTATATTTTCTAGATACCAATAAAGAAAAGAAAATTTTTCCGAAAAAGGAAACTAGAACCCCTTTGTCTCGAAAACTATCTAACTTGGATATTATTAAACGTAGTTGTATATTTGGTGATACGCCAAAGCGTAGATGTGAGGCGATGTTTGACAAATTAAAAGAAGAGGAAGAAAAGCGGCAGAAAGAGGAAAAAACTATAGAGTCGTTTAATAGAACCTTGGAAAAGTTAGATGAAGACAATGATGATGCCCCATCTAATGAAGACATTATTACAGTCGATGATGAGGAATTTATGAAAAAAAGAGTAATTCCTCCAATACCAAGAAAAATAATCAACAGAAAAAGATCCAATCCTGAAGGTATTTTTTTTTATATTCTTTATTTTCATATATTCATACATTACATTTTTTATTTATTCCCGGTTTGTGTGTACCTAATTTAATTAGGTAGGTACTTTTATAAATTTCAGTAAGCTAGTGTATTACTAATTGTTTTATAACTTAGATTTGAATTCCATTATGTAATTTATTTCGATATTCATTTTTTTCAGTTCTGAGGAAAAAAAATTAAATAATTGAACACAGTGAAGTGATAATATGTATTTTATATTTTTTGTATAGGTAACTTTCTTTTTTTCAGTGTAAGGTTTATAACTGAGTGAAAATAGTTTCATAAAACAACCCTTTATCGATCTTTTTTTATGCACAACTAATAACGGTCGTAAAATTGTATTTTTGGATTTAAAAATTTGTCACAAGGCTTATTTTTCACAACAAAAATACTCATCATATTTATTCCAATTGCAGATTAACATTGATACAGAGGCAGTGGACGATGAGCGTAAAATAGAAAATTAATTAATTTGAAAGTTTGAGAAAGTTGTCAATTAGAAAATTCTTAAATAAATTTATATGCCTAATAAAGTAGAACAATTTCAAATAATCCTGAATTTGCATTAGCTAATTTGTCAATAAATAATGATCAAGAAGTCTTTAAAAAATAGTAAACTATTTGGAGCAGTAGATAGATACAGTGGCTTCATAAATGATTACAAGCCACGTGATCAGGGTCGAGATTCTCGAATCAATCGCAGAGCAATTCATATGCGAAAATCCTTTTCCTTACTACGGCAATTGAGAGAGACAAGAAATCCATTTGCATACGAGTTGTTCTTCGAGAATCACAGTCCTGGTCACGTGGCTTATAATCATTTATGAAGGCACGGTATATGAGCCTGCCTGCCTCATCAGTAAAAATTCATGATCCACTACTGAAATACGCTTATTGTACTTGGCGGCGAACAAATGAAATGATTATTTGTCGAATGATGTAGAACTTGGTTGTTGATAGAAGTAAATTATGTGTAACGGCACATTTCGTTTTGTTTTTCCATTTGAATATTTACTATCTGCGGTTTGGGTCTCCGCAGATAGGAGGGGCTATTACATTGTTGCATACGGATCTATATAATTATTTTTTAAAGGATTAACACCTCTCGACATAAAGGTTAGATCACCGTCTCAAAAAAAGGAGCCTACTGCAGAGCTGAATGAAACAAATCAAGATAAAGATTTTGTCACAAAACCATTTCTGAAGAAAAGGCCTGCTATTCGGAAAGCACCGATATCGGATTCAGCTGAATCTTTGCCATCTACTAGCCGAAATTCCTCAAAGGGCACTGCATCAAATAATGTGACCTGTCCTATCTGTGGTGGTTCTTTTCAAGAGGACAAAATAGAGGTATTTTCATATTTTTAATATACAGGGCGTGACTTGAGCTCCAGAATACTAATCTGAAATATATTTTTTAATCAAATAATTAGTTATATTAATTATAAGTAATTTTTTTATACGGTCTGTTTGTCACCAGTGTTGCCTTATTACCTTTTTAAAGAGAGCATAACTGCAAGGATGAATAATTTTATATATTTTAAACCTCTGCCATTAGGCTTGGTAACACTAGCTGTAATAGTTGGTAATCCATGGTGGTAGACGGACAAGCAAACAAACAGCCAACATTAATTCGGTGTTAGAATGGCTAAAGATTGACTAGTTAATTTTAAGTTATGAGATTTAACAACAATACATTGCACAGCTTGCAACTATGTATGTGCTATTGACTAATGGGCATGGTTGATTGTCTGAAACTAGTCTGTGGCAGCGGGACATAAAAATGATGAAAAAACACACAAGTAGCCTCCATATTAATCTGACCCCTGTTTAAAGTTACGTTTTGTATACTACTTATTTCTCTTAATTTCCTGTGCACAATATCTTATTAAAAATTGAGCCATCAACATTATTTGATTCTAAATGATTTTATTTTTATTCAGGAACATGCAGCTACATGCGGAGATGATCCCGCTCCACGTTCCAGTTCCATTTCTAAAATATCTAGAATAACTTGTGAAGTTTGTGATAAAGTTGTGGATTTTGATACTAACTATGAAGTCCACGTGAAAAGTTGTATTTCAAAGAAAAAGGACAAAGATTAACGAAACAATCCTTAATCAAAGTAATCGTTAAAAAAAACTTGTTTGTAAGCAATCGTATGAGGTTTTGGATATTTACTCACGTTACAAGATGTTTTTGCATTTGATTTTTATTCTAATTTTAAATAAGAACAGTATAATTCATAGAAAACTTAGAGTTTTAGCGGAGTACTGTGATATTACGATTGTATGCAGTGCCATTAGCCGAACGAGAGGGCAGAAACAAAAGGTATTTTATTTTCTAAAATCTTTAGATTTTTTCAATTGTGATGCAGTTAGCTTCTGAAAGGTATCCTGACATATTTTCCAATTAGAATGTACATTATAAATGCAGTTTGTGTATGTATTATATTTATTTCAATATATTTCTTAAATATAACTGATCACAACGATATCATTTTTCTCAAATCAAAAATCCTTGCATTTATTTGATTTTCAAACAGTAAAATACATTTTTTCCCATATATTCAATTTATTGTCTGAAGCTATTTATTTGTGGCATAATTTTAGTTTTTCTTTAGTTTTGTTGGGTTTTTGCCACACTTCTGAAAAAATAATAAAGATTAATTAAATAAGCCCTTGCGCCAAACGGAACAGTCAAGGGTTATTTTTGAAACTAAGTTTGCCTAACCAAAAAATCTCACACTGAAAAAAGCAGATAAGTAAAAATAACAAAAATCACATCACTATCGCGCACTTCCGTGTTATTGACGTTTCGAAAAACTCTCTGTTTTCGTTCTCAAAATCATAGTAAAAATTTTTAAACGTATGTCAAGTTTGAAAAAAAATTTAAACTGTCAAACTTGACATACGTTTAAAAATTTTTACTACGATTTTGAAAACGAAAACAGAGTTTTTCGAAACGTCAATAACACGGAAGTGCGCGATAGTGATGTGATTTTTGTTATTTTTACTTCTCTGCTTTTTTCAGTGTGAGATTTTTTGGTTAGGCAAACTTAGTTTCAAAAATAACCCTTGACTGTTCCGTTTGGCGCAAGGGCTTATTTAATTAATCTTTATTATTTTTTCAGAAGTGTGGCAAAAACCCAACAAAACTAAAGAAAATTTTTTATTTGGTTGACCTGTTGAAATATGTTTTCAGATCTGTAAAGCATTTTGCTACATATTTATCTGCATAACCGCAGCGCAATTCTGTTCTGTCATTCGAGGTATGTTAACATTATGTGAATATTCTGTTCTTTACATCATCGGTGGTTGCAATTCTTTTTTGAACTATTTTAGAAAGTTTATTGGCACTTTGTATCCTCGATTATTCCATATTCAGTGGGATTAAAGATGTTAAATTAAGAGATTTTCAGAACATACACACAAATAAAACGATTTTTTTCTATAGACCATGGATCTATTGCCTTTTGTTTTGAGGTATAGAGCTTAACAGATGAAAGTCAAATTATTGTTATATGTTTTGTAAAATACAATTGATATAGAGATAAGATTTTTGGGGAAAAATGTGTATGTTGTTAGTTTTCGACTATCTTGACGGGGTCGCTAGTTGTGATCTTTCTCAGTAACATTTTAAGACATAACTTTGAGGTTAGTTTTTGTATGTTACGTTCATATGAAGTAAAATTTCATTTCACACAAACAAGGAAATAATTTTTAAAAAGCCATTGTTGTAATAATTTTGCATTTCATTAATAAAAACAATTAAATAATAATAAAAGCCCTGCGATATTTAGGAAGAAAAATTTTACTTTTTGGGAAAATGCTGGATTTTCAGCAATTTTAAGAAGACTACCTGTTAAGTGTAAACAAAACATTTTAGTTTTATGTGGTAGCATGTGAATACAATGTAAAAACCTAACCTCAAAAAAGTTCTCTTAAAATGTAACCTGAGAAAGATCACGAAACAAAATAGGTCCATGGTCTACAGAAAAAATCATATTCTGTTCATTCATATGTTTTATCCACCACCGATTTTTTAAAATATCTAGTATAATATATGCTATTGACTACTTATTGAAAGAAATAAAACTTCCCAGACCTACTCGCATATTTTTAAGGTTTGTTAGTGTAAGAAAATGTGGAAATCCTTTGACCACAGTTGCGGTTGAGCAAATAAATTGGTAATTTTATATATAAAGTGTGAGACCCCTATTTAGCATATAATTTCTATGCTCAAATGAAAATGTTTCATATAGAATTTGCAAAAATGTAACCTCCAATGAGAAAACGGGAAGGGATGTACATACAGATGCAAAATACTTTCACAACGAAAATAGTTAACAAAGTTATACCTCTTCAAATTTTAACTGATACTAATATTTCATTTATCTAACTTTAATAATCTCCAATAAAAATCTATGACAAATTAAAACCCTTGTATCAGTTGGTTATAAAAAAAATATTTTTTACATATATGGATATGGAATTGTTTTCATCATGACAGTTACAGTTCTCTTTGTGAGAATAAAATCATTCGTTATTAAAAAATTACCATTTTAATTGTCACCTGCTCTTTTACACCAATTTATTGTTCTATAATTTAGTTCATTTTGCCTTCGTTTTTTATTGTTTCTTTAGTATGTGTTACTACATAGTGAATTTATATACAAAATAAGAAATACATCAATATTTTCCATATTGGTGTGCCTGAAATTCACACCAGCTGAAGAAAAGTGTCAATGTAAAAAAAAACTATTACAAAGTTGTGCATCACGATCACCCTAGAATTGTTTTAGTACCGTTATTGTCGAATGCAGAAACATCGCCAAAGAAATGATAATGATAGTTTTTTGTTGGCTCTCCCCCTAGAGGCAAATATAAGAAATTTTCATAAAAAATATTGTAAAAAGTAAAAGTTTATTCAGATAGAATATTATATTCTGATCATAATATGATCAATAGGATGTAAAAATAAAAGATAAATTTTAGCTACAAGTATTTTTGTACTAATTTAAATGTTATATTGTTTTCAGAACATGTGCTAAACATTTCTCATATTTTTTTCATTGTTGTTTTTGTTCAACAGTCTCATAAAAATTTATGTTACTTTAGCGATATGCTGCAACTTTGCCCTCATACGGGAAAAATGTTAATATTACAAATTATCGTTCTGTAAAGTATGCAGTATTAGTGTTTGTTGTTTTTAAATTTTTGTAATTCCCTTACTTTTGATATTAAATAAATTGTAATAAGTCTTTTTTATTAGTTACAATAATTACTATAAAGCTAATATTTTGTAATAATCACTGAGTTTTATTTCATTTCCTACACACATAATTTGCCTCGAAAATTTTTTGAAAGGAACAATCAATTAGCCATGAGAATACACAGGGTGTTTCTGAAGCGAGTTGCTTGAAAAGGGTAATAGAGGAAGCGATAAACAATTTTCATTAAGCAACCTGTACTATAAAAATTGCCATATAAAAAAACAGAAAATTTTGGAACTGACCCCTGTTATGTTGAATGCACATAGCCATTTCAAGGATGGCACCTTGTAAAGTGTTTTGTCATTGGGGACATATTTACTATTAAACACTTTAAAGTTAATAAGTGTCTACATACTGCTGAACAAAAAAAAAATTAAAACTGATCGAAATTATTTTCACATACTAATAAACCTGCTTTTAAGCAGGAATGAAAATTATCTAGTAATTATTTAATTTTATTTGTTACTGCAAAAATATACTGTCGAAGATCACCAGCGTTAAAAATAGGCTTAGTTCCGACATGTATTAAATGAATGTGAAATGTCTGAAATTACCAGTTGTACGTACCACTTAACAATTATTTTTAATCTAATATAAATTTAGTAATTTAATAATAAAAAATGTATTGTTTATGATTTATCAAAATCAATGAAAAGAAAAAGAATATTATACAACAGGGGCGGCACTGAATTTTTCGACATTGCCTTCACTGAGTGTAACTACCAACTTACAATGCAGGATCATGTCGGAGAATTCGGTTGTTAAAATCAGGTGCAGTTTATCAGCCTTATTTATGGTGGTTGCTATGATAACGGGAACGTGTATAGCTGAGAAGAACTAACGTGATGGATGCCGACAAAATTTATTTATTTTTTCATGTATGTTTATACTGTATTCAGAGTTAACAAAAAAAAGTAATTTAGATTTTTACTGCAAGCAATGTAATTTCTACATCTAATATTGCTTTTTGATATTTTAGCAATACTTAAAAGTTTATATCTAAATAAAGTCTATGATAAAATGTTAAACACGTTTTCAGAAAATTTTGGATTTTTAAAGTTTGTCCCGAGATATTTGATTGAAAATTGCTATTTGAGGAGCCTTTAATAGTATATTAAAAACCAATATGTCTCGCTCTTGTGCAAAGAAGTTTTCAAACGAGTTTTTTATGACACTTTTTATATGACTGCAAATAGAGACCACAAAAATCAAATTTTAATTTAAACTCGGCCAACTTGAAACATTGCATAATTTGGGTGACAACATCAAACAACAATCACAGCGAGTGCAAAGATGACATAACCGTGTGCAAAACCCCTTTTTGCAAGGCAGTCGTATAAAAAAAATATAATGTAACTTTTAACCTAAAACTTTTTAGGAAAGTGGTATACTATAAAGGCTATACACAGAAAAAAAAAAAAATAAAATGAGTCCTAGCATTTTTAATTTTAAAAGAGGTTTTTGTGTTTGAAAACGTTAACATTTAATGATTGTTCTGTTTATTTACAGTTAAATAGATCTCAATATATACTTGACAGAAAATACTACACTTAGGAAAAAAAAAGAAATACATAAATTTGGACAGTAACCTTTACAAATTAAATTGGTGATATATGGGTTAAGCCGATGACCGACATCATCATTACATTTGCAGCTTCAACAGATCTAAGAACAGATCTTATATTTAAAAAATAAATAGTTCCTTAGATACTTTTCTAATATAAAATAACAAATTTGCCGCAAAGCATTACTTTATCCTCCGCTTCGCCTATTTATTAAATCCATGAGCCGCATGATAAGTGTGTAAAGTTAGAAATCAGAAATTTAATTTAGTTTTTCAAAAAATATTATAGTTTTTTGTGCACATTAATATTTTGTGTAGAGTATTAACGTATAATTTCCGAACGCCCTGTATATAAGTAATTTCAAGGCTTTATAAATTTACCAAAATGGATGCTCACACATCTTCATTTTCTATGATAAAGACAACATAGGAATCAAATAACCAAATATAAAATGGACAAAAAAATGTATTTACTTATTATGGTCTGCTAGTTTTAATATTTTTTATTTACAAAATATAAATATATACACTTTTCATTTCATTTAGACTAATTAAAATATGCATTTAAATACAAGATAATTTTAATTACAGGATCATAATACAAATTCTTGTTTTTATTAAAGAAACATATGTTAATGCTTTCTTCAATCTAAAAATTTCTATACTTTAAACATTGCTTTAACAATGCAATCATAATGATGACAGTAAACAGTTTATCTTTGCAGTATTGATTTAGTATGTCAAGGATGTTTAAAATTGTACAAAACTCTTGACTATATCATTAAAAGATTATGCGTCCAAAATGCCACGGTTAAATGTACCTTAGATATTTGAATTATTCACTAAGAATTAATTTTATTGTACTTAAACAATGTCGTAGATATAACCTTAATATCTATTATCTAGCACATCAAAATGCATGAAGTGTTTTTTTATATAACTATAGCAAACCGTATTTACTTAACAAAATTAAGGATGAGATACAGTTTTAGTGAGCTCCTTTGTCGATTCACTTAACTTATTTAATAATACAGTGTTTTCCGTCAGAATTTCTTTGAAATTTTCGCTATTTTTAGAATACTCTTTTAAATACTTTTTGAGTTCTTGATTTTGTGTATTCCGCACTTTTTTAGGTGCCGTGTTCTTCCCAGCTTGCTCAAAGTTGTTTTTAATATGTTCGGTATAATCCACATTATCGATAGTCAGTTCTTCTTCGAAGTCTCTCAATTTCCCATCATACTTCTCGACGTCCGAAATTAATATGTTGGTCTTTAGATGAATATTCTGTGCCATTTTATACCAGTCTCCAAAATTTTCGGCTAGCTGTTCGTATTGAGGGAAAACTTCCTTTTCTAAAAGCGTTTTGATCTTGTTGATAGTTTGAGTAATTTTAATTCTTTCTAAAATATGAAACTGTTCGTCGTTGTAAGAGAGACTGCGGGTTGCTCTGTCACGCACCAAGTGTTGCCACGATTCTCTCAAGTGATCCACTTGTGTTTTGGCCCTAGCGGGGGCTAGAGTTTTAAACGGACACTTTAAGTCTCTACTTATGGAGTCCCACTGAAGTTTCAACGTGTTGTCAACGCAGTGACCCAGGTATAAGTTAGTAACACCGACCGCTGCGGCTGTCACAAATTCTTTACTTATATCGTCTAGTTGTTCAACGTAATTACTCTTATGACTATAGTTACTTATTTGTTGTGAAAGTTGAAGGACCTGTGCAGTTTTTTTGAAAATAAGGGTTTTGTCGAGTAGATGTTGTGTATTCTGATGAAGCTGTTTAAGTTCCGTGTTAATGTATTTGGTAAAGTTTTCGACAGTATCACAAATAAGTTTGCTGTAAAGAGAGTATTTCTCAATTTGTCGCTTACACTGATGTCCGATGCTGCAAGCAAATTTTGCTTGGGCTGCATCATTTTCCACGGAAATGACAGTAGAAAAATCAGTCCACTTTGGCAGTTCCTGATCAGGCACTATAGTGACATTATTATTGTCCTTGTTAAATAAAAACAATGGATCGTCTTCTTTGGTTTTAGGGTAGCCGCATGATCTAGTATACTCTTGAATAAGATTGAAGAAAAGATTTGTCTTATACAATAAAATTTGACTCTCGTCTTTAATGCCTGTTTGTTCCGTTATGTAATTCTGCAAGTGTTGGTAAGTCTCATCTGGAAGGATATATACTTTAATTAACCTGGCTTTGTTTACGTGAAAAATATTTATAGCCGTTCGTGATAATACTACGTCAACTTCTTTAAAAAATCTGTCAAAGCTCCATATCTTCCTGTGATCAGCTTCTAAAAGTCCAGCTAAAAGTGGTGTTATAATTTTCTTTAAACCTTCACTTAATTGACAGTTAACTGGCAGCTCTCGCTTCCATTCGATTGGCCCGCTTTCTTTAGTTTGTATGCCTGATATGACGCCACTTTCTTTCTTAGTAGTTATGTGATGCATGGTTTCTTTATTTTTACGACCCCCATAGGGCCTAAACGGTAAATTTCCTGTAGCGACATGATATAATGTCACACCAATGGACCATAAATCAATGGTAGCACCAAACTTTTTATTAACTGGTTTTCGTAACACAGCCCTTTCATACATATCTGGATGTAGATATTCCTCAGTCCCGTACAGTGATTGAAAAGACTGGCCTTCTTGAAGTTCTCTCGCTGCGCCAAAGTCTGTTAACTTGTAAACTGTGGTCCCATCTTCACGAATAAATTTCATTATGTTACCTAAAACACTTCACTGTTAAATATTCTTACTGACACTACTATAAACAAATTACCTGGTTTTAGATCTCTGTGAATTAAATTATTATCTCTCAAGTGCTTCATGCCTGCATAAAGGTGTGCTAAAACCAAAAGAAATTCTGATTCTTCCAGTCCATATGTGTTTTCAGGATCATCTAAACTATTGAACAAACTCCCTCCAGTGCAGAGTTCCATAACGATAACTTTTCCTCTGTTTTCCTGGTCCTCTTCGATGGCAAGAAGTTTAACAATATTTTCATGTTTTACTTTTCTTAGCACTTCAAACTCACGAAACTGCACCTCTTGTGGACGAAGTGTGCTAACAGTATTGAATGTTTTAACTGCTACCGGTTCTCCATTGACTTTGTTGACACCTTGGTGGACTGTAGCAGTAGCACCTTTTCCCAAAATACTGGTAGTTGACCAAACATAATTCGGGGAACCACGTAAATACGACGACATTTTTTTAACAAAATTTATTTAAATGTGTACTAAATTAATAAGTATTTATTCATTATAATATTAATATGTATTATACTATCGCTTAACTTTCAATTTTTAGCTATATAGGTACACATTTAACGCAAAAATAATTTTCATATTCACTATTTACATTTCACATTCACATTTATCACATTATTGAGTTTGACAGCCATATGTCACATGACAGCTGACATCAGTGACAGCTGACCATAGATAAAAAAGAAGAGAAAGATCTTAATATTATTATATCTGAGAACGGAGATAAACAGGAAAGGTTAGTTCCTTTCACGGAGAATGTCACCGTGAGTTCCCTTAGCTAAAAGCCTTATCGCTGGGACGCGAAATTCGCGAATACTCGCGGGAATTATTTAATGGAGGGAAAAACTTTTATCGAGATTTACCAACTGTGGCTGCTCTTATTTCAAACTACAACTTGAGAGCAATAAGCGAAAGAATTTGACTAAATAAATGCCGATATACTTAACTAGATGACTGAGCATCGTCTGTTAAATCGTGTCGGCTTTATACCACGGTCGTTGCGATTTAGGAGACGATGGACTGCCCAAGACGAATATCTGTCTGTAGGGCTTAGACAAGGGGCGCCAGGGCTAAGCCCTACCTATAGAGTTAGTATGCTCACGTTTGAAAAAAGATAGGTGCCTAGTCACTAAAATTATTGTTATATAAAACATGTTCACTATGAAAATAAATGAAGAAAAAGTGTAAAATTAGTAATTTAAATATTATAATAGTTTACTCAAGTAAACTCTAATTTTATGTTGTGTTACAATTGTGGCAAGATTTCAGACAACTTACGTAATACGAACAAATTATAAAAAATCATTGTCATTACATTCTCATCAAAATATTAAATAAACTGCAACTGAATTTAATAAAACTATATATACAACACTAAATGTTTGCACTTAGTCTCGGCAAGAATTCAGACGACTTACGTCATACGAATCAATGAATAATTCATTAAATTTTCATCAAAATATTAAAGGAACTGCAATTGAGAGTAACAAAACTATATACTACACTAAATGTTTGCATATCATAAATGTAACACCCTGGACAGTGGTCCATGCGGTCAGATGTTTAATAAAAGGTCCTGAAATTGATTTTCTGAAAACGCACTTTGAACATGTAACCAGAAAGGTACACTTGACAGATATTTGAATTTTGTCATAATTTTTAAGAAAATCAAAGGAACAACTGAGGCTAATAAAACTGTATACTACACTGTTTGTATTATATATTGCACTAAATTGCAAAAAATGATTGTTTCTAAAATGACGGAATATCGAAAATTATGTTGACAATAAAAACAGTTGCTTAACGTAAGACGTCTGAATTCTTGCCGCGGAGTTTACCCACCCGTAAGAAAATTTTTGGACGTGAGTAAATTTGTGGGGATAGGTAATCCAGTTTTTACTAATATCAACATATCTATTTGTTGTTATAATAAAATATGCTATGTGACTAATACAATAATTTTACCAAGCGACACAAAAGGCGCTAATTACGCGCAATATGCTAAATATTTTTTTTTCAAAGCACATTTTCTCTATGCGCAAAAAAGTATTTTTTACTTTTTTAATTAAGGGATAATTTATTAGAAAACGTCACTAAATTGTACTTCAACTATTGGCAGCCTCGAAAATGCAAGAAATAGATAAGCTATATACTACACTAAATATGTTTGCATATCATAAATGTAACACCCTGTACAGTGGTCCATGCGGTCAGATGTTTAATAAAAGGTCCTGAAATTGATTTTCTGAAAACGCACTTTGAACATGTAACCAGAAAGGTACACTTGACAGATATTTGAATTTTGTCATAATTTTTAAGAAAATGAAAGAAACAACTGAGGCTAATAAAACTGTATACTACACTGTTTGTATTATATATTGCACTAAATTGCAAAAAATGATTGTTTCTAAAATGACGGAATATCGAAAATTATGTTGACAATAAAAACAGTTGCTTAACGTAAGACGTCTGAATTCTTGCCGCGGAGTTTACCCACCCGTAAGAAAATTTTTGGACGTGAGTAAATTTGTGGGGATAGGTAATCCAGTTTTTACTAATATCAACATATCTATTTGTTGTTATAATAAAATATGCTATGTGACTAATACAATAATTTTACCAAGCGACACAAAAGGCGCTAATTACGCGCAATATGCTAATTATTTTTTTTGTCGCGTTAACATTTTTTATTATTTTATTCGAATACGGTCCGTTGTACAATAAAAAGTTGAGGGAACTATATTTACTTCAGAATTGAACAGAGAAATAAAAAAAAAAGTATATTTTAAGAAAAGTCAGTGACCATTTTATTCTTCAAAAAAGTTCAGGGGCATTCTGCTACTCGCGCCACTGGTAAGACTAAAAAATCACTGCATTGCAAAGTATGCGCCTTCTATTATAGCTGTCGACACCTCTAAAATTTCATTATAATATCTATATATATATCAATGGTTTTGAAGAAATTTGTGTCTTTTTTGCCATTAAATTTTAGCACGCTGTATAACTGTAACGAAGCCTTTTTGGGCTATTATAGTTTATATAGCAAACTAGTATTATTTTTCGATGGTTAACGTATGGTGGTTTACTTTCGAAACACCCTGTAGGATGCTGTTTCAACATGACTAATCTTTTTCTAAATATCTCGTCTTAAAAAAAGCTGAACTAAAAAATACAGGGGCACAGGCGCTCAAAACGCCCTGTACATTTAACACAAAAATCAATCAGATATTCGTGTGTTATACAAAAATAAAATTTTGTGCAAAATTTGAAGACGATTTCCCAAGAAATAAATAAATTAACGTAAAAACATGAAATAAAAAAAACTACTTTCTCGGGCCTATAACTTCTTAAGCAAGCAAGATGATACTACGGTAACTTGATTTAAATCATCTTATTTTCGTCCAAGGAAGCTAGACTTAGAGTGTGACCCATTCATTAATAAACACCCTGTATAGACGTTACCTTGTTAATTTTATTTTAACTCTTAAGTCATCTTTTCTGCATAATATCACTAGTGCCAGGGCCTAAAAAATAACATTTCTGCGCCACTTTTCGCATTTTGTTTTGATGATTATCTTACAACTAAAGTTTGACTCAGTTATTTTAGATTTTATGAACGTTATTTATTTATGGATGTTATTTATTTTTTCAGAAAAAATTATTTTTTTAAATACCTCTACAACTGAAAATTAAATGCATTCGGTTTTGTATTAGTGGTTTTTCACAGAATCTCCGGTAAATTATGCGAATTTTTAATATTTATGTTCTTTACAGGGTGGTTAAGAAATATTGTTATTATAATTATAATATATTTTTGAAATGCTCAGTTGACAGTCTTTCCAATGACGTAAATAACAAAAGTTAAGCCTACATTTCGAAAATGAAATCTACAATTGTTTGTATGATATAATATGCTTTAAAAAATATTTAAAAGCTCCTACAACTTTTATTCTAACACCGTTTTACACCTTTTTTGTATCTCGGATAATAACAGAGAAAAAGAAGTGGGGGACAATTTTCGTGTGACCACTCTGTACAATATAGAAAGCAACAATTGAATTTTCGAACTAATAATATTCAGTAAAAATCATTAAATGAAATAATATTGACGACTATAAAATATTTTCATTGTTTTAAATCATCGGTAAACACTTCAACATCTCTCAAAATTGTTTATTATCACTAAATGTGCAAGTATTATCACGCTCTTACGCTGATATTGATGTGAAGGAGGGGCAGAGTAGATTAAGCATTTACTTCTATAATTGAGTTAATGTGTATATATTCCACAGATTATTCTGTGGTTAATGTTTTGAGAAGAGCTGCGTGTTAGTAATGGAATCGCGAGCTCTTTTAATTTTTTCAATACTTCTGGTGTTTTGTAGTGCTGTTGAAATACAGGACTTGGGAGGACAATGGTTACTTAAGGATGAAGGTGACAGTATGTATTTTTTTATATATAAACTTTGTTTTGCTCATATTAAATTATCTATATGTCTAAAAATGGAATTATAAAATAACAACACTACATAGTCGACTTCCAAAATTGTAGAGAGTGACTAATGTTATAAACCTGCTCACAATTTATAGCAGTCAACACAAAGAAATGTACGTGCAGCCCGCATATTTTTCCTACAAAATCGTGTGCCTCATATCTCTGAGAGCGTACCCGATTACACAGCTTCTGCTACGCATGCGCTGCAGTTAGCACACGTTAGTACGCATGCGCTGCTTTTTGATTGGCTGCGACGAATTGTCGGATCCAACTGTTTCATTTCCAGCGCTATCATGGGCCGGTATATCGTTCGGGCGGACACAATTTCGGATATATCTTTTCGTTAATTTAATTATGAATGTAATTAATTTTATTAGTGATTTGATTGAAATTATAGTAGTTGACTCGGTATCGGTGTTGTCTATAGCCTGTATCTACTCGTCACACATGTACGGTTCCACTTACATGAGAGAAGACAAACCGGAAAATTTCAAGCGTTGGCAGTTTTTTGGAAGGTCGAGATGGTCGAGATTTCAGACTGGGTCTTCTAGCCAATACAACCACTAACATTACGGTTTGCCGGCCGTTTACTAACTGGGAGGCCTACCAGTAAAATGCATCGTGTATGCCCATATGCCTACCATTAGCTTGGACGGCAAGAAGAAGCTCATGGACAGGAAGGACACTTTAGGTGCGAAATATAGAGACATTCGACTTATTAAAATTTCTTTAGACGATAATGCATCATGTTACTTTTTATTTTTGAGTTTATGTCGATACAACCTTGTTTACACTAACACCCAACAGACAGAGGTAGCTCTGAAAATTTTACGAACCCCCGAAAATAATATACTCATTTTAGAACATCTGCTTTTGGTCCACTCCACATACATATATTATTATATTTTTCGTAAAATCGATGCATAATAATGACATTTCGATTGCCATTTCAGTATCGACAGTCTTTTAGGAGCAAGAGGTTAAAACAATCTTTTTTACACACATGTGCGTAAAAGAAAAATAAAATAACTATTTATTATAAATATTAATAACACAATCTTTAAAATCGGAGAACTGGACATTAGATCTTCACTTCGTATAACTTTCAATATTGGAAAATAACACCTGCATCCCGGTGCTGCTGGTGGTTGTGATCAATGTTGGATGGACGTTGACTTGTATATTTGCGGAAAAGTTACAAAAAATTGACTCCTATATATCTCTCTGGTATTGCAAATAATCTAGGAATATTAGTTTTGGTATTGGGAATAGTCACTTTAATAAACGAATATTCCAACAATCAAGACAACTTTTTGGAATAAGTACTTTTCATCATCTGCCTTCTTGATCAACCTTTCAACCTGTTCTATGGAAAATATTTTTAATTTTCTGGGTCTTTAACCACTTGATTTTCTTTTGAGGGATGCAATAACATTGGTAGATATCCAATATCCATATTTTTATTCAAATAAATTGTAATTCACGGCATGGAATAATAACTCCATAATGTAGAAGGTATCTTAAAGATAACAGGGACAAGTACGCTAGAATAATTTTTTCCGAAATATTACATACCTTTTTTTCGGTACACCAAATTTGTTGTTTTGTACAATTTCTTCGATTTTTGATGAGTCAATGTACATAAAAGCAGCTTCCGCCTCATTTTCTATTTCAGAATTTTCAGTATCACTAGAATCTGCGTCACACATAGGTATTGAAGTTTTATGAAGAATTAATATCGAGTTTAATTATTGGGGTTACAAACGTTCACACACCGTTCACAGATTTCAGAATTTTTTTTCTACGTTCATGCAAAAAACAAAACTTTATTGAACTATACAAATTTAGTGGAAAAAGTGGTTCTTTATTGCACTAGTGCAATAAAATGTGGCATTCATCTGTCATTCTACTACAGCGTTTTGTCATCATGACAAACATAAACGTTCAAATCGACGTCATATTTTCCTAGACGTGTTGTCCTACTCGGCCTGACGGCCTCGTTGGACAATTTCTCGTCGCGTGCAGTAAACACTTCCTTTTTGTACTTGTTGCATAAATAACTATAAAATGTTCGTATAGTTTGTAAACATCGTATCAAGGCAACTGCTCCATAGCAACAACCTTTTAGGCAACTTAGTTAAAGTTGATGATTTTACAAAAAATCTTTTTCGGTACATGTTGCGAAATAATGGTGTTTTAGGCACTTAAAACACCATTGTTTCCCAACTTGTATCGAAAATAGCTATTTCTTCACTGACATATATATTTATTTTTAGAATACCAGGACTTGAAAGCTACAGTACCAGGAGGTATTTATTCGGATTTAATGGACAACGGGATCATAGATAATATTTTATACGGATACAACGATGATGTCACAAGATGGGTACCCAGGACGAATTGGACGTATTACAGAAACTTTACTGGTATTTTTTTTGCTATACAGGGTATCCCGAACAACGTAAAGGAAGACTAGATTTTTTCAAAATAGTGCGATATAGCCAAACTTACCTGAGTCCAAAAGTTGGTGGTTAAAAAGATACAGGGTGTGATAGTTAAAATTTTATATTCGATATTTGCAAATAACTTTCGGGGGTTTTTGGGAGCGAGAAATTCAAATTTGTTTCTAATTTTGATGTCACTAGTAGAGGGTCCCACTTATAGCATATCCTACTTCTGTTAAATGATAGAAAATGTTTGCTGCTTAGTGTATCCATCCGGCTGTTGAAACAATCGATTCGCCTACCTTTTTTATCGGATTTTCGGGACACCCTGTATTTTATTTTAAAAATGTCAATTAAAATTCTTCCTATACAAAAATAAAATAACGTTTCAGTTGAGGAGGACTTATTGGACTTTGAAAATGTCAATATCGTATTCGAAGGCTTGGATACGTTCGCCACCGTTGCTATTAACGATGTTATAGTCGGACAAAGTAAAAATATGTTCGTCCAGTATATTTTCGACGTGAAGGATGAGATTAAGGTAAACTTTAACATACACGGGGTTTTTCAAATGTGTACGTTCCTTTGAAGCGATTAAGTCGGTATAATTAACAGTTTTCATTAAGCAACTTGTTTTCTAGTGTCGAGTGTTCGAGAAAATTAACCAACAAACTTTATACAAAACTCAAGCCGGCCCTGCTACGCACTCCTTATTCAACTGTTTACAATACACTAACTGGGCCGAGGCCGCCTCATTAGTGTACAAACTTGGAGCTGGACCTGTGCAGGCTAGATCTGTACAGTCCTGCGTATTGTAGCCAGCTTTACACTAAAAATAAACATTTCGACTAACAAAAAACGTTGCGGTGCATCGTTCTTTAAACTGCCACTCGTCGCAACAGGATCGGTTTAAAAATATTCTGTTTTTTTAGTTTTTCCAATTTTTTAACATGAAAATTTAACACTACAAGTTTGCATAAAGAAAATTGTCTATTTATACATCTTCTTTGAAGGAACGCACGTATTCCATAAATACCCTGGAAATATTTGTTATATTATCAGTAGTTCATATGTAAAAGTGTTATTAGATAATTTAGAACAACTTATGTCAATAATACTATCTGCGAATCTTTATAAATTTTGAAGGGTCATTGAATGAAGATGTTTATACGATTTTTAGAATTCATAATTAAATTGGCTCTACAAAAATAAAACTAACTGGCTGTTTTGCAATATAGTCGACGGCGATAGCAGTCGGGGGCTTTCAATGATACCTGCAGTATGGCAGGATGCTTGATGTTGTGACCGCTCAGGTCCTGCATGAAGTAGTTAATGGCCACTAGATGTAGCTACGAGCTAACTCACGTATTAATCCAGTTTATTTGGGGAAACCCATATACGTATTAATTGCTTTAAAATTATTAAAAGTAATTGAAAATATTTTAAAATTATTACTCTTCAAATTTAAGTATTTTTCTAAATAAATAAGCGTATAAGCACAGATAAATTAGCTTTGCGTAGCTAATTTATCTGTGGTATAAGTAAATTTATAGCAACTTGATACACTTTTTTAGGCTGGAAATAACGTTATAGAAGTACGATTTCAATCACCAATTGAGGTAGCTTATAATTTGGCTGCAGAACAAAACAAATCGTACAACATACCCTTAAATTGTCCTCCAACTGCTTATAGGGGAGAGTGCCATGTCAATATGATAAGGAAAATGCAAGCGTCATATTCTTGGGATTGGGGTCCGTCTTTTCCATCAGTTGGTATTTGGTAAGAACACACAGAGTAGTTTTAAATACACAGTAAAAATTTAACTGTGTTTTAGTCCTATCATAATGAACTTTTATCTAGCAGCATATCAGTTATGTTTAACTATAACGACGGTCGTTGCCAAATATGGGGAAGACATCAACCAGTGGGTATCAAAAAGTTCATGTCTTCTCTTTGATTATGAGATATAACCACATCTATAGACTATAAGTATACAAGGTGTATTTAAATTAAAGGACACAAATGATACCACAGATTGCTTACATGAAAATAAGTTGATTTAACTTAACATACTTCTATCCCAAGTCCTATAATGGAAAAGATACAGGTCAAAAGTCAAACTAAAAAATTATTTTTGGGAAAAATACTTGAATAATCATTTTTGCGTGTTGTGTACGGGATGTTCTTTGCAAGCAATGTTGTGCGTTAAATACATATTTACTCTTTTGACAGTCCCTGTATACATATAGCTTAACAACTTTATAGCTTAACAAAATATGAAATACTGGACTTTTTTGAATAAAAATATACACTTGTTGATAATTAGTAAGCAAAAATTTTTTATTTTTTACTTTTGCACCCTGTATATCTTTTATTATGCGACTTGGGATAAGTTATGTTTGGTTAAATTAACTTCTCTTTACCTAAGGAATCTGTGGTATCATTTGTGCCCTTCATTTAAATAAACCCAACAGTGTTTCACTGCCCATTTGTAGTTGGTTATCTCAAATCCTTACTCGGTCAAATCAAATCTTTCATACTCACTTTAGAAAGAAATCAAATCATTCTATTGGAGTGTAGTTGGTAGAGCGAATTTGGTAAAGAGGGATTTCTAACAAAACTGAATAAGAATCTGTCAAAAATAAATTTCTAAAAAAATCGCAAATTTTATTTCTCGAAAAACTGGTCCCCTTTTTCGATTCTATGTGCAACGCCTATGACTATACATTAACACGTTACAACCTAAATCGCTAGTAGAATGTGAATAAATACATAAAAATAAAGTCAAGATATTGAGATTTTTCTCATTATATTGAGAAAAAAAGTCAAGATATTAAGAATAATCTCAATATATTGAGTTTTCTAAAAATAAAAAGTGTTTGACACTTGGCTTTCGTAAAAAAGTTAAAGGCACTGACATATTAACATTTTAACCCCGTTTAAGCCCGCATTTCACTGAGGCTGGTCCAGCCAAATTTGAAATGTAGTATAGCAAATGGTGGCAAATGGTCATACACTCACACAGGCTGGTACACGATGAGCTGCTTTCGAGCTCAGGCGGCACAAGCCATGTTTGTAATAATTTTTATTTTCAAGCGGGACCAGCTATGTGGGATCCTATATAGACCAATTAGTTTCTGCTTTTATACCACCTGAGTATCTACGTCGCTGTACAATCTCAGTCACCAGTAGACCAGGACCAGCCTGGCTGGACCAGCCTCAATGAAATGCGGCTTTTGCTCACTCTTCAAGTCCCAAGATACCCTGTACAAGCTGATTTAATATTTATTTTTAGGAAGGATTTGTATATTGAAGCTTACAATGAGACAGTTGTGAGATATATCGTTGCTGATGTTGTACAAAATGCAGATAAATCCTCTTGGACTGTCCTTGTAGACACTTATTTCGCCAACAATGTTAAACGAGTAATATATGGTAAAATTTTGTTTGTGCTCCAATTAGATTCTGAAACGATAACACAATCTGTAACCGTAAATTTAATACCAAATACACTGAATGAAGTTATACTTCATAATTATTCTATCACAGTTGATTCGGTAAGTACCAAATTTGTATATAAGATAGGCAGGTATTGTACAGTGGCGGCTCGTGACTCGCTAGGCAAGAAGACTGGGACTGTTTCAAATACGAACTGCAGAATTAACATTATTTGGAAACTTATAGATAAAACAGAAAATACAAATACAAGATTGTTTGAAATTGCTCTTTGTTAGGTGTATAAATTCATTTAAGTAAGAATTTTTTAAGTATTCGACGATTTTCCCGAACTTTCTAATTCATTACTACACGCATCTGAAATGTAATTAAAAATGCACTGAAATTTTAAATATAGTAATAACGAAACGACCTTAAAATATGACAAACTATAATAGATTAGACTGCCTCTCTTCCGCAATTGGCTACCAACGGATTCCATGCTCTCCATCTCTGTCTTACCTATATGTCGATCCTTATTATTTTATTGTGCTTACGAAGATATTAAAGACAGAGGCAAATTCAAAAGTCGTTAATACTGTTGTTGGTGTAAGATTTGTATGTTTATAGTAATTTATAGATGTACAATCACTTGCAATAATAATTAGTTATTAGTTTTTCACTTACCAATTGAGATATAATGAAATTTCTACTCAGAACTTCCAGAAGTTCAAAAACTCTTTTGAGGGAGTGTCATTATTACTGTAAAAGCATGTACATAGGAACTTTACTGGATGTAATAAATTGATTAGATGATTAAAGTAAACAGTTAGTGATTCTTATTTGTTACTTGTTACTTTCAAATTTTTACTGAGACACTGCCTCACCCTACTGGCCGCCACTGATACTGTATGACTGTAAGTAGACTTAGACTTATCATTTGAAATACATACCTGTACAAAATCTTGTTGGTCCATACATGTTTTCAATGGATCCTAAATTGTGGAAACATTTTCTTTGGAACTTCCGCGAAGTTCGATAAGTTTTAGTTGAAAACATTATATTATATGCATCATGCACTGCAAATGACGTACTATAGTCAGAATCTATCATAGTGACCTATTCTCAGATTGATTAGCATCATGACAAAGTGATTCAAGCGACCTTTATCAAAGTCAGATAGTCCTCTAACATACGATGCTTTGTCTCCTCTTGAACTCAAACAAAATGATATTGAAAATATTCTTTTTCTTTTTTTGCTATAGGTACTCTGCACAAATTTACAAGTTCTAAGACTATTCAACAATATTTGGTGTAGAGATCTCTGCTATTATCATAATGTAATAAAAATAGCCTTTAGTTACATGACTTTAGAGCAGTCATTGTTGGAATAATTTTAACTTATCGACCATTCTATACAGGGTGTTTATTAATTGAATGCCGATACTTAAGTGTGTGAATCCTTGGGTCATTTTTAGAAGAAAACTTAATATCAACATATGTCCTAAACCTCTTAATTTTTGATCTACAGAGTGTTACAGTTTTATGAAAAAATGTACTTTTTTAATATAATTTTCTTATCACTCTAAATATTTTTATGAAATTTTGTACACACCTATTAATAATTAAGGAGCATTGTTTGATGCAAAAATTTTTTTAAAATCTTTGCCAATGACATCCGTACGAGGTTTGAACTAAACATTTTTGAAGAAAAAAAATTGTACGCCACTGCTTTTTCTAAAAACTAAAATTATTTTTAAAATCTCCATTTACCATCCTCTACTACAAATTCGGTCCCTAGACTTACTCTCGTACCTACGACGCACCATTTTCACGTAAAAAAATGAAAACCAAAAAAGTTTTTTTCCCAAGTTCATTGAGACGTCATTGGCAAAGATTTTAAAACATTTTTTACATCAAACAATGCTCCTTAATGATTAATAGGTGTGTACAAAATGTCATACAAATATCTGCAGTGATAAGAAAATTATAATAAAAAAGTAAATTTCTTCTTAAAACTGTAACACCCTTTAGCTCAAAAATTGAGAGGTTTAGGACATATGTTGATATTAAGTTTTCTTCTTAAAATGACCGAAGGATTCACACCCTTAAGTCAAAGAGTAGAAATATTTCTACTCTTTGCTAAAGTATCGACATTCAACCGTGTATAAAAGATTAGTTCTCCAAATTAAATGATCCCTTCTATATTTCTTTTAATAACTGCTTCTAGCTAAAATTTTAAGAGGAGATAATAACCAAAAAGTATTTAAAATTATTATAGATTACGTATTTTTATAAGTGTCTTAACAACTGATAACAATATTCTTAATGATTGATAAAATTTTATGTCAAGTACTTGTACCTATTCGTCTTACAGTGGCAAGCTGTAATTTCTTACTGATTCAAATACGAATATAATGTTTAATATTTTTAGAGACTTCTTCCAGGCAAATAATAAATATTTGAAATTGTTGTACTTAGACGAATACATTAATTTTCAATTTGAATTTAACGCGCATAGTTCACGGTCATTGTAATACATTATTTACTTTTATCCATCAATGTTAATTTGCAATTTGAAAAAAAAAAACGATTAGTAATTTTATAAAAAAATAAATCTGTTTATAAATTTCTCCACTGGAATATCCATTTTTACCCCAAACAGTAACTTCATCTCTATTGTTGGTAAACAAAAAAGTTTTGCGCTATCGGTGTCATTCATGTTTATTGTATCACGCTGTTAAAGACGCGATTGGTTGATGGCGAGAATCTGATGCCTTTCTTAAATTTGTAACAATTTATCATCAGATGCAAACCTTGAAAAAACATGTTTATTATTTAAATAATTAGTAATATCTTCAGTATAAGATACTGAATCATTCATCCCTCATCTGCTTTTTGTAGATTTACTAGAAAACTAAACATTTTAGAAAAAAAAACATACAAGAAACAAAAAAAAAACAAAATTCAAATGGTCCGTCTAAAATTTTTGAAATATCTTTGTAGATTTTTGTTTACCATTAGGATACAGGGTGATAAAAAATACTCTTCCGTTCTCTCGATTTTATTAATATCCACAATTTGTTTCTTAAAAATTCCTGAAAATGTATTTTTTTTATTTTTCCAACAAATAGCAAAACAGCTTTTGAAATTGCACCTTTTATAGTATATTACATTATTATCTTGGAAAATGAAAAATCTCGACTTCATCTCGATTATTCAAACTTTTCCTCGATTCTGTTATACCCCACTTACCAACCGTATAGTAGTGTAGGTATAACGTTTTTCGCACAATCGCATTTATCAAATAAAATAATAAAAAAAATTATTTTGATTGCTGAAATGGCGTGGCCTATCTAGCGTGTTTTGAATTTATTTTGTTGGAAACCAAAAAAACAATTTGAAGTTTGAACAATTTTGTGTTTTGTTGTCAAAACTGTGTTTATAATGGCTGATAAAGACGATTCAGAGGTAGATTCGGACATAGGTTGTGGGTCATTAATTCCCACAAAATCAAAGGTGAGGTATGAAAAAGTCTATGATGCCTTCAGGAAATGGTTGAGTGAGAAGAAAGCGGAGATATCTGAAAAAACTTTGCTTAATTTTGTTCAGAGAAATTTAAAATTGAAGTCTTCGGGAAGCTTATGAGTACTCTATGCTTAAAAATACGATCAACTTAAATAATGGTGTCGATATATCGCAATTTAAGAAGTTAGAAGAATTACTGATTTTTACTTACCGCATTAATGCTGTTATGAACTCAGACAACAAACAACACTATTATTTTTTTGATTTCTATGGAAACAAGCCATAGTGTTGTATATTCAACTTACAGAATGTGTCAACAATGACAGTTAGTGCATATTTCAGAACGATTGTGCGAAAAAGTTTATAACTGCACAACAGTGCGTTTAAGCATTCGTATTTCTCGCTGTAAATGATCAAATTTATCGTGTTTTTTAGGTGCAGGAATCTCCAAAATTAAAACACATAAAGCAAAAGTAATATCAAAAATAAAATTATTGATGTTTTGTTTATGACATATTATTTTGCTATTCCTCACCCCACATTTTAACAATTATTTTCACATACTTATAAATAAAAGTGAACAACCTTATATGCAGAACTATGTAAGTTTATGTTAACAATATTTACATCTGCCGTTGAATTTAAAAAAATACGTGTTTTGGAAGATTTCCGTATCTAAATATTTGTTGATCAGACCGCTTTCAGCAGTTACATATTTTTCTCTTCTTTTACTTCGGTACCTTACGATTTTAAAGCATTCAAGATAATTTGTACATTTGTACAGCCATTATTTTTGAGTGATTGGTGTTATTTTAATATTACTTTACTACAGTCCAATGTATTCTACAAATGAGGTGATGAAAAGCACAAAATGTTATACACTTCAAATTCAGAACTGAGCTGATTTTACAAAAGTTTATAAGTGCCTTAATTTTAGGAACTGCTTAAAACTTGGTGGCCCAATGGGTTTGGTGCCCAAAATCTTTATTATTTATCAGTTACGTATTCTAACATCGCTGAAACCGAAAAAAGCACTAAAGGCGTGCGCATTGGATTTAGAACCATAGAATTAGTTCAAGATACTCTTGGTAAGTATTGAATAACGGTGTTTCAGTACTACAAATTTAATATATTTTTCGTAAAATCGTTGCATAAATGATATTTCGATTGTCATTTCAGTATCGAAATGACAGTGTTTTAGATACATGTGCTTAAAACAATCATTTTTATGCACGTATGCGTAAAAGTAAACTAAAATAACCGAATTTTAAATTATTTATTTATTATGTTATAAATATTAATAACATAATTTTTGAAATCGGATAATTGGACATTAGGTGGACATATATTTTTTTCTTCACTTCGTATACCTGCATCCCGGTGCTGCTGGTGCACTGAGTTTTTGGAATGAAAATGGTATTTCCTTTCTCTCCGAGAATTTTCTTTGCTATCGCCTGCTTACAGTCGCGTCAAATTAGCATTTCACTGCAACTTTTTGCGGAGAGGTCCGATTGAGATGCGGTTTTCTGCAAAATGTTCAGGGATTTGTTTATAACAAAAGGTACATCTGACCTCTGTACGTTCGCAAATTTTTAATTGTTTATTTAACAAATGACCCATTTTTGTTGAACATATGGCAAATGTCACACACGATATGTTAAACGAAAATGTCTGGAAAATATTCTCTCGGGGTTTTCGAGGGCCCTCTTTATCAGTTTGGTGTTAGCTTTATTATTTATTGCTAAATTGTTGTAACTGGACTAATTAACAAATTAAAACTCCACCCCGAAATCACTAGAGAGCCGAAATTTTTTCCAGGATTTCTGGATTATTAAGGCAAACCATCGGCACAATATTTTTGCAAATATAATTGTTTATTGTTCGATTGTTGCAACCTCGCTAATTAACAAATTAATAACTCTTTTCCCGGAATCGTTAGAAAATCGGATTTTGTTTGCAATAATTCTGGAATCATGGGGAGAACCATCGGCACAAGGTTGTTGCATGAAATTGTTTATTTTTCTATTTTTGCAACCTGGCTAATTCTGGCTCTAGTGATCTCGGGAGTGGAGTTTTTAATTTGTTAATTAGCTCGGTTACAACAATTTATCAATAAATAATAAAGCTAAGACCAAACTGATAAATAGGGACCTCGAAAACCCCCGAGAGAACATTTTCCAGACATTTTCGTTGAATCGTGTGTGACATTTGCCATATGTTCAACAAAAATGGGTCATTTGTTAAATAAACAATTAAAAATTTACGAGCGTACAGAGGTTAGATGTACCTTTTGTTATAAACAATTCCCTTAACATTTTGCAGAAAACCGCATCTCAATCGGACTTCTCCGCAAAAAGTTGTCCATTTTCATTTTTTCCATGCTAATTTGACGCGACTATTATTGTGTATGGAATTTACTATGTCGGACGCCAACCTCTGTGTTTCTTGGTCATTGATATGTTGGCTCCTGCATCTGCAATAAAGATTGCAGAACATCGTCTAAAGCAGGGCCCAGTATACTCAGTAACATTGGGTAATCTAAGAAATTCGGGTATCTTTTTATTAAGTTATTTATACCCACTGCTTGTGTAGTACATTCTGAATTCCTTGACGTTATAAAAAATTGGTTCTGATCAATGGTGGATGGACGTAGACTTGCATATTTGAGGAAAATTTCCAAAAAATTGACTTCTTCTATATCTCCGTTTAGTATTGTAAATAATCTAGGAACATTTTTATTTTTCATTATATTTTTATTTTCATGCTAATACACCGAAGTGTTTGCACACGTCAACAAACATTTACATCACTTTGTTAACATTAGTTATGGTATTGGGAATAGTCACTTTAATGAACGACATAGCATCTTCAATGTTCTTTGTATGTAAATAAGTTAATTCTTCTCTCCTACAGACTCCAAATATACCAATAACACAGGTCCACAAAAAAAAGTGGTGTGTGCTGAGGGTCCCATTATATTTTTTCCATGTATTTTTTCCCGCTGAACACGAATCTGAAGTCAAAATGGGGGGTCGCACAGCAAATTTTAGAGAAAACCCATAAAAACGATAAAAAATCGCATCAGAAGTTTACACAGGTCCACAAAAAAAAAGTCATGTGTGCTGGGAGTTAGACTATATTTTTCTTTTGTATATTTTCCCGCTGAACACGAATCTGAAATTAAAATTGGGGGTTACACAGCAAATATTGAAGAATACCTAAAATAATCGATAAAAATCACTTTCACGTAATTTATTCCATATGATACCCTCTAAAACTGAAACAATGAGAAATGCTGTGAATTAGTGAATATTTACTATTTTACAGCTATAAGTATACCAAGATAGCTGTAAAATAGTAAATATATCACAAATTCACAGCATTTCTCATTGTTTCAGTTTTAGAGAGTATCAAATAAAATAAATTACGAGAAAGTGATTTTTACCCATTTTTTAGGTTTTCTCAAATATTTGCTGTGTAACCCCCAATTTCAATTTCAGATTCATGTTCAGCGGGAAAAAATACAATAGAAAAATATAGTCTAACTCCCAGCACACATGAGCTTTCTTTATTTTGGACCTGTTTAACGGTTTGATGTGATTTTTATCTTTTTTATGGGTTATCTCTAAAATTTGCTGTGCGACCCCCCATTTTGACTTCAAATTCGTGTTCAGCGGGAAAAAATACATGGAAAAAATATAATGGGACCCTCAGCACACACCACTTTTTTTTGTGGACCTGTATAATCAAGACAACCTTGATAAACCCTTCAACCTATTCTTTGAAAATACTCTGGATATTCTGAGTCTATAATTACTTAATTTCCTTTTGAAGAAAGCAATAATATTAGTATATTTACTAATGTCCATATTTTTATTCACATAAATTGTAATTTGCAGCATAGAATAATTTACTCCTTAATGTAGAGGGTGCACATTTTAAAGATAACTGGGACAAGTAGCTACGCAAGAATAACTTTCTCCGAAATATTACATACTTTTTACACGCCAAATATCAATTATTTTGGTATAATTTCTTCGCTTTCTGAGGAATGAATGTATAATACATAAGAGATAGCTTCCACCTCATTTTCTATTTCGGAATTTTCAGTTCACTAGATTTACAGATTTCAGAATTTTTTAAAATGTTTGTATAGTTTGTAAACATCGTACCATATCAGCTGCTCCATAGTAACAACCTTATAGGCAACTTAGTTAAAGTTGTTTAAACAAAATAATCTAGAGATCATATTAGCAAATGAAATCGAAGATTATGTTGAAATTATTTTGAATATTTATTTGTCGATTTTGCGAAAATCTTGTTCGATACACGTTGCGAAATAAGTGTTTTAGGCACTAAACTTCACGTCGCGTGTCTAAACCATCATTGTTTCGCAAGTTATATTCAAAATAGTTATTATGTATTTGTTTTAGATTCAGGACTAACGTTCTACTTCACTGTCAACGACGTTCCAATATTTATGAAAGGTTCCAATGAGATTCCCATCGATATCTTACCGGAAAGAGGACAGAAAGAGGAAACTATAAAAGAATTGCTTACGACCGCTCGCGACTCGCATATGAATATGTTGCGTGTTTGGGGTGGAGGAGTGTACGAATCTGATTATTTCTACGAGCTAGCTGATGAATTAGGCATTCTCATCTGGCAAGACTTCATGTTCGCTTGCTCATTATATCCCACAAACGAAGATTATCTCAAGTAAGCTTTTAGTCCTAATTTGGCCATAAATGTGGTCAAACATAAATTTGTCCACATTTATGGAAAATGAAAACAATCTTGATATTTTTTACTGTTTAAGAAAGGTATTTTAAGCTAATATATATCTAATCTCCTACAATTCCTATCAATGAAGTCATGTATGTTCTCTGATACCAAACATCTAGGTATGCTATTGAACAATTCCACAGACAAAGCTCTATTCAATAATTATCTAAAGAAACTAATCTATCTAAATTTTCTAACCTGGTTTAATGAAAACACTCTACATATATATAACTTCTGACAGTGGGAACTCGATATTCAACCACAATAGATGAGATCTGACCTATTTCTGCATTTTTAGGATTGCTTCATCAGGTGGCCTCGTTTAAGTTGAGTCAAATATCTAACTATAAAAATTATTATACCAATAAATTAAAATTATTTGAAATTAAATGTCGACAATGTCAAACTGATTAATATGTCAATGAATTTAAACATCATAACGACCTACTAAAATAAATTAAAAAAAAATACGTTTTATGTATAGTTTTTTATATCGATATTGTTTTATTATACAATTCTTTGAAGTGTTAAAATCGCGGCTTTTATAATACATGATGTAACATCAAGAAGAGGTAAGTTTCTAGGGGTAATAAACAGTATATGTTGCCAAAATGTCTTAAATATTTTTAAATCAAATTTTCGTGTTTTCGTTTATTAGACCAAAAGCTCCATTTTGGGAAACTACTCTGCGGGCAAATGTTCCGACCAACAAACCTATAAATAGCCACGGTTAGTCATCAGCGGTGTACCACCAGTCTTACCGGTTTCGGGCTTGTTAGCTTTCATCAATATGCCATAGGTGAGGCCACCGACGAAATCCGCGCCTGTTAGTGAGTCACTTTCTGCCTGTATTCGGTCTAGACCCAGCATTGAGTAGTCAGTTAAATTAGACACGAGTATACTATATTACCCTGTACTATGTGTATCAATTTCGTTGCAATTGCGGGATATCTTGGAAACTACAAGAGATGCCATTTTTGGAACACTGGACCACTTTTTCGAGAAACTTAAGATGCCGTAACCAGAACATTCACAGAATTCTTCGTCTTGAGATACAGGACAAAATTAAAAAAACGATTTTTAACGGATTGTTTGTATCTCAGAGAATAGCTGAAGTATCGGATTGGTGAGAATTGGTTCTGATAGAGTTTTCTACGTAGAGTTCAGTGGTTTGCTTATAATTTCTCTAGAGGGTGTCTCTTTTAAAATATAACCCTGTATATTTTTATGCCATTCAATTGCACTCTTTTTTCCTATAATAGTAGGATGAAACCCATTGGAAAAGGAAGAGAATACAACAAAAATGAAAGGAAAAATAATTTACGGGCGATCTGAGGTCGGGAAGTGGACGGGGGAGAGTTTTTAAGGGTAAAAAAACGGTTTATCTTGATTTCCGGCAAAACTACAAGTCCTATGTAAATGCTCTCTAACATGGAAAAAGAGCTGGAGCACCATCATGCTGGAACCACATTTGTTGCCTCTGATTCAAAGGAATGTCTTCCAAAAGCTCATACAGTGTGTTCTGCAGAAAGTTGAGGTAAGCAGCGCCTTTTAATCGGTTTGGTAAAACAACAGGACCTAGAAACCTGTCACCTACAATACCCATCCAAATGTTTAATGAAAAACGTGCCTGATGTCCAGATTCTATTAAAGCATGAGGATTTTCGTCGGGCCAAATATGCGTATTGTGAAAATTAAACATTCCATTTCTTGTGAACCCGGCCTCATCAGTAAAAAGAATGTTTGCAAGAAAACGAGGGTCTTCAGCATCATGACGTAGAAACCAGCGGCAAAAAACCAAACGTGCTTGATAATCATTTATTGGATTTAAGGCCTGTACTCGTTGCACATGGTATGGATAAAGCAGTTGCTCGTGAAGGATTCTCCAAACAAGAGGACCACTAATTCCTACCTCGGCTGATATTCTCCGCACACTCATACCTGGATTTTGCTCTACCAGTGCTAGAATTTCTTCTTCTGCTCTAGGAGTGGATACCGATCTTGGTCTTCCGGATAAATGGCACTGTTTGCTCAAGAAACACGCAATCTTTGGTGAATTCTTTCAAACATGCGTTGTGAAGGAATCTGGCGATTTGGATAAGCGTCAACATAAAGACATCGCGCTTCGGTGGCGTTCCCATTAGCACGACCATACATGAAATGCATGTCTGTTAATTCTGCGTTAGAGTAACCAGCCATAGCGAAAGAAAACTTGTGCACTGAGAACAACTGTCAAATACGTACTGTTTATTTCACTAAACATCAATCAACTATTATAAGAAAATACACAACGTTTTTGCAAAATAAAAAAGGGGCTAAAAACATAAAACATTCCACATCTCCGCAATCGTTACTTTGCGGGCCCATGTTTATTGAGACTTTTCTGCTTCTTTTGGTTCAGACTATTACCTCCTTAAATATTTTACACTCTTTACACTTTACACCCTGTAGAGTAATTACAGATACGCCATTGAACGCTACGGACAAAACTCTGCATTCGGTTATCTCTTAAAAGCAGTTTTATTTAATTTCGCCGTGTATCTCAAACACGAAGATGTATAGGAAAGTTCTGATTGCGACAACTTAAGTTTCTCAAAAAAGTAGTCCAGTATTACAAAAACCGCATATTCCTTCCCTCTTGCAGTTTTGAAGATACAATGCAATTGCAACGAAATTGGGACACTGTATTGAATTGAAATAAATGTTTAATCAAATTTATTTGGGAAATATTAACTGCTGCCACTTTCAATAACGTCTACATGTTTTTATTACTTTCCAGTAATGTTTTGGATGAAGTTCGCCACCAAGTCAAGAGATTGCGAAGCCACGCTAGCATAGCCTTATATTCAGGAAATAACGAAAATGAGGGTGCTTTAGTAGACGACTGGTAAATATACAAATATACCGAAGAATAAAAAGTTAATTTTGTACGACTGTTTCAGTTTCGTATTGTTTTAGGTATGGTGTCCGAAACAACTTTACGCTATTCAAAGAAGACTATATAAAGTTATACATAGACACTATTAAAACTGAGTTTACCCGTCTAACCAACAATAGATCAATTTTTGTCAGTTCAAGCCCCAGCAATGGAAAAGAAACGGAAAGTGAGGGATATGTATCCGCCCAACCTTCAAGCACCTTTTATGGAGATGGTACGAATAATAATATAAATAGTATAATGTACAGGGTGTCTCAAACTCGATAGTACTACTGTGAGGATACAAAAAATTTATATGAAATTTGCGTCACATGGTGTTAAATGGAATGAGGTAAGCTCCACTTTCAATCGAAAGTATTATCTTTGGGATTTGATAGAAACGATGTCATCAATTATATTTTTTCCGGAAACATACCTAAATGTTGTTCCTGTTAAAAAGCTCACTTGTTTCTAATAAACTATTATTAGAGAAATTTTTCTGTATTACTTCCCGTTTAAAAGTTATAAGCAATATTGTCCTAGAGTCTCAAAAGAAATACCACCTAAAAAGCGGTGGAGCGATCAAGCAGTCGTTGGAAAATAATTGAATTCTCGTTGTTTAAAGTGCATAAATGTCATTAAGAATAAATAAAAGGATTAAACTCGGTAATTCTTTGATACAGTTAAAACAAAAGGTAATGATAACAATAACTAAACTTAAAAATGAGACAAAATGATGACAATCTACTATCTATATGACCTCATCTGATTCCAAGACACATATCTAGGCTTCCCCTGACTATTTTGTGGGCTGCGTTTATTTACATTTTGCCAACTCATTACAAGCGTTTGTGATTTTTTCTTTCAAATAATATCTCGCGTGTTGTGTAAACCTTATTTTTTAAAACCCCTCATAAAAAAATCGAGGGGTGTTAGATCTGGTCACTATCCGGGCCACTGAATAGGTATCTGAATCCATTTTTCTGGGAAAGTGTTATCTAAATATTGCTGCACAATTCTGAACTTGTGGGGTGGAGAATCGTCGTGCTGAAACCATATAGTTTCTCCTTAGCTGCAAAGGCACATTCTCGAGAAGTGCGGGAAGTTCTTCTTGTAAGAAATTTAGGTAACTCACGCTGTTCAATGTATGTTCTTAAAAATAAAGCCCAATGAAATGCCTACCGATAATGTCGCACCATACATTTACTTCAAAATGGCCTTGGTTTGGACTGGATTTTCAATGGACCAGTAGCGCCAGTTTGGCAAACCATTTCTGATAAACCAAAGAACGTGCCGAAAAAGGTTCTGATCAAGTATCAGTATCTCCATCTACTACAATTTAAGCTATAACATAAATAAGTCTGTTTTCAATGTGACGCTTAGGAAATATTCCAAATTGTGAGTTTTGTACTTATGATACCCATTTGGTCTTTAAATTTCGTTGAGCGGTTGATTTATTCAAATTCAATTCCCAGCTAGCCTGCCGTATAGAATTTCGTGAATTTTGTTCGAAATACTGTTATTTCTTACCATTCGGTCAATTATTTGATTTTTTCGAACAGAAAATGCATCTTCATTTCATCGTAAGGTTGCCTCCAATCTTACAAAGGTTCTATGATCAGGAATGAGGCGCTCTGGATACCTTTTTCGACAAAAGTCTAGTTTTACTTGAATTTTTTTGTGATGCCATAAATTAGCATAAAAGTTATACGTTTGACGTTCGTATTGAGTAATGACATGTCTTTTGTGATATTATGCACTTTAAAACATTCAATTATTTTCCAACGACTACTTGATCCTGCCACCGCTACTGTGATTTTTAGGTTGATATTTGTTTTGTGACTATTTAGGACGATATTGCTTATAACTTTTAAACGGGAAGAAGGTCATTAGTCGTTTCTGTCAAATCACAAAGATAATACTTTCGATTGAAAGTGGTGCTTACCTCATCCCATTTAACTTCAGAGTAGATCCATACTATGGAGTTTGAGACACCCTGTATACATCGTAAATCCCGAAATAAGTGCGTTGCTTTAAGGGGGTAATACAGGACATGAAAATAAACAATTTTATTTAAGCAACATATAGTCTAAAATGTCATATTTTCAAGACAAAAAAAAAGTCAAACTAAAGGAACAGAAAATCTTAAAACCGACCCTGTTACAGAGTCATTGATTATATAATATTCGCTATATGATAAGTTAAATTCAGTTCATAAACGGTGATGCAAAACTGTAACATTTGCATTAATGTACAAAAATGGCTTTCCGTTGCCAAGAGGAGATTATGCTTGAAGTAAATAAACTCAGATGCACAAATATTATAAAGAAAGATAACAATTCAATAAGATGCTATTTTCAATAAAATATAACAAAGTTGAAACGATATAACTGCGGAAAATTTTAAGTTTTCAAAATCAGTTGCAAAATTCAACTAAATTTAAAACGGCTTCCGTCACATTCAAAACCGGGTGGTACGTTGAAACTCTCATACATCCGCATTGCGACTGATGCACGACGTACTAACTATTACGAATTGCGATTTGAATTTATATTGCGTTGTTCCTTCCATGTATTGTCCCCTCGACATGTGGGATGTAATCTCCAAAATTGCGGGAAATCCATACGAGAAATGTGATTAACGATTTGAATACACACTGAAGTATTTAGACAATATTATTATGTATGTGGACCTGACGTGGCAACGCTGTTTCGCTTCAACATTCGAACGCCATATGACTGCATCATCAGAAAATTTGCATCAGGAGCGCCGTGTTAACGATTGCTATGGGTTGATTTGTTTATCTCTTAAAAGGAAGGAAAATAAGTAGAATACTACAAAATAATCCATCAACTCGATATACAATGTGTTAAAAAAAGAGTGTAAAATATTTCAGGAGATAATAGTATGAACCAAAATAAGCAGAAAAGTTTTAATAAACATGGGTCCGCAAAGTAACGGTTGCCGAGATATGGACCACTATTCGTTTTCAAACATTTTATTTTATTAGGAATAAACCGACAAAGGAAGCTTTTAACAAACAAAAAACAAAGTTACAGAAGATGTTCAAAGTGTCCTCCGTCCATTTCTAAGCAGGCACGACATCTTCGTCTCAACGATATTCGAACTCTTTCGAAAACACCCTCCTTGGTTTGGATTTCTTGACACTTTTGATTAATCCGTAGCTGCAGCTCTTCCAGGCTATTTACAGGAGTACCATACACTAATGTCTTCAAATATCCCCAAACAAAGAAATCTAGAGGGTTCAGATCAGACAATCTTGGAGGCCATAAAACAGGTCCGGCCCTTCCTACCCATCTATGTGGAAAAGTTTGGTGTAAATGCTCTCTAACGGCCATGGAAAAATGAGCTTTAGCACCATCATGCTGGAACCACATTTGTTGCCTCTGATTCAAAGGAATGTCTTCCAAAAACTCATACAGTGTGTTCTGCAGAAAGTTGAGATAAGCAGCGCCTTATAATCGGTTTGGTAAAACAACAGAACCTAGAAACCTGTCACCTACAATATCCATCCAAATGTTTAATGAAAAACGTGCGTGATGTCCAGATTCTATTAGAGCATGAGGATTTTCGTCGGCCCAAATATGCGTATTGTGAAAATTAAACACTGTTTGCAAGAAAACGAGGGTCTTCAGCATCATGACGTAGAAACCAGCGGCAAAAAAACCAAACGTGCTTGATGATCATTTATTGGATTTAAGGCCTGTAGGCGTTGCACATGGTATGGATAAAGCAGTTGCTCGTGAAGGATTGTCCAAACAAGAGGACCACTAATTCCTACCTCGGCTGATATTCTCCGCACACTCGTACCTGGATTCTGCTCTACCAGTGCTAGAATTTCTTTGTCTAAAGCTATTTATTTGTGGCATAGTTTTAGTTTTTCTTTAGTTTTATTGGGTTTTTGCCTAACTTCTGAAAAATAATAGAGATTAATTAAATAAGCCCTTGCGCCAAACGGATCAGTAAAGGGTTATTTTTGAAACTAAGTTTGCCTAACCAAAAATCTCACACTGAAAAACAGATAAGTAAAAAAATAACAAAATTCACATCACTATCGCGCACTTCCGTATTATTGACGTTTCGAAAAACTATCTGTTTTCGTTCTCAAAATCGTAGTAAAAATATTAAACGTATGTCAAGTTTGACAGTTTAAAATTTGTTTATCTGCTTCCATAGAGATGTTAAATGATTTTTATTTTATTGTTACTTACTTCTTCTTGATACAACTGTAGCCAACAAGGATCGATGTTGATCGACAGTTGTATCAAGAAGAAGTAAGTAACAATAAAATAAAAATCATTTAACATCTCTATGGAAGCAGATAAATAAATTTTAAACTGTCAAACTTGACATACGTTTAACATTTTTAATACGATTTTGAGAACGAAAACAGAGGTTTTCGAAACGTCAATAATACGGAAGTGCGCGATAGTGATGTGATTTTTGTTATTTTTACTTATCTGTTTTCAGTGTGAGATTTTTTGGTTAGGCAAACATAGTTTCAAAAATAACCCTTGACTGTTCCGTTTGGCACAACTATTTAATTAATCTCTATTATTTTTCAGAAGTGGCAAACAAAAAACTAAAGAAAACTAGAATTTCTTCTTCTGCTCTAGGAGTGGATACCGACCTTGGTCTTCCGGATAAATGGCACTGTTTGCTCAAGGAACCGGTATCACGCAATCTTTGGTGAATTCTTCCAAACATGCGTTGTGAAGGAATCTGGCGATTTGGATAAGCGTCAACATAAAGACGTCGCGCTTTGGTAGCGTTCCCATTAGCTCGACCATACATGAAATGCGTGTCTGCTAATTCTGCGTTAGAGTAACCAGCCATAGCGAAATAAAACTTGTGCACTGAGAACAACTGTCAAATACGTATTGTTTATTTCACTAAACATCAACCAACTATTATAAGAAAATATACAACGTTTTTGCAAAATAAAAAAGGGGCTAAAAAACATAAAACATTCTCCGCAACCGTTACTTTGCGGACCCATGTTTATTGAGACTTTTCTGCTTATTTTGGTTCATACTATTACCTCCTTAAATATTTTATTCTCTTTTTTTAACACCCTATATTAAGAATATCTTAAAAATATCTCCATTACCTTTAGCACACATTTCACTGCCGGACTTTACTCATTATTGTTTCGTAATTTTAGTTCATTACTACAACTATATCATGGACTCCTTCAATTCGGTAATTTATCCTGTGCCACGTTTTGCTTCTGAATATGGATATCAAGCTCTACCAAGCGTAAATACATTTTTAACTGTTACAAATAACATTTCCGACTTAAATATAAACAGCGAATTTATGGATCATAGGCAACATCATCCTTTAGGAAACAGTGAGATGAAGGCGTTGATCATGTACCAATTCACTCTACCTGACGAAAGCAACGAAAATTATTATAAGGCTTTTATATATTACTCTCAGGTAAATTTAATATAAAATGTCCAGACTCGTCCTGCTCTGAAATTCTCCTAACTACATCTGTGGCAAAAAATTTTTTATATGTACATATTTTTTTTTAGATTCTTAGTGCACTATCTATAAAAATAGAAACGGAACATTACCGCCGTTACAGAAGTAGTTTGAATGCCAAAGGGGAAGGTTATACCATGGGTGCTCTCTATTGGCAACTCAATGATGTATGGGTCGCTCCCACTTGGTCTGGAATTGGTAAATATATTTTATAGATTTTCTTAGAATTCTCGTAGTGTGAGTTCCCGGTTCAAGTTAATATACAGTGTGGAAGAAAAGTATGGAATAAATTCATTATTTCTAAAACAACGAAGTTTTATGAAATTTCCTCGGACCCGTCGATTTTGCTTTTTAAAAAGACTCTTTTTTATATACCAACGCATTTCCGACGTTCATTTGTTTTCGCGTGATGACGTCATCAGATATTTTTTTAAATATAACCCCTATATTTTTTCATCGGATTATTGTAGAGCTTAACTTGCTGAATTCAAAAATATATAATTTCAACACTTTATTCCTTCAACTTTCTGAGAAAAAAAATAATAACCGATCCAATAAACGGTGCAGTTGACAGATGTCAATTCTGATTAGATTTTGTTTAGCTGCCAGAAGCAGTTTCTGAGGTAAATTGATTTATTTTGTTGTTTTTGCTATCAAAAGATGTAATATTCTAACATGCTAATCTAATAAAACAAAATAATAAATTAGGGGGTCAAATACGATTGAGGCAACCAGAATTTAATTATTAATTAATTAATTAATAAAAATGACGAGTCCGTATTTTGTGAAACTGCCAATGAATTCACTATACCCATTTTACTCTCAACCAGCCCATCACAGACACAAATGGGAATATTCACATTTTTTTCAAGCCGATTTTATTGGATCGGTTATTATTATTTTTTTTTTTTCGGAAAGTTGAAGGGATGAAGTGTTGAAGTTATATATTTTTGAATTCAGCAAGTTAAGCTCTACAAGAATCCAATGAAAAAATATAGGGGTTCTATTTAAAAAAATATCCGAAGGCATCATCACGCGAAAACAAATGAACGTCGGAAATGCGTTGGTATAGAAAAAAGAGTCTTTTTAAAAAGCAAAATCGACGGGTCCGAGAAAATTTCATGAAACTTCGTTGTTTTAGAAATAAAGAATTTATTCCATACTTTTCTTCCACACTGTATGTGAATATAAAATATGTTTGACTTGGTCAAACCTCAAATTACACTATTGCCTAATTTTTACGAAACGTTTCTGGTACTTGGTTAACCCAGGAAATTTGAAGTCGATATGATAAGTAGTTTTCGAAATATACGAGGTCAAATTTACGACGTCATTGCCTCCTACAGCTTCTTAATATTCATCTATTTCAAGCAAGGGCTTTTAATTAGGAAAAGCTAACTACTTTTACAATTCTCAACATGCTATTTGAAGGCATATTCATCTAATCTACTGATGGTAGATTTATGATAGACTATTTTAATACAAATCTGCATGAGTTTCGGTTGCGGTTTTAAAACGGTCATTAAAATTATTAATCAACTAGGTTTTTCAAATAATGTAGATAGGCACTTAAGTAACTAAAAATACCACTTGTGTTACAAAATTAATAATAAAATGGAATGTTCTGGTTTCTAAAGAGTTTTATGTAGGTACCTGCAACAAAACAAAATATTTATTTTGTTACATACCTATTAGCCAGAAATTTTAGTTAATTTAAAATTACTAATTATGTGTAAACATACCTTCAAATTGATTCTTCGTCAAAATGAATAAAAAATATTCTATTTAAATCTTCACAAGAAAGCTACGGAGATATTGCAGTGCAACTTATTATTTTTAAATTGAAAGTTTATACGAGTAAATCATATAATTCAAATTTAAATTGCATACTATTTTCAGTGGCTTTATTAGAATTTAGTAGTTTGATTTTCTTTTATTGGGTCACCTTGAAAACCAAAACGTAAGCTCTATAAATTTCATATTAAAAAAACTGATACGGTACATACTTCATACTTAGGTATGTTGTTTAGTTTCAAAGGTATGTACATATATGTACAATTGCTTGCAATAATACTGACACTCTTTAAAATGAATCTTGCGAGTTCCTTTGAAGTGCTGACGTATTTGTAATGAAATCTACTTTCAATTTTTAACATTACTTCTTACTTTATTCACTCACCAATAGAGATTTAATGAAATTTCTGCTGTTTTAGGGAGTGCCATTATTATTGCAAAAGCATGTACATAAGAACTTAAACTAAACTAAAAATCAATAATAAAAATAAAATTAAACTGAATTTATTATAAATCTTATTATACATCACATATATTATTTGCTTTGGATCTAAGAAATATGTCGCTCTTCACACATAAGCTTCTCATATTAGGATTCCGGAATAAATTAATATTATTATTAACTTATATGGGCATATCGGTAGAATACAATATCTAAAGTTTGATTGTTTTGTTTTAGTGTCTCTAATAATAACAGCTTCAATATTTGAATTTTCTATAACTGAAATAAAAACCGCATTTCCAGGCACGCTATTGGAGGCAGTGATGTCACACAGCGGTTTACGCGAGTTCATGTTCAAAAATGTTAATTTTAAGCGGATTTAGAGGTGTCAGAAAATTATAATTTTTTCCAAATCACACTAAAATGATTGACAGAATACTTCGTGTAATTTAAATTAACTTTGATTGTTTTGTTCTAGTGCCTCTAATAACAGCTTCGATATTTGAATTTTCTATAACTGAAATAAAAACCGCATTTGCAGGCACGCTATTGAAGGCAATGACGTCACACAGCGGTTTACGCGAGTTCATGTTCTAAAATATTAATTTTAAGGGGATTTAGAAGCGAATAATTAAAATACAAAAAAATGCGTTAAATAGTTCGAATTGGCCTGAAATTTGACAGAATACATTTACATGGAAACGTGATTTTAGTAAATTAGTATAGGATCTGATCTACATCAGTTTTAATGAAGCGAAATTCTATGATGAATTTCAGATTACACTGGCAAGTGGAAGATGTTGCAGTACTATACACAAGACTTCTTTGCGCCAATCATAATCACAGGACACATAAATGCCGAAAGAACTCTAGAAACATACATTGTCTCCGACTTATTGTCGCCAGTCCTCAACGTAACCGCTTCCATTCAAGTATATAACTGGAGTTCTTTGGACAGTATCTCTGAAAAGACTTTAACATTGGACTTGGTAAGGCTATCTACTTATTAACTGTAAATTATTTTGTTATTTATGGTCATCAACGGTTTCAAAAAGTCTAGGTAAATCTCCCACACACATATGAGTAAAATATATCACTCCTACACGTTTTGCATATGAGATCGTTTAACTATAGGACCTGAATAATAAAGACTTAAGTTTATTGGTTTGAAAAAGTAAAACCACATTTCAAAGGAAAATTATTTTTAGGAAGCAGGAAAGTCTCATTTAATTGATTCTTTCGACATTGACGATTTCTTAACAGAGGCCAAATGTGGCGAACTGGACACTGCTAGATATAATTGCTTAGTGTACTTAACTTTATACAAAGAAGATGTAATGATTGCTCCAGATAATTTTGTCTTACCTGCTAAAATAAAATCGTCACGGGTTCAACAACCAAAATTACAGGTAGGTGTAATATACATATTATTGTAAAGTAAAACTATTTGCTTGACAGTGATGTGAGTTGTGACATCCAATAACATAAGATCATATTTGATGATATATTTCTCGTATATTCATTGCTTGCAATTGTAATTGGAACTGAATATGCTCCGTATACAAAGTGTTTCCGAAATTAGGAAAATTGATTACCACAATAATGCCAAAGAAACATTTTTGGGTAGGCTATGAATACTAACACACTTGTATTGAATTCACTTCAATTTTGCAAGCAGACTTCATGAACTGCCAAAAAAATTTAAGGGGTTTAAGTTTGGAGAATGGGGAGGTTATCCTACCGGTCCATTACATCCTACCAATAGCCTGGAAAGGTGTATTTTCTGCTGCCCATCTTGACGAAAATGGGGAGATACACCATATATTGTGTATAAAGTACATAAAAGAGCAGATTGTCAAATAATTCGGGTAGGATTACTTGTAGAAATTCCAAATATGGATGACCATCTAAATACGCATAATAATAGACGATCCACATAACGCCCATAAATTAGCTGAAACTAGCCATTCGCAAAAAGCACCCTTCTGGAGATCTGCAGGTTACAGCTATATATTTTGTGGGTTGCAGACTACATTTATACTGCATGTGGAACGGATTCATTTGTTCTTCGTATAATGTCCACCGTCTGCCGATTTGTCTAATATTCAAGCCGGAATCGTCTTCGACCAAGTTTAAAGTTCAGCTCAGCAGCTAAATCACATTTTAGACGACCACAATCTTTATCACATCCTCAGCGTGATTGAAATCATTCTGCGTCGCGTCCGTGTATTACAGGAACATAATATAATCGGTGCTGATGCATGCCTATTTTGAAGTCGCTGTGTACAAAAATTTGCAGCTAACTCGCACTTTTCATTTGAGACTTCATACATTAACATCATTGTTACTGAACAGACAGGCATATACAAGAAGTCTGTCATTTCACAAAAAGGACATAATAGAACGCAGTTAAAGACTTGGATAACAAATGAAGTCACTACTAATAGTTTTACATGAAAGTAAATAACAATATAAAGGACACATAAGTTTTCCCAATGCAAACTATAACAGAACTTCAAATTAGTATTTTTTCTCCTTACTATAAAAAAGGATAAAAAAAGAAACGCGCGTATCTTCGGATACTTTTTTTAATGTGGGTCGGAAAATGATGGAGCTTTTCAGTAAGTTTTCACAATTTTCTTTAATTTTTTATTTCAGGTACTTACAGTTTTTTAGTTTAAGTGATTTTAATTTTTGAAGCTCCTTACTATTAATGTTTTCTGCTTAACATTGAGAAATCTTCCCCAACCTCATAAACACCTTGCATCCTATGGCATACTTACACATTTATAGAAAACAAAATCAGGTTTATAAAATGTGAACTGCATATAACGTTTATATGATTTTTTTTTGTTAATAAAGTGAGATCCTACATCGCAATTTGGCTATACATTTTACTTGCATATGCTGAACAAATATATTTTACAGTTGACTGGAGTGACGAAACAGAGTGACGAAGACATTTTCGAAATAGAAATTACTACAGACAATATTGCGTTGTTTGTCTGGTTGGATACCAATAAAATCAAGGGCAAGTTTTCAGAAAATGGATTTGTGCAAGTTACTAAAACTAGGAAGGTGTACTTTTACAGCAAAGAAGAAACGACAGCAGAAGATTTACTGAAAGATTTGACCATCACCAATTTACTTGATGAAGAATATTTCTCTAGTTAAATGATTTAACAATAAAATCTATTGAAGTTTTCTTTTTGTTTTCATATACCCTACCTACCTTTTCAGTACTTACATAGTTAATGGAGTACAGGGTGAGAGAAGTTTATATAGTCAAACTTCAGGAGTAGATTCCTTGCAAGAATTTTAAGAAAAAAAATGTATTTGTTTAATTTTACAATTTTGTCACAAAACTACTACTATGGAAAAATGGCACATCTGACCAATGTTTTACAACTTTTATGTAGCAAAGAGATTGGGCATTCCAAATTGTATATTTTTCTCATAGGGATAGAGAGGGGTAGACCCCTCATATCTACACTACTGGTTAAAATTTGATTCAGGTTTTTAATTTACGAGATAATCCACCCTAAGTAATAAGTATCTGAAAAAAATTAGAAAACTGGACCTTGTCATTTTCGAGGAATCGGGAAAATTTATTTTAAAAAATGTCATTATTATTGCACTCGATTGTATCTACCTTCAAAAGTGCACAGCCATACAGGATTATTCATGACGACCTTAGACTAAAGGTGTGTATATAAAAAATAACAGAAGATAGACCTAAATTCAGTTGTTTCAGAGTTGACATTTAAAAAAAATGGTTAAGTTTGTAAGAATCTCTATAACTTTTCCGATTTTGTGCAATTTTTTATGGTTAATAGCAGTTCTAAAACACTACGCCAAGTGTTCCACTTTTCCGGCGTACAGTGGCGCGAAGTGCCACTGTGCCACTCATATTACTGTACACCCCTTAGGGTTGGGCCGTTTGAGATGATTTTTTTTAAATGTTCGTCATAAAATTGCCTATCGATCCCTCTTTCTCAATTTTCGCTTTGGGTGTTTATTTCTGCGGAATTTGACTCCAAAAATGGGTTTGGATGGAAATAACTAGATTTTCGCACAAAAATGACCCTACGGAACACGAGACTGAGATTTTGCCGGATTTTTTATGGGGGAATGCTCGTCTTGGAAAGCCCTACAAGACTGTCCACTTAGATTTCAGGGAGAAGGTTCCGTTGCCCTTAAAATGACCACAATCATCCAAAAATTTTCACATAGGTATCAGAAATCGTTCTACTGAAAACTGGGAAAGTATTGGAAAAAAATCTCATCTCACAAAAGTTATTTGTCCACATTCGAGGCATCCGCAAAAATTTTTCCAGAATTTTTGGACACATTTTTGTACATTCAACAAAATACCACATACAGATTTTCCGAATTTTCCCGTAATTCTGAAAAAGGTCAGAAAGGCTCCATAAATGATTTTGAACGCTTTTTGGGGAATTCAATTTTTTGACAAAAGTGGCCATTTTGATTACAGTGGCTGCTGGTGCTAAGGGGCACAGGGGCACGTGCCCACCTTTCACTGTACATGTCACGAAGAAATATATGATGCTATTATAGATTAATATATTTTTTGTAATTCTATTATCGGTTGCGAAAAACTACTCAAAACTTATTTCCCGCCAACCATCCGCGCGTTGAACTATATCAAACTTTATTTCCTGGGATCTCAAGAATTTGTCTCCAAACGTGGCTCATTTTCCGACGTTCGGCACTCCTCGGAGTAAATTAAATTCGCCGATTTAAAGCCGACGAAGGGCACTGAAATACGTTTCCCTTCTCTATCTCTACTAGTGATGCAAACTAGTTCACAAAATATAAACTTTAGTTACTTTTGAATACTTGTAACGATTAGTTACTTTTAGTATTAGGACTCGTTACTTTGGACTCGTTACTTAGTTACTTAGTAGTAGCAGTAGTCAACTAGTGATAAGTAAAACAGAAAAGTGAACGTATCGTGTAGGTACTCATACAACTAACTGAAGTAATTATTGTATGTACTTATTGTCTATAATTTATGAAAATAAAAAGTCTTTATTTATGTAAAAAAGTAAATTGCTGCTTCTTTTTTATCGTGCGTGAAAAGTAACTAAAATTTGAAATAATAAATCAAATCAAACATCTAAAGCTAAAATCGTCAAATTAAATGCCACCTGCTGGAAGCGTGTTAGCAGTAACTGTATGGCAATAGTATCCGTAATGATAAGTTCACTCGTTGTCAATTATTTATATTTCGTAGTGCTTAACATTAGTTTTTTTTGTCCAATGATCTGTGCATAAGTTATTAGTTGAATACTCAATATATGACATCAATCGTGACCAAGTTATTCTAGGACTAGTTACATTATTTCGTTATAACGAGTCGCAAAAATTGTAACTATACAGCCTAAGTAACGAGTCTTTTTCAGATTAAGTAATCGTTACTTTGAGTACTTGACAAGTAACGCTTACTTTGTAACGAGTAGTTACTTTTTTCTCATCACTAATCTCTACTCTACTACTTTACCCACTGTGTCCATGACTCCGGCTCGCTCCGGCATTCACTGTAAATTGACGTTTGTGAAAATCATTGTCAAAAGTATTATTTAAAAAGCATTTTTAGTGCTAAGAAAAAATGCCAAGAACGTTTACAAACGCGGAATATGCATAGAAATCATAAAATATATATATCAATATATATTTTATGATTTCTATGGTATAACCTGCCAAATTGAACCTATAATCAAATAAATGAACTTTCTATTTTAAGAATTAAGACAATCAGATATTCTTTTCAATTTTACGAAAATTAAATACGTTGGTTGTTATAAATTTTATTTTTGGTTAGAAAAAATATTATGGTCATAGTTGTTTTACGCCATAGTCTGCTAAATCGTAGGAGCCGTGAGCCGTGCTTTATCAAGGCGACGCGAGGCGATTTGTAAAAACAATTGCAACTAATCGGGACGCGTACTAAATTCTTGTTGGCTTCGCGCTTCGTTACTTGGTTGTGGTTTTAGTTATAATTATGCCGATATTTGATTCCAATTTATGTAAGTGTATTGATCATATTTTCTGTTTTATTCACAGTACAGTTTTTTCGAACCGTAAGTTTTTACAAAAAATATCAAATCATAGTTTGGTGCGGTAAGCGGTAACTGTTGAAATGCATATGAGAATAACTATAGTTAAGTTAATTAATTCTTTATTTTTGCGCCACAGGGTTAAGAATAAGCTGCAGATTAGAATATAGTTTTCAGTTTTGACTTTTGATGGTAAATATCTCCTTCCTAAAAATTAATTTAATAAATAAAAGTCTCTTCAAAATTTGAGAACTACTTATTACCTAGTGGAAAATGTAACATATAACCTGATCTAGAATATCAAGTAGATGGTAGTTGTATCATATTTTGTAGGTTGTGCTTCCAAAGTTCTTATTCTGATTTTGGCTAATATTTAATTTATTCGGAAACATTTTTTCGGACTACTATACGTTTACATCATATTTAAACAAAAAATCAAATCATCATAAGGGCGGGTACTACGATTTGGTAAACATAGACAGTCGGCGACGATTGTTGAGTTTTTCGTTAGTCCATTTCTGCTCTGCAGAGAGAAGATGGGAAAATAAGCTTCTTTCGTTTCTTTTTCACCTAGTGCTTTTAGTGCTTTTTCTGTGGCTTTTTCAGATCTAAATTTTTTCAGTAAGCGAGCACAGTCAGTATCTATATAGTTTTTAGTTTTGATTGATTATTTTCTTCCTAATAATTAATTCATTTGATAAAATACTTTTCAAAATTTGAAAACTAATGGAAAATTCAACATATTATACTTACCTAGAGCTACCTATCGAGTAGGTATGTGGTGTAAATATATCGTACTTTTTAATTGCACTTGCAAAATTCTCATTGTGAGTTTGTCTAATGTGTATATAATTTCTTCGGAAAAATGTATCTTAGGAATATTTTTTTTACAGATAGGGGATGGGATGCAGCTAAACCGAGAAGAGACCAGCAGCAACGACTGCCAGAAACCTTGGTAAGTGCCTATTATTATGGCGTATTTCTTTTTGAAAGGGCTAGAGGCAAAAGATTCACCTGATAAAGTCCTTAATCAAATAAACGTTTTCAGAAATTTGTTTTGGTAATACGTATAAAATATATTCAGTTTTTAACCCGGGTGAAAATTTTATGCTTCATCGCCCAAGTGCTGGGGTCTGATTAGACCCTAACTTTGAAATGATGAAAAATAGGAATTTTGTTACTCTTGTTATTTTTTCGCAAAAATGTCATATAGCTATTCATTTTATAACTTTAAAACACAAAAATTTCATTAGAAGGAAACATATACTATTTATTGTATGATGAAAATTCATTTTCAAAAATAATAATCCTTAACATTAGAAAATATTTTGAAGACGGCAAAAAAATATTCATACAGTCATCAACTGATGGCAGACGAAAGGAATATATAATAAAACTAGTTGTTACGTGTTGTGATTTTATTTAGGTTGGTTGTGATTTAAACAACTAATTCACTTCTAATTTCTCTATTATATCCAAATAATGAACAGAGCTGAACTATTTTATTAATTTTCTAAAATCTGTCAAAATTGTTATATTACGCTATCATGGTAATAAGAGCAGATCTCAGCATACAGAGGAGGCTAGACGTAAAATTCCAACATTACGTAATATTGGCTGCAATTTATAAGTTCCCAACTTATCGGTTTATTTTGGATACCGTAGAACGGGGCTATTCGGGGCACAAAATTTTAACACTTTTATGAATATTTTTTCTCATGTAGCATAAAATCGTGTACAATACATTTTTGGAAGGATAGAGTTAGACACCACATTTGTCCCTGCCAAGTAGGAGGGGTTATATATATTTTTAAAGCGTTGTCCCAAATTACCCCATGAGATGGGGATATTTGGGATTACGTATAAAACACATTAAAACCCTAATAATAACCCCTATTGGGGTCATTTGGGACAACAAAAATAGTTTTTTAAAAAATATAATGTTTTCCTATATTAAAAAACGAACATAATGAAACAAAAAAAAACACTTTACTTCTCAAAAACAAATTATTAAACAACGTTGACTTCGGAACTTTATACTTTTCAGCAGTTTGTCGAATATTTAATTTTTTTTCCTTATGTCTTGTAATGCTTTTCGTAGATTTTCCTCTGAGTAGGAATAGTAGGGATTATAATTTTTCCCTTTCCTGCAACTACTAAGGGTTTTTACGTAGTTTCTAACCATTTTTACAGTCTAAAATGGAAAAAAATCTATTTAGGTATTTGTCCCAAATAACCCGCATTTTTGTCCCAAATTGCCCCACAGTACAAAAATATTCATAAAAATGTTTCTTCTATTTCAAAATTCTCAAATTTTTTTTTAGGATATCTAGAGACATGTAACAATTAGTCAACGATCTTAAATTTACCGTGAAATAACAAGGAAACCACCAGCAACAAGAAGTTGGCACACAAATTTTTTGTCGCGCGTTTTCTAGCGGTTTTCTCGGGAGCTCTAAAACGTATTTCTGGACCGTACGGGAAGTAACCAATTACTGAGACGACGGTTAACCAATACCAGAACGCGTGCCCGCGACGCCGACCTGTTGAGATCCGCGTGGCGGGAAGCAAGGTAGCCAGATTTATTTTCTTGGTATTTCCCAAATTACCCTCACAATCCCAAATAGCCCCATTCTACGGTACATAAAACTAAATCGAAACCTTATTGCTTCATCAGGTTGATGTTTCGACAATATTTATTATCTTCCTCAGAACTAAAAGACCCAGATTTCTACAACATATTTTAACAAACAAATTTTAAAAAAATTTGTAAAACATATAATTTTAAAAGTTAACAATACTACGTAATAAAGATAAAAAAAATAGTTTTTAATTGAAAATAAATTACAAAAATGTATCGGAAACTATGCTGAAAAATTACAAAGTACAAAGTTAAATGTGCAAATGTAATTAATTATCTATACCTATAGAATACTACAACAAAACACAATGCAAACATGAACACAATTTTACCAAATGAAGAAAAATAAGTTTTCCGTTAAAATCTTTTCTAAGTAGGTACTAGCATATATAGCTAATTGTCAAAAAACAACCATACAAAATGAATTTCACACTCAGGAAAAAACATAAAGTAACCGGAAAATGTTTATCTTAGCTAATAAAACTCAGATAAGCAAATAATTATAATAATTTAGAAATAATCCCAGTGTGGAAAGTACAGAATGCTTTTTCATTAGATAAACAACATTGTGTCCCAAAATAGAAGAACATACCATTAACCACATATTCTTGGACAAAAAAATGCGACATTCCTTGTGCCATTTTTATTTGGGTGTCCTTGTTTCAATATACAGGGTGTTAAAGTTACATTTTAAAAAACTATTTTTGTTAATAATCCCATTGTTTTGTAAGATACACAATTGAAATTTTGCATGTACTTTTATTTTATTCCGGCATACATGCATATCATGTAATTTTGGTGAAAAATATCGCAGGGCGAATGGAGGTAACTGAGAGATGCAGTACCCTTTATCCCTTCCAATTATTTCTGAATACGCCTATGCAGCTTTTTTCTTTTGTAATTTTTTGTTTAAATGCTCCGTTTTGAAGAAAAACGGCAATTTGTAGTGCCCATAAATCTATCATTCACTATCATTTTCATGTGAAACTGTTTGTGGATATACCTATTATTACAATACCTTGGCAACTTAGCAAATCGTAATACTATACTAATTAAAACAAAATGAATAATTTCTAAATTTTAAAATGTAACTTTAACACCCTGTATATTGAAATAGGGACGCCCAAATAAAAATGGCACAAGGAAAGTCGCAGTTTTTTTGTCCAAAAATATCTGGTTAATGGTATGGTTGTATAAAATGTGTCTACCAATTCGTTTTTTTTGTTTGACATTATACATATGCAGTAAACTCTTCTAGATTCCTAAAATACAAAACTGATTCATTAATTTGAACTATTACCAGTTAAATGATTTAGTAAATTAATGTATAAATAAAACACTTGTTCATTTGGACACATAGGGCACATTATCCGTTTCTTCCGTGTTGATTGTTGTTCTACGTGAACCACAGAGTACTTTAATTTACCTAAAAAAAAAAATTATTAAAAATTGGCTTACATTTCTGCTTGCACATCATCTCGGTTAAGCTCCAACGAAATTATAGTTCATTTTCGATAAATGTTATTGAAACTGAAATAAAAATAGTTTAATGTTAACAAGAGTAAGATAAGTTCAACTTCAACAAAGTAGTTCAATAATATTGTGGTATAAATTCAATAATATTGATCAGTCCTGTGATAATTAATTTTTATTTTTATTTAACCGCGCTTTTCTACAATTATTGAAGTGTAGAAGAAAAACAAACCTTTCTATAACAAATATTTCTATACTTTTTTTATTAGGAATGAATGGATTATTAAAATTATTTAACCAATAAAATCCAAAGTGGCTTACTTACCTTCATAAACATGATTTTTCTACATACTTTGTAAAAGCAAGGAGTCAAATTTAAATGTGGATTTTATTTAAACCTTTGTGTGTAGGTTTATTCAGATATATTAATTATAATATTAAAAACTTACCTAAGCAATGATCTTTCAGTTCTTAACTTAGAAAAGTTTCTTGATAAACATTCTAAAAATTAATCTTAACACGTTTAAATATGCAGGGAGCGCATTCGCCAAAACAGGACAGTCGATCAGTATGTAATAAAAATGGTTTAAGAAATGAATTGTTAGCAAATATCTATGACAACGAAACTACTGTCTGCGGTGATATTTCAAATCGGTTTATAGATAGAAAAATTTGGTGTGACCTCACCTTTATATTTTGATTTTTCTTTCGACTTTTTGAAGAATAAGAACTCTAATTAATAAAATTCATATTTCATAGCGTCATAAACGTACCAAATTCCAGCGATAGTATATGGCCAATATGAGTTCTGGTTTAGGTTTGGAAAATTACAGAACATATAACATTATAACTTTATTTAATAAACATTACTAACACAAAATTGTAACAAAAATAAAACATTTATAACTAACACAAAAATAATCCTTTTAATATAACAAAAATAAACAAATAAAACACATTATCTCTAAAAATATTATTATGATTTGAATCGCATTTCAGACTTTTTTAAATATAGAAAAAAACTATCAATTTTGACCAGTTTTTTTTCTTTTCTTCCTTTATTTCATTCAGTTTTCATTTCTGTGATCCACTTAAATATTTTCGTAAACCACTCATAATAATAATAATATCAAAGTATAACAGAATGAACTAAAAAACACCACTTTTATAGTTTACTCTAATCTCGACTCTAGTAGACATTATCCGAATACCAATAACAATAGATCACGGCGACGGCATCGGCAGTCTGGGATTCCGAGAAATAATTTGATCTTCATAGATACGCGACTATTACGCGTCGCGTCACTGTAACGTTGCCACTTATTTTTGTCGTGTTGGATTCTACATTCGACTACGTTGTCGTGTTGTCGAATTTTATCATAAAATGGGTACTGATAAGGCAAAATATATTTAATATGATTTTGGAAAATTATGAGGTGTATAGACATATTCCGCCGCTACAAAATTAATAATTATTTTATTACTATGTAACAGCTTGCTGGAGGTAGTCGAGGTCGAGGCTGAGCAGGGGCCCCCTGGATTCCTGGGGCCCCCCCGCATTGCGGACCCTTTCTGCACGCCACTGTTAATTTCCCTAATTTTTAGAATATTTATCAAGAAAATTTTCCTAGGAACTGAAAGAGCATTACTTAGTAAGTTTTTAATAATATCAGAACGTGCCTACAAACAAAGGTTTAAATAAAATCCATGTTTAAATTTGACTGTTCGCTTTTACAAAGTAGAAAAACCATGTTTATGAAGTTCTAGGTAAGTAACAAAGCCACTTTGGATTTTATTGGTTAAATAATTTAAATAATCCATTCATTTCTAATAAAAAAGTATAGACATATTTGCTATAAAAAGGTTTGTTTTTCTTCTACACTTCAATAATTGTAGAAAAGCACGGTTATCACACTTGATATATAGGTATATGTGTTTCAATCGAGTCAAAATCAAGTATTATATCACCTAAAATTATTGTAACGACTTGCAAGACACCCTGTATATTCTGTGATAATATGTTGTACAAATAGATTATCCAAAGTTCCCGCGGTAATGTTTAGTTCATCAATCCGTCTATTCAAATATATGGTGCTGAATTGTTACAGTTGTTACCAACTGTTTCATAGATATTGAATATTTTCTCTCTCTTTATATATCACACACAAGACACCCTGTATATTGTTTGGTTTGTGATAGTTTATGATGTGATGGTGATGTGACCAGTGTTGCCAGACGTGGTACAATTGTACCAGATTTGGTACATTTTAAAGAGAAAAGTACAGTGGTACAACATTTTTAAAAACGCTAACTTTTTGGTACAAAATGAATATTTGTGTAAAAAAGTTTTTATTATGCGTTTTTTTTGAGACCTACTAACATGGAGTTTTGTTATTTGGCAACTAGTAGTAAACATTCTAATAATAGGTGTAACAGTTGACCAACCTACCAATCCTACCTCTTGTTCATGGTCTATATTTTTGGTCTGTTCACTGATTTATTTCTGCGTGTTTCTTGATCTATGCATTTGTAAAATTTAAATTTCCCTAGATCCCCAACGACCCCAACTAGTATTTATTTTGTGTTATTGAAGTATGTGTATTGAACACAGTTTTTTTTTCTTTCAGTATTTATTTTATATGTATATTTTGGGACGAAATGAACTTTATCAACAACTTCCTTTTTTATATTATGTCAAAAACTATTCCTGTCATACCTTGTGAGCACTCTATGAATTTAATATTAATGCCCTTGCTATTATGCCACCCAAATTACGGCAGTGTTTTAAAAATTGCTTCAATTGTTAGGGCTATTTTTTGTATTTATATAATACATTTTAAATATATTGAAAAAATAAACCGCCTCTAGGAATAGTCTATGTTTATGAATACGATTACTATTTTATTACATGCAATTAGCTGTTTTTCATTTACTGGAGCTTTCAGTTAATTTGACCATATTTAAATAACATATTTGAAATCTGGTACAATCATTCAAAATCTGGTACATTTTTGTGGCACAGTTGGTACACAAAATTTAAATCGTCTGGCGACACTGGATGTGACTAATGTGTAAAAAAACGCAGTAAACGTACACAAACGTACGATGCGGTCGCGGGCGGTTCGCGGTATAGGCGATTAGTCTTGAATTGTGTATGTCCGATATCGATATTTGATAGTTATGTGGGTAAGTTTGTTGATTATTTTATAAAAATTTATAATCAAATTGAAGTCTCATAGCGAAAATTCGTTAACTGTAAAAAATTTGGTATAACAACTGGGAATTGGGAATTGTATTATGTTTTCTCTGAAATACCCAAATGGTTTAATTACTAAACCATAAATTTTCTCCATTTACCTATGTACTGGTTTTCAATATACCTATGCCTACATTTCTGTATCATTCGCAGCTCTTTCTAAACGTATAGTTTTTACTGCAAATGCGGATTCAGGTAGTTTTCAGTTTTGAACGTGAATGTCTCCCTTCCAAAAGTTAATTGATTTGATAAATACCGACTTCAAAATTTCAAAACTGTACTGAAAGTTCAACGTAGTTATAAAGTATACTCTGTGATGTACATACATATACTCGTATCAAACTGTTTAAATAAGTAGTATTGTTATTATAAAACTAATATTTTTTCATAATTCGCCTTTATGAAATTATCCCATTAGCCTTGACGGAGCAACGAGCGTCATGGCAGGTAATCGTGATTCGTGTTGTAGATGGCGCTGGGCGTTAACAGACGCAGCAGTTGAAATGTTGAAAAGTTATTTAATTATTTATATTTATAAAACTCCTTTATAGTAAATTAGTGCGGTTTGTGACAATTTTCATCAAATTATGTGCTTATTCAAAGTCGTTGGTGTTGGTGTTCTCCGCAGCTGGTTCTACAATTTAAAACAAGATCGTTAGAGCAACCAAACTTATAGCTTAACAGGTATTTTTGCAAATTTTGTCTATTAAATGATTCCAGTTTATTTTATTAGCCATTACATCTATTAAGATGTGTATGTATACCAGCAGGAGCAAAATGGGGCTATAGTTTACGTGGTGCGTTTTATTTATTTGGCGATAACCGGTTAAATTGAATCCTGAAATCAAATACCTACTTCAGCAGTTCAGCTTTCTGATTTAAAAGATATTTTACGAAAATTTAATACATTGGTCATTGATTTTAAATTCTGACTTAAGTTTTATTAAAAAAAAAACGCATATAGGTAGTGTATAATAGTCACGTTTTCTACGTCACACGTAGAAGGCTGTGGAAAAAAGCGCTAGTAGCGGGACGCGCCTAACTTTGTTGGCTTCGTTTCGAAAATGGAGTCGTGTGCTGTTTTTGCAGATTTTTTTGTGATTATAATAATATATGTAATAATGTGTATGCCAATGTTTGATTATATGTGGGTAAGTTTGTTGATCATCATATTAAAATTTGCAGTAATCAAATTGAAGTCTTATAGCGTAAAATTCGTTAACTATAAAAAATTTGGTATCTATAACAATTGGAAATTATTTATATTCTGGTCTATGAATGTTTTAATTGCTAAACCACAATTTTGTCCATATATTTACTAGTTTTTCATTTTAGTTGTCTACATAATTTCGATCTTATTCACAGTGGAGTTTTTGAATCATAAGTTTTACAAAAATTCATAGGTAGTTGAGCAGGTATTATATTATAGTACAGTTCTTCTGTGTGGTGCGAATATTATATTTACGCTTCTTTATTTTGATTTTGGCTAATGTAGGTATAAATAATTTAGGTGGGTACCCAGAAATTTCTTTCAAATAGTAAGTTTTACGCATATATATGTATTTAAAGAAAATATTAAATTACCAAAGGTGATTATTGAGCTGCATATGTGAACTGGTCCATGTTTTGATCTGTCAAAGTTCTTCTAATATTGGCTAATATATAGGAATAAAATCATTTAAATTTGAAATAATATGTTTTTAAGAAATATTTTTTTTACAGGTAGAATGGGATGCAGTTATAGCCGTTGTAGCAGCTAAACCAAGAGGAGACTACAGCAATGGCTGACGGAAAACTGGTAAGTTGCATGTGTATTTTTTTATTTGAACAGGTTCAATACAAAAAGAGGTAATGAAGTCCTTATTAATATCTATGTAATGATCTTAAAAATTAGTGCATATAAACTGTCATCAATTTTTCGTAATATTTTTCTTACAGACTACATAAAAAAAAACACCCACCCTTCTTATTTCTTAGGCAGTCAGGGTTGTGTAAAGGAGCTGCAATTATTAAAATAGAAAATATTCAAATAAATAAAAATATAACCTGGTTGCTCACCATAGTCACAGAAAACATAAAAAATAAACATATTAATAGCTGTTTTACACTGGCAATTTTTTCATGAATTAATTCATGAAGTCGCTTCATGACGTAAATTGGCAAGTGTAATGCACAAACTTTGATGTCAAATAAATTCATCAATTTCTTCATGAACTTATTCACGAATTAGAGCATGTTCTAATTTCTCGTCAATTTTACGTGAATTTCAGGCCTACCAACTGGTGAAAACACATTGTTTTGTTTTGTGCCGACCGACAACTAGTTAAATTAGGTTATGGTAGATCATTCTCATTTTAAATATGTTTGCTTATAATTGATTTATCTTGTTATTCTAAAAATGAGCAAATTTTCAAGTCAAAAATCGGATAGATGTGAAAAGGTACTATTTGACTATTTGTTTGTGTTGGTAATACTAGAAAATTTGAACAAAGTTTTAAAAAAATTCACGGAATTTCAGTATAGTGTAAACGAAATATTGTCGTGAAGAAATTCATTAAGAAGTTCACGGAAAAATTCATGAATTAATTCATGAATAAATTGCCAGTGTAAAGGCCGCTTAAGAGATCTCACCCACCCGTTTCATTTTCCAGGCCGTCAGGGTTGGTGATAAGGGGTGGATTTAATAAAATACGAATTATTTCAAATAAAAAAAAAACTATTGCTTGACCGGTCACCATATTTACAGAGGCTATTAAAAATTAGCATATTAAGAGGTGCCCCCCACCCGTTTTCATTTTCCAGGCCGTCAGGGTTGGTGATAAGGGGTGGATTTAATAAAATACAAAATATTTTAAATAAAAAAAAAACTATTACTTGATCGGACACCATATTCACAGAGGCTGTTAAAAATTAGCATATTAAGACGTGCCACCCACCCGTTTCATTTTCCAGGCCGTCAAGGTTGGGGATAAGGGGTGAATTTAATAAAATACGAATTATTTCAAATAAAAAAAAACTATTGCTTGACCGGTCACCATATTCATAGAGAATGTTAAAAATTATCATATTAAGAGATCCCACCTGTGATAAATGTTATAAAGGTTATGACTGCGAGGACCGTTGAAATTAAACACAACCGCGCTCGTGTCTCACACCAGACCGTGTGAAGTTTATTCTCTAACTTACATTGTTAACAACCTTGCCACCAACATCACACACATAGGTGACAAGGGTTGCATATCTTACATCCCCTCTTTTTACATATAAAAATTAATTTACAATACGTATTCTATTTTATTTTAATAATTACATAGATTTAGTCTATCTGGTTTTTTGATGTGGCGACCAGAAGATGTCTGCTTTGTTACATTTATTATAGTAGATTCATCAGAATCGTATGAATCGCTGGAATTTTTCTCAATTTTAGTGACGACATCTTCAAAATCATCCTTTTTTAATTGTTCTGTATCTGAAGTTGCGAGAATTGGAACTAAAATTGTCTGTTTCTCGCAATCTCAGATGCATGGTTAAGTTTGACTGAATAATACTTATCTCTAATTTTATTGGTTACATAACCTTCTCTTAATTTGTGTTTATCTTTAACATAAACTTGTTGATTTTCTTCAAGAGGTTTCAAATTGACTGTACCTTTGTCGTAATAGGATTTTTGAACATTTTGTTTTGCCTCAAAAGTTTTGATTATTTCGTTTATGTTAAAGATTTTCGGTTCTAACATTTTAACAGTTGTGGGAACGTTAGTTCTTAGTAATCGTGACATTAAAAGTTGTGAGGGTGAAGGTAAATCTGATTCAATTGGTGTATTTCTCAATTGCAATAAAGTTAAATATGGATCATTACCATCTCTTAAAGATTTTTGTAATGCTTTTTTATAAGTCTGAATATACCTTTTACTAAGTCCATTTGATCTAGGATTCTCTGGACTAGACCTAACATTGTTAATTTCCGACGACTGGCAAAATTTATAGAATGAATCTGAAGTATACTGCGGGCCTCCATCGGAGTAAAATATTTTTGGGATTCCATCACGAGCAAAAATTGATTTTAAATGAATAATAATTGTTTCACTCAAAGTGTTTTCTAATAAACAAATTTCTGGATATTTACTGTAATAATCTATAACGATTAGATAATTTTTGATCCTATATGAAATAAGTCAGACCCAACCTCCTCCCAAGGTAAGTTAGGAACTTTGTGAGGAGTTAAAGGCTCTCTAACGTGATTTTTAAATTGTAAACATATTTTACAGTTTTTTACTTCTTCTTCAATTTCTGCAGTCATGAAAGGCAATATACAAATTGTCTAGCTAACATTTTACATTTGTTTATGCCTTGATGGCCATAATGAATTCGTTTTAACATTTCCTTTCTCATTGTAGAAGGTATTATAATTTGATTATTTCTTAACAATAAATTATCAGCAATACTAATTTCTTCTTTAATTTTAAACATACTTTTTAAATCTTTGTTCAAATTGTTTATGTTTTTAGGCCATCCATTTTGAACATATAATTTTACATTACCTAAATTTTTATCTTTATTAGTCTCATCTCTGATTTTTTGTAATTGGTTAAATGTTAAAATTTAATTTTACAAAACAAATTTTGTTTCTAGCTCTACATCTAAATTATTTTTGTGTTTAGGCTTTTCTGAACAACACCTAGATAAAGTGTCTGCTACATAAAGCTCTTTTCCTCTTATAATAATAATAATAATTTATTATCCAAAAGGCCAATACAATTGGTATAGGACTAGTCATACAAAATACCATAAATACAATACTACAAAGACACAATTACAAATTAAAATACAAGGTGTATACAGTGTACAGTGGGTACTAAGCCTAGAACAAAATATAAAAATTAAACCTGATGGTTAATACAATTAAAAATATAGTCCAACAAAATAATAGCTGATGCATTAAACATAAACGTAAATAATCTATAATTATGCACTACCTAAAAATTCATTAATCGAGTAAAACCTATTTTGAATTAAAAAATACTTAACTTCCTTCTTAAATCTTTTATTACATGTACTTTTGTAACGATGGGGTAATTTATTATATATTAATATTCCCATATATTTGGGACTTTCCTCATATTTGGTTAAATTATGCAGTGGAATCATCAAATTTTTACCCCGTCTGGTATCATAATTGTGGTAAAAGTCACTGGGTAAAAATAAGCCTATGTTATCTCTTACATATAAAAGAATGGATAAAATGTAAACACATGGTAGAGTTAAAATTTGCAAATCTTTAAAAGTATTTCTACATGATTCGTATCTGTACATGCCTTTTGTATTCTAAATATTCTTTCAGAAACATGTGATGCACCCCAAAAAATTATACCATACGATGCTCTTGATAGATAAACTGTTTGGAAATTTGCAATTCTAGACAGCCTGTATAGAGCATAACATGTAGATGATAATTTATTCGCTAATGTATTAATATGCATTTCCCAGTTCAATGCGCAATCTATTGTTAGTCCTAAGAATTTAGTAGAATTTGTTTGTTTAACAGATGTATTTTCTATTTTAATTAAACTACTCTTGTCCCGAACTGAATTCCTAGGTGAAAATATCATAAAAAGTGTTTTAGTAATGTTTAAAAATAACCTGTTTGATTTGAAGTAATCGGCATATATTCTTACATCGTTCTGCAAAAGGGATAAAGCATCTTGTTGATTATTTCCATAACACAAATACGAATTATCGTCAGCAAACATAATTAAATTTTCATTGAAATGGGTTGATAAATCATTGACATAAATTAGAAAAGTAATGGTCCAAGTATCGAACCTTGCGGTACCCCAAGTTTAGTATTGAGTTTTCCCGAAATAGATCCATTTACTGCAACTACCTGTGATCTATCACTAAGATAAGTCATTATCCAGCTATTTACTTTACCACGTATCCATATTTGTCAAGTTTTTCAATTAAAATATCATGATCAATTAAATCAAATGCTTTACTTAAATCCATAAACAGGCGACGCACTTTGAATTTTTATTGAGATTTTCATATAATTTTTCTATAAAGGACATAATAGCAGTTTGAGTCGAATGATTTTTCCGAAAACCGTGTTGTGCTTCTGACAATATATTAAAATTTTCTACGCACTGTATAATTCTGTTAAAAACAACACGTTCTGATATTTTAGATATAGTAGACAACAATGCAACTGGTCTATAATTTTCAATTAAAGAACCATCACCAGATTTATATAGCGGAAAAACCTTTGATATCTTGAGAACATTTGGAAAGATACTCTCACTCAAAGACATATTTAATAGGTGCATCATTGGAACCATCAAAAAGTGAACTGATTTCTTTAATAAGTCGGACGTTATGTTATCTAATCCAGCAGATTTAGTTTTTATTTCCAGAATTATTATAGAAGGAGTCATTACATAACTTTTTCGCGTTAGAAATAACTTTCTTATAAATTTTTTTATATTTGTTATAATAGTTGATATCATTTGGACTGTTGGTCGCCGTTTTTAATTGGTATAAAAATTTTAGTTTTTGTGTCGACACCCTTATACCCCGTGTTATCCATAAGTGATTTACTTTTTATCATTTTTTAGAGTAACAGGGAAACATACATCATGATAGTAGGACAGAGTGTTAATAAATAATTCGAAAGCCTCGTCTACTTGAGCGGTATTTTGAATTTCATCCCAGGTTTCATTTGCAAGATATCATATTTTTGCAGTTTAAATAGCATGCGTTGGAGTCTTGGTGGTGCATTTAACAAGGGTTTTTATTATTGATATTAAAGGTTTATGATCAGTCTCTATGTAAAAAATACTGCCATATATATATTTATCAAACTTTTCACACGCTACTAAGACTCCAAGCAACTCTTTTTCAATTTGTGCATAATTTCTTTGTGTCAAAGTCAAGGCTTTAGATATATAAGCTACAGCACCTACAGAATCCTTAGAACAGTCTACAGAAATCAAAATTTTTTCATTAATATCAAAGTGTCTTATTACAGGAGTTGTTGAAATTTTATATTTAATTTCATCAAAACATTTATCATGTTTTTGTGACCAGTGCCACACTGTATTTTCTCTTATTAACTCTCTTAAGGGTGCAGTTAATTCCGATAAATTTTTAAGGTGCTTAGATAAATAGGTAATCATTCCAATTAGTCGTTGTACGTCTTTTTTATTTTCAGGTTTTTCATATCTCTAATGGCCTTAACTTTAGCACTATCTACAGTGAGCCCTGCCTCACTAAAAATAAATCCTAAGAACTTTATCTCTGTCAAACCAAAGTTACATTTATCAAGGTTAAATTTAACATTATATTTTCTTGCTTTTTCTAATACAGCTTAATCTAATATCATGTAATTGTCTTGTTGACACATACAATATCAAGTCATCTATATATGTTTGTACACCCTCCATGTTAAATATTGTACTAAATCTTTTATGGAAAACTTCACTAGCAGAATTTATGCCATAGGGTAACCTGAAAATTAGTATCTGCTGTAACATGTATTAAATGTGCAAAGATCACTACTTTTTTCATCAAGCTTGATGCTCCAAAATGCTTTTGAAGCGTCAAGTTTACTAAAATATTTATTACCTTTTAAGTTACAAGCAATTTCTTCTAGTGTAGGTAATTGAAAATGCTCTCGTTTTATTGCTTTGTTTAAATCTTTTGGGTCTATACAAATTCTTAATGAGTTACTATTAGGCCTTTTACTAAAACTAAAGAGTTTACCCAATCAGTTGGCTTGTCAACTTTTTCTATTATTCTATTATTCTCCATTTCTGATAGCTCTTTTCCTAACATTTCTCTTAACATTAGAGGAACTTTTCTTAGTGGGTGTACAACTGGAGGGACCGATTCATCAATTTTGATTGTATATGGTTCATCTAGACAGCCAATACCTGAAAAAACATCATTGTATTTCAGTTTTACATCACTATAATCATTTTTAAATTGAAATTGGTGTTTTCCTCAACATTTTCTATGTTATAGACTCTTTTAAAATATTTAGTGATTTACATGTAGGAAGACCTATTACTGTGGGTGTTTATTTATCTACTACATAAAAATTTAACATGTATATATTATTTTTATATTTGCATTCTAGGATACATTTTCCTATTACTTTTAAACATTTATTTGAAAATTTGTTTTCTGTAAGTATCTTTATTTTTTTTTTTTTTTTTTTTTTCAGTAAATTTATTTTATTTATGGATATAACATTGGCCATTGCCCCTGTATCTAATCTACATTTTAAATTATAATCATAAACTTTAAAGTTAATTTCAAAATCGTTATCGATTTCTTCATTTTCTATGTTTACTAAACCTAAAAATAATTCATCTGAGTCTGAATCATCACTGTCATTTTTATCTAATGTCTTTATTCTTTTTTGAAAGCAAACATTTGAGTAATGACCTAGGTATCTTATTACAAAAATTACACTTCGCTTTGTAGGCTCTGCAGAGTTGACCAGGATGATTCGTTCCACATCTCTGACATCCCATGCTTCTTTTGGAATAGGACTGAGGGCGTTGCTCCCATGGGATTCTGCAGCTCCTCCTCTCTGCGTGTTGACAATTTTCGTTTTCTTGTGGTTCTTTGGCTTGGAGTTTGGAATTTTCAATGCTTTACAGAGGATTATTGCTTTTCTAGGGTTATGTCATCTTCTTCTAATAACCTTTGACGTATATTTTCGTCAGCTACACCACATGTGATACATGTCTTTATTAAACTATCTTCTAAATCTATTAGTTCACAGTCTTTGGCTCTGTTTATTATGTCAGTGATAAATTTATCCACTGTTTCCCCTTCTAACTGCTTTCTTGTGAATAAAAGGTACCTTGCATTGGATACGTTGCTTTTAGGTTTGAAGTGGTTTTCAAATTTTGCTGAGTGGTTCTAATTTGTTCAATTCTTCTTCTGTGAATTTAAATGTATTGTATATTTTAAATCCTTCGTCACCTATCAGCTGAAGAAGTTGGGGGCACATTGTGTTATTTGCGATTTCTTTGTCAATTCTGTAGCATGTAAATAATTTTTAAACCTTTGTACAAAGAACGTCCAATTTTCGTAGAGGTTTCCAGACATCTGCATCGGGGAAATTGTCATTTTGAATTCCATTTTCGAGATTGTATATCTTCGAAAATTTAAATCATCCACAGTTTAACTTCTCAATATTATTGATATTGTAAAATATAGCATTGTATTTTAACGTAATACATTCCTATTTTCAATCAAACTTGTATGAGAATCGGGTTTCGGCACCATGTGATAAATGTTATAAAGGTTATGACTGCGAGGACCGTTGAAATTAAACATAACATCTCGGGCTCGTGTCTCACACCAGAAGGAGTGAAATTTATTCTCTAACTTACATTGTTAACAACCTTGCCACCAACATCACACATATAGGTGACAAGGGTTGCATATCTTACACCACCCATCCGTTTCATTTTCCAGGCCGTCAGGGTTGGTGATAAGAGGTGGATTTAATAAAATACGAAATATTTCAAATAAACAAAACTATTACTTGACCGGACACTATATTCAGAGAATGTTAAAAATTTGCATATTAAGAGATCCCACCCACCCGTTTCATTTTCCAGGCCGCCAAGGTTGGGGATAAGGGGTGAATTTAATAAAATACGAATTATTGGATTCTTTGATCGAATATTTGTCTGTGGGATGTTTTTCAAATGAAATTACTACATCTTGTGTTACTAAATTTACCATTAATTTATATTATGTAATAGACTAATATTATGTTTTCAAAAAAAGCATTTTTTGCGTGAAATTATTGATAAAACTGTCGAACTCCAAATGTTCAACTCAAAATTTTATCAGCAAAATAAATAAAAAGATTTAAATACGCAACTGTGGAAAATTCACTATAAATTTTACTGTTTATACTATATTATATACAGTGTGTCCCCGGATGGAGTTGACAAGAGGAGAAACTCTGTTGTTTTTGAGTTTATCGAAAAATGTCACTCTTTATAAAAAGTTCTGCTTCTCAAAAAAGTGAGATTCCCATAGAAACGTCTTAGATCAGATATACAGGGTGCTCATAAATTAAAAAACATGAAAATACTCAAGAGAGAAATACCATTATTTATTATTTTACACAACATTTTTATAAAACATATCTCTTTATAACCAAGAAATAGAGTCCTAATACAAATTTGAAAATCAAAATTTCAATTTTGACTTTTACTCTACACACTACGAATAGTTTGTTATTTCTTCTCTTATGCGCTCTTTTAATATCATGTGGCAGATCATTGGAATAAACCTTTTGTTTTAGGAAAAAAGTCAAGGGGCGTAAGGTCAGGTGGTCTAGCAGGATAATGGGCCAAATCTTCCTATCCACCTTTCACCACTGTCTGAGCAAGGCTGTAAAATGAGCAGGACAGCAGTCCTGTTGCCAAAACAAGTTATGGGTACTTCTGGCTCTCAAGTATTTAAAATGGTAAACCAAATGTTTCCCAAATGTTTTGGCAACAGGACGGCTGTCCTGCTCAGAGTGAAGATTTGGCCCATTATCCTAACCTTACACATCTTGCCTTTTTCTCCAAGGTGCCCTAAAACAAATCATTTATTCAAATGGTTTGCCACATGACAGGGAAGTATTAAAAGAGCACATACGCCAAGGAATACATGAACTGAATGAGCCTCTAACTATTCGAAAAATTTATTAAGTTAGCGGAAAAATGTGTTGAGGTGTGGGAGGTAGAGGTAGAGTAAATGTTAAAATTTAAATTTTGATTTTAAAATTTGTATTGGGACTTGAGTATTTTCTTGTTTTCTTAATTTATGAGCACCCTGTATATCTGATCTAAGACGTTTCTATGGGAATCTCACTTTTTTGAGAAGCATAACTTTTTATAAAGAGTGACATTTTTCGATAAACTCAAAAACAAAAGAGTTTCTCCTCTTGTCAACTCCATTCGGGGACACACTGTATAATATTTTTCAAAATCTGTTATACAAGGTGGTGTTTCTTCATATAAACAAAATTACAAATTTTATGAGACTGGACCTGTATTTCAGTTTCGCTCAAACGTTGATTGATTGGTCATAATAAGTAGAGTATATATACCAAATATCACATTTTTATATTAAGTAGTCCGTTTGTTGTGGCCAGTTAAAGAAATCATCAAAATCTGTAAAACCTCCAGTATCTTCATGGATAAACACGCTACTGTGGCAAATTCATCATAAATTCTACTGTTTTCATTCTCTTCAAAATCATAAAAATATTTTTCTGTATTTCAATATCGCTTGTAATGTTGATTGATTGATCTAAGTAGGTAGAGTAGTATCACTGCCAAATATTACATTTTTATATAGTTGTTCGCCTTCTATGCTAAGTTAAAAACATAGTCAAAATCGTTAAAACGCCCTGTATCTCGGTAACGACGATCCATTAGCAATAGGTTAATTTAAACCGGCTAGGCACCCTCTATGTACTGTTAATGTACAATTTAATTTTTTCTAATTTGCTAAACATTTGTTTATTTCTGCAAATATTTTGTATGATTTTTTTTATTAAAAAACAATACTTTGACTTGAAAACTATTATTGTCAAGCGAACATACAAGGCAAAAATATATCAAATAATATCCGTCATAAAATGTCTTAACCTTAGACGTTTTCATTTTAGCTTTTGTTCTGGTTCTGATTGACAGGTTTGACGTTTAAGCAAAATGCATGAAAATGTTTCACCTGTCATCAGAAACAGGACCAAAGCTAAAATAAAAATGTATATTGTTGTAGTGTTTAAACATCAACAAATAGAAATATTGAGCTTATTGCAATTAGCTGATACACAATCTATATAATACTTCCCATTTTTAGCTCCTAAACAAACTTATTACCTATTTTGTTAAGATGTTAAATGGAAATTATCAGATTGACACCTGTCACAATAATTACTTTAACAGAGCAGAATTTAATAAAACGACCCATGATAAGGTGGATTTTCTATTATTAATGTTACCAATAAAGTTAAGGTGCAAAGAATCCCTTATACAAAACACTTGCCAAATCAACAACCAGGTTATTAGAAGTAAAATTCATATTAGCATTATTTGAAAAACCCGATTAACTATAAATATTTTTAAATACAACTTCTCACACAAAGTGCTTATATTTAAAAACTGAAATATGTACTTGTTTTTTAATTTAATCGTTCTGTTATATTGACGAATATTATTTTGTTTTTTCTTTAACTATTTCAAATTTTTCCACTGTCTATTTTTGATTTGTGTTGCCTTTGGACCAAATCAAAATATATGGAATATGGAAGTATATTCCTGAGCTAATAATACTTCTCAAAATTGGCGCAAATCGAATTTATGTAGAACATATGGGTTATACTTATAACGACCCAAAGAGGTAGTTAAGATGATTAAGTGAATAGTGTCCAAAGATAAAGCAAAACAATGTTAAGCCACATATACGGCTCAGGATTGTGAAGGTGGTTCAGGTTTGTGTATTTTCTTATAATAGTTGGTTGATGTTTAGTGAAATAAACAGTACGTATTTGACAGTTGATCTCAGTGCACAAGTTTTCTTTCGCTATTTTGAATCGGTCAGTGGTCGCGCGGTTTAAGGCGTTAGTACTTGAATCGAGGTGACTAGACGGAGTTGGTTCGAGCCCAGCTGCCGGTAGACCGTATATAAGCTATATTCATAGAGAGGATTGGCACCCTCTCTGTGGGTATGGTAGGGTGGAATAATGTTAGCTTGGGTCAATGTGAGAGATTGATGCCGGTTGATATTTGACTACCCCCCTAATTAATGAGATTTTCCAGGTTTTCCTCATTCCTGCACTGAATAGTGGTTAGGGCCTACCAACGTAAGTCGTTCCTGGGCGCAAATGCGGCCTGCTTAATAATAATATGCCGCCCCCTCTCCCGCACAAGTCTCCGACTTCTGGGCTAATCCCTGTGATTAGAATGAGGGGTAGAGATATTATTATTATTATGGCTTGTTACTCTAACGCAGAATTAACAGACATGCATTTCATGTATGGTCGTGCTAATGGGAACGCCACCGAATCGCGACGTCTTTATGTTGACGCTTATCCAAATCGCCAGATTTCTTCACAACGCATGTTTGGAAGAATTCACCAAAGATTGCGTGATACCGTTTCCCTGAGCAAACAGTGCCATTTATCCGGAATACCAATATCGGTATCCACTCCTAGAGCAGAAGAAGAAATTCTAGCACTGGTAGAGCAGAATCCAGGTACGAGTGTGCGGAGAATATCAG